>OX457096.1:1304882-1947324 GCA_949752805.1 Deilephila elpenor | reverse complement strand
ATAATATGTTAAGTCTCATTGTGTCCGGTAGTTACATTGGCTACAATGTCCTTCAAACCGGAACATAACAGTGCACAATATACACTGCTGTTTGGCGGGAGAAATAGATATAACCTAGCCAGGCCTATAACCTACCCAGGCGGCCTCTCATATATGAGACCTACCACCAGTAATTTCTATGGCATGCAGATGTCACGTTCTTCTTGATTATTAAAGTGATCAATAACTAAGAAAAAACACCTCGTAGTTCACGTCTCGATCATTTCAGCAATTCGTGCTTAGTTATTAACAGGCTGTTATTAAGTCATAATTGTTTTCCACACGGAATTAGGGATTAAACCTACCAACCTAATATTTCAATAATACGCTCAGGCTACTGAGCTACGAACCTTCATTCTTCCCGGTGTTTAAACTAGAACATTTTACGTCCCACGATGTAATAGGGGCGAGCCTATCGCCATATTGGGCACAAATTCCTGATAATAAATAGAAAAATCCAATATCACTTGGCCCTACCCGGGATTCGAACATTCGAATGATTATAATCATCGTCTCTCATTTCGTTTTCAAAGTATTTTACAGTAAAAAATCAAAGCAGTTGACATACTGTCTCGATCGCATTACCTGTCTCCCAGACTACAAGTGTATAATCGAAGGTTGGCTCGATAACATTGTTATCGGTTATCCGCTGCGTTAGTGAGATTGTTATCTTGGTGCGTGACGTGGACTTTCTATTGGTACCTAAGGACTTTTACCAACAAAATTGTTATAGGATATAATCTTGGTTCATCTAATAGAACATTAATATACTGATTTAGATGGAAGCATAAAGCAGATCGAGCTCTGTGGCGTACCTTGGCAGAAGTCTATGTCCAGCAGCGGTTTGCAACCGGCTGATGATGATGATGATGATGATGATTTGCGTGTCTTGCTTTGGTTTTCTCTCATCACGTAGAGACACGACAAAGAGATTAAAACGCACTCTATATCAATGCGGTACAGTACAGATAGTACAGTACAGATAAGGTTGATGTAAGATCGTTATTTCTCGCTGGCCGACACAATTTTGCCACCCTGATTTTAGTTATAATACACAAGATCAACCCAAACCTCGACACGTGAGTCATAAACATCCACAACGCTTGGATCATAAATGTGTTGCCGGCCCAACAGATCGGGAGGGGAGCGGGAAAGAAAAATAATGGGAAGAGGAAAAGTATAACTCTCTCTCTCTATAACACAGTATAACTCTTTCTTCGACAATATAATTCTCCAAACAAAACACAGCAGTAAAGCTACTACATAAGGACGATTTTTCAAAGACAGTAGTGGTACTACTGTCCTAGGGTGGTCACTAGTAGAACCGATATATTTAGACTATAGCTTTAACACCCTATAGCAAGACTCTACCCCAAAAACTCTACCTATTTTAAGAACTTTATATCTTTGCTTTACCGCAATATTTGTTTATATGTATTTACTGATAATAACTGATGAAATAACAATTTCCATAATATAAATTACCTGTTCCATTTTACATCCGTAAAATATATCTTTATTAATTTTGCCTGTTTCCAATTACAAAACTTAATTGAAGTTAATGCGTAAATAATTAAAAAGTAATGAATACACGCATATACTCGTATATCTCGTACAGTAATGAACATCATATTATATTATTAGTTCTATATCAGAGGCGGAAGCGAAAGCGGCTGTTAAAGTGGATTGGGAGGAAACTCCAAGTCTTGTTGTAACGTAGGTTTGACAACTGGGGTAGTTAAAGTTACGAGGTCTCTGCAACCCCTTACTTTCGATATCTGAAAATCGTAGATGAAAATTAAAGAAAAAAGGTAGATGAAAACAGAGGGAAAGGTAGTTGGAACTTCAGTAGTTTTACGGTTATAGAGTTCTTATGAATATTTTAAATAATACTGCCAAATGCCATCTTTATAATACTCAACGATATTTACTGTTCTTTAGTATATCTGACTCCTAGTTGCACTTGAGTTAATTACCTTCAGTCATTATTATTGCAGATATTGAATACTCCGTTAAGAAATTGTCTTAACAAATACGGAAGGAAATATGGCTCTTTGTTTGACCAAATCATTAATTTAACAGTGGTTAATCAATATTTATATGATCGTTCTCAGATTGTCATGGCTACGACCACCGCAAAAGCAAAACTGTTAAAGAAAGGTTTATTTTATTGTTTTAATTGTGATACCGGAGTATTATTAAATTCAAAATAATAGGATTCACGTCTGTAACGGAACATTCTAGCACCTAGCTTCCTCGCTCTTTTAGCCACAGGAAGTCCACAGCTGAACATAGGACTCCCCCAATGATCTCCTCATCCACCTGTTGGAAGCGGCCTGCATCCAGCGCCTTCTTACAGTCTTAACCAGGTCGTCCGTCCACTTTGTGGGCAATTTTGTCATAGCCTAGGCAAATACTGGTGATAGGTCTCTCATACGTAAGAGGCCGTCTGGGTAAGTACCACCGCAATGTCTATTTCTCCCGCCAAACAGCAGTGTAAATGCACTGTTGTGTTCCGGTTTGAAGGACATTGAAGGCCAAAGTAACGACTATATTGAGACTTTACATCTTATGCCTCAGGATAGCGAGCGCAGGGCAATGCTAAACATTGCTTTGTAAATCATAGTTTTGTTTGGTTTTGCTACTGTCCATGAGCGGTCGTATCGTTTACCATCAGGCGGACGGCATGCTCGTCTAGCCATTCACCACAATAAAAAAAAATACTGCAGAAGGCTACGCCATAATCTACACATGCCTCTTTCACATCTTTAACTTAGATTTATTAATCACTATTTCGTGTTATGATTTCAATTGGCTTCCTATTTGCAACTAAAGAACCTTTTAATTTAAACATTTCCTCTCTTATTAATTTATATTTAAATCATATTAATCAATACTTATTTAATAACATGGTATTAATATTAAGGACTATTATTAAGCTTAAACCTCTATCCCAGAACATTACAATGGGTTAGTCTATGGGATACGGCAAAATTACAAAAGAATGAATACAATTGAAAAGAAAGTTTACTAATTACTTATCGTCATTATCTTAGTATTAAAAATCTTGAAAACGATAAAATTTGGATGAGTTCATTCATCGCTCGTAAGTCCTAAGAGGATTAGTCCGAATTGTCACTTTTCAAAATATTTGTTTTATCAAAAAGCGATGCTCCGCCGTGACAGTGCGTACACTGCCGTGACCAGGATTCGAACCTGGGTTACTACGGCCACAACGTAGGGTCCTAACCACTAGACGATCACGGCTACCGGAGCTGTGACAGAGATGCCGAAATAAACTATCTCGTTGTGACAAACTGGAATACTGTCACGGTTCACTTATCACAGTTTTCGCAAGAACTGGCAAAAGTAATTACATTTACCGATGAACGGGCGCTTGATACATATTTGAATCAAGATAACTATGAAGATAAACATTTTAATACAAAATTTGAACCCAAGACCTTAGCTTAATAGCTTATTTATGCTACTAAACCTTGGGTTTCCATTTATACAATAGTAAATACAGCAAACTGTTGGAAAATAATAACCTCGAGATTGTGAGTCTAACAACGTTTATTCTCCGGTACGGTAATTACAATAATGAACACAATGATGTAGACAAAGAACTAATATGACAGGCTAGCATACAAGCGCCACAAACGACAAGAATGCTAAAGTAGGTCAGTTAGAAACTACTAAAATATAGTATGTGATGTTTACTATTTCAACATAAACCGTCACACACGTATCCTTTACCCAACTTTGAGATACAACTCAAGCTTTTCCAGACATTTTGGTCCCCCACATGCAGAATCGAAATGATCATTTGTTTCGGTCCTGAAATCGAACCAGTGGTTTCCTGTACCACAACCGGCTTCGTTGCCAACTACATTACGGAGGTGGTCAATGTCAAATTCTCTATCACTTTCAAGGTTGGAATTCAAATGCAATGTTATTATCAACATAATCTTACGCAAGCTGTAATAACTAGAGCAGTGAAAGTGTAGTGTTGTTGAATGAGACGAAGTAATTCGCCAGCTCCGTCACAACTCCGGCAGCCGTGATCGTCTAGTGGTTAGGACCCTACGTTGTGGCCGTAGTAACCCAGGTTCGAATCCTGGTCACGGCAGTGTACGCACTGTCACGGCGGAGCATACTTTTTTAAATAATTTAATAACTTGGTTCATAGCTTATAGCTACTCACTATACAAATGCAAAGTTACGTGTTAAAGGTCGTTATGGATATGGCCTTCTTTCATTTCACCCTGTGTTATCAGGGCCGGCGCCAGAGACCATTTCCTCGTGTATTTTGTGTTACAATTTTACTTTATTTTGTTCTTCTGTTGTTTTTTCGTCATTCTATCGTTGAAATTGTCAATAGTAATATCATTAGTACTCGTATATTTATTGAAGATATCGAGCCACAATATTTATCAGCTGGCCTCTTGGTTTTGTCCAACTGTCATGACGCGTTGGTATAATATATTACCAATGTACTTCTGTGGTTGGACCTATCGTATAGTCGTTTATCTGGCTTTATACTGGCCAGATCCGGGTTCGTCTTTCTGCAGTCTCCTCCACATCGATCAATAATCAGCATCCTCAATCCATTGATGCTAAGCCCTTAGAGGCTGGTATCTTTCAAATTCTATTACTCCAACTAACCCAGTGTAATCGGCCACACTGCACCCAGCCAGCGTGCGGAATTAATAGGCTTATTCCTGATATAGCCAAGCCAAGTGAACTACTTCATGCAAGTCTGGGATAATAAGTGAAGAAGACTCCATTAATGCACGCATAATGTCGAAGGAGTTAGTGTATCATCATTAATCAATTGCTGGGTGTAGACCTCCCGCAAAATTTTCAGAGCACGCCGTTGGAAACACCGTGTATCCAATATGACAAAATGTATAGACCTCTACCGAAATTACATATACGAGTATGTATTTCTAACACGACGTTGATGAGTGCAGGACACTTCCTATAGGTTGCAACAAATCTTTTATAATAAATACATAATGGTTTCTTAGATTTACGCAAATGTTACACATTGAAATAAAACACTATTTTTTACGGATTTTATCGCAAGTTTGATGTTTTTAATTTTTACATTTTTGACTTCCAGACGCGACGTTTCGAATTCATTTAGAATTCTTTACGTCGCGATAAAATTCGTATTTTGTTTATTATTCTTTTTTAACTTTTAATGTTTAGCAGTAGAATTCCTGTGGCTTAATGATAATGATAATTATTATACAATTATTTTTGCACCCACATTGCGGGATTCGCGCGAATTACGCAAACTATAACAATTATAGCAGTGAAAGTATTGTGGTAGTTGAATGAGACCAAGTAATTCGCCAACTCCGTCACAGCTCCGACAGCCGTGATCGTCTAGTGGTTAGGACCCTACGTTGTGGCCGTAGTAACCCAGGTTCGAATCCTGGTCACGGCAGTGTACGCACTGTCACGGTGGAGCATACTTTTTGTTTTTCTTTTAATGGACAAATTAATAGATATTGATGGAAATTCATAACAACAGATCCTGTTGTATAAAACATTAGAGGGTATAAGAAGATGGCGGAATTTAATAAATGTCTTCCTCTTTGAAATATAATTTGTTAATTTCTATCTACTTCTATTTGCTTCATCGTTATTTTTCGTAACGGGTTAGACAAGATAGTGGTCCCAAGAGAGTTGTTCTACCGGGTTAAGTGTCAATTCCTTGTTGTCACTATTAAACCGGATACAATAATTGTATTAAACAAGGGAAGCAAGAGGTATACCTGATACGATTTTAATAAATAAATACACAGTCACATTCATATTCCTGACCCCACACTAAGATCGAGTCTTGTGTCGTGGGAATCAGAAATTACGAGACACTTTTCGGTCTCACAAATACCCAGACCCGAAACAAATACCTGTGGTTCACACGAACATTTGTCTCGGTGCGGGAATCGAAACCGCAGCCTCCCGTTTTACAACCGGCGTTTAATCATCTGCGTTGCGGAGGCTGTCAAAGCTGTAAAGTATGTCTCTTTTTAATCGAAAATCTTCACCGGCATCCCCTGCTTTAACACTAGCAGAAAAGTAGAGTTTGCCCACAAGCCCAATGCATTTTAATAGACTTCACGTTCCTTCTAAAATTCTTGTTAAGAACTCAGAATAACAGGATTTCTGCAAAGTTTTCTTTTGCCCATTGATAATTTACTGCTAATATACACGCAACAACGAAAATCTTGTAATATATGCTTTTGTTTCCGACATTTAAGCCCCATTTATACGGGGAGAGTTTCTCGCCTCGGAGATACGATTATCGTATAATATAAAAAAGTTGCATCGTAAACATATGTCAGAACACTTTAATCTATGGCGGTTATGGAGACTGTCCCGCCCTCACACCCGCCTGTGCAACTCCTGTAAGCCAGGATCAACAGTGGCACGCATTTTAATGACACTGAGCATTGAAGCTCAGCGCGTCTCCGGGAATGTCTAACTTGTCTTTAACCCGCAACGAAATCAATCAAAAAGTTAAATTAATAGGAGGAGTTGGAAATAAATTATTATTTTCTATGGCGGTTATGTCGATTCTCGTTATGAGAAACTCTCCCCTCGTAAAAGGCGTTTTATTCAACTCAACCAGCCTACAGACACCCACAAAGTTATAACCACAGTATAAACTAAGATTTATATCGGAAAATAACTATATTTCCCCGCATACCGATAGCTAATCGCATAAACCCGACACTGCACCGTTTCGCGTGCAGTAAAAGTTTAATATCTGCATAGTCCGAGCTCGCGTTCTGTATATTATAATCATGAGTAATAAAACTCGTGCATTAGCTGTTTTATATTACCAAGGAGGAAACGAGCTTGCCTCTAAAAGCAGCGATATCTCTGATAAGTTTTTATTAGAGTTAATGTTTTGGGGAGTCATTTAGGTGTTAAACAGTTTTGAAATTTACTGCCTCGGTGGCGTAGTTGTGCTACGGTATAATTACAAAGCTGATGTTTCGGGTTCGAATCCTGGGTCGGGCAAAGTGATAATGGATTTTTCTATTCATTATCAGCCCGTAGTCAGGAGTTTGAGCCCTATATGGCGGTAGGCTCGCCCCCTATCACATCATGGGAAGGAATATACAAGGCGAAACGAGGGTGTCCTGGTTCCACCTCTGCCTACCCCTTCTGGGAAAAAGGCGTGATGTATATGTATGTATGTATGTATGTAATTTATTATATCTAGGAATCGGTAGAGGCACCAGTAATACCACCCACAATTCGCCGAGCTTATTTCTATATTAAAATGTGATAGTAGGCGAGCCTTCCAGGGGGGTTACTCTATGATCCGAAATTAATTTCGAATGTTCGAAGTCGTACGTAAAACTGCACTAATGTTGAATCCTCTATCGTACGTCGTAACCATTGACTACATTCGGATTGAATGATAAGTGTCATAGAGAAAAGTATTGATTTTTATGAATAGAAAACTTAAGTTCGAACTTGGACGTCAAACGTTCGAACATTCGACCTTCGTTTCGGATCATAGAGTAAACTCCCAATTGGTCTTAAGTCTCTGGCAGCTATGATCTTAATCGTAAGCCCCGGCTTGATCCCCAGGTACATACATACAAACATAAACTTACGCCTTTAACCCAGAAGGGGTAGGCAGAGGCGACAACAGGACACTCACATTTTGCCTTGTATGGTCCGTCCCACGATGTGATAGGGGGCGAGCCTATCCCCATATCGGGCATAAATTCCTGACTCCGGGCTGATAATGAATAGATTTTTTTTTCGAATTTTTCGAACCCAATACCTCAGCTTTGTAATCGTGGTGTAGTACAACTACGCTATCGAGGCAGTCTCACAGTCATCAGTCAGGTCATGGAAACATTGGCTACCTAATTTAATTTTGTTATATAATAATATACCAAGCGCTTGTACGTAAGTAAAAATAATTACTTTTACCGACTCTTGCGCTGAATAACAAATGAACCGTGAAAGTGGTCCAGTTTCGTACTAAGAGATATTTTATTTCGGCGGCTCTCTCACAGCTCCGGCAGCCGTGATCGTCTAGTGGTTAGGACCCTACGTTGTGGCCGTAGTAACCCAGGTTCGAATCCTGGTCACGGCAGTGAAACACTGTCACGGCGGAGTGTTATTTTTGTTTAATTTTGCAAAAAAAATTATAATACGATTAAATGTTACTAAGCCTTGTTATACAATTATATATTTTTTATACTGGCACGCTAAATTTATTATAAACATTTAACATAGCTACATAATATTTTCATCTTAATGTAGTAGAGTCCGCCAACCCGAACTTTGCTGGTGGTAGGTCTCTCATATGTGAGAGGTCGCCTGGGTAGGTACCACCGCAATGTCTATTTCTCCCGCCAAACAGCAGTGTAAATGCGCTGTTGTGTTCCGGTTCGAAGGACATTGTAGCCAGAGTAACTACTGGACATATTGAGACTTAACATCTTATGTCTCAGGATGGCGAGCGCAGTGGAATTCCAAGCGTTGCCTTTTAATTCGTGGTGTTGTTTGGTTTTGCTACTGTCCATGAGCGGTCGTATCGCTTACCATCAGGCGAATGGCATGCTCGTCTAGCCATTCATTGCAATAAAAAAAAAAACTAGGCCAGCGTGGTGGACTATGGCCTATCCACTCTCAATCGATTCCCTCGATTGTAGAGTAGGTCCGTGCCCTGCAGTAGGACGTATATGGGCTGATATAGATGATATAGAATGTAGTAGAGCCCTGAGCCACGCTGTTGTCAGACATGACTCAGCTTGAATAGGCAGGCTCGTGCGGGGCGGTACCACTATCTCACAGGAGATTGATGTGAAGCGACAGCTTTGCTGTGGCGTTTTTTTCAGTGAGATTGCCCGATGCCCAATACCCATTTCTTCTTCCAATCCTTTTATCTTCCCCCTCCCCTCCCGATTATCCGGCAAAACATGATCCTTCCATTGTGGATGTTCATGGGCGGCAGTGATCACATACCATCACGTGACCTCGAAGCGAACACCCAACAGTCACATACATAGTCCCGACCCCACACTAAAATCGAGTCTTGTGTCGTGGGTATCAGGAACTACGAGACTTTGCTGTCTCACAAACACCCAGACCCGAAATAAATACCTGTGGTTCACACAAATATTTGTTTCGGTATCGAACCCGCGGCATCTCGTTTCACAGCCGTCGTCTAACTGCGCCACGGAGGCTGTCAAAAGTCATTAAAAAAAGGTCATGAATAAATATTACGGGGCTCGAGGCACATATAGAAGTGATTTGAAAATTGGTACCGCGATTATATTGCTCCACACATCAAACCTAAATATACACACCCAGAATATAACACAAATATCATTTTTATATCATGTTTCGCCTAGAAAAATATAGCCCTCAAGTATAAATTGCTCTATTCAAACTTTCCATATTGCTTTTGCTCGGGTCTTAAAAAATACGAGAAAACGAAGTCGCCAGTAAACTGCAGGTCTAGCTTCACGAAGACGACGCAAACTGGATTTAATTATGAAGTCGTACTCGCGCGGATTGCATTACTTTGTACATTTGTAAACTATTTTGTTGGCATCTTTGACGTGTTTGTTGCATTAGTCTTATAGTCCTGGCCAAGATCAGGATGTGGGTTTGTTAAAACACAATTATTAGTAAATTATGGTCATAGTTAATTAAGAAAGGACGAAAGAATCCTTATTCACGGAATTGCGTGTATAATTATGTCTAATTGATTACTATTTTTTATAATATTTAGTTACTCTGAGGACAATAGAAAATTCCGCATTAAAATTCTACAAGTTTCAAACCTTTCATTTCTCATTTCAAATTACTTTCGATTGAAACTTGAAAAATACGAGTTAGAGAAGTCGCCAGTGAAAACGGCAGGAGATCACTGGCTGACGAATATGACGCTCACGGATTATATTAGGCACATTTGTGAACCATTTAACCGACCTCTTTGACTTATACCTTTAACTAGTTTATTAACATTTACATCCATACATAAACTCACGCCTTTATCCCAAAAGGGGTAGGCAGGGGCGCTACCAGGATACCCACATTTCGCCTTGTATTATCCGTCCCATGATGTGATAGGAGGCGAGCCTATCGCTATATCGGGCACGAATTCCTGACTCCGGGCCGATAATGAATAGAAAAACCCAATATCAGTTTGCCCGACCCGGGATTTGAACCCGAAACTTCAGCTTTGTAGTCGTACCGTAGTACAATTACGCCACCGAGGCAGCCAGTTATTAACATTTATTTCTACTAAAATTTTACAGTCCTTAGGCCATACCACTTGAATTCTAATTAATAAACGTTTGTAAAACAACAAATTTCTAGTCGCAGGGGTTTCGTAGCCGCTCGGGTAGTGCCTAGTGTACACAACGGGTAAGGACCCATCATAGAGACATACCTACACGTTCCAAGCTTCGGGTTCACTCTGTGTTTATCTGGATACAAACAGACTTGCATAACTGTGTCCAGACATAATTGGGTCTCGAGGCAGCGTTGTGAATGCTCGTAAGGCCTATACATATACCCGCGTGGTCGGAGGTTCGAAACCCAGACTAAAACTGCAACATGTGTGTGGTTTTTATTGATGAATTACCTTAAGCGTTAACCGAGATTGGAGTTTGTGCTTAGTATGATAAGACTTACCGCATATTTTAAAGCTCGGCGCAATGCTGACAACTACTTTTTTTTCTATTTTGGGAGTATAAGCATAAGCTTATATATGTATGCTATTTATATATAAAGACCAAACTTTAAAGAAATACTACTCATAATAGTGCTCATGTTACAGAAAGTCTGCTTTAAATTCTGAGTTACGTAGTACCAATACTTTTTGTCACTTTCAAGCAAACTGTATCGAATCGATCAGTGAAAGTATCGGAGTAATTGAAAGAGACGAAGTAATTCGCCAACTCTGTCACAGCCGTGATCGTCTAGTGGTTAGGACCCTACGTTGTGGCCGTAGTAACCCAGGTTCGAATCCTGGTCACGGCAGTAGACATGTACTCGCCCTCGGTTTTTTGATTTTTTTTATTGTTTACAATGTAATTGAAGGAAACGGCGTATAAAATAATTTTATAGTTAGAGGAAACTGTAAAATCTCCAAGCGTAGTAAAGTTATTAACAGGTGGTGAGAAGTATTGTATATAATCAGATTTTAAGTGTATTTATTTTTCTAAATATAAAACGTTATCGTGACATATTTCAGCGCGACATTGTTATTATTTTAAAGTAGATTATGCAAGTTTATGTCTTAATATACAAATTCCCAATCAATAATTCATACATTCATTGTACATACATCAACTCTCGCTTTTTCCCAAAAGGGGTGGGCAGAGGTGCTACCAGGACACCCACATGTCGCCTTGTATGTTCCATCCTAGGATGTGATAGGTGGCGAGCCTATCACCGTATCGGTCATAAATGCCGGACTCCGGGCTAATAATTAATACAAAAGTCCATTATCACTTGTCCCGACCCGGGATTCGAACCCGAGACCTAAGCTTTGTAATCGTACCATAGTACAACTACGCCACCCAATCTATACATATAATAAAATTTTCACCGATCGATGTCTGTACATAGAAGATAAATGAGAAAAGCCAATATGGGGAGTCTATATTAACGTAATAGAACCCAAAACAAAGATTTTTATAATTTTTGTCTGTTTGTCGGTTTGTCTTTTTGTCTATGTGGTTAAGTAAAGGATTTCGATGAAATTTGGTAAGGGGGTAGTTAATTCAGGGTATTAATACTTAAGCTACTTTTTATCCCGAAACATTTAGTGTTCCCGTGGGATGAGGAAGGAATTCTGATATATTTGTTACTTTTTTATACTCAAAAGGATGGGATGGTACTGGATTACATGCATTAAGTGAGAATAAGACGGGACGGTCGAGATATAACGTGATGGGACGGGATAGGACGGGAGGGGAACTTGCAAATAACGTTAATTTCAAATTAAGTTAATCACGCAGGCGAAGTTTGCGGGCAGAAGCTAGTCAATAATATAGTGAGACAAAAAAAACTCAAGTGCCAATTATTAACTCAATCTCATAAAGTAACAAGTTTCCAATATCGAAGTAGTGCTATTGAAACTAGTAATGAACGTACAAATGGCTATCTGATAAGTTTCCATTTCAAGCCTTCTCGACTTAACGAAGGCGCATTCAGGCGTCGAGTAATGCAATTGTAGTGTATGGAATCGTGAACAATATTAGCTTTTTATCTCTGAATTATTGTATGTCATAATTAGAGTGAGCTTTTGACAATCAGGTTTAGACCAGAAGTGTTATCTCAGGATTGCTACGGTAAACTGAATCGATTTGCTTCCAACGATTTACTGCATCCTTAGGTATTTAAATTGCACCGGACAGTAATTGCAGGGGTCACGTCAAGCTAAGTTGTACAGTTAAAAACAGGTAAAGTTTACCAAGACATATTATAAATGATTCTATAATTATTCACTAAACCACCAAATTTATAACTTTATTCGCAGCCTCAACAAATATTAAAGTTATAAACCGCAAACAATAGACAGGAAAAAGAGACTTTAATTTCCACAAAGCTATTTAATAAACTGTCAAATCAAAAATATATAACAAGCAATCAAAACTCCGTTCTACGCGGGACAGCCGCGTAATTGGACCTATTTTTGAGGACAATACTTCATGCTTATCAATTTGATGAATTCGGCAGCGCGTTTGTTTGTCTGTAACGTTTCTATTCCATAACTGTGTAACCCATCATCATGTTTGGCATATACAATGTCAGGGGCATAGGAAAAGACATATATGTAAGTATGAAGTAGTAACTATAAGTAGTAAGCATAGATATAAGTACTATTCCCCAGGAAGATAAAATAACTTTCAAATGGTGGAACAAAAAATACACAATACAATACAAGTTCGCCTTAAAAAATAAGCCAAACGACATGAAATCTTACAATTTCATTGTAGAATGTCAGAAATAGAGGTCTATACGAGTAGTATATTGGACTAAAGTCAGACATCTAGAAAAACTCTGTTCACAATTTATCTTAAGTATATGAGCGAAGCTGCGAGCGAAACATAGTTTCTTTATAAAGTTAAACATCTAATAGACGCGCCAGCAAGCACAATAGATTATTAAAAATAAAGCCAAGCGTAATTAAAACTCCAACCAGTTCGACCGATCGGATGCCTTTATAAAAATCCTCTACAGATCTAAGTAGGCGTCAAGTGGGTGCTTATCTTAACCTGTCAGATGCCATCGCTATGCCAAGATGGGATGAATGGTCTATCTCGGGTCGTGTCGAAGTTTGTCCTGGTCCAGTTTCTTTAAGATTAGATAAGATACTTCAGGTATTGAGGGTTTTAATTTGTTAGTTGATTGAATATTATGGGGTAGATGAGGTATGTTGTAGGAAGTGTTGCTAGGTCTAATTGTTGAAAATTCGGGAGAGGAGATTGAAATAATCGGGACTTAAAGTTTCTAAGAGGGACGCCTATTATATGATTTACTGTATCATACCGCGTTGATACGACAGATGGGCATTAAATTACACTACGTATACTATACGTCCTTAGTATTAATTCGACACGGCACAAAAATTATTAATACCAAAAATGAGATTTTGTTTGTTTCAAGCAAACTAAATAACCTACAAATAAGAGTAAAACGCAACCATCCTTTGTAAATAAATTTCACTGACCATTGATGAACTGAACTGGCAACGTCGCGCGGGGCGTGTGTAATTATCGTCGTGTCGTGGCGAGACGCCGCGCGCCGGCGCACCGCGCGTAGTTACGTAGTTTTGAAGGTAGTTTTAAGTCTAAAATTCGTTCTTTCCAAGCAGCGGGTATTTGCCGCGCTGGCACTCCCTCCTGATAAGGCACTATACTTTTGTTGTCTCGTATCTTTGTACTGCCAATGTTATTGTGCGGGCGTTCCTGGGGCAATTGTGGCTGTCACCATACCTTTCGCGGTATGTACACAGAGCTAAAGCTGTGTTTCCATGGCATTCGCGGTAAATAAAAACCAAGCAGTGTATTCTGACGCGGTGTAAGTTACACGAGGCATTGTTAAACAGTTTAATTACAAACACAAACACAATTTAATTACGTGTCCTCGACAATAAAAACAGTCAACAACAATACAAAATCACAATTGTCGGCGCGAGATCGACAAGATAAAAACGGCGCGGCGCGGCGGCGCAGGAGTTTCCGTGTTACATCCGTTCCGAAAGGATAGCGACGGCGCACTAAAATAACAATTTCTTTAGCAAACAATTTTTATTTGTTAAGATGCAATAGCAACACACTGACCTATTTCTATTTCTTTTACGCGCGGGATGTTTTGCTATGATTTGTCTCTCTCGTAATGAAAGTGCAGGTGTGTATTTATTGCTTCCTTATTTGCATCGCCAACTTTTTAAGTAATTTAGTTGTACTTATTTATGTGACTTGTGTAAGAGCGGCAACAGCGCGTAGATTTTAGTAGGATCTATCGTTTTAAGGTGTTTGACCTGTGCGTTATACGTAATCAGCTGTTAGAAAAGCTACATCGTGTTCAAATGGAGCAAAAACTTACAAAATCACTTATGACTCAACTAGTACTCCTATTTAATTGATTTTTAGTACAGAACTTGGAAATGGTACCTAGTATATGCAGTTTAAAAAAATGCCCATCGGTCGTTTCAACTTTGTATAATAGGCGTCCCGCTTAGAAAATACCATTTCCTTTTATAAATCTACATTATTGACGAATTTTTTTTTTTAATTTTCCTTCCAAACTATTTTAGAATCAAATAAAGTACTAAGCAGGAAAATAGTTGTAGAAAATCGTAAATAGAGTAAGAATAAAAAAGAAATGTTTGTAATGTTTACTTTTATTCATACTATATTTTGCGTTTTTCACAGTAGTTAACATTCCTTATTTTGTGGAGCATGAAAGTGCTATATTGTAATATTAAATCGTGGTTATATTGTAGTCAGTTTTCACCTATAGTAAAAATGAGGAGCTTCGCAAATTGCGTTTTTTTTTTCGGTAAGATTGATGGTCTCACAGTCACACACGTACTTGTTAGGACTATTTTCAGTCTCAGTTCTCTACATTTCTAGTGTCGTAAGAATCGGCTACTACAAGGCAGTTTTGGTTCCAATGCCACCACATCCAAACCGATTTGTTGACCCCGCAAACATTATCTAATTCGAACAACCTCACGCTCTCTCAATAATTTAGACTCGTGTATTTACCACCAATAACAAACTACAAACCATTTTTATTAACAGCCAAACCCTTTGATTACACTACAATTAATTACAGAAATTGGTTATTCTTATAGCGGATGTTCACTGTTTTCCCACAAAAGCTGTAAGAGCAATATTTAACATAATCCGGAACAATACCGATGATCCCGCAATTTCTCTGAGGTGCCCCGAGATTGCTTCATTAAAGCGGTAAGTGGTGTTTTATCTTCGCTTTATAAACTTAATTATTTCGCTTAGAGCGCCACGTCTATGCGAGTCAGCTCGGTACTAAGGATAGGGAAAACTCGTTAAAGATGGCTGGGAGTCGTGAATATTTTAGATTTGAAATCTAAACCCAAGTAGGGCAAAGCGCCGAGGAGTTTTTAGCCAGTATTTGGTAGGGCAAAGGGTAGGTGCGACGGCCACCGAGGGGTTTTTAGTCAGTATGCTGGCGTAGGTTTTTTTGGGACCTAGCTCGGCCACAATTCAAAGCGTGCCGGGCTGAATGACCAGTGACACTGACATACCCCTTTCGGCCTCCCCTGGGGTACCGAAAGAGGAGCTTAATAGCTTTTCTTCTTAGACAAAAAAAAGGGCAGAAGGTAGGTATGTGGTAAATAGTAATAATAAATTCATAGTAGCCACACAATATAATCAACTATTGAGATACAAGTGTCTTGGGTGTATGATATCCCGAGAAACTTTTCGGTTTCGTCCCACCTAGACCCGAACAAACAATTGTGATCACCTAAACGCAAATACTTCTATTGGCGTAAAAACCCAACTAGTAGCCTGTCATTTCACGGCCGGTGACCCAACCAACCGCGTCATGGAGAGTGTCAATTAACAAATAGACCAATGCTTTGCGTTTAAGGTTTTCAATTACGAATATCTTGATTTGTAACCAATTTAGTCACATATTGAGGGATCAAGGTGCAAAACTAGAAACATGTGAATCGATATCAACCATTTCGGTAAATAAGAAAAATTAAATCCATTTCTGAGATTTGTTGAACTGAAATTTTGTTCAAAATTACTAACTTCTACACACGTAACGTCCCACATCACGTATGTAGTTTATACGTAATATATGTGTATATATTAATTGTATTAAAAGGATCTTTCCCAACGTTGTACGCCTCTAGCCATCCTCTACCCAACTGAATACATCATATAAATATATTATCTACAAGGAATTACGTATAAAAGCGAAGACAAGCGCCTGCCAGTCCGCCCGTAGCTCGCGGCGACGCGCTCACCTTGCTCAGTAGCCGCCCGCGGCTCCTCTCGACGGAAATCAACGCTCAAACATCAGATAAGATTGTTCTGAATCTGTACACTACAGTTTGAATGAGATTTACTATATTTATTGTGCATAGATGGTGTAAAGTGGGTTTTTGTTGCGTAAATAAAAAAATACACCCAACAGTCACATTCATAGTCCTGACCCCACACTAACATCGAGTCTTGTGGCGTGGTTAGCAGAAACTACGAGAGACTTTTCGGCCTCACAAACACCCAGACCCGAAACAAATACCAGTGGTTCCCACAAACATTTGTCTCAGTGGGGGGTCGAAACCGCGGCCTCTCGCTTCACAGCCGGCGTCTAACCAACTGCGCCACGGAAGCTACAGCACTAGGCACGGAGGTCCCGTAGATGAGCAAAAGGCTTATATATTGATTACTGCCGCCCATTAATGTTTACAATACTGTATTTTAGTATAGCGTTGTGTTTAATAGAAACAATGAAACTTTTCGGTCTCTTTACCTAGATCCGAAACAAATTGTGGATCTCCAGAGATTAGTCCATTTGTGGGAAACGAACCCGCATCAGTTCACTCTCAGCCGGTGAATTTTAAAATGTAAATAAGATACCTTTTATAAATAAACTTTCTTATAAAAAAGGTAGTTTTAGTAAAAAGCACATGACAAGCTGGCGACTAACGTCACTAAGATTTCTGCTCTACTCTACTTACTTACGTAATAAACTCAATGTCGCATAAAGCAAACTTTAAGTCTGTAAAACTTTAAGAAATTTATTTCAATAAAAATATGTTTGAGATAATACATATATTTAATTTACTACATACTATGGTTAGTTTAATATACTGTCAATGGAATACCTTGTAGACCAAAGCTTCCGCAAATTACAAATTAATCCATATACTCAAACATCAGTACAGTTGAAACACTCTACGATTGACATTCGACAATTAATGCTGTAAAATAAAATAAAATATCAGAACGATTTCGCACCAAGCTGTTACATTCGTTCCCCCACGCTTCACTTACAAGAACGCAATGTTGCAGAAGGGAACTCGTGAGCAAATTGTTCCACAGCTGGATAGTGCAGTATGGAAACGAAAACATTGGTTTTCGATTTGAAAAGGAAGTGTTCATCACTGTGGATAAATTTTAACTATAATTCCATAACTAATTTGTTCGATTTGAGGAAGCAGCGTCTAGAATGCTGGATAAACTGAATTCATCAATAATGTCATTGCGTAGTTGTATTACGGTACGGTTACAAAGCTGAGGTCTCGGGTTCGAGTCCCGGGTCGGGCAAAGTGGTATTGGATTTTTCAATTCATTATCAGCCCGGAGTCAGGAATTTGTGCCCGATATGGCGATAGGCTCGCCCCCTATCACATTATGGGACGGAACATACAAGGCGAAATGTGGTGTCTTGGTGGCGCCTCTGCCTACCCCTTCGGGGATAAAGGCGTGCGTTTATGTATGTATTTATGTATAATGTCATTATTCACGTTGCACCGGTCCTGTATGAGTATGGAATAGGAGAAAGAGAAGAATAATACACACATGCCGTATGCCAGATGGCTTTTCCTGTTGCCATCGTTTTTTCTTCCTGCTCCCCTCCCAATTTAATGGGCCAGCAACTCATATATCACCCAAGTTTTGTGGATGTTCACGGGCGGCAGGAATCACTTACCATCACGTGACCTATTGGCTCGCATTGGCCTATTTTTTATATATTTTTAAATAAAATGAAACATTCTAAGTTGTTTTTTTTTCGTACACCCGACATCTAAACACATTACGAACATTTCAAAAAGATTCTACCTATTTTGCAAGATGAATAATAACCACACCTTCTATGAAGTAGGAAGATACGCAATACAAATAACCTGCGTAATCCGTCTCACTAACGACGCATTATTTTCCGCATCTATAAACCGTGCGAGATAAAAGAGTTCGCTCGAGGAAACTGTACCGATGCTCGCCAATTTATATTCTCGACTTCACAAAGGCTAAGTCGCTTGGAACGAATCGTTTTGTTGATTTTCTTCTGTTTAATCCGATTTTCTATCCGACATCGCTTGTACCGAACTGTAATTGTATAAGAAAAGGGCGTATTTATGTTTTTAGTAGTGGAGTTAATCGAATCGGCGAAGTTTAATCTTTTTAGAGGTAACGTGTATGGACTGTGAAGTATGTGGAATCGATTCTCAAAGATTGCCTTTTTGCATTGGTAAAAGATTGGTTTCTTGTATTTTTCGTGAGAATTATGTTTCAGCTAAGTTAAATGATAATTTTGATCAATAGGAATTTTTTAACTAGGAATGGATCAGAGAAACTGAAAATCACCTTCGTATCTAGCCCGCAATTTGAGATCTTAATTTGCAGTGGGCACTACTATACCCTAATAATAATGATAAAAAAGAGGACACCATTCTATATTCCTTCTAAAATTGCTGAATTCCAAAATTTTTTTCCAATAAACCGACTGTCCGGTTTTCAAGCACATCGATATATCCCATAAGTTGGCAATTTCTTCATACTCAATACGTATAAAATTGCGATACAATTTCGCGAGAGCCGCTTCAGTCCATGTATGATGCAGTCTGTGCTCCCGAAGCACTCACGAACTAATACAATTTGCTGAAGTGAAAGAACGTGACATAACCCTGTAGAAAATTGCGAAAACCTTAAAGGAAATTGCGAAGCTGCTTAAATTTTAATGGCACACTAAGGTATATGTGGCAGATATTCTCAAAGAAGTTGGTTTAGGTGGATTGGCTGCTTGCTAAAAAAGTACCGTAGCGATAAAAAAAGCGTTAGCCTAAAGAAATATTATTAGTACAAAGACCGCACGAGGTAATTGAGTGATGGATGCTTCCAGAAGTTATTTCAGTCGGATTGCAATCCGCTTGCATGTTGGGGAAATGCATTATAAAACAGCGACGTTTCACAATTTGAGGCGCTGTTATGCAATACGGCGGATTATACAATGCGCCTTCGACATATATATTTACATACATACATACATAAACTCACGCCCTTATCCCAGAAGGGGTAGGCAGAGGCGCCACCAGGACACCCACATTTCGCCTTGTATGTTCCGCCCCATAATGTGATAGGGGGCTTCCCGACTCCGGGCTGACAATGAATAGAAAAACCCAATATCACTTTGCCCGACCCGGGATTCGAACTCGAGACCTCAGCTTTGCAGTCGTACCGTAGTACAACTACGCCACCGAGGCAGTCGGGCATATATATTTAGTGGGGCATATACCTATATATCTCATAATGGTCATAGGTACTGTAACAAATTATGATGAAAGTTAAGAAGTACTATTTGAACCACTCTTGATCTAACCACCCATTATATTAATTAGTCTCTAGTTTATCCCAATACTGGCTTTAAACGCAGAACATTACAGCACGATAGTACAAAATACGTTATACCAAGTGCTTTAGTTCTAAATATTCCTAATAAAATTAAACATTAAACAGACTAAGCTCCATAGATTTCCACTAAATGGTATTGATAAACAGTTACTGCCAAACGTTTACAAATTATTGAACTACACAGCAATATCTATTCAGTGTTAATAGTTTGAATATAGTGATCCAAGTTTCAGTCTAGTTCGGAGGGTTACATGTGGATTCTGTTCATTACATTTATTAGTTGTGAGTCCCACGTTTACAATATCTACATGCAAAAACTAATTTATGTAAGGATCAAACCCACCATTCCTAATGCAAAAAGCTTAATGCGAAGCCGTTACGCGTATCTATTATCAACTACCTAATGATTTATATAAATGGTCAAACCGGGCCTAGATAACGCATATCTCGCCGTTAGATACCACCTATATATTGGGATAACTGCATGCCCCTTTCCTCGTTCTATCCTTTTTCCAACAAAGTTAAAAGTTTTCACCACAATCATCATCATCATCATCATCATCATCAGCTCGTTGAAGTCCACTGCTGGACATAGGCCTCTCCCAAGGTACGCCACAGAGCCCGGTCTGCTGCTTTACGCATCCAGTCGCTGCCGGCCCTAATAAAAGGGTTAAATGGTGGTATTAATAAATATCCTTCATATCTCATTTATTCCATAAATATTACAAACCAAAATTAAATTTGGCTGTATCGAACGAATATGATTCGTTTGGTTAATATTTGACTTATAACTGGTATCCCTAATTTGCTCTCAAAACATTTACATCCCCCGAGATATTTATATAGGATAATTCAGCTCGAATACCTATTCATGCCACTTTGAGTTATTGAAATGTAGAGCAATAAAAAGAAAATGATATTATTATATAAATCTATAAACATAATATATATTTTATTTTTGAGCAATATTTTAACGATTACAAAACTATAAATCCCTTGATTAAACCTTCTATTATATAGTAGTTATATTTAGTTAATTCACTCAACGATCACACACATAGTCCCTTAAGCGCAATAAAATATCTATTGCATGTTGCATCAGGAATTCTAAGAGACTTTTACTCACTCACTTTGATTCACTGTATCAGCCTATATTACGTCCCACTGCAGGTCACGGGCCTCCTCTACAATCGAAAGTACGATTGAGAGGTAAGACCATTTAATCCACCAAGCTGGCCTACTAAGGGTTGGTGGACTTTACATATCATAGAAATTGCTACAAATTGCTATGGTATGCAGGTCTTCTCACGATATTTTCTTTCACTGATATAGTGCGTGGTGATTGATTTATCAATACACACATGACTCGGAGATGTCAGAGGTGTGTGCCTTGGGATCAAAACTACTCAAAGTTATGTCAGGTTACTCCCCGTTTAATCAAACCAAATTCAAAAATATTTTACATCAAATAACACCAGTCGGCATGCTATAAACCTACGTAGCTAATTGTGAAAACATTTATTTCAACTGTACCGAGCTTCCAGTACGAGAATTCGCGATATCACGTTCCACTGCGTTCGAAATTCCCCGAGCCCACGCTGAAAACAACCCATGAGAAATACCTGCCCGGCTCGTCATTTCCATTCGGTCTATCTGCGATTTACTCGTTAATTATCCAGAGTTCTCGTTCACGCGGGGTTTTGAGAATTTGAAAATGTTATTTGGATTGGTAATTTTCACTATCAACAAACTTGAAACTTATTTCTAATATGTTTCTAATAACTTATTTCTAATATGTTTCTTATAATTACATGTCTACACATCTTAATATGTGTCATATGATTATACAGGGTAGGTATATCAAAACCGCGACCGAAAACGAAGCCAGGTGGTAGTTATAGCGGTTACAGACACAACGCAAGTAAGAATTTTGCAAAAAATGCGACGATTTTTTTTTATAGTATTTTAAAAATAATCGTGTTTGGGGGGTAAATACCTAGTTTTTTGCAAAAATAATAATTTAAACCCTTACGTACCATTGCGTGTTTAAAAATAAAACGGTGTACGTCATAATTTTAGAAAAACTATGTATTTATCACTCAGATACGACGATAAGTAAAAAATAAAAAAAAATACGATTTTTTTGGGAAATTTTTACTTCCATTGTGTTTGATATCACAAATACTACCACCTGGCTTCGTTTTCAGTCGCGGTCTTGATATACCCTGTATATAAGGTCTATGGTAAGATAATAATAATTTAATATAGTGTAGGTACCTAATAAAATAAATTAAATTGACTTTTCCTGTGCCAACTAAACGTGCCTCTGTATTATTAAACTAAGCACTAATATAAGGAAAAAATGAAGGCAACTTTTCGTATTTAAATAGCGCTGCTTAATGAGGTTTTGCTTATTAGCATACTCATCATTATGCCTGGCAAATGAACAAGAAGAATAGGTACCTACATTTTCTATTTCTAATTATGTAGACTTTTGGCCACTAATTTATATTACTGTAACAATTTATTTGTTCTCAATGTAATTTCCAATAAAATAAACTAATTAATTTACTGCAGAAATACATCAAATACTTGCATATTCACATCGTATTGCAAAACGAAGCGAACTAAAGTTCCTGCAATTTTGAAACAAACTTGCCAACGTGCAACATTGCTATTAATTTCAATCAGGCGCCTGTATGCAAACTGAACTCCCACGCCTCAAAACTCTGCACACAACAAACAAACGAAACTGAGTGTAAAACGATGTTAACTAATGAGAAAATACACAAGTTGCTCATTATTCGTAAATATTCAGCGAACACGTGAACGGCGACACGGAATATGCTTCTGTTAATTATAACTTGCATTTTGCAGTTGTTAATTAAGCGGAGTCTAAATAATTTTTCATTTTGTTTTCCTGTGGTTTAGAGTTCCCCAAAACCAGATTATTTATACATTTCAGATAAATTGTACATGGTTAAAACTACTTTTACATTAATTTATTTTAAAAACAAAGTATAAAATATCAACACTAAAATTATTAAAACAGAAGGTGAAACATTGCTACATGTCCCTTCGCTACTTGTCTTATTTTATCTATAACAAATAATACACTCACTGAGTGTAAAACAATCCATCTTTTAAAAAAATCACAGCCTTTTATATTTTATTCTTCAATCTCGTGAATAATATTTCTTTCAAATTATATGCATTGCCTTTTCTTTTAAAATATTGACCTTCTGGATTTGATGATACAAATTTAAATTCCTCATCTTTTGTTTCAATAATGCAAACTAGCCCGAATACATTTCGTGAATTCAAAAGTCTTTAGTGGCAAATTCCAGCCCCGAGATTGAAATGAGAGCGGTGGTATTTTTTAATTTAAATATTAACATTTTTTAGTGGCGGTACTTCCATACAAGCCCAAAAGCCCGGCTTGCCCTACATGATACTCGATACTGAATACTAACCATTACATTTAATACAATACAGTCATATAATAAAAATGTCTACTTTTTGAATTTACCGCGCCGCTGGTATCGAGCCGCGTCGTGTTTCAATGAAGCGTCTGCGACGAAGCGCCCGCCGAAGCGCGCGCCGCGCCGCGTAATGAAATACTTAATTCAATAATTAAATAGAACTTAAAAAGACGGAGCACGCGGCACATATATCTGTCCTTTTCTCTCTCGTGTGCTTTTACGAGGCTTCTGGCAATTTGGGATCTGTTGCTCGCACATCGGGCGAAATGCTACTACTCAATCGCAACGAATGTATAGCTATAGATATTTTGTATAGCAATTTCTATTAGACGATATGCCCGGCTTTTTGTGATTAAAAATCGTACGTTTCATAGTCGTCACGTTATTATTTGCTCAGTAAATTATGTTTGTTGTTATTAATTATTGATGTTAGTTGCTTTTTGAAATTATTTTATATATTTTTTAGTACAAATAATGAAGTATTCATATACTTTTTAATAAATTATATTTATATGTCGTAATGTTTATTTCACGTTTAATAGCAACTTTTTAACTAACTTTTTATTTGTATTATAACATTGTGAAGATCTGTTTATGATTATTGTAACAAAGCTGAGGTCTCGGGTTCGAATCCCAGGTCGGGCAAAGTGATATTGGATTTTTCTATTCATTATCAGTTCTCGAGTGGAGACCGCGCCTCGGCAAACGTAGTGTAGGACGCCCTGCAACCAGGTGGAGCGACGATATTCGTGGAGTGGCTGGTAGCGATTGGCGACGATGGGCTGAAGATTGAGCTCAGCGGCGTGCTATGGGAGAGACCTATGTCCAGCAGGGACGCAGAAGGGCTGATGATGATGATGATGATGATGATGATCAGCCCGGAGTTTGGAATTTGTACCCGATATGGCGATAGGCTCGCCCCCTATTACATCGCGTGACGTAACTTACAAGGCGAAATGTGGGTGTCCTGGTTGCGCCTCTGTCTACCCCTTCTGGGATAGAGGCGTGAGTCTATGTATGTATGTTAAACCTAAAAAATATTGGGCTTGCCCTAGTCCAAAACCCTAGGCACGCCACTGACATTTTTATTCATACAAAGAATGTCATCACTTAGACACTATACATGGATAAATTTATTATAACTGTTTCAACTACGTAAGTACATATGTATTACAAGTATAAAATGATTAATAAATTAGTAAAACTTAGAAATTTTCCTATGGGTATACGGAAACTTGGATGGCCAGCTTTTAGTTCGGACCAATGCAACCTGTTTAAAAATTCTAAACTCTAATCTTCTTAACTTTATGTAAAGCAAATTAATTATTAACACAAAAATGTCTTCGGCTTCAGAACATAGTTCTAAAATATAAGGTAACTATTTAAAATTGAGAAATTAGACAGCCTCCGTGGCGCAGTTGGTTAGGAAAAAGCTTTAAAACTGGAGGCCGCGGGTTCGAACTCCGCAACGACACAAATATTTGTGGGTGTTTGTCAGACTAAGTCTCTCGTAGCTTTTAATACCCACGACACAAGACTCGATCTTAGTGTGGGATCTGTCACAACTCACACTGACTGATGTGCCCACTGTGTCCTACCACCTGCACAAGAAAAGACATAATGGAGGCTAGTGACGCTGCCATAACTGTAGCGACCTACTGGGCTGGGAAATTGTAAAGGTTCAACGACCTAGTCATTTTGAGCCATTGACTCGAACGAAGAAGTGTGGGATCATGATTATTCATATGACTGTATTTGTATTTATTTATTATTATTCACACAATCTCAACAGATAAATCGCAGTCAGATATAAACAGACTTCAAATTCGGTGAGATGACGGTATTATCCGTACAAGGCTCAATGAAAATCCGCTTGTATAACACGTGTTATTGAAAACCATATTTTCTCGGGTTTTGTTCAGCCAGAAGCTAATAAACATAAAGTTTGTACGGATCCCTCGGTAACTTGGCGTTGCAGTTCAGTCTTTTTCTGTTAGCTGGCACGGAGCCGCGACAATTTTCAGCGCAAATAAAACTCTTAGAACTCAAACAGAAATTACATAATTAAAAGTTAATATTTAATTACAGCGGTTTGTGAATAATTTAATAGCATATAGTAATGAGTGCGGTATTTAAAGAGTAAATTATATAGTAGATTTTGTCGCTGCTTGTAGTATTTCGTTTATTTATTTATTGCGTCCTACAAATATTTGCTTTGGTCTGGATATTAAACCTGAAATAAAACCAATAATAAAAATGCAATTTTACGAAATGCGATCAATAACAAGTATCAATAATATTTTTACGGATTTTATTACGGATTTGGTTTAACTTTTAATTTTTGTAACTTCCCAACGTTTCGATTGCTTTACAGCTTTCGTGGTCAGTCCGCCCCGTAAACACATAAAAATAAATTTTTCGCGTAAATCTAAAAAACCATTGCATATCTAGAATTAAAAGCGGAGTCAGGAATTTGTGCCCGATATGGCTGGCTATAGGCTTGCCCCCTATCACATCGTGGGACGGAACACACAAGGCGAAATATGGGTAGCACCTCTGTCTATCCCTTCTGGGAAGAAGGCGTTAGTTTAAATAAAAGCGAACTCAGTCAGTTTCAGAGAAAAAGGCATAAAAAATTACAGAGATAAACGAAACGGGGACAAATAAAATCACAATTTACTAATGGAGCCGTTACATGCGATATTAATCTTGTGTGTCAAAAACAAATCAATGTCTCGCACGGAGGCCGGTGTCTGTGACACGCTAGTTGCTTTTTACGAGACGTGGAAGATGGATAATAATGTTACTACTGTCCTTAGACTTGTTTGTTGGTCGTAGGATATTCGTATACTCCTCATTGTCACTATCATATACAATAATGGACGATGGGCGACTAAGCATTATGACCCAAGTATATGTGTTGCGTTTTGAGTTCACATAGGGTAAGTAATGTAATCAGTGCCCCTAGCCGGAACATTTTGCAGTATCGTAATAGAATAGTAATAGTAAAATTTTGTATGGGAATTTAAACAGCGCCATTGTGAGCGTATTTGGAACTAAAATTTTACAGCGGGAAACGTTTACTTTACTATACGAGAATTACTATACAATAGTTCAAAATGTTCCGGCTAGGGGCACTGGCTGACATAATTGTCGAATTAACTTGGAAAAGATGACCATTGTAAATCCTATAATTGGGCTGGCTTAATTGTCGAATTGAATTGCTAAAGATGACCACCTCACGCCTGTGATGTTTTTAATAAAAGTGCGTTATACTTACCGTCCCGTAAATTGTAACTTTGTTCTAACAGTACTTCTCTATATCAGCCCATATACGTCCCACTGCAGGGCACGGGCCTACTCTACAATCGAGAGAATCGATTGAGAGTGGTTAGGCCATATAGTCCACCACGCTGGCCTAGTGCTGGCGGCCTAGTTGGCGGACTTACATACCGTAGAAATTCTTTAAAATCGCTACGGTATGCAGGTTTCCTCACGATGTTTTCCTTCACCGTTAAAGTGCGTGGTGATTGACTATCAATACACACATACTTCTATCAAGTTTGAATATCGAAACACTTGTATCGAAAATTTGTATTTAAAAGGTCTTTATCCCAATGATAAACAGTATTCATAGCTTTAAAATCACATTGAATATGTTATACCCGAAAACACACAATTTTATATCTCTAAACATAAATATTTAATGCTCGAACACGCGCTCTGAAATTGATGTTATCCCTCGGGACTCCAATTGTTTCGGGATGGAAACATCCATTGTTTTTAGCTTCAGGCACAGACCTCCAGGCTACATTACTAGGTAAAATTCGTATGAAATACACTGAAATTCCATTAGGCGTATTGAAATCCCAAAAAAATAGAATGCTTTTGTCACGTTTCAGAAATATTATTTTTCAGTTGCTAATCATATTTTTTCGAAGGTTTTTGTATCGTAATGGTGTTTACATAGAAAATGAGACGTTATTTGTAATGTCCTTGATACAATTGCATTATAATTGGGATTTGAATACACGAAGAAGAGTGACAACGGTGACGAGTCTAAACGCCTCCGTAGGTCAGAAAATATTATGTGAAGCCAGCCGTCTCAGTTGTAGCTACTTGGGAATTGTAGCAGTCCATAAACTGCAATTAAACCGTACAGGTAATTCAAAAATTCTGACAATAAACTGGCCATAAATCTAATATAATCCGCCTGACTGTTGTAATTGACAATTAAGCTCATTAGACAAAGTTGATACCCACACCCTCGGACATGAACGCTCTTACTTACCAATATGACAATTATACATGTCATAACTATGTTTATACAAAATACATTAAGATTGATAGCATTGAATTGCATCTGACTGCCTCGGTGGCGTAGGTGTACTACGGTACGATTACAAAGCTGAGGTTCGAATCCCGGATCGGGCAAAGTGATATTGGGTTTTCTATTCATTACCAGCCCAGTCAGTGGTTAGTTATTTGTGACCGATATGGCGATAGGCTCACTCCTTATCCCGTCATGGGACGAAACATACAGGGCGAAATGTGTGTGTCCTGGTGGTGCCACTGCCTACCCCTTCTGCGATAAAGGCGTGACTCTATGTACATATGTATGTATAATAGCATTGAACTGAGATCCATCAGGCAATGATTGGCTGATTCAATACCATATCGCCGGATATGCATAATTTCTAAGCACTTGACGTCAGACAATCGGTTACCTAGGACACTTCCTTCCTGCCATACGAGTATATTCAATTCCAACATCACGACTTAATATAACCTAGAGCTAACTTCAATAAGGTATCTTATAAACAAAAACCACTCGTTAAAAGCACATAAAATTAAACAATATCAAAAGTAAACCCAAAAATAAGGGCCAAATATTAATTTACGTAACACAATAATAGTTAATAATAAACGGGGAATAAATTAGAATAAATTTACTTTGAGCAGTGTACATGGCAAAGGATAAGATATTTTGGTTCGCCCCGGGCTTCGGGTATTATTTCGTCACATTTCCGTCGTATTATTTTGGGAGTGCGGGTGGGTTGCTTAATGTCAAAGTTTTTTTTTTTTTGTTATTTATAAACTTTTAGGTAACTGACTACGATGTAAGTACTAAATTCTGTTTTTTCAAGTTTTATGACTATCTGTGATCTCAGTGGGACGAGACATAATGAGACAGTAAAGTCTTCGGATATCGTATTCCCTTAAGCTCCGTAACGCTGGGAACACTTAAATCCAAGTGAAAAATTGAATTGTATACGTTTAAATATTATGCATGTTTGGTCCATTAACTGTTGATGTGTCATTTAGTACATAAAATAAAAAATAAAAAATACCTGACATTAGTGGAGACTTTACGATATCAATTTCAACTACATACCTACATAGCAAAATTTATCATATTCTATGGTATAGCCACTTGATAATTAATTAGTAGATGTCATTTTACATTAAAATTGTTTTAATATATTGATCCTTGAATTTCGACGTAACACCTAATTTAGACATTTTAAAGCATTGATTTCAAATTATTTTAGCGGACTCGCGGCGTTCATGTTCTAAATTGATGTCATCATCCACCACTCCAAGGATAGCCGGACTTCGACGAATACAGTTCGGGACTATATGTGAAACTTCATGTATTATCTTAGCATTGCTCTCGGGAATATGCTAACAATAATTTAAATATACGTACATGTCCTCTATCCTCTCACAAATGAAGTTCCACTCCCAAATGTACGTTCAATACAACAATTACTGCTTCAATTCACCCCTGATTTTTTTTAAACAATAATAATCTTTATTAAACAATTAGTTTTACATTCCTTAATGCTTGATTAATTTAAGAATATAAACTTTTAGGCACAAATAAAATCAAATTATAACAGCGGCCCCTACACTAGGCATTGCCTACATTGCCCGGATTAAACGGAATATTAATATTTTGGAACAATCATTAATTTCTAAGCATTAACGAAGGAAGGGTTTTCTTCAAAGCGTTGTCAAATCTTTGCTTCATTATGAGGAAGTCGCGGCCTGAGGGGTAATATATTACCGACTCTCGCCAATCACAACTTCAATTGGGCCTATTAATACTTCCAGATTACATTGATCTTTGTTACGATATCTGAGTTTGGACCTTCTGTCATTAACATCAACTTTTTCTATCACGTGCATCACTTGGCATTATCAATATCATCTGAAGTAGATTATGTTTCTTTTAAACAGTCCCATCCTATCCCTTTGAGTATAAAAAGTAACAAATATATCGGAATTCCTTCCTCATCCCACGGGAGCACATTTATTGCGGGATAAAAAATAGCCTAAGTGCTAATCCAGGGTGCCTGCTGTCAGCTACCTCCATACCAAGTGTAATCCAAATCCTTTAAGCTGTTTCTGAGTTTATCAGGCACAACCGCACAGACAAATAGACAAAAGTTCTCAAAATCATTGTTTTGGGTTCTATTACATTAATACACACCCCCCATATTAGGTTTTCTTACTTATCTTCCATGTACAGACATCGATCGGTTACAAATTTATTATAATGTATAGATTTAAAATACAGTCAGACGTACATACTTAAATATACTTCAGATCTCAGAATCATAGACTCTAAAAAGTAACTACGAAGAGACTTTATTTGCGGTTTCAATAAATGTATTTTTTTTTCTTTTAGTTTCACTTCCTTCTAGTGTATTACGCCACGAAGGCTATCAGACGCAACGTCGTCAGATGCAGCAAGTGCGACACATTTCGCAAGTTTCTGTGTCACGTGATCACGTAATAGAAGGTGAGTGTATCAACATAGTGCGCGCAAAACTGGGCAAATTATGTTTCGTTGAAATTCTTACACAAAATATAGCCCTGTCTGGGGATTGAACATCGGGTTCGAATTTTCTATGATCAGCCCCAAGTCAAGAATTTGTGCCCGATATGGCGATAGGCTCGCCCCCTATAACATTGTGGGGCGGGTCACATAGGGGAAAACGCGGGTGTCCTGGATGCACCTCTGCCTACCTCTTATGTATGTATGTATATAATAGAAAGGAGTGTGAATTCTATGCTCTTTCTCTATGGTTTATATAGTGCAAGTAAACCTCTGATGTGATAACTCATTTGTTTTTATCCTCAGCTTTTAATAAATCCCCTTCAAACCCGATTAATTCTCTCATTATAAATACCGAAAATAATCTTTTGAATACCAATATTTTTCGCATTCATAATACAAAAGCTTTAAGAACAACTTTATTTTCTTTTCAAATTTTGTATTAATCACTAACGAAATGAGATGAGTCTCTAATGGATAGTCCAAAAGATTGATCGTCTAGAAACTCCATTACTTTATCCGAGTAAATATAAAAACAAAAGATATCTAATTCCATCCATTACTGAACGGCTCTCAGCGCATTGTATCATCCAAAAGAATGCAAAGGAAATTGATTATTATTTTTGATATCTGAAATTGTAAATCGAATCCCTGATATTTTTGCTGCAATGGCAATTTAGAATCTTAATTAGATGTTATCTTTTATATTTAAATATATGTGATTTACTTGTATATACGATGTGATAGGGCCGTACAAACATAATTCACATTGCTATTATATATCTATTTGAATTAGTATATGATTGCGTTAACATTAAAATAACATACAATTTTACGAGCATAACAAGGTTTCTATAAAAGCCTTATCGTATCCCGCTCCAGTCGACAAAGTTTTATTAAACTGCGATGGTTTTTTTTTTTAATATTATCCACAAGTCGACGTTAGCTCAATACAAGTTAGGAAACTATATATTTTTGTTATATACGTAGAATAATGTTTAGTTTTACTTGATATTTTTATGCCACCCTGTATAACTTTTATATAGTCAAATTATGTACAATTCGATGTGAAAAATATTTTAACAACAGAGCACCTAATTTCTTTGACATTATAACACATTTAACAAGTTTTTTACATCAAACTTATCACTATAATTTACCAAGTCATATTAAATAACTAATTACAAGACATAAAAATAGTTAAAAAAGCATAAATATATTGTCTTCTTCACTCTGTATTTTCATCGTAGTTATAGACGGTACTTAACTCCGGTAACCTAGCTTTATGATGTCTAAAATACTCATACAGCTAGATAACCAAAGATAATTAACCAATCTACTTTCTTGTTTCTTCTTTCTTCTATTCAGTTTCTTTTTAATTCTTCTTTTTTTCTTTTACGTAAAACATTGTAATTGAGAGACAAGGTGCGAAATATCTTGTTATTCCATTCATCTTCTGTAATCATGAAGTTATTTTCCTTTTTGTGGACATGAAGAATCCTTGATTGAAGATACGCTGTTCGGAACTCCACGCCCTGAAACGTGATAAAATTATATATTATTAACGGAATATATAAAGTTCCTGTAAATCACATAATTAATAATTCGTTGCTTCTCATTATTTAAGAGATGTATGAAAATAACTGCACAATAGGAAACTTTAGGGTCATAGCGAGCGAAAGAGCCTTCTGAGAAAGTTTCAAGTGTGCCTTAACAGTTAACGCAAATGGGGGCATTAAAAAAACGCATGTTAAAGAAATTAGAGTAAATTATTAGTTGTTGAATTTTGGCGATCTATTCTCCGCCGACCCTTATTTGAACGGCATAAGTTTGTATAAATAAATGTTATACTAAAACATAAGAGATACAATATCCTCCAAGGAACTTTTCGCTGTCAACGCGAATTTTAAATTTACCTTTTAAAAGTCTTTAGAAAATCTAAATATACCTTTTAAAAGACTTTAGTAACTGGATTCCCGTGAAAACTGCGTCAGGGGATACGTAAACGGAATTTATTTTGTCCGCCGGAGTGCAATGACGAAATTAAAGGGAAAGCCCGAACGATTCTTTTAAGCAAAATAAATAATTACAAGTTCGCTTTTGTTGAACAATTTGTTTTGTTTATTCGAACATTCTCTTTAGATTAAAAGCTTTGGCTTTTTAAAAATGGAAATAAGAGTTTGTACGTGATAAAAAATTCTTAAAGCTTTTATAATTGCACGTTATTTTTTGCAGACGATTATTGTGATTCGGGTTCGTACTTGAATTGTTGTCTAAAATAATACCGAATGAATTGAATGGAAAATAATATAATAGCAATAAACATATGGCATTTCATATATAAACTCAATGGAGTAAACAAAATTATTCCCATTGATCGTATACCTATTTGACAATTAAGCTGTCAAAAATATACAATGACTTGAAAATTATTTCATCATGGTTTCTTAGATTTACGCGAATGTTACACATTGAAATAAAACTAAACATTTGTAATGTAAAAATTAAACCAAATCGCGATAAAATCCGTATAAAATAGTTATTATTTCAAATATTTGATCATTATTAAATTAAATTATTTATATATTTCAATTATTATTTCAATTATTTGATCATTTATCATCATAGGTATATTATTATCGGCAAACTAGATTGGCAGTATATTATAGATTATATTTAGTACGTACCCACCTTATGTAGGTACCTTTTATTTTTTTTGTGAGTTCAATAAGGAATCATTAACACAAAGACAATAAATCTATTTACACACAGAACAGCTGCCTCGTTGGCGAAGTTGCACTACGGTACGATTATAAAGCTGCGGTCTCGGATTCGAATCCCAGGTCGGGCAAAGTGATATAGGATTTTTCTATTCATTATCAGCCCGGAAACGGGAATTTGTGCCCGATCAGCATATAGGCTCGGCCCCTGTCACATCGTGGGACGAAACATACAAGGTGAAATGTGGATGTCCTAGTAGCACCTCTGCCTACCCCTTCTGGGAAAAAGGCGTGAGTTTATTCATGTATATATGTACAGAACAGCTTAACAAAGGCCAGTTTAATTATCATTAAGTTTTAATTTAATTCCAAATATAATCAGAAACAACGACAGTAGAGAGGAGATAGGGGAATTTTTATCACTCCTTTTATATCCATTAAAAAATCTTGAGGGTCGCGAAATAATGAGATTGTTTCATTTAGAAGCTGTTTTCTTTGACCATTTTCTTTTACTCGGCTACGGGGTGAGATTAACGATTTCTGATTTGCATTTTTTTCTGTGATGTTAAAAAGTATTATTTTTCGTGTAGATTAAATTTTAGATTTCATTCGCATGGGATTATGGACTGTAGTATAGAATTTTCAATATTATCGTTTTGTGATTTATTCATTTATGAACAATATCTATTATTTTGGTCAAATAAGTACGTAATTGTATTGTTTCTATATAGCACCAATTTCAAAATATGTTTTACGTGGTATTATACACATATTTACAGTTTGACATGACTTTTCAAAACACTGTGTTTTTACTATGTGTGTTAATTACTAACAGTTAGAAGCCTGTTGTTAAAATATACCGTTGTCATTCTGAGAATTCATAAAACATTTATAATACAATTATCAACCGTTTTCATTTTTACCAACAAAACCACCCAATGCCAAACATCCGAAACACCAAACATCACGAAATAATAATTATCATCAACATTAAACTAAGTCCAAGTCAACGCTCCCGCGCAAAAAAATGAAAAAACATACAAAGACCACCAGCAATGTACTGCAAATAAAATCGACAAACACACGTCACAAACGCCGGCTATTCTACGAAATGTTTGTTTAGGTTAATACACTACTATGTGAAAAACAATCACCAGTGTACACCGACCCTACATGCTTGTATATTTCTTTGAATGACAGTTATTGTGAAGAGGTCAGTGTATTCTGGATGGTCCAAGGCAAGCCATGTAGGAAATGGTGGCCTAGAACGCTTGACACAGGTAATTTTTCCTTGGATTCTACACAACTGTTATTATGGTGTCAGTTTTTAAGGTATATTGTGGTTAAGGGTTAGCGTATTGTTAATGGAAACAATTATACTATAATGTATACGTCACTGGGGTTTCAAATATGCTGTTTTGACGTAGTGTGATATCCCTGTTCATACCCTGACCGTATGAACCTTATTTTTAATTTACAAAATAATTAAAATTTGATATTTGTTTTTAGTACTAGGAATGGCAACCGTTGTTTCTTTTTACAAAATTTACTATATGGTTTTTTGCAACAGTAAATTATTCTTTTTTTTTTAATAATTATTTTAATCCTATTAATTTGTATTTTTTGTGTCCACTTTCTGGTACTATAGTTTTATTTTAAAATTTTCTCATACATACATATCTTATTCACTAACTTTAACCACATAAATTACCATTTACTAATTGGGAATTTTGTACGTAACTTAACTTTAACCACATAAACACAAAATTCCCAATTATATGTATTTACTATTTACAATCCTTGGTACCGACAGAAACAAGAAGGAAAGCTGCAATTATGAAAAAACGTACTGTGAACCATAAAGCCATTACATAAATATAAATATTCTAAACAACAAGCTGAACTATAAGACCTTTTAAAACTGAATCAGCTATTATCACCATGCCGTGTAAAAATTCGTGATCTCAACTGCGATGACATAATGACTACGAGAACTGACAATCACGATGTTTGGGGGAGGCCCGCAAGCCAACGACCAGTTGCGGCCTTGGTATTCAACAGACAGTTTTATTAATATTTCACGGAATAGGGTAATATTATGCAATTTTTACGTGAGAGATTAACTGCCTTACTCAGAGACATTTAACGACAATTAAAACATTACTTAGTGTAGATTTTACGAAGAGAATCTATACTAAGGAGCAATTGATATAAACGTCCCTGAATGCCGCCGTAAGAACACTTTCATGAAGGAACAAGTATACATCTGTTGTGATGTAAATATATAAACATAGTTCGTATGAATCTGTAAAAAGGCTCGTATTGTATACTAGGGTAGAATTTCCAGTTCGGACAACTTTAAGCCAGATACAAAATGTTTGTTGACAACAAAGAACTTTGTATCGGTGCAGAACAGACGGAACTAGACGTTTCTTTTTAGGGACCTATTCATATAGTTATAGTTAGTATCATATAATTTTCGATATGTTATTAGGTGTACTTTTTAAGTAACTTCGCATGTTGAAACCATCAAGTACGACTCGAAACGACCACGCGAAAAAAACATATCCAATTTTTTCCTTACCGGTTTTAGGCAGGTATGTCAGAGCATATTTTTCGTATTTTATTGTACCAGCCCATATACGTTCCACTGCAGGGCACGGGCCTACTCTACCATCTCAAAGCATTTCCTTCGTATCAAAAAATAAAGTATGTATATCACTGAAAAGTCAAGAATTGTGATGCCATACGATATAATTTTTAACATGGCGCGTCTATCGCTTTAGCCAGTTTTTAAATTTATTAATCGTAAGTAATAAAGGCATTCCAAACATAAATTACAGTACCGTGAATCACAATAGAATCGCTTTTAAGCCTAACACTAATACATGTAATTTATTCTTTTTTCATCGATTCAATCGATTCGTCATTACATGCTGCGAATTGGAATTTAATTTGATATTCGAATGACGTCTATAGGCGCAGAGGCCGTATTTGCTCTGTCGCTTTATTTAAGGCCAACGTCGACGCGGAAATAAACCGCGATTTTTTTACAAGACCGCATATTAATGTCAGATTTATAATTAAACTTATACCTTGAACGTTATCAAGCAAAGGCCGACAATTATCTTACTCGTGGCACGCAATAATATTATCTTTAATATCATTATGCCTGTCTTTATCCTATTATAGGGTTGTCATTTAAATTTCTTTAGTATCTTCAAATAAGTAGCTAATGTTGTTAATTTGACTATGGAATTAAAAAGTAACTCGACTTGACTATAATACCAGTCCTAAAAAAACCAACATAAACTATTAGCTTTACTGCAACATATCGTTGAATACCTATACAGACCCATGGCACGATAACTAAAAAACATCAGCAATTTTATAATAACTTTATATCCAGCACAATAGGAAATATTTATCCTAAGACTTCTTTAGTTTTGTTAAAACACAATGGCAGTCAATACGGGTTCACTCCGCGACCCACTTTGTAACTGCAAACAGAATAGGTTGAATAACTTGTTTGTTGCGACGTCTTTGGGCCGACGCCAAGCTGCATCGCGAGGAGCTTGGTGACTAATGAACTGAGCTAAGACATCAGCCGCGGAACCGAGATTACTTTGAGCCTTCTTTATTTTCTTTTGGGGATACAGGGCACTGTAGAAATGCGGATAATATATGGTATACCTAGTATAAACCAACAACAGAAGAGCATGTTGGTTTTTGAACAAGGTCTTTTTGAAATCCTGGCTGGTTACATCAAAGAAAGAATTAAAAATAAAATAAATTAAAACTAGATTTTAACTGCGTGTTCTTTTTTTAAAATACGCTTATATACAAGCGCAGTGCAATAGTCATTAAATTGACCACTCTTTCTTTTTTAAATGCCTTGTCTATGGAATTACATTCGAATTGATTCGAATGTCGAATAGAAAGCAGTAAACTGGTCATTGAAGATCGAACTTAGAATAACGATTGGGAATAGACAAAAACTGTCGAATTCCGTCGGTACGTAAGCGATAAATTGTGTATATTATTGTCTTATTAGCATACGTTTCGTCTAGATTACAATGTTAACGGACAGAGACTGGACGTTACGCATTTCGTCCTTCGTAAAGCGTGAAGTGGATTCAAAATCTACCATTTGAATCCGTTTGTGCTTGAGACACTAATTTGTATTCACGTGTGCGTTCTGTGTTTGAATAAAGGTGTTTTTTGTCGCTCCTCGTCGGAATTGCCTTGTGTGGACGTGACGCGAACTGTACTAACTAAACTTGGAACACGATTGACTCATTTTGTAAAGCCTGATGTACATAATGTTGTTTTTTGTGGAAAAACGAGTTACCGACGTGTTTTTTTATTGAAAATAGTAATAAATTTTATTAAACTTCATGCATATTACATGAAATGTTTTGCAAATATTAATTATACTCAGTCAATGTCCCTTCATGTCTCGTAGTTTTTTCTTATATTTCCGTTAAAATATTTCGGAGAAAAATTTTTTTTGACGCGTAATATTTTTTATCTGATTACCATGGCATTAAAAAAATCAACAAAACATTTACGTTACAAATAGTAAGTAACATGTAAGTTTAAAAAAGACCAAAATTCGAAATTTACTTTAAGTCACATTTTTCATCTCTAAAACTATCTTAATATTTAGATCGCCGCAGCCTTGCAAATTTTGCAGGAAAATAGTCTAGTTATGATCTAAACTGGGTTTTATAGCGTTGGCTATCTAGATTTTAGCGTGGTCACGACGGTGTCACGGCGAGGTCGCTCGGCCAGGCGCGTGACTTGTACTCGGAAAGCCTTTGTCCCAAATTATAATGCACTTATCTGATATCTAAACGTGTTTAATGAGCTTAAATTTGATATTATTGTTTGGTTTCATGTCAATATACTGTCTTAGGTGATTTTTTGCATGAGAGCGAATTGTTTCGTAATGTAAGTTTTTTTGGCAGCACAAAGTAATACAATTTACCTAATGGTCAACGCCGTGCAAATTCGTAAGCATTCATGAGAAGCCGAGACTTACACGTTATAAGAAAGATCTTGTACAAAATGTCAGCAATTACTATAATCGCTTTTCGCAAAAACGATTCATACATGGCGACATCGTTTAAAACAAATTAAAAATAATAAAAAATATGCGCTCTAATGCGGCACGTTAACCGCGGCATTCGCAATTAAACAACGCATCGAAAGCCGCGCAATAAACCAATTCGGAGCGAACATCTGTGCAATATAAATTTTATGCGGCCGGAGCTGGCATGCCCTTCTACGGCGGCAGTAATTGCTGTAGAAACCCTAGTAATGGCTTATTCAATTCGAAGAGTGGTCGGACCAGTTTGTACGCCATTCGGGGCAAAGCACCGCCAGAGACGAAAAACTCAAACACATTACAAATTATCAGAATTTGACACATTGATTTGGAGATAAATATGCTACTGGTAACATTTCTGACACGCTCAGTGATTTATATGGCAGCATTAACATCGGAATTACTTTTAAAGTAACTGGAATAAAAAATGAACTGAATAGGAGTTTGAAACAGGCTCGCGACTTTGTAGGAACGTGAGAGCGAGCGTTCTTTAAATATTCAAAAGTTGAAAGGTTTGGCATAAGTTGGGCAAAGATTTTCAGAACTTGAGTTGATTTAGTAATAGCTTAAACCATAACTGATATAATTTTCAAAACATTTGCGAGACAAAAGCCATAAATGAATTATTGTTAGTAAGATCGAACCGTGGTATCATATCACAGTTGATCTCTCATCCACTGCGCCACAGAAGCTATCAATATCGAAAAGACTCAATATCGTAAAATATTAACCACTAATACCGCACTCTGTTAAAGTGAAAACAAGGCGATGATTTCATCAGGGACCCGCCAAAGGGCACCCGTTAACGCAGTAACAGAATTTTCGCCCCGACCTCCGAGATCAAAGCGACCCAACACAAGAACAATTTCACTTAAAACACGCTAAAGAAACGGTTGCCGCCGACTAAATTAGCTAACAAAAGAAAACCTTTTGATGTATAAAATTCCCAATGGCCTGTATCGGGTTACCTTTTTATTTAATCAGGGGATATTTTGATCCCCATCGCGTTAGGTTATTTAGTTATGTTCTATAATTTATCGTCGAAATGTACAACTGCCCTAAAGGAGTTTTTTTACAAATTACAAAAAGTTTGCCAAATTCACTGTCGTTATTTATTCTGCTTTCGTAGTTGCCTTCATTTTTCTTTCGAACTGTTTCTGCTTTGTTAACTTTTCGATGGCGTAATATTTACTTGTACGGATTTATTGAAGTTGTTTACTTAGCCCGTGACTGAGTAAAATAATATTTTCAAATAATTGTGATACAGCAGACTAAATTTTTAAGCAAAGCTTCATAAAACATTTCACTACATAAAATATATGAAGTTAAATAGCCTATATTATGTTGTCGATTAATAAGATGCAGCACATTATCGCATACATTGGTAATTGTTTTAAAATCTGTCTTGACAACAACTCATTAAAGATACAGCAACTAATTAACAGCAAGAGAACAAGCAACAAGACACATTCAACAACCTCGATACTTATTAACCTCAAAACATCAAAATTACACATCAAAATCCGAGCATCAAAACGACAATAGTGTTAAATGGAGAGAAAAATAGAGCAAGCACATGACGTGCGCATAATTCGGTTAACAAACTCGACAGACTGTTGTTCAAACTTGGTCCCAAAGTGAAGAGTTCGCCAACTATTGTCGAGGCACGTATACGTGACACGTACCTCTCTCAACATACCTTAAAATGGCGGCATCATACATTTTATTAAATTTGTTTTATTTTATGTACTGTTTTATTTTATTTTATTTGGTCCCACCAAATTATTTCTTATTAAAAATTGGATTTTCTATATACACAATTGGATAGCCTCAGTGGCGCAGTTGGTTAGACGCCAGCTGTGAAACGAGAGGCCGCGGGTTCGATCCCCGCACCGAGACAAATGTTTGTGTGAACTACAGATATTTATTTTGGGTCCAGGTGTTTCTGAGACCGAAAAGGGTCTAGACTATATAAGTAACTGTTGGGTGTATTTATTATTATTTAATTGTGTTACACTACTATTTAACATCGCTTCTAAACGGATGAACGTCCATATATGCAGTATTGTATTGTTTTAGCCCATATACGTCCCACTGCTGGGCACGAGCCTACTTTACAATCGAGAGACTCGATTTGAGAGTGGTTAGGCCATATAGCCCGGACTGGCGGACTTACATACCGTAGAAATTCTTTAAAATCGCTACGGTATGCAGGTTTCCTCACGATGTTTTCCCTCACCGTTAAAGGATATGCAGTAAATATCTATAATACACCGTACTATCCCATTTATCTGAGCAGCAACCCACCTATAGCACTGAAATTTAAATAATCATGTCTCTGTTGTCCAAATGAATTGCGGTGTCTTTGTATATCTTTTAAAAAATTCTAATGATTCTGGTTTTTATTTAATAAATACTTTTAATTTCTTTTCTACAGTGTTATCCCGACCAATGATCTCTACCTCATCTATCTTGTCACCTCTTGAATTATCAAACAATACCTACTGGCTTAAAATAAATTGAATTTATATTCTACTCTGTATTAGTTTACCAAAATTTAATCTTACTTAAGTTTTCCAAAGTTGATACGAAATTGCTTTGAATTTAGGCAGAAATTGTCTTAAGATTTTTAATAGGATGCAACTATTTGGCGCGCGGTATATTAGGTATTTTGGCGTTCGACTCCCGTCATAGCCAGCACTAAATATGTTCCGAAACTGCATCTGACGTGATTGGAATTACCTTTGAAGCAACTTTAGCTCTATAGTTTAAATTGATGTGGAAATATTTATAATTTCCTTTGTAAACAATGAAGGCAATAACATACATGTAATTGGATTGCAATAAAGGCTTGAACATTTAATAGCAAATTATACATTTTATAAATATCATATAATGTGTTACCGAAGGATTTCTAAATCCGATTGATTGACGATTCATAATACTTTTTGAACACAATAGAGAGATAGAATGTCCGCTAATTATGGTTGAAAAACAACAGAGAAAACTAATGTACAACTGTCAAAATGCTAAATGCATTTAATATGTCGCTTTATTAGTATTTTTTTCAATTTACACATTTAATAAATATGGTAAGTTTAGCTTATTCACCATATTCTAATACATTCTTACAATACCAAATACAACATACCAACGATTACAAACGTCTCAAAACAACTCCTGAATTACCATCACACAACACAAATAAGGTATTTTCTGTGTAATTTCACACGGACATTAAAATTATACGAAACGCACATCACTTGCATACGTTCAGGAGCCTCGTCACGTAAACGTTTTAAATTTTGTAAACGCATCCGACGACATTTTGTATTCTTCAATGTTGAATTCGTAGTAGACATACAACGATGAATTTATAATTTGCCCACATTATAATAGAATATAACAGTTTGCATTGATTACGGGCGCATTCATACCTAGAGCGGAGAGCTTTCACTAAAATTATATTATTAGATGCAAATTACGTGCCATGAAGGACGTCACTAATAATACTTTTGTAGTAAACTTAACTTTGTGTTTCCTGATCCCCGTATGCCGTAATTAAATATATATTTTTTAAAATATAGTTTATGTTGAATACTGTATGGTAAAAATATTTTTTTAATTAATCATAGTACTCCTATACAAAAATTCAAAGTAGGTACATGGTGCATGAATCAGAATTTAAATAATGTCATAAAACATTTATATTTAAGTGTGGTTATGTAATCACCGATTTTTATTAAACGCATGACTCATTATTTAAAATATCAATATAAAAACAAAAAACTTTAATATTTCGTTTTTATACGTAAAAACCTATTCAATTCAATCCACGCAGCAAATGGTTGCGAAGTTAAAGCTCAATGACCTTTACTTGTGTTCGGATGGGTTAAAAAACACGACAACCAAGCTGTGGCGAATATAACAAAATTAAATTATAAATACCTAACCACCTTTTTCTGTTACTTTAATATTAGAAGCTGAATGTCAATAAACTGAAGTTGTGGGTGAAAATTATTGATAATGCATCGTCGAAATTACTTATAGTGACTTATAAGTAGAATATAATTTAAGTCTATTAACGTTAATAAGGTTCGAAATATGAGAACCCGAAATTGTAAACCTCTTGTTTTATTTTATGACAAAATAACAAGCCTGTTTTTAATTAGATTTTAAATTTAGCGCCTCAGTTTTAAGTTACTAAATTATTCACAATACCAGTTGATGGAGCGATGTGACGGACAAAAAAAAGCAAAAAACGAAACTCTAGGCATATACTATTAAGTGTCTATTCTTTTTTTATTGAAATCCAAAAATTTAATCAAACACTTTTTAAACTATTGTGTCATTAACTGCTATTTACAGCCGTAGAATAAATCCGTAGCCTACGCCTCTATCAGTAATATAGATGGTATTAATTTCCAATTGTACAGAAGAATTCAACGCATTTTTTGCAATTGCATTTAATATAAAAAGGCTAATTAGTATTCCACGGCACCCGCCTACAGTCTAGACACCGGCCTTCTTCATTCATGGCTTGTATAATACATTCATTCATTACTCACTATTTCTCATTACAAGACGTCATTATAACCATTGCTGACCGCTTACGATTGCCACTTCATATAGTAATTACATACAAAACTAATTATGCATTCATAATTATGGTAATTTTTTACTTTTTACGCGTAGGGTTGGAGGCAATGAACGGAATTTTAAATGTGGGAAGCCTCGAAACCTATTCAGTAGTTTCTGTTACATGTTTTCTGCCGCTAGGTGGCGTGATATACAATATAACGTTCCAAATTCAAAATATGAATTTAAATAAAATGCAAATTTAATTATCACGAACTTTGCAGAACCGTTGGTAACAGACGTTGGAAAAAACCGATATTAGTTCTAAGAACGTCAATAGCCTTGAAGGAAAATCTCTAGATATTCAATAAACGTAAATATGCATACGTTTGGTTATTTCGTTATCTCCTAACAAACAAGTAACTAAAGGCTGCCTACAACCGACCGGGCAGGTAGACAGGTACCTTTATTTTTCTTTTTTATTCACCCACCGCAGTATCCGGTTACTTAAGCAAAGAATGTACGTTGCCTTGTCCACTACGAGACATAAAAAATATAAAGTCGGTCACAAGACATAAAAACCGGCCGCACAAAGGACCAAAGGACTTATAGCGTGCGAGACAAAAAAAACATGCGTATTTACCTCGCACAGGCGGACAGATGCTCCACTACACAATAAGCACTTGATCAATAGTCGGGACACTAAAGAACGTGTAGAGCTCGCAGGTGACTGCACAAGACTGAGAACCGATTTACAAGGAGCCGCCTCGCCCCCCGCTCCTGTACCGCACACGGGCGACACAGGGGAGACTTAAATAACTGAAGGGACCAAGCGTACAGACAGGTGGACTGACAAGCTATGTACGCATCACTTACCTGCCAGGGGAGGAGAAAAAGATAAAAGGTACCTGCGATCCGGTCCGGACTTCGAATTAATTGGTCGAAACCGACATCGGGACGCGACGGTTTAATGTCGTAGTGAAACATTTTTTCAAGCGGCATCGGTCATTAATTCGTGGAGATATGAGTGGAGCGACCAGTTTTTAGGTAGAAATGATGGGGTGCCGATGTTGGATTCTGTTCGTTAAGAAGTCTTGTGTTTCAGATACAAATACATTTTACACAGCAATTTTGAAATCAACAAATTATTTTTTTACCTAAGATAAGGAAAATATGTGGTAAATTAAGCACATGGTGTATTTTACAACTAGTTATAGCACTTATTCCATTTAAAAAAAAACTAAAACAATTATGTACATCGACAAAATAGTTACCATAAAACCTCAATTAAATCGAATATCCAGCACCGGGTTAACTTGAACAATTTTGGCGCATAGCCAGATTTCCCATTTGTACTAATGATACACCCACTTTGCCCCAAAAAGAGCCAATTAGCCTGTACATGGCTTGTCACGTCCCATTTGTGTTGAATTAAAGAAATTGACCGTGACGGCGCGGTATTAACGTGCTGTTTTCAAGAATAATAAAATGCTTCACAAAAATATTGACTGTGCATTTGAAACATTTGGGTTTTCTGGTTCGTAGTTTTAATTGAACTATGACTTATCTTCTGACTACAAAATGCGCTCGATACTGTGTTTTACTTAACAATAATATAAAAATACATAAATATTTTTTTGCGATACAATATGCGTTCTGTCATAAATTTACGCTACACTTTTAGCGACAGAAGTTTATCCTCTCCTATATCATTTTATTAAAATAAGTCACTTCCTACAAATTAATCATTCCGGCCTTTTAAAAGTTATATTTTCTAATTTATTTTTATCTATGATTAATTACAAGTCACCATATTGTTGTAGGCAGGTGCTCGCAATTCACACATATCTTTTGATAAAACACTCATAAAGTTTTGAACTAAATGTGCTTGCGACTTGAAGGTTATCCACATCGAGATTTTATCGGTAATGTCCGAATTTGCATAAGCAAATGAGAACATATAATTTGGTACACATGTTGTATTTTTTAATATTTTGTAATTGGAAGGTATCACGGCCGAATGAGTTCGGTTGAGGTTGAAAAGGAGCCTAATACTTATAATATTGAATATATTTTAATAAATTTAAGTTGAAATAAAACTATTTTTACGGATTTTATCGCGATTTGGTTTAATTTTTACATTTTTTAACTTCCCGACGTTTCGATTACTTTACAGCTTTCGTGGTCACGGGGCGGTCAGTCCAAATCGCGATAAAATCCGTAAAAATAGTTTTATTTCAATGTGTAACATTCGCGTAAATCTAAGAAACCATTAAATTTAAGTTCAAAAAAGAATTTGCGTATTTTGCTACCGGTATATTTCATTTTTATACTGCTTATTAAAACAGTTTTTTTATTTTAACACTAGATTTATCGAACACAAAACAAACCTTTTAGTAAAATATAAATCGTATAGCTAGCGTATAGTATAGCTTTCATATACATCAGCACAAAAAATCCTATAATAACAATATTAAGTACAAAATACACGTGCATAGTCTGCTACTGAGAAATAATAGAAACTCTTAACCAAGCAACACCACACAAAACAATATGCTATATTTGATCTTTACTTTTTAAATAAAAATGTAGAAACGTAGCACTGCCAGCAAAAGTTACCAAAACGTCACAAGAAAGTCTTTGTATTATAAAATATGTTTATGTAAGCCTAGTCGTTTTATTTTACTCGGAGTATCAGTAATACCTAATACATATAATACCTATGTCAAGTTAATTTCAAACACATCTAAGTTACGATCTTTTTGATAACGTTAAAAAATACAGTTTTAAACACTCCAAATGTTGGTGACCCCTTATACTCAGAGCCACTTAACATTTTCCACTAAACGCATAAAATAATTTTATAACATTCCATTAAAGTATTTTCCTTAAACATATTTTTAAAATAAACTCATTTTTATTACTTAGTGGACAAAGACCAAACCACTTGCTTTTTAATTAGCTAGCGGCCAATTTGTGTTAAAAAATATAAATCGAACATAAAATGTTTACGTGTCCGTCACAAAGGCGAGTGCATTTTCATAAAAAACATTAAAACTTTTTATAATTAAGTCTTCATAAAAAAGCTTTCATGCTTATATCCGTTGAATAAAATATTTATAATTATCTACATAGAAAAGTTATGGAATTATCCGTATAGTTTTTTTGACACTGAACAATGTTTCAAACCGTTCTTAATAATACACCAAATATAAATATTCCCAGCAATTTTATGTTATTTATGTTTTATATTAAGTAGTATATTTGCAGAAGTTTTTGTATTTCCACAATCTATTTTCTCAATTAAATCCATTTAGAATGGCAAATAACAAGTATTTAGCTTTGGCCACAGCTTACGCTAACAGGGATATTTTATATCTAATTTAAAGTTCCCTATTATTGATATCTCAGATCACAATAGACTAGGAATAAATAAATAAACAAAATATACTTTAGAAAAGCGAAGAATCTCCGACATAGTGTACTAGAAAAATATTTTTTACATACATAAATATTCCAAACTTAATAACACTTCACCCACTACTCGAAAACCATAAAAATTTACTGACCGCTGTTCCAAGAACCTACCTGGACGTTTAAACCTGCCCTTTGTTCCGCGGATTTTCTCAAAACTCTCAAGTCATATTAAAAAAACAATGAATGCTATTAAAAAGAAGGAATATGAAAGATGAGGTGCCTTTGTTTGAAACTCGAAGGTGTAAAAAGTTATTGTTCAGATGCCCGTAAAAGCAATTGAGTTTGGACGCCCAGGAAGAGCACTGTCATTAGGTTTTTTGCGTAAAGACCCTTTGAGCGCCTTAAGGGTTTGGTTGAGCTTCTAAAGGGTTTTTTGGTCACTGTACAACCTGCTGACTTTATTACCTGCCGAAAAGAGCAAGCAATATTTTGGATACAATGAGTTAATTTTATTTGGAAAACGTATATACTGGAATGAACGAACTGTTTGTTCCAACATATTTCACTATCCATCCATTATGACAAAATTTCACGTTTATATTGTTTAATAAACACAGATAAGAGTCTTTAAGAATCAATTTCAAAAAACTTCGGAATATTAAAACATTTTTAGACGTTCCTTAACTTATCGCTAATCTACTTTTGCTATTCAATAGGAAATCCTTTATGTTTATTTTATTATAACTTGACATTTTAATTGCATTAATATTTAGAATATGTTACGACGATATTTTAAGACTATCCCGTTATCTAGTGTTAAAAACATATTTTTTAAGGACAAGTTTGTTTAATATTGGCCATCGCATTTATATTTAAATGAATACACGAATCTGTGTTAGCAACAAAAATATTTATAACCGTGTTATTAAGATAATTAATTTGGGACAAAAGCTTTTGGCCTCGATCGTCGATAATATATTTCTCTCTTTATATGGTCTGCGACCATGAACTCGATTTCATAGCAGAAAATCCAGTTATTGAAACCAACTCATTATATAGAAAGTCGGCGGGATAGTTACAAATCCCAAACAATAATTCCAGTTAAATAATATGATCACAAACAACTAAATTTAGGTACTCATATTACACAACAGCATTAATCATACATTATAATTATTAATAATATTCTACACTCATGAAAAAACTTGTACTATAAAATATATCATACATACCAAGCCAAACTTAATGAAAATCTTTATATTGCAAGTTATTATGTAACGCTCGTCTAATCGAACTTTCAACAGCCATTATATACAAATTCAATATCATAGATTTAATGTAACTAAAACAAGGTATAACGCCTAAGGCAAAAGTCTTGAAAATTAATGAGCGTATAATAATTTATAAGACGTTTTAACGTGCTCTTGAAAATTGTTGTTTAGCTAAATTAATCATGTACAATGTATATAGAGTTATATATTCGGTGGCTGAATTCTCACTTATGCTTATCTCTGGTTGCTGTTTAGCAAAAACAGAAGTTGTTGGGTTACTTTTAAAAGTTAATCTGTCGTTGGAAATACTGATAACTAATTGCGCAACTAAATATACCTATCTGTCAACCAAACGGTATTAACCGCGCTGATAAAGGCCAAAACTCTCGCATTTTATTTTGAGTCTAATATCAAGCACATGGTCGATATTTGTATGTCTCTGACGCTGATACGACCAGCTACGATTCAAAGTTGTAAAGAATAGTTTACGCATAAATATTTCTCAAAAACCAATTTTACAAATATTGAAAAATGCAGCTAATTATTATACTCAACGTATTTTATTCATAAAATACAATACCGCGACGTGTATAATGCAACAAGTCCGATGGTTTCGTAGATATATCTATATCGAGACAGGAATTCGTGGCAAGATCGTGACAGTACTCCTAATGCACCCCGTTACGACGCACGCAAGGGTCGCCATCTTGCCACAAACGACAGGATAAACCCGGATATGTGACCTTGGAATTTACTCTTGTGGCATAATATTCTACTGTATGATACTGGCAATTTTGTATTTATGTAATGAGTTTCATAATAGTAATTAGTGTTATAATATACTATGGTTATAATAATCTGGCTCATTACATCTAGTTCCTAGTAACCATATTTTGCTTCAGCAAGTCATCTAACATTAAAATTACGACCGGAATATCCTCATAAATAGTTGTAAATTCCTCAACAAATTTATGTGTGTTTAAACTCAACCGACGAAGTAATAAACACTTGTTTATGACCCGAAGGAATTCTTAACGATTAAGCAGCACTTGTAAATCTGCAAGCCGTCGATAAAAGTCTGAAAATCAATAAATATAAATTGCAAATTGTAAGCCGATCTTCGGTTTCACGTCCGCAAAACCACACCGTTTCTAATTTAATTTGGACATAAGTAATAAAATAAAATGAACGATAGACGGTGTACGGTCCGTCGCATCGACTCAGCGTTCACACGAGAAATTCACGGTCACTGACTATGTAAATGAAGAATATAGTGACTAATTCTCGACAGTTGAACGAAAATACAGTTAGCGATGCGGAGAACAAAGAAAACTCGCCACTTACCGAGCGGGGTTCGTTCGACATGAGGCGGACGTGGCTGCGAGAATCGACCACGAACTCTCGCGAATCTCGGTTAACGACACACTATGTCTAATACATGGTAAGGAACGTTTTGTCTCGAATAAAACGATGATTGCGACTCGTATTCATGTTTTAATGGCGGCGGTTCAGACAAAGAAGTTTTTTTGCTGGGGATTCGTGTGTTTAAAAATATGACGGCTTTGTTCAGTTTTATGTGTCATTGATATTTTCACGTGGTTTGAATGTAAGCCGATATTTTATGTACTGTGGTAATTTCAAACATTTTATAGAAATTTGACGCAAAATGTAACAATTTAAACTAGTAATGAAACTTGATGATTGAACTAACACAAAAGTTATGTATAGGGAATACACTAATATGTTGGACATGTGACTAAAATCACTGGTAAAATATTTTAGATGCAGTCAACCATACAACCAAATTTAATTTATTAAAGGTTGACAAACTTTTATACTCGTACATCCTAATTTAACGATTGTCTTATAACAAAACCGTAACTAAAGCCAATGGAACAAAACTTATATTACAAATGCAGGAATAATCTACATCAAAAACAACTAACGATTTATAAGACCAAATAATCTGCAAAATCCTGCAAAATTCCAAAATCATGGGCACCATGGTTAGACTTTTCCGAGCACATTCTTAGCCGAGCGGATTCACACGGCTCCGACTTGTGAATGATACTTATACATACATTCACGGTTTGTGACTATGTAAATAGGTATTTAAATTCTAACAGTCGGGAGCGGCGCGCCAGCCGCCAATATTATCAAAACAATAGCCGTAACGGGAGAGATTTTTTAAATTTTATAATTACACACTTACAAGCTAATGTTCTGTTTTTGGAATATAAAAACTTTGTGGGTGGAAGAAATTGTGGACGATTGAGTGGCTAAGTTTTCTGTAAGACTGTAAGTCTAGACCAGTGTAATGAACTGAAGCCTCAACAGTAACCGACATCAGTGGTACCTATCGAAAAGAAAGGTTTTGTCTAGCTGTAATTAAAGATATTCATTTTTTAGTAACAGCTTGAGAAATACTTAACTCTTGAAGAAGTATGTTTTCAATGTGGAACCAAATATTGCTATTAAATTCAAATACCATTATCATTTTAATAACTAAATTTAAAAAAATCTATAATTTCCAGCATATACCTGCCTATTTCTAAAACAATAATATTGCAACCAGCAAAAAGCCATGGTTATTCTTATCCATTACAAAGGTTACTTAACTAAGAACGGATTCAAGTACGCGAATACTGTGGCTTGTTACAAGGAAAACACATTGAAAATCCTCAAGTACAACCTGCCACACATGCTGTCGGCTTTTCCTTAATTTGAGTGGTTTATTGTGTAACCTTCTCGGAGGACTGTACAGTACGTGTTCTGTTAAGACTTGTGTTTATTATCTTTGTATCTTATTGAATCTGTTGATTATTCCTTTGAGTATTGGCCTGGGTATATATATAACCATAGGTATATTTTCAAGACCTTCATTATCCTTATTTTTCATATACCTATGATTGTTTATATATTAAATCCTTACTCCATATTGTTTACATATAGTTGTATTTAATAATACAACTATATGAAAATTGTATCGTCATATCGCTACCCAAATATACAGTGTTCGACACGAAAACGTTCAGATATAAACTAAACCAGGAAACAACTCTTACCTAACATAATTAACAATTAATTCTCGGTGCAAGTTAAGTGCAAATTAGGTGCACGCGTCCCCGTTTGCACTATTACGGGTCACCGGAGGAAAACTCGTTAATCGGCATTGCCCAACGTCTGGGCCGAGATGCAACGCTGTGTCGACACGATCATCAGTTTCACATTAAACGTTGTGTATGACATTGTAATGACGGGTTTCTTCATGTGTAAGTGTGATGACAGGAGGGTTTTTAGGTTGCCAATGAGGTAGTGCCGATTGATATAATTAGTGTTGCCAGGTTAAGGATTTTTCCGAGTACTGTGGTAGGTATTGTAAAATTTTTAATACATGGTAATTGAAATATGTATGGCTATGTTAAGAAATTACACAAAGATACTGTATTACATGTATTTTTGTATAATGTATATTTAATAAACTTGAAACCAATGCCAATCTATACGGTTATCAACAAAAATCCTCATTAATTTCAACCGTCTTATTAAATCTCCATAAATCCCTCTATAAAACCGATGAATAGAACATAATACACCTCTCAAACAAGTCGGTTAAGGCTCTAAGCATGCTAATAAAACCGCGTCTCTCCCACCGGCTACATAAGACATCAACGCGCTCGCCCTACCCAATCCAATTATCCGGGCCGGGTTATTTATCATAATAGCTATTCATAGCGGATTAGGCGATTTTGAATTTTAAATTACGAATCATTATGTACATGACGCTGTAATGTTGATGGATATTTCGTGATATTTTTTAATAATTCCTTTATGTTTTGTATAACTATTTTAAAAGTATTTTGTGATTGGTTTTAGCCATGTACTTAATAGGTATGTATTTGTCTAAAGATATAATATCAGAGCATGGTTGATATATGTTTAACAGCTTTATAATGGTAAAACAAAAATAATCCTTAATTTCAACTAAATAAATTAAGCAGTAAAAACTGGTAGATATTTCATAGATATTGTGATGTTAATACTTAAAATCATAATGGAGTCATAGTTTAATGGAGAAATGAAGATTCCATTTTAAGTAAATTGATCGGTGTCAAATGCGATGTCTTTCCCTTCCTTAATACTTAAATCAACAGACGGCGTTTATTATTATACCAGAAAAACCTTGCCGTATTTAAATTTTAACCCTCTAAAAATAGGCTTAAATTTTATTAAACGACTAGATAAATAATACTAACACCATGATATTACATTTATGTAAATTATATAAAGTAAAAATCATGTTCAAATATATTTTAATTCGAAGCGCGCCGTAGCGTGGTTTTATTAACTATGTAAAAATATTTATACATACGTATATGTTTTATGGAACATTATAATATGCTATCACATTAAAAAGATTCACTCAAGTTGTTCTCATATGCGACGTGAAAGTATTGGAGCCGTGTTGTAATTCCTTTAGTAACCCAGACAGTAACTTGGCAACAAACAATTCCTCGTACTAATGTCTATTTTAGGCGCAGAATAGACTTAATGTACGTACATTATCCTTTACGAATGCGTCACAACGCGCTCGCCTCAGCCGCCTTAACTCGCGGTTCATATTTAATTCATTTTTCATGTAATTACGCGCTATTTTCGGTCAATGCCACGGATTTAACAAAGGCTTGCATAGACGCTAGTCAAAGCCGCAAATTGGCGATACGTGTGAGATGTCGCGGCCGAGCGCGCGGTCAAGGACTGAGTGGGCGGCGCGGACCAGCCACGAACCCGGATGCGCCGCGCCGCCCGCGACATCACGCGTCCACCACCACGACCTCACCAACTACCCCGGCGACTCGCCAACAACATACTTCCAAGCCAAATACGTCGTTGCAACATTTTTTGTGCGCTAATTACGCTTTTTGTTGCAACAACAATTACATGTACTTACGTAAACCGAGACCACCAACTTAAATTGCTATGAATAATAATTTATGTATTATGTCAGAAGCATTTCGTAACCCACTCGAGAACAAATACGTACCTCCGAATAAAAACTCTACAGAGTTGTCCAACGCACGACTCAATTACGAAACGTGAATGAGATCGGATTGGCAAATAAGGTGTTATAAAATCGTTAATAAACGGGCCAGTCTAGTTACAAAACGCGTAAAAGGAACCGGTCACGAATCCAGTCTAGACGGGTATTGACAAATCTAGATGTGAACCGAAATAAATCAAGAAATGAACTCACCCGGCGGCGACGGTGGTGCGGAGCGCGGGCGCATCCGGGTGCTCATCCCGGGCGCCCACGGACCCGCCGCACGATTATTCAAGCTTGGCGGGAGCCCCGGCCGTACAAACTTCAAACATTCACTTGGAGCCTTTAACACTGAACGACACGAGCACAGCGAGCGAAAAAGGCCCCAAGTGAAACGCGAACGCGCGGCGTTCCGCCAAGTTGAAGCAATCGTGCGGCTTGCGGTAGGTTCACTGCGCGCACGCGGCTCGCACTGGGCGGCGGACGCGACTGGCCCGCGCCAGCGCCGGCCGCCGCTGCCCCGCGCTCTGCCACCGCCCCATTGGGCCGAGCGGCGCAGCCTCGCTGACGTCACCGCTGCCGATGACCCGCGCGCTGCGCACGCGCCAGCGGGGCCGCACGCGGGGGCGCCAGCGGGGCACCGCGCTCCCGCCGCATCGCACCGCGCCGCCACACCAACCACTACTCACTGCCTAGCCCACACAAGCGAGATATACTTGCAGTTTGCACCAACAAAGACATAAATTCTATCTGCTATGAAAAACATGCAGCAAATCTTCACTCTTGATGTGATTAAAAACACGGTGCGGATTGTACAACCTATACGAATAGCGTCCTCGCCCGCGCGAAGCGACAGCGAGTCGCTGTCTCGCGGCTATTGTGTGCTGACCCGAAGTCAACGCCTTCACTTTTGACATGTAGCCGCGGCTAGATATTCACGACTTCGCCGGCCGTTGACGAATAATTCCGAGTCATATGTTCAAATCGGTATGAAGGAACACGACGAGATGGTTTCTACGCGCGACTAGACGGCTTGTTCACTTTTGCCGCGTTTTTGCGCCGCGAAACAAACATGGCCGAATTTTCGTAATGGCCGCCGCACAATGGCGGCTTTCTTCGAACGCGCCGGGACCGGTTTGGGGCACGGCGAGATTTCGCGAACGTTTCGAACACAATTTCATGCATTAATTTTGTGTAAATTACGTCCAGCCTCTTCAGGCGGTCTCACGGCACTGAAATAACCGGTTTTCTAAAGAACCAATAATATGTTTTCCATCGCTACAAGTTCACGCCAGTGGGCAGCTGGCACTTGGCACCTCCGCTCAAGGTTATATCGTCTGAATTTTACGTTGCATTTACTATTTCTCCGACTATGAAATTACTTGCATACTTGCCATTCACCGCCACACGTATGGAGGTAAATTATTCTGCTCTCGAGGTTAAAAATACTCGTCGCTTCAGTTAAACCAGTTTCAAAACAGTTAACATATTAAAAATAGTCGAATGCCGAGTATCGCGAGTATCAACGCGCGTTACAACTGTTGTAATGAATGTACCTGTGCTATACAATATTACATTGAGATTTTTTCGTATTCGATTTTTCGTAGAATTAAAAACGCACGCAATAAATTAAATTGGCCAGTGCGATATGAACTAAGGAAGCCGATCGCTCGGAATTATCTTCAAAAAACGAGTATTCCGATAAAATGCGCCTCACCCTTTCGATAAAAGTCGGGCAGTAAAAAAAAATTTCACCGCGAGTGACTTTCACACAAACTGTCGGTATTTATCGGTGCGAATGGGTTCGTATTCTGGGTGTTTCGAGATAAATTGCGGAATGCAACGGTGTGCATCCGCCAATACCTTGCAGACTCCGCGGCCCGCGCCTACTTTCACAAAAAACCTTTATTCGCTTATTTTTTTTATACATTCCATTCATTATTAACTTATATTTGCCAAGGTCTACCTAACAAAAAACATGTTTTTAACACAATTTATTTGACTGTCTTTGGTGTCACGTAAGACTCGTTGTTGTATGACCCTTTAGTTGTATGGCAGCCTCCGTGGCGCAGTTGGTTAGACGCCGGCTGCGAAACGAGAAGCCGTGGGTACGATCCCCACACTCAGATAAATGTTTGTGTGAACCACAGGTATTTGTTTCGGGTCTGGGTGTTTGTGAGACCGAAAAGTCTCTTGTAATTCCTGATACGCACGACACAAAACTTTATGTGGGGTCAGGACTATGTGACTGTTGGGTGTATTTATTATTATTATTCAACCTGCAAATCGGAAACGAATGTTCCGCCATTACCCAGCTGGTTGAGTTGTGTGTATTGACTTTAATAGTAAGCTGTATATGGACCACAACATGCACTTCAATAATACTTAAACATGTGCTTTCCCATTTTTTTTACTGCATACATAACATACATAAACTCAAGCCTTTATCCCAGAAGGGGTAGGCAGAGGCGCCACCAGGACACCCACATTTCGCCTTGTATGTTCCGTCCCACGATGTTATAGGGGGCGAGCCTATCGCCATATCGGGCATAAATTCCTGGCTTCGGGCTGATAACAAATAGAAAAATCCAATATCACTTTGCGCGACCCGGGATTCGAACCCGAGACATCAGCTTTGTAACCATACCGTAGTACAACTACGCCACCGAAGTATAAAGACTTTAGCATAATATGTAGTGTTTTAGTAATTTAAAACGCTATTTTTGAAAATGTGACATATCGTATTTTGGTTTTTGCAATCAAGCAAGCATGCAATCAGACAAGCGACAACGTTGACCAACAGGACTTTGGGTTCATTGTCATTATTTAAAGACTGTATTTTAAGGACATCCAGTAATCTGACACATACGAACGTTAAAGATTATAATTTTTCTACTTCAGTACTATATTAGGAAGTATTAGATGGAAGTTCAGCTCGACGAGTTAATTGTTGCGGGTTTTCCGGGGCAGTTTGTATTCAAAAACCTTTGTGAAGTGACAATTTTATTGTCACATTATTTCTAATCGCTATCTCTTCATGCATTCGGTTCTTAATACACATTCAATATGTATACTTCTTTTGTTCCTTCGCTCCCTCCATCTCCAATATATTTTTATTCTTTTGCTACAGGAAGTTCTATAATGAATACAAAGGTTCGCCATCCTTATCACATTAATTTTATAAGAGGCACCAACGCATCCTCAGTTCGCCAGGTCTTCGGAATGTTCATACGTTTTTTGTGTTATTTCCACCAAATAAGGCCCTGTATTTTTACAACCCTGGTACTGACAAGGTTTTTTTTGTAGCTTATGCTGTGTTCCACTGCCTCTCCTTTTTTCTTCCATTCGACCCTGTCCCCTGCGAACTCCTGCCATTTTGACTTGAATGCATCCAACTCGTCCTTCCACCGCATCTTCGGTATTCCACGTTTTCTTCAGCCATTCGCAGGAATCCATTTTTCTATTGAAGTGGAAAAAAATATAATCCACAACTTAATTTCCAGGACATGTCAACGGCTCTTGACCAAGACATGACGCACAAAACAAACAGCTATTCAAATGAGAAGTATTTTCCCCATGATACACGTTTAATTAAATTTCAAAAAACGTCACCTTTACTTCAAATCCGGTGGTGCTGTGAGTCAGCAGACTGCTATCTGCTTGTCTTCTGTTAGTCATCAAGTCATCGCATAGTACGCTATGAGTGTACCAGGACTTTGTCATTTTTTATATGAAATCGCCTCATTGGTGATGATGACTAATGGTGCTGTGACAGTTACAAACCTAAATTACTGAATTATTACAACAACCAACATCCAGACAGCTTCTTCATATACTATTCCTTACTTCACTAAGACTTTTATTTCGCGAAGATTAATAGATCCGGCGGAGTAGCAAATAACCTAGCGGGAAGTGAACACCGCCTTTCGACAACATCTACAATACTCAGTTTGGTTGTTCTTTAGTTGATCATGGAGTCCTCACTGATAAATCTTATGTTCCTCTGAATGTCCACAATGACCTGTTATTCTACTGGTAGGTACAGCTTTTACTACCAATTTTTCCTTCTTAAAATCTAAAAATTCCAGGTAAAAACTGTCCAATACAATCTGAACTAGACCCTCACACCTTTTTCGATCGACATCCCACGAATTCCACATTCAAAACCCGTAAAAATCACCCACATTCACTCCCATTCAGAACGTGGTTGTTACTGTGTGTCCGCGGCCGCCCAAACATATTCGCTTGCAGTAGAAAATTCTCGCTATTGTAGCGTCCGCACCGCCGCGTGTGATTCCCGATTAGCCACGCCGTCTGCTCTTTGTGCCGTAATAAAATTGCACAAGCGAATATTAAACACATTTCTTCTTGCAGAAAAGTGCTGGGTTTTTGATGCTATTTTTGCTACCTTGCCTTTTGAAGTTCTCTTACCTAAAGTATGCCCAACCTGTAGTGGGCTATGTGTCTTTGTGACTTCGTCTTTCAAATGGAGAACCTGTGTGAATTTATAGAGGTTATACTAAACTTTGAGGTTCTGTTCATATAAAGTGTTACCCCGTAGGTATCTGTCTGTCTTCGAAACAACCATTTCTCTCACCGCTCGAAATAATTTTGTCAATCTACTCGAGACCAGATAAACAGGTGAAACCAAAAATGCACCACATTTTGGTGGACTATTATGATTTCCACTACCATAACGATGTACACTATCCACTTTGATAGGAATAACCTACCACCAGCTTTTGAATCTCATGCAATTTCAATCAGACCCATTTCTATCGCAGCACAGCTCCTCATATAGATCAATTATACCCACGACACAAAACTAATGACATCATTCTCAATTGGGTGTGTTAATTAATTTATTTATTTATATCAAGAAGACACGGTTATTCGCGACTAAAACGTGATAATAATACGAACTCGCGGATCGTATGACGTCAAACTCGATACGAATATTTCCATTAAGCAAGTCACATTACTAATGGATGGACTTGGGCTGTGAGCGCAATTTAGAACAAGCGTTATACTTACCGTGTGGCGACGGCCTAAGAATACCAATGGTTTGACTTTAAATATTCTGACAGAGTCCTGAGAGGCTACTGAGGGGTTCTGGGGTCTCTTAGTAATAACTGTCGCAATAATTAATTTCCCGAACTTATATTGCGACGGCAATTTAGGTAATTAGAAGCTAAAACTATTAAACCAACTCGCGACTGGTACAAATTGTGTTTTTTTACAGTCTGAAAGTGCGAAAGGAAGAAGCGCTCAAAATCTTTTTTCTGTGGATAAATGAATGTTATGGCTTCTGGACTATGCGAGATTGAATTTGAAAATATAACGCAACTTTCCCTAGCAACCAACCTCGAACTCAACACATACACAATCCCCACTACCATAAGACCAATAGTTCCACCATTTATGGATAACTATAAAAAATTAGAGCATTATACTTTGCATTAATCACGCTTCTAATAAAAATAAATCAGAATACGTGGGCGAGGACCAAATCCTCATAAGACAACGGTTATTTTAATGCTAATTTATATGAAAAAATGTTGAAAAGACAGTTAAAAGTGTATTTTATGAATGAAATTCGCATTCCCACGCTCTAGGATCACACTGTCATCGCATCTGCCATCTTTCATCGCAGATGGAGCAGAAACTGAAGCACCCAATAGGACAAGCACATTTATGACCGACACGAACGAGTTTTTTTTTAATTTGCCATACCAGTAGCTATATGAAAAGCGACACAAAATTTAAAAATAAAGTAATACACAGGAAATCTATACTGAACCGTAAGTATCCGTCAATAATAGGAACATATACTGAAAATTCTTTAACAAGTTTAGCTTTGACAGACACTGGGGCGCAGTTGGTTAGACGCCGGCTGTGAGACGTGAGGCTGCGGGTTCGATCCACGCAACGAAAAAATATGTGTGTAATCCACAGGTATTTGTTTCGGGTCTGGGTGTTTGTGAGACCGAGAAGTCTGTTGTAGTTTCTGATACCCACGACACAAAACTAGATCTTAGTGTGGGGTCAGGACTATGTATGTGACTGTTAGGTCTATTTGTTATTTATTTATGTCTTGGAAGTATCGGGTATTACTGTTCATGTCACAATAACCACAATCCGAAACAATATTTACGACTCAAACTAATATTTATCTTTGCGTGGGAATGAAACCTGCGACATCTTATCCAAGAAGCACCATGAAGGCTGTCTGCGATTGTATGCCATACAAATATTTATTCGGGGACTAACCCCAAAATCATTGGCGAATCCCATTTTCTAAACCGGTAAGATAAAACAATATAAAACAAGCACTTACAAATAAATATGCATATACCAGAGAAGGCATTGACCCAATAATATGTTGACATACACACAAAATTAATAAGCAATCCCAATCCCTATCTAAGGATCGATCCGGAAAATAGACCAATCAGAACACATCAAATGTGAGCGTGTCGGCAATACCTTGAGCCCATTGGTTTATTTTCGCGATCGATCTTTAGATAAAAACGAAGATCGTTTATTAACATCGGCCAATAGTAGATACACCTATCTATAGCTTTACATAGCCTCACGTTTACTTGTCTAGAGAATTTTCCTAATGGCGAATACGCTATAAATAATCCTAGCATGTCACGGTGTGTTTGTCAATATTACGTACGGCAACGGTTATTGGAAATGAAAAGAACATACTTAATAAGAACCTATGTGTATCCTGGTACAGAATACTTACAAACAATTGGATCATATTGGTCCAAAATTTAAGGACGCAAATATTGAAATGATTATATGAAAGAAGTTTCGAGTGAAGTTCATACTTCATAACGCTGGTTATATGCGACTTCATGGAAGAATCCAGAAACATTCGGAATCAAATTGGTCCAAGATTTAAGTACGCAAATATCGAAATGATTATATTGAAAAAGTTTTGAGTGTAGTTCACAACGCTGATATGCGACTTCATTGAAGTATTGTAATATCAGAATTGTCAAGCCTCCTAATATCCTTCTGACGAAGTCAAACGTTAATTTCTATGACTTTTATTAACAATTACTATTACCAAATGGTTGATTGGGGCATGAAGTACTATCTCCTCTTCTCAATTTCGAACTGTAAAATCCTTTTTTTTTTATAATTTCACTAACCTTACTAGACTCAAACCCACTTCCCTCCAGTAAAATTAGCATAGGTTTTGAGCTAACCCCTAGAATATACTAGAATAAAAGGCTTCGCCGTTCTTTTGACGCATGATGCATACAAGCGCTGATGAAGCAACGTCTGGCACGACTGTACATTAGCGCGCGGGGTGAAAATCTCTAGACCTTTCACACCTCGCCGAGAATATTAAATTGTAAACTACATCTGTATGCTTAGTAAAAACAATAATAGACTAATGGGATGAAGATTCAAATTGATTATGTAAGAAAACACTGTGAAAACGTTTCACAAGAAATTCAAACTTAAGTTTATGATCAAAAGGAGAATGCTCATTTTACTATGAAACTAGGCATCGGTGCGAAGATTCTTGTCCCTCGAAGAAATATTGGTATCGGGGTTAACGATATTTGTTACCGATACCATGAATGGGCATTCTTCATTGGCTGTCTTATTTGTTCAGTATGGTAGTAAAACAAGTATCGTGCTACATTGATAGAAAACACCCAAACCCTTTCAACTGTAAATTCGGCCAGCAGTGTAACTATTGAGGTTTTTGTATGAAATAATCGATACGACGTGATTTTTCCGCGAATTCACTCAAACATAAGTTTTTGTGGCTTGCATCAATCCATCATGTATAAACGCACTTGACAAGTGAGTGGTGGGGAAAGGAAGTCGGCTGATTGATTTACATGATCGCTTCTAAACAGGTTGTTTGGAGTTTTCTGGCGGGTCATTGACCTGCTCTATCTGGCTTGTTGCTTGTATGGTCGCAGGCGGGTGTCACGTGGACAATCAAACGATGACATACACCGCTGATACAAGAGACTTATGTGAATCATTATTTACACAAATCTTCGTGTTGGTGTAAATAGTATATTAATAGAAAATGTACAGCCGGAAACGATAAACCCATACATAAACATTTTTACAGTAGGTGAACACTAATGTTTTTAAAAACGCAATATTTAATTACTTATTGTAATTAGAAAAGCGTAAATAATTGTTGAGCCTTTTTATAGAATGAAGCTAGGTACTCGAAACTTTCTTACTTAAAAGTAAATACCCTAAAATTGCCAAACACGGATTATTTATAGGACCTTTTTAAGGTAAAAAAAATGTTCAAAGATTTAGCTGACAATCCCAGCGCGCTGCTAAGAGAAACCTCATTCTTAGGAACAATAAAGCATGGCCAAAGTGGGTGAATGTTTGATTGGAAAGTCTAGCGCACAATGGACGGGGGAGTAGCGGGGGCGTGCGGGATGAGGGGAGGGGAGGGGTGGTGCAAGTCGTGATCGCCCGTGACACCGCGCACACTTCGACACGTGACTCATCCAACACGATGCATTGATGAACTTTCACGGTATCGTGTTAAGGGATATAATGAGTCTACGGCTTACTGTCCTTAATTGCCAGGCTGCTAAGAGTTGCAATAAGCCTCGGTGGAACAACCACATTTATTTTTATTCAGGTTGAAAATTGAATGCACGGTTTAGTTTGGAACAATTTCATCAAACCGTCGTAAAATAAGAGACTTGTTGTCTTATTGCCGTCGATCATTGAGATAGCTTACTCGTTAATCAAAGTGTAATATACTCTACCCTATATCCTTAAAATGACGTAACACCTAACAACACAATGTTACTATTCTATTATCACTATTGGTGTAATGTCCATTACTATTGCTATACGCTTTTACATACTCGCACATTCATAATAATAAGTTCAGTCCAGTCCGAAAAATCCACCAGAGACATGATTATCTATCATACATCGACACGATAATCACGACCAGCTCAAAACTCAATAAACTTAGGACGCGACACACTTGCAAAGGTCACTATGAAAAGTTTTCCACCAACCAAGATAGTCGCAATCAACACATACGAATTTTATGAAATAAGCCAACTCAGTTTTTTTTTAATTAACAAACTCAATACGTCAGCGGCACTGGCGACTTTCCAACGGTGTCCCGTGTGAACCGCCCTCTTAACCTTTACCTAGCACACAATCGCCGTGTCAACACTTCACGCACCTTACACGTGTACCAGCTTTTTTTAACCCGAAGGAGATTTGTATTGTGATTTTTGGACTACATAATTATTTTATATTTATTTGCCTTTTATTTCGGTTGGGGGTATGCTTTAGGCAATAGGCTAGTTGGAAAGAAAACGTGGTCCAGCTCAAGGAACATACAACTGACATTTCAAAGTTATGTGTGAATTAATTGTCCCTCATTTTAAAAATGAAGGAAAACAACACGAGGAAGTCCAATTATTAGCATCAATGTCGGCATTAACATCTCCAGAGGATCAATGCAAAATATCGAGTAATAGCAATCCAGGTACTTTCTTGAACCTTTACAAATAACGTAAGGAGCGCCTAGGAGCGTAAAATATTTCTCGTAATTTCTATAACCAATGAAGGAAGACACGCACGTTAATATGGAGTCAAGAATATATTTCTGACTATTATGTTCATAAATTCCGAAGATATCAATTAAATACAGTAGCTTCCCAGCTGGTGCCTTAATCGGAGATGGATTAGTCATACGCCAACCTTTATTGTCGCCTTTCACAATTCACGCTATTTATCAACTATGATAGAGTGCCGTAACCAACCAAGAGAACTTTAATCGTCCCAAAAGTCACCATTATAAGGTAAAATTTTCTAGAAATTGGGATAAGAAAGGAACAAATAATTGTATATTTGCTTTTGCTACTGAAATACATATACCGAAGTAGTACGTTCCGTGCTTTACGTCCTTATGTGAAAGACATTGAATATTTCGTTTTTATATCCAATACTTTATTTATACACACATACTTACTTATGCTTAAACATATTCTTATTAACGATCCCGAAATATTAAGTCAATTATTTTACGACCTTAGCGAGATTTTGAGAACTGAGGCAATGTTGAGTATACCAAATACTTTGAAGTGTTCGTTGTGATATCCCGAAGAGCCTCCAAAATGCAGATAGAAACACAGGGTTTTAGGCGGTAGGAGTCCGGCATATCCAGTCTATCTAGTTCCCCATAAGTAATAAATAGGTACGTAGGTGTATAGGTATAGAAAAAACAAACAATTTCCTCTAATATTAGTTCGATTGGAATGCAATCGAGTGTAATTGCGCGGGTCCCGGTCGCAGTTCTCGCGGGACGTGCCTCGGCCGAACACAATAGAAAATATGCCCTCATATCGCTGCAAAACAAATATTAGAAGCTCCGAACTATTATCGGTTATATGGACAAAACTGTGCTACAAATATAGGTTTGTTGTTTGTAAATTGGAGCAAATTCGAGCTGTATCATAGAAATTATGCACATTGAAAATGTAACACATTAGCTCTGCGACGAGGAATAAAACACAGCATTTTAGTTCATACTCCGTCTCCTTGTTTCTTACAATCTTTGGTATTTTATCTTCAAAGCCTAGCACATACTTTCACCATACCCTGTTATGGGTAACTTAGAATATTATGGTATGTCGTTCGCTCCATACCCACATCTTCAACAAAATAAATAGAAATAAGCCATGAATAAAATCAAGCAATACTATTGCAAAACTTAAATCACGACACAGAAATGACAAATCTGGCCCGATGATAAACGTGTGAAAGAGGGATCGTCATAAAGCCCGCTTTATGGATCCACCAGCTGTGACGTACGAGAACGGCTCGTATCTATGATCTTAATAAATTCCACGACCCTCCCTTAATAATATGAAAAAATATTCATACGTGTCACGACTTTGTCACGTCTATATTTCAAATAATAAAACTGCTGTAACTAAAGTTATATCTTAATTTGGGTATAGGTGTTTCATATCTCTGATGACTTTTAAATACAAGCGTGGTAAAGTGACTACAATGATATTGCTGTGCAATACTATACAAATAGAGTATCATCCATTCGACTATACGAAGTGGTAAGTGTTCTAATCATCAATTGTTTAAACAGTAAAAGAAAACTTCGAAAGATTATCGTTATTCCTGAGAAGAATTTCGAAGGCATGTGACGTCTGCCAACGGCAATAGGTCAGTCTGGGAGTCTAAAAGTCGTACCACCGTAATTCTAATTACGGATCGTGAAATCAGCAACAAAATAATTTTGCTAAAAGGTCCATTTGCTTCAACTACCTCCCAGTTTAGGATCAAATCTAATAGAGAAGAAGGAAAAAATATATATCGTAAGCTCCATAATAAATAAACCACCACGACAAAACACAAAATCTAATTCCCTTAAACATAAAAGTTTCACTTTAATTTTTAATACAAAACTGTTCTGCGGAGAATGAATTACCTTCGTGCAGTTCCTACATTGATCCATCAAGTTAAATGATGGATCGAATGTGAAATGGGAATGCGTAATGTAATTCCCGAGTTGACGGAACGTGGCTGAGGTAGCTTTGATGTATTATCTGAGTATCAAAATTGCTTACAGGATTCAAAGGAATGCGAAAAGTTTTGTATAAGGAATTACATTTCATATTATGTACCGTTATTTAACTTAGACCAGGTTAATGAGCGGACCATAATATACGGTAGAAAACTGATGGATAATGGGTCCGAAAAGTTCTTGACCATGTAGGTCACTGGTGGTCTGTCGTACGTGAGCGGCCGCCTGGGTAGGTACCACCGCAATGTCTATTTCTCCCGCCAAAAACAGTGTAAATGCCCTGTTGTGTTCCGATTTTAAGGACATTGTAGCCAGAGTAACTACTGGACATAATGAGACTTAACATCTTATTTCTCAGGATGGCGAGCACAGTGGAATGCCAAGTAATCCTTTGTAGTTCATGGTGTTGTTTGGTTTTGCTACTGCCCCTTAGCGGTCATATCGCTTACCATCAGGCGATTGACAGGCTCGTCTCGCCATTTATTGCAATTAAAAAATATTCTAGAAAGATGATCAGACCACCTGGTAGAGGTAGCACAAATGCGCTGGAAGCTTCCAGCAGAGCGCTATGGTATACTTGGAATGTTTTTAATCTATTAAAAACAGATAGTCCTCAGTTCAATCCGATGTTTTTTGTTATAAAAATTTCGTTTATACCGAAAAATCGTCATACTAAACATAGTAGCTTCTATAATTACCATTTTTAAAGTCCCCTCCAGCGTTTACACTAGTCACGCTACATACTCTATGTACAATAATAGTGATATAATACCCAAGGAAGTTTGATTATGATCGTTAAATAGCTTTCCCTCGGCAATCACACGGGAAGCGACGGCGCTCAACACTAAGCCATGCACATCTTATTAAATACGAAATATACTATTTCATTATTAGTGTTATATGTTTTAATAGAAGGATGGGCATTAGTACTATAAAAATATTTTGGCGACTCTCACCTTATATGTTGGAAAAATAACGTTTAAGTAGTTGTTGGCAGTTTTGACATCAATGCCTATGATTTCTCGTATATTTGAATACAGTCGTCTGAATATGTTTAAAAATCTAGATTAGATTATTAGATTTATGTAAAAAAATCAATTAATGTATCTAAAATTTATAAATGCAATTGTTTTCAAAATGAAACGTGTTTTTTTAGGATTCATTTTTTATATTTCACGATTGTATAGGTAAATCCCCGGTGTCAAAACAAAACGCGTGTCCAAATAAAGTAACGTTACGAATTTCTAGGTGAAATACCAACGTTATTAAGACATTTAACCAAAACTAAGTAAATCATTATCATCCTCACCCTAGGCGACAGGAAGCCTGCAGCCGAACATAGTCTTCTCCCAAAGATCTTCAAGGAAAACTCTAGAAACGTCTTGAACACAGACACCCAGGATATAATTCTCATCTCTAATTGGATATAACAAAATGACTCAAAAAAGTGACTTTTAATTGAAATTCACAAGATTACCTACAATATCAAAACTGACAAATCGAATAAAATAAAATTAGGATTATAAAATTTCCAATTATTGATATAAACAATATCAAATATCAATATCCCGGGATGTTTTGGCCCAACATTTCAATTAGGTCTGCCAAAATACTGTTAAATTCGGACATGTGCTTAGCAAACTATGGTATTCATACCAATCTTGCCTATCATTTCAGTAATATAAATAAATAAATTAATAAACAAATACACCCAACAGTCACATATAGTCCTGGCTACACTCTAAGATCGAGTCTTGTGTCGTGGATATCAGAAGCTACGAGAGACTTTTCGGTCTCGAAACACCCAAACCCGAAACAAATAACTGTGGTTCACACAAACATTTGTCTCGGTGCGGGAATCGAACACACGGGCTCTCGTTTCACAGCCGGCGTCTAACCTAAGCGCAACGGAGACTGTCGGAGGCAATATAGTCGTGATATAATATTCCCATGGAGCTCCGAATAATAAATTTAACAAGTAGCATAATATCTACGAAATAAAATCCACATGAAACAAAACAAAAAGGTGTTTGTGTGATCGCAACCCGCACGAGTTGACTGGTCGCGACCCACCCAATTTAAATACCAACAAAAAGTGCTCAAATCAACTCGCATTTACTTCGAGAACATTTCGTCTAGGTGGATTTCTTGTGTGGGCGCGGTCAAGAGACGAGAGGTAGCGGAAAAATATTCAAACATGTACTACTACATGTTCACCTATTCTTCAAGAGCAATTATGAAAATGAAAATGAAAATAATTTATTGAATCCATTAAAATGTTCAACATTGTTTAGATTCAGTCATTTTTTGAACTACCACCCGGTTCGGAAAGCGGTTTTCACTAGAGAAGAACGGGCAAGAAACTCTAGTGTTGCTCTTTTCTAAACCAGTTTACAATGTGGTGATTATTACAAAAATTACAAGTTGGTTTAAATCAGAGCAGTTCATTAATAACTTGTTATGATTTAATAATTTAATCGACTGTTGTATTGATTAACGGCCTTATTCATAGACAGTTTTCAAACATATTTTAGCTATCGAATGTCTCGTCTTCTACGCTCAATCTGAATTCAAAAGACGTTCGAAAGAGACAAAACATTCGATAATTAAAATAGGTTTGAACTGTCTATGAATGAGGCCGTAAGAAATTAAATGTATTCAATATTACCGATTCAATCTCTGCAAAAGTCGATGTTTAAATGGTATCTTAAATCTATATCAACGTTTTTATGCAGATGCAATTTGTGATTTAAAAACACTATTACAATATGTAAAGGAAAACGTTTAAGACAATCCTCACAGTTTCATCCATACACATGTCTTTTCAAATGCTCAACCAATAAGAATAGATTACAATAAATCAAGAATACGTTAGCACGTGTTATGCACACCTGTGAGAAATTCAAGTTTTATTTTAATGTCAATTAGACTAATAGTATGACCGCACCTTCACTTCTATACCCGGACAATCTCAGAAGACCTTATTTCTAGTATTTCTACAGTTCTGTGAATTTTTAATTTTAAGAAATACCATGCGCGGAATTGCATTTATATAGTCTAGTTCCTATTTATATACTGTGAATTGTTTTTAAAGAAGGAAATCTGCGGAATTGCATTTAAATGATAATCTAATTATTATTCAATTTTATCGTTTCATTACTTGTATATTTCCAGGAATAATGAGGTATGAATATGCAAAACTAGATATAATCTCATTAATGGCTGTATAATCACGGATTGTAACGTAAACTAAGTTGAAGTATATTCTCCATTGAAATATGTGCAATAAAGGGATTTGTTTTCTAAAGAACTAAGTTTTAAATAAATTTAACCATACCATGTATTTTACTGGTGGTAGGTCTGTCATATGTGGGAGGCCGCCTACACAGGCGGTAAGTACCACCACAATGTCTATTTCTCCTGCCAAACAGCAGCGTAAACGCACTGTTATGTTTCGGTTTGAAGGACATTGTAGCCAGAGAAACTACTGGACATATTGAGACTTAACATTTTATGTCTCAGAATGACGAGTGCAGTGGAGTGCTAAGCAATGCTTTCTAATTCACAGTGTTGCTTAGTTTTCTACTGTCCATAAGCGGTCGTATCGATCACCATCAGGCAAATGGCACGCTCGTCTCGCTACTCATAGCAATAAAAAATATCGTGTATGAACTTAGTACCGCGATTTGTATTTAAATCACTTAAAAGGAATGTAAAGCTACAGCTTAGATGATCAATTAAATCCATTAATAAAATACTCGAAACGCTATCAACATTTTTCTACCCATCTCCAACTTTCACATATAATAGTATCTGTGTTTTGAATATCAGTTTTGTTTGGATTAATTAATATCCGTAAGTTTATGATCACTTGTATTCTACCTAAAACGTAGCATATATTTTATTATAGTTTAATTAACAACTAAGTTGCTACCGCCATGTGCAACGTCAGACCACCATCCAAAATGTGAACAGATGATAATATACTTAGAAGGGAGTCGATGCAGACCGCTTCTAACCTGACGCTGTGGAAATCCTTGGCAAAGACCCAGCAGCATTTTCAGTAGTAACAGAATTTACAACAGTAAATTAAGAGCGTGGTGGCCGCGGGTTCAAATCTCAGTGCACACCTCTGACTTTTCAGAATCATGTGTGTATATAGTCGATCACCGCCCACTATAACGGTGAAGGAAAACATCGTGAGGAAACCTGCATACATTAGCGATTTATAAAAAATTCTATGGTACGTAAAGTCCGCCAACGCGCACTAGGCCAGCGTGGTGGACTATATGGTCTCACTCCTCTTAATCGTACTCTTGATTGTAGAGGTGGCTCATGCCCTGCAGTGGGACGTATATGAGCTGATACAGTACAGTTTAGACTTCCTTTGGTTAAGGAAAGATAAGAAGTAGGATGGTATAAAACGCGTCGCCCGCCGCGTTGTCGCTACCGCTGTCGCTTGCAACTCACTCCCGACACGTGGGAGGTTGTAACGCTACATGTAAACGGGCAACGCATCTGCATCGCTCGCGGGGTCAACGAACCCGTGTACGTTCGTGTTATAACGATCACTGTGAGAAGGTCATGAGTTTCGGCAACGCGAATATTCCGCTCACAAGTTCACAATTTGAATACCACTGGGAAATAACACGAGTTTTGTTTTTACATTTAATTGTCGGGGTATTTATTAACTATGATGTCTAAGGAGGTCTAAGTTTTAATTAAATATAAATACGTTTGAAGTAATTTAACACAAAAGAGTTATGAAGACCTTATTTCAGTTGCCTGTAAAGCAAGTTTTCATTGTGTGCTATATATGTCAATATACGATCCAGTGCTTAACAAGGGCCTCCTCTCAGCGATATGTACCAATGAATACACATGTAACTTCTAGAAGTCTAAAGCATTGTATCCACCAGAGGCAGCCTCGGCTCGAGCGGACGCTCTATCCGAGACTGCGCAAGTGGAGACGGCAAACCTCAACGTGAAAAATAACCGATATCAAAATTGTAATTTAAAAAAGGGAGAAATAAAAGTTTCGTCTCGTAAAAAATCTAAAACACTTAAATATGTCTAAAATTTTTTTGAAGTCGTTGCCAGTATGATCATTATGATATTATAATATATTACATTGCTATTCCCATATACAAAAACGGAAGATATTTTTACGCGAAACTAACTTATTGAACTTTCCAAGTCGGGATAGCTCACTTACACGTGCCGGCGCGGCGATGCCTTTGATGCAGCGCGCGCGAGTGCTTCGACTTCGATCCGCAACATGCCTCGACACTTTGTCTCCACGTGAGCAGCCTCAGTCTGCCTCAAGTAGAGGCTGCTGGGTTCGAGGCTGCTCAGGAACCTCCGACCAGCTGTGCTACTGATCACTTACCAATTAAATTATTAGACTTCACAAAACCAAAATTGAAACAAGGAACATAATACTTTTTAAAGGATATGAGTAAGATTCAGTCTAGCACTGCTATCGTTCTAAGCCAGGATACTTCACTGGCTTTTTGAACTTACGTATGTTTAGTCGGCAGCTTTTCTGATGAAACATATAGTAAGTAAAATTGCATCCTCTAGAATTTTCCACAAAAATATGAATGTTAAGTGAAATCTACCGACACTGATAAAGCAGGACGGTAGCGGAAAGGCTTGAACCCGAAAGTATAAATAACTGGCAGATAGCAACTGGCAGATGGCAATATGGTATGGCTAAAAGGTCATGTTGCGTCGATCCCATATAAGTTTGGGATAAAGGGAGATTAAAAGACTTATATTAAATATTATTTTCTTGCAAGAAAAATTTAGAAAACGTGGTATAGGTACCTACGTTTACATTCAATCTGAAATTCTAGCCACAGATTCATTTGCGCTCAAACCGATTACAAATCTCACAAAGTATGTTTCTTTTGATTCACATTTCCAACGGCTAAAGGTATTAGTATTCCGTACACAAGCTCGGAAAAAATGCTACTTCATTCTGCGGGTAAAGTTTTCCTATTAAAATGGAAATCTAAATAAGATGTTGGTTTAAAGTATTATTACGAAATGTTTTAAACGTACCTCGGAATACAGAAAACGAGTGTCTGAATTATGTTCAGTTAGTGACATTATAAAACCTTGGTAAAAATTACAGAGCATATTAATGAAGTAAATAGGTACTAGAAATTGTGAAATACCAGAGGTATTTATCCAATAAAATTTAAGAATGTAAGAATCCGGGCGATTCCGTTGATAATCATCTAGATTACTGATTTACAATACCAATTGAATTTAAAATTTACATGTTTTTATTTATTTTATTTGTTAAGCAATCATATTATTACATTACAAAGTACATTTAATACAACATGTATTCTAACATATTTTTTCCAACAAACATACAAATAAATAATAATTTATGCCATCAAACGACTACATTATTAGAGATAATCGCAGAAAAATTACTATACAAAGAACAATTCATCAAAATTCAAAAAAACAAATAAGGTAATAGGGATCAATTAAATAACAAAAAATGTTTACTTTTACTAATAGCGAAGCTAAATACTTAACACTTTAAATTAAGGTATAAGAACTCGTTTTGTGAAATGATTGTTTACAGAACCTGTGTTTACTGGTAGCAGTTTATATTGATTTCGTGTCTTGGAATATATTATGAGAGTTTGTAGAAAAATTAAAATTCAATTCCAAAGCTAACAAATGTGGCATACACAGAATACCAATGAAAAGTTATTGCTTGAATTTTTTATTGCCATGAATGGCGAGACGAGCTTGCCATTCGCCTGTTGGTAAGCGATACGACCGCTCATGGACAGTAGCAAAACCAAGCACCATGAAACCAGTACAAAAACCAAGCACCACCAAAGCAATGCTGGGCATCCCACTGCGCTCGCCATCCTGAGACATAAGATGTTAAGTGTCATTATGTCCAGTAGTGACTCTGGCTACAATGTCCTTTAAACCGAAACACAACAGTACATTTACACTGCTGTTTGGCGGGAGAAATAGACATTGCGGTGGTACCTACCCAGGCGGCCCCTCACATATGAGATACCTACCACTAGTATGTTTCAGTACTTGAAAATATTTTTATGAGTTTTGGATTTATTAAGTCCATCGAGATCGCCATGGGCTTAGCAATTTTTAAAGTTCGGAAAAGTTCTATGTTTTCATTGGAACTGAAGATATTAATGGATGTGAACCACTGGCCTCGAGATGATCCGATTGATGTTTTTTTTTTAATGAAATACTCTCGCGCTACAAGTCAGTGTCAGCATATAGTTTATTAAATTTATTGCTAACTCTATTTTTTATACGAACATATTCTTATTTTAACTATATTACGATCTATTTTTTATAAAATTATTTATTCGTATACTAATCCTATGTCTTTATAATTTGTAGTAATCAGTTTTCTACTATATATTTTTTATAGCATGCTCCCTGAAAACAAAATACAAGTTAATAAAAAAAATATCACATAAAGTAAACAAAATTGCCAAAACAGTTCAGTTAACTAAAAAAACGACCGCATAATGAGATCTTTATCAAATCGTCGTGTCGTTTATTTAAATAAATACACACGTTCAATTAAATGCATATTTTACACCGCCCTGTCAAAACGTGTTTACTAACAAATGTTGCAAAATAAACGAATCATGATTTAACGCTGGAATAAAACAAACAAATTAACAATTTTGTTAATGGACTGACGCATTTGTAGAAGCTATAACTAACAAATAAATGTATATGCATTTATACGAGTATCAATTAATTTTCAATCTGTACCATGACTATGGCTTATTTATTGCATAAATCCGCAAACAAAACAAACTGATGACAAGTCATTATTTTGATCTAAAACTCTTTAACTATGGATTGTATTGCCGTACTCTTAAAGTTGGACGGTAAGGGGAAGGATTAAAGGTGGAAAGTGGAAAGGAATGTTGGGCTTCTGGCAATCTCGCTCGCTGCTTGAAACACGAAAGCAAACACATCAGTATTATGAAAGTCAGCAATAAAGTAAGTAAAGAGCTATCAAAATCGTTATCACATAGAAAACTGCTCATTAACAGGTTAATTGTCCCTTCTATCCTCAAAGACTATTCTGACTTTATTAGCTTTAAGATCATATATAAACTCACGCCTTCATCCCAGAAGGGGTATGCAGAGGCGCCACCAGGACACCCACATTTCGCCATGTATGTTCCGTCCCATGATGTGATAGGGGGCGAGCCTATCGCCATATCGGGCTCAAATTCCTAACTCCGGGCTGATAATTAATAGATAAACCCAATATCACTTTGTCAGACCCGGGATTCGAACCCGAGACCTCAGCTTTGTAGTCGTACTATAGTACAACTACGCCAGCGAGGCAGCTTTAAGATCATTACCTACGTATTTTTACATTACTTATTATATGTATGCGGTGCATAATGACTGCTGCCTCTCTTTTAACCGGCGTAAACTTCAGTTTTAATGTTAAAAATATGTAAATTTGTAAAATATTTTGCGGAATACTCTGAATACAACGTTAACAAGAACATTTAATATTTCTAAGAAAAGTTACTAATTTATTCACTATATTTCCTTTTCGAAGACCGTATTCGTATTCATCGATTTTATTCATTGACACCAACTATAACTGCAACAAAATCGTTCAAATCATCCACATTCAGCATTCCACTATTCTATAAACGCGACTCCAAATTGATGCAAATGAACAGAATGCTTAGCTCCCACATCCATGTTAACATCGATCAATACTGAGCTATAAGCGTCCCCTCTTGTTGTTATAATTAAAAGTAAATACTAAATTCAAACACACCATAATTGCCCACAAACACATCTCATCTACTGCTAAAAATATCACGTAAAATAATTCCCAAAATGTATAAGTCTTACATAGTACATTCGCGTGAGGTCCTCCCTTTCAAATAAAGACGCTAAAACCAATTCGATGCGAACAATATATTTTTTTAATTCGACTTAAAAACGGCCATGTACAAGATGTATACCGCATAATGGATAATACGGATCGTGTGGCGTCGCCTTTAATGGCGAGGCACACGTGACGCCGCGTCGGTGTCGGCGCACACTCATTATACTGCGCCGGAGATACGTGATGTCATAGAGTAGCTATATTGTGGGAGAGGGGTTAAGATGTGGACTGGATGAGACTCGTCTAAGGTATATGTGTAACCGATAATGTTCAGTTGATGCACTGGTAAGGGCAAGGAAAAAACACAACAGAAACGCTGTCATTTTACAGTCAGTGATACCACTCCTGTCTAACCAATCCATTTCTTTATTATAGGACTGGAACCACCAATAAAAACGTTGGCAATTATAATGTGACTATCAGTTTCACATAATGGGACAAAAGTTCCGTACAGTTAAAAGCATTGATTTTAATAGCTCTGTTATAATATTGCATACTCGAAGCATTAACCCTGTACCAATACCTCTTGATTTTCTACATAGTAAGTAATTACTGATAATTTTATTGCGTTGTGCATTTATTTATATAATTACCAACGGCAAAGATTTATGTGTTGTATGATAAACACTCGATTTACTACGGCAATTATTTTAACTTATATGTTGACTTCTTAAGGAACATCTTTAAACCATTCAACAATGTAAAATATATAATTATATATATTTAAGCGATAAATAATTACGTCTAATATGCAATAAAAACTCACATACGTGATTTCTGCAATATTAGCTAATCAAGTTATTGGGTCGTGTGGAGACGCCACATATGATTATCTTTTTATCATAATATATCTAACCGAATTAACTATTAATAGAAAATTAATAAAAAAACAAACCCAGCAAATTATATTAAATATTTTTGTTAATGTAAACATGCCTAAAAAATTAATTAATAATTTCATTGTGAATCTTTTTACTTTAAAGCACACTGATAGCTGCTTAATTTGGCTATAATTGACAAATATCTATAGTCAATAGCATGCTTAACAAACTCTTTGAAAAGACTTATTAAAAAATCGGATATTATTAAAGCTACCTTCCACAATACTACCAAAGTAAACCAATGAAATGCTACTAGTATTCACAATTCCATAAGTCGAGACCTCCACGAACCCTCTCCCATTTAGGCACAAATTGTTCATTTCGCTCCCCTCTCCCTGCTTTTAGTCTGTGCCCATGCAAATTCAACGTTGCAAGGAAAGCGTTATCTCGCTCCGAGTTCGATTTCACCACGACACTCGGGTGCAAGAGGAATCTTGTTATTTAGATCCGATATCCACAAGCCAGGTATTCCTAATTGTTTATTTTAAATAAGCAAAACATGTTGCATATATAAAAATTCAAGAATATCTGAGATATGTAAAGTATAGAGAATTTGCTAAGTATGTTGTTGCCTACAGATATGTAGGTATGTATCATCGCCAATATGATTAAAATTAAAATGATTAAATACACCCAACAGTCACATACATAGTCCTGACCCCACACTAAGATCGAGTCTTGTGTCGTGGGTATCAGAAGCTACGAGAGACTTTTCGGTCTCACAAACACCCAGACCCGAAACAAATACCTGTGGATCACACAAATATTTGTTTCGGTGCGGGGATCGAACCCGCGGCCTCTCGTTTCACAGGCGGCGTCTAACCAACTGCGCCACGGAGGCTGTCGAATATAAACGGCTAACACTGCTTTTTTAAGTAAAAATATTTGCAATGATATTTAAAGATATGTCAGTAGACCCGAGTGGCCAATAAGCCTCCATAATCGTGTATAAGACCCAAAGTAGTAGAGGAATACGTCCATATATGTCAGGATTTTCATGATAGCATGTATTGAAGACTGGATTATGGCCTAACCCCTCGCAATCGTATTCTCGATGTTTAGAAGACTATGGAATGCATGGCAGACTAAAGTCTACATACAAAAATTAACATCACGCCTTTTTCCCAAAAGGACCCACCATCACCTTTCGCCTACCCACGTTTCGCCTTGTAGGTTTCATCCCACGATGTGTTATGAGGCGAGCCTATCGCCATATCGGGCATAACTTCCTGACTCCGGGCTGATAATGATTAAAAAAACCAAATATCACTTTGCCCGACACGGGATTCGAACCCGAGACCTCAGTGTTGTAATCGTACAGTAGTACAACTACGCCACCAGGGCAGTCTAAAGTCTAAATCTTCTCAAATAATGGTGACGGTCTCATGTTTAGCATGACCGTACGTACTATTAGTTTTACGCAGGCACTAAGAAAATAAATGCATTAAAGTCACACGAAATATTTACAAATCAATTTAACACGTGCTAAATGTATGAAATAATAATAAAGAAATGAAATGTTTATTTAGAAAAAACCATATTTGGACAAGCAATAAACACATTATAAAAAGAAAAGACAAGTAAACATATTTTTTGATTAGTTAATATTTTACGTCTAGTGTAAATATGCAAACAGTTAGGAGTACACATGCAAACAACAATGATGTTCGCTTGCATTGACAAAAATAAGCGGTGAAAATGTTTAGTTTTGAATAAATTTGCGTTCGACACAAATTTACTAACAGAATGTTTCTATCAAGTTGGCTTGACTTGGGTGGTACCTCTGCCAATTTGATGTGGGGGATTTATAGCATTTCGTTCAATAATTGAGATTCCTGATATAATAATATCTGTTATCATCATCCACAACATATCCATTAGCGAACACAGACATTCTTTAGTAACTCCTGGATGGCTTAGTCCTTGTCCAATTAGTCCTCTCATACAAAGACTGAAACGACAAAACATTCCATCTTATGACGTATCGTAAAAATTAGTTGATTATCCCTGAATTTAACGCCGAAGGGAAACGCCGCAAGAAAATCTGCACACCTGTGAATTCATATAAAAAATACAAGGGCATATGAACTGCGCAAATCGCCACCTTGTCAAGGACCTAAACCCTCCACAGCAATTGGACGTACAGGGACTAATTTAACAATGATAGCATTAAAGCCTTAACTCCAAAGACCAACATCAGCGTGAAAGGCAGTATCCAAAAGGAGCTTAATCAATAAAATTATCTAAGCCGTGAAGCAAAAGCCGTTAGACAGGGCTTAGCCTGCAAATGTGTCACGCGACGGAGCACTATGGGTGCGCTGAATTAATTTAACTCGGTTACACAAGCTCATGAGCGAAATCGCCTCACGCCTTTGCTCTTGATTTATACACTTTTCTTGGTAACCTTTGATACGAAAGTGTAGGAGGTTTAGCTGTTAAGAGTTCCGTGTGAATATGGTGATAAAGATTTTGATAGAACGACAGTAGTGTAGTTATGGTACTAGTTTCTATTTATATTTCTTGAGCTTCCATTTTATAGCTGATTGAAGATATTCTGAGGAATTCTGAGTGATATCTGCTATCCACAACCACGTGGTTAACTATTTTGTCAAGTTCTCCGCTAAATATTTTTGATGTTAACAAAGACCTATTTCAGTGTAAGAAACAAGCGCTGTATTGCAGGCACTAGTAACTGCCGAAATTTGTAGACTTGCAACACTTAGAACTGAGACAAATATTGGTGGATTGCGCAAACAATTGTGTGCCTGTTGCTCTGTCATTACGCCATGGATGTTCAAGATATAGTTTACTAGTAATCTTCTAAGGCCAGCAACGCCCAGCCAATCAAAATATTATGGATCTTTATGGCCAGTAGTGATTATTTCCTATCAGGTGAGCCTGCTCACCGCTCCCATGCCATAAAAACTTCACAAAACGTGAACATTCCGCATATAAGCCGATAATCAAAACATTGTTCGACAAACCAATTACCAAGAAACTAATAAAGCAAGTTTACGAAGCTCGCTACAAATACTTATAGGTTGAATAACTTAAAGCTAAATGTTCCGAGAAAGTTGCTACCAAGTGGCTGGCTCAATAAATGTAACCGATTGACCTAGAACACTCCCACATTTTATTAGACTACGTTTAGCAAATGTAATTAATTTCCAGTTGCTATTTATAATTAGTGTTTCGAAATAAATTCATGAGAGTATATTGTTGAAGGAGCCTGTTCTCCCTTTCTTGGTTGGTAAATTGTTGACATAAATTTTACTATTCTAAATTAACAATTGACAGCCTCCGTGGCGCAGTTGGTTAGACGCCGGCTGTGAAACGAGAGGCCGCGGGTTCGATCCCCGCACCGAGAGAAATGTTTGTGCGGCCCACAAATATTTCTTTCGGGTCTGGGTGTTTGTGAGACCGAAAAGTCTCTCGTAGTTCTGATACCTGCGACACAAGACTTAATTGATCTTAATGTGGGGTCGGGACTATGTATGTGACTGTTGGGTGTATTTATTTATTTATTTTACCGCAAAGTGGTCAATAACTTAATTAGGTAATCAAACGTCCCGACCTCTATAGAGGTTTGTCAATGTGATGTCAACTTTTTAAAAATGTACCCTATTTATACTTGCATTAAGGCTGTCAATCCATTGACAGTTAAAATATACCCTAATTTTTTCGACATTAGGTTGACATTACGTTGACAAACCTCTATAGAGGTCGGGACTTTAGAGTAGTCAGGAAAGAAACGCACTAAAATCCTGTACGCGCACGTTTGATATTATAATCTGATTTTCATCCGCAATTATTGGACGTTACAGTTGCGTTGCCAGCCTATAAACTAGACACAAAATAGGGTAAGATATTAACATTTTTACACCTCCTGTCGCCTTACTCATCGAACACAACAAGACACGACGTTATTACTAGACCTCACTTTGTGGCAAACAAGAAGTAAGCCTCGACCTCTCCGAAATATTTATGTCGTCCAAACTGCTTTTGGAGAAGTAGAAGTTCTTCTTAAGAAGTGTGTGTTCAAAAACTATAAGCATAAACGACATTCTTCAATATATAGCAATACCAAAACTAACGTACCTAATACCTGCCTCCGTAAAGTTATAATATACATACATACATAAACTCACGCCTTTTTCCCTGAAGGGCAGAGGTGCTATCAGTACATCCACATTTCACCTTGTATGTTCCGTCCCACGATGTGATAGGGGCGAGCCTATCGCCATACCGGGCACAAATTTCTGACTCCGGGCTGATAATGAATTGAAAACTGCAATGTCACTTCGCCCGGCCTGGAATTCGAACCCGAGATTTTGTAATCGTACCGTAGTACAACTACGCCACCGTGGCAGTTATAATATGATAACTGATAAACGATAAGTCTAATGTCATGCCCGTTGTCGAGCAAATACTGCAGTATCAGACAATTCCTATGAGACTTACCAAACCAAAAAACGTATACACAATTATTAAAACCCCACACAAAGATAACCTGTGGTTCAAAGCACATAAAAAGTACTCACAACACTAAAAACTTAATGATTTATAGCAGCACCGTTAGAAATTTCGTGCCTTATCCCGAACAAAGAGACTAGTGACGTAGACCTGCCACTCACATATCGCTGCCTTTTATTGTGTAAAGACATGGGGGTCAAGTCACACTGGACGTCATTTGACGAATGTATTTTGACTGTGGGCATCATATTTCGACGGACACAAATCGCTTTTCGTGCCGAAGTGTACAACAATTGTGATTAAGTTGCGGTTGTGTTTGCGGTCTTTCGTAATGACATAATTAAATATGCACTTGAATCTTAAAATCGTTTCAATCAAAACAGTATATGAGTCGAAATTGATGATAAAAATACGTTTCCCGATAATGCAATATTTCTTTGTAAAATTTGGCTTCGCACAAACATGGTGGTAGATTTCTCATATGTGAGAGGCCACCTCGGTAGGCGACACCGCAATGTCTATTTCTTCCACCAAACAGCAGTGTAAATGCACTGTTGTCTTCCGGTTTGAAGGACATTGTAGCCTGAGTAACTACTGGACATAATTTGACTTAACATGTCTCAGGATGGCGAGCGTAGTGGAATGCCAAGCATTGCTTTGTAATTCATGGTGTTTTTTGGTTTTGCTAATGTCCATTAGCGTTCATATCGCTTGTTCATAACCATCAGACGAATGGCATGCTCGTGTCGCCATCCATTGCATTAAAAAAATACGTTTGAATACCGAATGTAGTGCAGTGGTATTGTAAAAATTAAACATTTCGACAATCTTATTTGATGCATAAGGGCCTTAGTGGTCAATCTGTTATCAGAGATGACATATCTCAACGGCTTATATTTTTTTATCTGCTACCTAAAACACCTCAATAAGTCCCTAATTTTTCCTCAAAATAAACCTTATTTCATACCTAATATTAAAATGTACAATATCAATTCGTGCCTTTATGACAAATCCAAACTTCAAATGAGTCAGCAACAAAACATTTCAGTTCAAACGAAACAAAAACACCAGAGTTTATTCAACTTCAACAAACAACTACTGTTCAACATGTATTATGGATCTTTTACACCGAGCGATAATATTTTTTATGCTGGCACGATTTTTTACCTGTAATGCACCTAGTGCCAAATACATTGCAGTACAGATAGAGTACCACCCACCGGTACGATTGCACCGGCATGGTAATGCCGGGCTGATCGGAGCGGGATCAACACAGACTGAAGCCTAAAGGCAACAGTTTCCAGTGGAATGCCAAGCATGCTTTGAAAGTCATGGTGTTGCTTGGTTTTGCTACTGTCCATGAGCGGTCGTATTGCTTACCATTAGGCGAATGGCATGCTGTTCTCGCCATTCATCGCAATAAAAACACAAAAAAGCTTGCATGTGTGAATAAGATAGGTTTTCTATCATCGTCTGCGGTTGCCGCTATCCGGGTATATAAGAAAATACTGCCAGAGAATTCTCTTGAATCGCCTATACGAACCCCATCGACCAATGTGCATGAGCTATTATACAAATCGCACAATGTTGCAATGTCAAAGAGGTATTGTATGCCCTCATATATCAACATTTGGAAAAATACGTTATCAATATTTTATCAATTCTTTGTTACCTGCATTTATCTCATTTACGTGAGGTTTTTACGTATGTCTTTTTTTTTATTTTTGTGGCCTACCAATAAGAACGCATCGGAGACCAAAATTTGGATATTCTGTTTAAATTGTATTGTATCCCCTATACGTCCCACTGCACGGGCCTACTCTACAATCAAGGATACGTTTGAAAGTGGTTAAGCCATGTAGTCCACCACGCTGGCCTAGTGCGGCTTGGCAGACTTTACATACCATAGAAATTCTTACAAATCGCTATGGTGTGCAGGTTCCCTCACGATGTTTTCCTTCACCGTTATATGCGTGGTGATTGACTATCAATACACACATGACTCCGAAAAGTCAGAGGTCTGTTTAAATACTATTAGTTAATTATCGCTTGCTGCAACGGTGAGGAATAATACCGTGAGAATGAATGACTGAGAATTCTTCAAGGTACGAAGGTATGAGAAGTCTTATTAATTGCAATAGGCCGGTATGGCAACCAAAAGCCCTACACCACAGACGTTTGCTCTCAAGATGGCAGACAATCGTAAAAATATGAACCCAGGCATTGTGTAACTTGGCTAATAAATCATGCATCCACGAAATGTACGTGTTAAGAGCCGTAGACATCGCTTAATTAATTAACAGCTTTATGGTTAACAAGAACTCTCGCGATCAGTGTAACAGTCTATAATTATAGGTTTGTAATTTAGTTATTTTACTTTTGTATCAGTGTATGTGTACATTAATGAATTAATAACGGTTTTTCTATTCTATTCTATCGTCTGTTTAGTCACTCCATGCAAATATTGAACCGCGAATCATTTTAAATTTAATATCTGCTTCTTATAAAACACTATCACTAAAATAGGTATAAAGTTAAGTAAAGTATAAAGTCAAGCATTTACTATAGTTTAATAAGATTTATAAACATTTTTCTCTAAAGAATTTGGAGAATCGTGCTCAATCTCTAACCAAGCCATTCTTTTAAGCAGCAACAAAATGAAAAATCAAAATTCTTGGTAGACACACGGTTACGAAACGTCTCGGCTGAATCATTGACCTATGCACGGTGTGTGAAATGCGCCGGCCGCCGAGTCACGGACGCCCAAGGCCACCGCGGCCGTTACACAAAGCCGCCGATTTGCTAGCATTCCTTAGAAAAATCTAGCTTTTTTGCTCCGTGACCGCATCGGATGTTTCCATCGCATTAGTCCGCCGCACATCTCAAAGAATAAACGTTGCATTTTTTTCTCGCATTATCTAAGAACGTTAAATATACGCCGGGTTCGTGTAAATGTTTCCGCAGTGTTGCCACAGAAATGGGCCTGTGAATGAAGACATTTACACAATATGTTATCTGCCTGCATGCGTGTGTTACACTCATATTTATGTCTGTGTGTAGTCGGAAAATATAACATCTTCATGTATTTATTTACATACACACGTAAGCTAGCGTATATCTTCAAATAATTAGGAAAACATGACAGTAGTAACTTCTATGAAATATATCAAACCGAAAAATTACACGAAGTAGTTTGCTTAGCTCGTGATTTGAACCCAGCAACATCACGGTTCGGAAACCCCACATGCTGCCACTAGATCATAAGGCGATTGTATTTAATTAATTTAATTAATGTGTATTAGTATAAACACAATAATTATGCGCAACTAGCGCTAATTAATAACTGATAAAACACGTCGATATTATTCAAACACGACAAATTCTGTTTTTAACCGACGTAAAAAGAAGGTTCTGTATTTAACCTATAGGCATCCGTCTATTCTATCCACGACTTTCTCAAATATTTACTGATCTTTTGGATGTTTTTTTTTATAGAACAAACTAGTTTTGCAAAAGTCAAAACATAGAACAAAACACATGGGTAATTTAAAAATAACAATTGTATTTTAAAAAATGCGTCACTTTATCTTCAGATTACAACCAATTTCGTAGATAACATATTTGAGCACTAAAACCGAACTCGTTAGTATATTTTTGAATATTATTAACACAAAATATCTATGGTCAGAAGTCGATAATGATGCGCTGAGCCCCGCCGCCGTCACGGGAAGCGCGCCTGGCGTTACCTCCACGGTACACTTGCCACTGCTAAGATGGTAACATTAAGTGATAACGTTGTGAGGGTCTTTCACCTTTGAGAATGGTAATAGTGTATTTGGGGAGTTGTGTTTAGTAGTGGCAAAGAGAAGGTTATTAGATTTAAATGTTACAAGCCGAATACTGCATAGAATGATTATAGAACAAAACATCCTTTATGACATGAAGATTAGTAACACAAAAGGAGTGTAAGAAAGGAAAAATCATGACTATAGAACTGCAAGATCATTTATAATTTACTTGAAAGGTAAACTATTATAGCTAACTATTAACAGACTAAAGATTCCGATTGATTATCATAATTCGCACCAAGACACACGCGATGGGGTCTGTATCAGGTCCAGGTGTTATGAGACCAAAACCCCGTGATATTTCTACATACATACATACATACATAAACTCACGCCTTTATCCCCGAAGGGGTAGGCAGAGGCACCACTAGGACACCCACATTTCGCCTTGCATGTTCCGTCCCATGATGTGATAAGGGGGCGAGCCTATCGCCATATCGGGCACAAATTCCTGACTCCGGGCTGATAATGAATAGAAAAATCCAATATCACTTTGCCCGACCCGGGATTCGAACCCGAGACCTCAGCTTTGTAACCGTACCGTAATACAACTACGCCACCGAGGCAGTCGATATTTCTGATACCGACAATATTAGACACATGACCTTATGTGATAGAGTAATTGTAAAAATGTATAACCATTTATTCAGGGAGTTGTGATCTTCTTATATATTTTAGCATTTGGAATGTTCAGTTGAAGCAACAACATCTGGCAAACAACAGAAATATCACCGTACTTGTGAGTCAGCATATAGATGAACACTTACTTATTATAACCTTTTAACACTTAAATAGCCTTTTCAAGAATGCTAAAGATTTTCCTTAAAGGCGAAGACATCTATGAGTCATAGGATTTCGCCATCCCATACAATACTATAAACTATCTTATATTATTTCTTCATTTTTACATACTAGCGAGCGTAAGCAGAATTCTAGCCAAAAAATAATTGTGAAAGAGTAGGTTACCCAAGAATGCTTTATTTTTCATTAAACCTGATATCGTGCTAGGATTACTCCTATATCTTCTATATCTCGGTACATTTTATGTTCACAAATTTAAGCTAGGTAAAAATATAGTGCTGTCACTTTGTTATTGACTACATGACAAAATATAGAGATATTGAAGGCTGATGAAGTAAGAAAACACGTTTTATGGGAGAATAAATTATATATTACTTGTGATTTAAATTTAGCAGTTTAAAAATTAACATATTTTGTTAAACCTTACGTTTTTATACTGGCGCCACAAAGAGATCTCTTCGATACCTAATAAGCGCAGTGCTTTCCACGTACAGTATCGACAGACGAGAAACAATTACAACTATTTCCCGATATTAGCTGACAGAAATTTGCACAATTCTTAAAGGTTAACATAATATGTGGTATAATAAATAAAGCTTCCATGCTCAATTCAATCGGATGCAGTGGCGGATACGAAACGATCTCAAGGTTTCAAAACGTCGGAATCCTTAACGATTAATGAAATCAATAAATCTAGACGAAGTGACGTTTCGATAGTAAGGCCATCTGAGTCATGAAATACTAGGATCAAGGATGACTCGTCAATTTGCGAGACTGTGCCATGTCTCGTAGAGAAAGTAAATTAACTAATTATACTAAACGGGTTAGTCATGGATTTCGTACTAGATAGTCTAGTGTGCAAATAGTCGAGCTTTGGTTTCCAATGATAACCTCAATAAGGATCAGGTTAAAATCGTGACATAAAGAGTATGCATGAAGAGGTTCATCGTAGTGGGTAAGGGAGAAGTATGCCAGGATCGTACAAGGCAGAGCCATAGCCACTGTCTACCCCTTTGGAATGCACGTCAACGATATAAGTATGGTTTCTAATTCCACTTTAGGAGGAAGTAGCTTAACTGTGCTAGTCATCTCAAAACTATTCTATTATTTGGAGAAACGTGTGCGCGATGGTCAAATTGACCGTATACGGAAGAGAGAAAGACATGCGAGATTAGGGGATTGGGTAGGATTAATAGGCATTAGAAATTGAATCGAACACTTCAAGTTGTTTGCTACAACTACATAGTTCCAATAAAAGACATTAACATTAATCAAATAGAACATGTTTTTATATCCACCACACTGGTTAAATGCGAGTTTATAGATTTCGTCGTGCCCAATAAATAATCTATAAATAATGTATGCATTTCATCGTATTGGAATGCCACAAAGCAATGAAGGGTCGTCTTACACTTCTTCCGTCTTGCGTCATGCGCTCACCTAAATACCATATGATCCTGCATGGAAGCGTCAAACAAGCGCCATCGACGTATTATTCCAGATACGCGCTGTTCCGAATACTAATGCTGGTATTAGACGTCAATAATAACGGAACGATACACGATCGTCAGTCATGACTAGGAGAAATGTCTGAGTTTATGTACAATAGATCAGAATATTATAAGGGCCTTTAGGAACTACATAGACCTATCAGTGAATTGCTGCATATTTTAGGAAAATTATTTACCATCCAATAACGAGGATAAAAAAAATTAACGCTCCTTTTTTGCAAAATTTTAGTTACGTTGTCTTAAGTCACTAGTACTACCACCTGGCTTCGTTTTCGGTCGCAGTCTGAATTTACCCTGTATAGTAGACAATTCTCCATTCGGAAGCGTAACAGACAAAAGTTAAGATCTCGCATTAGGGCCATGGCCATGTATGTATTTTAGAATTTAAGATGAAATCATTAAGCTGTGAAGGAATTTACACAATCGAGATTTTTCTAACAATCTTCCATTTCAAACTTCAATACTTATTTAGCGAAATATTTACAATGTGACTAAAGTAATACAAAGTAGATTTGCGAAAAAATATGTTTCGGCTATATTCGGGCAGAACAATGCACTTTAATAATTTTTATGTATTTCAAAACAATGCTGCCGGTACCCTAAAACAATGCGCGCCGAAACTCGAGACAGAATTGTTGACCCAACTCGTGGGATTGAGTGTAACGAGCTTCCAGTACGACCGCTTGCAGAGAAACCATGTGTTATAATTTCTTTTAATAAAATAGTGCGCGATATCTTTGGGTATTTATTTATATCTGGTTTTGAATAGGTGATGTGTTCATTGTGTCGGACAGGTGAGTGACAACGGTAGTTTCTCGCCGGTTGATACTCTAGTTAGATCGACTAAACTGACAATCGGTAATAGAGCGGTCACTTTGCCGTGTCAGTATAAACAAAATAATATTATTTGAAAGTTAACACAGAAGTAAGGAACGTTTAAAATGTATATGAATTCTTTTGAACGTTTACAATATATGGGGAATTCCATCGGGTTGGCCATTAAGAATGCGATTTATAAAAGAGAAGAAAAGATTTAAATTTAGTTAGGTTAGGAGGCAATTGCCGGTTGGTCAAAACGTCATGAATGAAATTTATAAGTAATTTAAATAATCAGCGAATATTCCACTTTTTTTAATCTTATATCCACGTGTATTGATAGAAAACATGGATGTTTAAGATGCGAGAAATAAAATACAAACAAATATCTTTTCATATTTCAATTAACTTTATCTTATAAGGTCTAATTGACGGATTAGAACTATTTATTTAACTTCGTTCACTATTTTTTTTATCATTCTGTAACTATTTTCTCGCGTATCTCATCCTCGTCATTATACTATTAGATTTTTATACAATTAATAGATCTTGTACTATTATCATCAGCATTACATTCATAAATACAAACTCTCAATAATCTTGCCATTTCATATCAACATAAGTACCAAACTAAACCATGCGTATTACAGTCGCGGTGTTTCTCGCCAACCGAGCTCACAATAACACAACTGTTCCGGAACATAAAGTGCTGTGTCAAATTACGCGTTTCTTACCTAATTTTAATATCTACCTTCAGCGCGCCACGGTCAAGTGACACCGTACATTTAATTAACTGTCAGGGCTCGTTACCTGGGGTAATAAACATTATAAACTAATTTAAATTCAATGTTAATCAATCAATTTAAATTATAGTAAGTTTGACAGACTGGCGAAGCTGGTAAGAGGGCCGTAAAACGAGTGGACGCGGGTTCGATCCCCTAACCTAGAAAATGTTTGTGTGATCCACTGGTATTTTTCGTTTCGGATCATCTGTTTATAAGAAATGTGACTCGTAGTTTCCAGAACTTTGGACTAAATAAATACATACATACATAAACTCACGCCTTTATCTCCGAAGGGGTAGGTAGAGGCGCCACCAGGACACCCACATTTCGCTTTGTATGTTCCGTCCCATGATGTGATAGGGGGCGAGCCTATCGCCATATCGGGCACAAATTCCTGACTCCGGGCTGATAATGAATAGAAAAATCCAATATCACCTTGCCCGACCCGGGACTCGAACCCGAGACCTCAGCTTTGTAACCGTACCGTAATACAAGTACGCCACCGAGGCAGTCCGAGACTAAATAAATTATGTCCTTTATACAAATAAATAGCATACCATTCTCCATTGTAGAAAAACAGTAAAGCAGTTGTTTGTGGCTGAGACATTTTCAACCTGCCAACCTTAGATAAATAAATAAAAATAAATAAATACACCCAACAGTCACATATATAGTCTTGACCCCACACTAAGATCGAGTCTTGTGTCGTGGGTATCAGGAACTACGAGAGACTTTTCGGTCTTACAAACACTCAGACCCGAAACAAATATCTGTAGTTCACACAAATAGTTGTTTCGGTGCGGGGATCGAACCCGCGGCCTCTCGTTTCACAGCCGGCGTCTCACTAAGTGCGCCACGGAGGCTGGAGATTAAAAATTATTATCCTTTACCTTTATAGTTGGTACCCTAACTATTATATCATTAGAATATCAAACTTTACATCCCATTACATCTTCCTCCACATAAAAATTACTCCACAAGATTAAATCTCAAAAAAGCATACGTTTCCTCCGATGACAAATACCTGATGCGCGAGATTGGCAAGGCATCAGGAACCCCCCGCGGCGCTCGCGAATCTATACACTGCCAGCCGCAGGGGGCCTCGCGTACCCTCGCCTCGCCTAACAAACTATTATTTCAAAAATATACCTTGTGTCCGTAATAAGAAATAATCTTACATTCAACGCGCTTTCACAAAACGAGTACAATGAGGCAGCGCGTAGGCGCCTGCGTCCCGCGTGATTCACCGGGATTCCGAAGAATTATCGACTGACTTACAACGTCTTCCCACAATTATTTCGCATTTGCATACCACGCTCCAATGGTGTAGAAAAACGTTGTGAAATCAACGCTAATTTGGATAATGAATTTTAGGTGGGTTTGACTCGTCATGATGGGTCAAATCGACCGTGATGGGGAATGTGATTTCGCACTTGTAAACAAAACTTACAAACAATGAAAGAAAAAGCAAAAAATATTTTAGTTTTGTGAGGAAACCTGCAATACCGCTTTACCAAAATTGCTATTTTTTGTGAAGTCTGTCAACCCACACTACGCCAGCGTGAAGTACTATAACCCAGTCCCTCTATATTGTACATAAATATGCATGGTATGCATGGCCTGGGTTAATATATTATTGACAACCTCCGTGGCTCAAATGGTTAGACATCGGCTGCAAAACGAGAAACTGTAGGTTCGGTCTCCGCAGAGCAATGCCCTATCCAATAATTGCTTGTGTGATCCACAGATTTTTTCGAGTGTTTGAGAGATTGAAATCTAGTTGAAATGTCTAATACCAACGTCACAAGACTTATATCTTAGTCAGGACTATGTATGCGAATGTTAGATGTATTGATTGATTCATTTATAACTCTTCATTATACACAAAACGTTATAAAATAAGTTTACAATTAAGGGTCTTAAAGCTAATATTTATTTATCACTCAAGTTCATGGTGAATTCTCGTTCGGAGTAAATCATGCAAGTCGGTCAGAAGCTGCAGTAAGCTTAACTTCGTGGATAAGACTCAGCGTGGGCGCTCCTTTCTAATTGAAACTAGAAAGTACCGGCCTACGACTAAGTTCGCGTATTGTCGCCAATTTTTATTACCCTTACACTGACTAAACTTGTTTATTATTTAATTAAACATTGTATTAATATTTAAATATGCATGCTGGTCTCCTGTAATTGAAGATCACGTCTCAATTTAATAACGCTTCACCATTATTTTTGTTCTACTTGTATGTCATGTATCCTTCGTTTTTGGTCCTCATATAAATTAAAGAGTAAAAACCTATATAGTCAAATACGTGACTTTTTTCGCTGACAACTGAAACACAATTTATTGATCACGCTAAGTTTTGTCGTGGTAGAGATCGAATCCGCAGCTTCTAGTTTCACGAACTACTTTTGATCTTTTAGCAACAGCAGTAAGTGTTATTTCTCATTTTTTTACATGAATACAAACAGTTACTTCCCACCAAGTAAGCCTTTATCCGTTTGTCACAAATCACAATACAATAAAACGTAATATCTTTACTACCAATATCCGTTTTGCAGGAAATCATAACAGAAATCATCTATATTACTTCGTACACGTTCTGAGAACAAGACATCCCGCGTCTATTCCAATATGTTATTCTAAGTACCAACTTTAATACGACATAAAATCAAAGTGGGTGCGACAAATCGATCCACGGCGCCCACAAGCCTTCGAGATTTGAAACGAAATGAAAGCGGGACGAACGGAAAACATACATATATTAAGTTCATACTCTGACAGACTATTAACCTCAATAAACAAACAAAAAGAACGTTAAAATACAAGCCAAATGTTAAGATTAATGGACGAGAAGGAAGTGAAAGCAAAAACTTAAATTAGATATATTAATTTTTAGATTTGAAATACTCAACAAAATTTCTGCGAAATGATTTCTTGGTTTGGCACTCGTCCGAATCTATATCTTAATGTTGTATATAATATACATCGCACCAATAAATAAGCAACAACACTGTTTATACAAAACTAATGGATAAGTTAAATATTATAAAGACATCCAATTAATCAGAGATTTCAAAAAGCAATTACTTATATCAATTAGGTAACTGTTTTCAATTATTCTCGGTACGAAAAGCGTTAGATCAATAAACTTGATAATAAAGATTATTATGTTACATAGTTATGTATTTCAACCATAAGTTCTCAATACTTACTGGTGGTGCTTTCATTTACGGTAGCTACTACCTAACGTCACGTTCCTTGATCGAGCAAGCCGCCTTGATAGTTTTTTCATAAAATCATCCTTTCTCATTTGTATAAAGCGCCATTTACACAGGGAGAGTTTCTCGTGACGAGAATCGTATGCCATTATCCATGACATAACAGCAATAAGATTATCGTGGTCATCATCCAATTTCAAGTAAGTCACCGTAATAGTTTTCATAAATAAAAATCGGCCCTATTCGCCAGTCGTTATTCTCTGTAAGCACTACATTACTCATCAAGTACTGCCTCGGTGGCGTAGTTGTACTACGGTGCGATTACAAAGCTGAGGTCTCGGGTTCGAATACCGGGTCGAGCAAAGTGATATTGGATTTTTCTGTTCATTATCAGCCCGGAGTTAGGAATTTGTGCCCGATATGACGATAGGCTCGCCCCGTATCACATCATGGGACGGAACATACCAGGCGAAATGTGAGTGTTCTGGTAAAACCTCTGCTTACCCCTTCTGGGAAAAAGGCGTGAGTTTATGTATGTATGTTTTCCCGAGATTCAGGTTCATCTAGTGCGGGGACCGCTGTAAATGTTACTATTTTAACCCTGTACCTGTATTAAATAAATTATTTGATTTATTTATTTATGTGTCAACAAGTATGATACCACTTAGCCACGCTAGTAAAAAGCTCAATGACGGCCATTTTACATCAATTTCGCAACTAGGAAACAAATTAATTGGACATAATTTATTTTGCGCAACGTAGGCTTCATTTGACTGGCCTTTAGCATAAATTATAAACTTAATGCGTCGACGAGGAATAACTTGCGGTCATAATCGATATCGGTTTAGGAAATTAAAGAGTATTTTATGTTGCCGTAAATTTAGCTTGAGTTTTTATAACTATTTTGGCGAAATATGTATAGTTAGTAGATCGTTTAATAATAAAATAGTGTTATAAGATATACACAAAAAGATGACAGATAATGTATTAAAAACCGTAGACGATGAGTCGTTATGTCAAATTTTGCAGGGCCTTTTTGTGCGCTGAATGGCGAAAGGAGCATCCCATTCGCCTGATGGTAAGCGATACAACTGCTCATGACAGTAGCAAAACTAAACAACACTATACATTTTAAAGCAATGCTTGGCATTCCACAGCGATCGTCATACTGACACATAAGATGTTAAGTCTCTTTATGGCCAGTAGTTACTCTGGCTACAATATCCTTAAAACTGGAACACAACAGTGCATTACCACTGCTGTTTGGAAGGAGAAATAGATATTGCGGTGGTGCCTACCAAGGCGGCCTCTCAAACATGAGAGACCTACCACAAGTAAATCAACAGTGAAGAAATCAAAGGTTATCATCAATAGCAGACTTTATATTGCGAGTAAGATGCGAGAATGATTTATTTATATTTATGCTATAACTCTTCTTATGTATATTGGTTGATACAAACAACTATACTTTATGCATATTCCAAAAATATTTATTTAATTATTCGACAATTTACGCACCAAACTGCATAATAGACGTGAAATCCTTAAGTTAGAATTATCTCCTCAAGTCAATAATGTTTTAAAATTTATACATAATTGACATTAAACTCTGCCGATATAGTCAAGTACCATATAATGCATCCTGACAGAAAACTCAATCCAATAAAAGCTGTCATTATCTTCAATGGGTGTAATAATAATGCTGTAGCGGTAAAAGGTTGCTTCGCGCTTTGCATTACCTAATTCTGACATTAAAATGCATTTGGAGACGACCCTTCAACTCTTGTAAAAGCCAGGATCGACAATAGCACACTACCATCAGGAACATTTTAGTGTCTTTGCCATAGCAAAATTAAAAAATGAACGTTCCAAAATTAAACTTATCGCCAATTTGTAACTTACCCTCGCCACATTATTTCCATAACTAAGATTAGATCGGCAAAGCGTTGATAAGCAGTTATTGAATTGTTTGTTAGCATAATGATAGGTTCTAAGTAGGCTATGAACGTAATTATTTCTGGGAAAAACCGCAAAAGCCGCCAGGGGGCGCTGCCTGTCTGTAGTTGAAATATAACTAGGTTTATCCACCTACGTCTCTCCACTAATAGACCATTGTGCTAAACCGGATCTGTGAAGCTTGTTCTAATATCGAATATTATGTCGGTGTATGCTTTGTGCGTGTTTTTTTATTGTCTATTTATGGAAATGTGGCTAAGGTTATTGCTTTGTAAAGCCTAGTGCTATTATCGTTTTGTTTTACTAGGAAGTGGAGAACTGAGAGACTGACTACCGGGTAATTCGACACGAGCTAAAGCCTACTCAAATACCTTCCTATTTTTGAAGTCATTAGTACTTTTATAAATACTTTATTGGTAGTTGTTATAACTCAGTTTTCATAGCAAAAGGAAAACATCGTGGGATTTTCATCACGTGTTATGGCTTATGATTTTTTACAAGAAATATTTGATGTTACAAATATGGAAATTATTGTTCAGGCTTTTGAATTATTATTACCAATGAGAATTCGCATCTGGCACAGCGCCAGTAAATAAATATTTTTTCATTTTTCTCTCGATTCATTTCATCCACTCCGTCGTTTTGTTACGAATTAATTTTTTGAAATGAGTGGTTGACATTTCTGTCACAAATTGCAGTTTAATATTTTCTCCAAGTCTCAACACATAATTACCAATACTTGAGCAACAAACGAAAATATAATAATTGTTTTTCATTGCTGGTCAAAGACAATTTGAACATTTTCTAAGACTGAATGTTATTAATATACGTGTCATACATACATAAATAAACTCACGCCATTATCCCCGAAGGGGTAGGTAGAGGCGCCACCAGGACACCCACATTTCGCCTTATATGTTCCGTCCCACGATGTGATAGGGGGCGAGCCTATCGCCATGTCGGGCACAAATTCCTAACTCCGGGCTGATAATTAATTAATAGAAAAATCCAATATCATATCAATATGTAGCTTCTAGTGCAATAAATTATGCCCCTACAGCCATTGGGCCTCTGCTAAAGCATAGACTACCATGACATAGCAGAGTACGTGTTTAACAGTGCATGCTAAAAGCTAATCTATTTCTAGAATTTCGTTCTATGTAAATAAATTATTATACCAATTTATTTGTTAAATTGTTTTATTGCAGATAATTCTAACAAATGCAGGTATCCACTGTTATAGCGATTCGATTATTGAAACCCGGATCGATGTCAATTATTGAATATTCATTTCATTATAACAAATTGCATTTTTTTGTCATTTCGTTAATTTAATGATGTTTTTGTATTCTGATTTTATTTAGGTGGCTGAGTATTGTGTGAACGGATATATTTAGGTTTCTTTGTTTGAGATTTAACACGGTATCGTTTATGGTCTGTGAGAGATCGAGAGGTCACTTTCTGAATGAGAAAAACTTCTTGCCCAATCTTCATCGTCCGACTTATCGAAGTGTAAAAATATTTATTGTTGTAAAACATATTAGTAACTTTCATCGCACATAGGAATTTATTCCACCATAGCATTAAAAATGACTAATACTTAAAAAACAGAACATTATTCCGGACCACACAAAATTTAAAAATACATGAAAAAACGCAATATTTTTTAATGTTCCGCCACGCCCTCTAAGCCCAAAGGCGTAACACCAAACATCTTTATAAATATTATCTACATCTACATGTATACATATACATACAAGTAAGAAGTGCGCGCATGAGATGCCAAACGTGTCTGCGTGTCATCGACCCCGCTCGAATTAGATTACTTGTAATAATCTACAACCGTACAACAACGCACAGACGAGAACGTTCTAAACTATTGATTGATCGTCATTAGACATAACCGGCTCTGTGAATTCATACAATTTATGTTAGGAAATATATCTATAACGGTGAAGGAAAACATACAGGGCAACTTAGCGATTTCTAATAATTTCTATGGTATGGAAAGTCCGCCAACCCGCGCTAGGCCAGCACGGTGGACTATATGGCCTAACCCCTCTCAATCGTACTCTCGATTATAGAGAAGGCTCGTGCCCTGCAGTGGGACTTATATGGGCTGATGTAGTAGAGTATGTTAGGAAAAGAGGTAAGCGTTTCTGCATTTTATTCCACGAAAACAGGAAAGGAATGGGTAATTTAAAAAGTTATCCTCCACTTTAAGCCAACCCATTCTCAAGGCTAAACAGGCTGCGATACGCCTTCAAGAGTTAGCCTTCAAACCAAAATGTGTGTGGCCTGTTGGTAACGCACCAGACGCGACTGCCAACATGTTTCATGGTGGCCGCAGGTTGAAATTCCAGGGTATACCTGTAACTTTTAACTTCTAATTGCAAAAAAACATTGTCGCTTTTTTTGCGAATTTTTACTTGCATTGTGTCTGCAACCACTAAAACTACCACCTGGCGTCGTTTTCGTTCGCATTCTTGATATACCTAACCTGTATATTAGTATCTTACAATATTTTAGTATCAAGACAAAAATTTGTTTGTCAAACACTCCATAACTAGACATGTAGGTTTTGCCACTAAAAGCCAAAGTAAAATGGAATTTCTCCATTCTAATTCATCCCACGCACTTTATTTGGCAGCTGGCCAGAACATCGTAGTTTTTCGGACACAGATTCAATTTGGTCGTAATTTAATTAGTCCGATTTGCAAGTCGATGTTTGCTATGCGAAGAATAGAACAGTTTGGCGTTTATAAAACAATAGTAATAAACGTGGGAAGCTGATTGTTTTGACCGTTCTAAAAGATTTACTTAGGATTACGCGTGCACGCTATGTTGAGATTTTGATCTGGTGAAGTCATTACATAGAGACTGGTATGACGAACGAATACCGGGATAATAAATACACCAAACATGACCACAAATTCAGATACAATGCTTAAGTCGTAGGCTGCAGTCGTAGCTTTCAGACTCACAAAACTCAAAATCAAAACCTATATACACACAAACATGGTATATAGGTAATGTCGGCGGCGGAATCGAATACGTAAGATTATTTAAACCGAAAAGACACAAGAAGTAGATTGACTCTATCAACTGAAACAAGGACCAGTGGCTCTTAGACCATCCATCACTAAACGAATCAGATGACCGAATAACTTAGTATAGTATTTAGTCATTATACAGGGTATATCAAGACTGCGACCGAAAACAACGCCAAGTGGTAGTATTAGTGACTTCAGACACAATGCAACTAAAATGGTCGCAAAAAAAGCATTTTTTTTTTGTATTTTTTTACTTATCGTCTTATTTGGGTGGAAAATACACAGTTTTTATAAAATAATAATGTACACCAATGGTACAGAAGGGTTTAAATTATAATTTTAACAAAAACTAGGTATTTACCACCCAAATTAGATGAAGTTTAAAAATTGTTTATAAAAATTTCGCTTTCTTTTCGAAATTTTTAGTTGCATTGTGTCTGTCCACTTAACTACCACCTGGCTTCGTTTTCGGTCGCAGTCTGGATTTAATATGTATTTGAAATCTCAATTTAAATTAGATATTCACGCAATCTATTAAAAGCACCGCGCGTGTGCGTTTAATAATTCGTGTAAATCAATGAGGATTGTGCGGTGACCACGATCAAAGGATCGATAAAGTGTCCTCGTAAAGTGCGATTTACGACGGCTGAGCTGAGCCGGTCGTTAGTCAGCGCACAATGAGAGATCACTATCTGCTGGCTTGTCTATAATATCTGGGATGGGAGTTCGGTGTCTGCCGCGGCTGCGTAGTACTTTTTATGTACGCTAAAGTGAACGTAAGATTAGTGTAACACAGATAAAAGTATAGAGATAAAGTACATCATCTCTTACCAGTGTATATGATGACGTCAGTGCAACAGTGGTCGAACCATACTTATCTACTTACCGTACTGATACTTTTACACTCGTATGTTATCCCGGTTTTGACAAACATACAGAATGAGCCCAAAATGCAACAACTTCTATTGGTCACATTCATGTCAAAGCAATAACGTTAGGATCACAAAAGTCACAAAAGTCAACCTGGGAATAGAGTCCAAGACATCGCCATTCACAGTCCATCCCCTCTGTCACTAAACGAGTGACACAACAATAAACAAACACAATTATTTAATATATTAGAATTCCAACATCGATTTGCATGAGATCGTTAATAGTTGATATTACAGCGCGGTGCGGACTCGCTGGCACGTTGTAAAACACCACGCTATGTAACTCAAACACCAGTAAAATTATCCAATTAATAGTTGTTGGGTTTCTATTTGTATTGTTTATTTTACGGCTCCTGAATTTAGTACATCGCACTTTGAACAAATAAATTCGTTATAGGAATATTATATGTTAAAATAAAATACATAAAAATAAATAACAGTCAGAAACATAGCCACGTAGGCTATCAATGATATGGTTTATTAATTGTAAGTGCAGCCTTAATTGTTTTGACTTTGTAGCTTATAAGTGAAGAAATATCTATCAATCTGGATCTACGTAGTGAATTAGGAACCAAAATCCCTTTACGTGACAGTGGAGACAAATGGTCTATGTCTAGCAGTGGGCCATATATGGACTATACTGGTAAAGATATAAGATATCCTGTAAAAAAAAGTAGTTGCTTAATATAAGTATTTATAGTTCATAATTCGAACGAAAGCACTACGAATTCCAGCATGAATATTGAAAGTAACCAGCCCAAGGGCAGAACTAAATATGGTATTTTATTAGGACAAGTCCATTATCAACACATTGTTATACTCGCGAGAACAATAAAGTTATTTGTTCCAGTTTCTGCGTATTAATAACTAGCGGCACATACTGTTTTGCTCGTAAGATACAATATATTTTAAAGTGTCAATAATTTAATTTAAATATGTCACCTACCCAGCAACGCCACTATACCCATATGTAATTTTAAAATCATTTTTCCCGACTATTCTATATTTTTCTTCTAAGATTTACCAAAATTGTTATAATACAATGTATACCAACTTAGCCAGACAGCGTATTTCTACCTCAAAAAATCGTGATATGGATCCATCAACGCGTTCTCGAGTTACAAGCGCGCGAACAGACAGACAAGAAGACGATGTATTTTATAATATACTAGCATCAAACCAGGTGTCCGTTCTAAATGTCATAGTTACTTGCCTTTACGCTTATTACCTCATTTTGTTTTCAAGTTTGTTCGAAGGAGAGTCCTTAGTATTATTTAATAAAATTATCATACCATTTTGTTTTAGGTATTTCAAGGATAAGTGGGATATTTCTACCGAAATGGAACAGTTTTAGATTTAATATGAGACCTATGTCCAGATCATAAGAATAAGGAACGATGAATAATCAAAAGATTATGTGTCGATAAGTGTTATCAGCGTCTCTGACCAACGCTTTCCCAGGCTTTGCAAGATACAAAAAATGCCTCCTTGAAAAAAAAAAACAGGCAATGAAAACTCTCCTCATTTTCGTAATTCAAGCCATCATGCCTCGAGGCTTGGAATTGATGACTCTCCTGGCCGCTAATCACACGAAGCGAATGAATGAACTCATATTTATTGTGCACGGTGTATCATTTCGTTTTTAAGCCATGGATTTGCCATTTGTATCGGATAATCCATCACTAAACGTGTATTTGAATGACTTTCTCGAGAGAAAAACATCCGAGTGTGCTATTAACTTTTGATTTATCTAGCAACGGAATTACTACGGGAAATTATTATAGGTTATTGACATGGAATTCTTAAATTTAATTATCACCTCTCAGATATAACAGAGAAGCCCCGGTAATTAAGTTTATCGACTTCCTTAGAACGATAAATTTGCTCTGAGACATTTTACTTGTACGTTCGTACTCGTTATTTAGTTGTGCAAGATCACCTGCCTCTATCCCCTGCTTATTGTCGCATCATAATTTAATGTCAATCTTTTAGGCAAGTTATCCAGTCCGTGTTTAGGCTGTGCTCTTTGAATGCTGCAATTATAATTTTCAAACGGATAAAATTCTAGTGCTTAATATTGAAGTTGTTATACATATTATTTTAGTTTAATGCTTAAAATAGACCAAAAATTCCACAGGTATTAAGTATACCTACATACCTTAACGCCTTACAAAACTTAAGATAAAATTTAATCGACAAAAACAATCTTAACTAGTCATGCTTTTGACTCTACCTTCAATATTAAAGTGTAAATAATCTGAACTTTCCGTCACAAAAGATATCGACGAGATAACAACGGTAGAGCTAACCTTTACCCAATCTACTTAAAGCACTCAAAATCAAAGCACATGGAAACAATAGGGCGAGCAACTCACAGCTGTTGTAAAATTACCGTCCACATTAACCCGGCGACCTCCAATCGTCTATATCAGCTCCATAATAACAGCTCTACCAGCGCTTCGGTGCTAACGTGATCTCCTACAACGTATCATTAGCATTTCGCAACGGACGGCGTCGTCAAAAAACTCTACCGGCTCTAACATGGGACTCTACATCGGTCTTTGTTTAAAATCGATAAAAATAAGCAAAGTTTTAACTGATGATGCAGTGGTCAATGTGTTTCGTGGTATAAACTTGAATTTTCTAATTATATGCTTCATATTTATTATATTTGTATTTCTTTCTAAAACGTTCAGAGATAAAAAAATGTATACATATTTTCATACAATCCAACTTAATAATATGTTACCATCTGTAATCAAAAGAACAAAAAAATCCTTATAATGTATCGTTCAGTGTTAGCCAATATCTGAGAAACTTTTCCTTTTTCCACACAAAGGGCCGTATATAAAACTATATTGTGCATAATAGAGACGCGGCGTAGTAGGTCGGATATTAGCGCTGGTTCCGGCTCTAACGGTACTGTTATTGAATACGAGTTTCGAACTCTCCTCGGTTAATCTCTACTGTAAAGGTCAAACTCTATTATACGTAGAGCTAATGCGGTCGGTACAGTTATTACGCGTTCTATGTTTATATTAAAATGTGTAGCATATTTTATTAATGGATTTTACATACCTTTTATAAGAATCGTCTAAGTCCAACCGACCCAAATCATTACAATATTTTTGTAAATCGATTTTCAATAAGTGTTATAATTACCGTCGAAGTAATTTCGGGGCAGAAATGGAGATACAACTATTGACCAAACCCATCAGACTTGACAAAAGATTGGCTGATCGATAAATATTTCTTTTAGGCTTTAGAGGCCAAAAGATCTTCGAACTTTCTGATACCTACAACACAAGCCATATATCTTACTATAGTTTTGAAACTATAATAAATATTGGGTGTATTTACATGTATATATTCTGCAGCTCTCTAATACACAACAAATAAATAACAAATGCAGTTTTTACTCCCCGCCATTACAAGATGGTTCGTGATGAATGGCAAACGCCAAAAGCGTTTTAACTGGTCAAACTGGACAACGCCACAAAATTTCGCAATCCATCAAAGTCCACTTCTATTTTTGTTACAAAAACATGAAATTACTTTTTACATCACTTTTTATGCTTTTAGAGTGTGGATTAGTCTATCTAAATTCAATTTAGGAAAATTTAAGTGCCTTTTAACATTTTTTCTCGTTAGTATTTATATTAAATGTATATTTTTTTATTTTTATATGAAGTCGTGTTGGTATTCAGCTTAAATGTATTTTAATAGCATGCGAACTATGAAAAAGCAGGCAGTACATCTGAAAACTAATCAAGCGATGATGAAGAAAACTTACCACTGCTGCCAATAAAGCCGCTTGAAGGTTTGCAAGTTGTTGGAATATAAAACTGAAGAAGGTAAGATGGAAAAGAAGATTATTGAGTATTCAGAAGGATTCTGACTTACATCTTTTTCCATTTTTCCCACTCTCCGTGGCGCAGTTAGTAAAGATGGCTGTGAAACGATGGCTGGCGGGTTCTAGCCACGACAAATGTTTGTACGATCCACAAATATGTGTTCAGTGATGGGTATTCTGAAGTTGAAAAGTCTGATTTCTTTCCTGATATTTATGGTACTTTTTTCAGATTTTGTTATACCTAAGGTATGAGACAATCAAATTTGGGGTCGGAACTACGTGTGTGACTATTGAGTATAGTATTTTATTTCATTCACTTACAGCTGTATCCCGATAAACAATACGTCGCCGAATGCACTAAAATAATGTCATCACTCAAAACAATTTTAAAGATGATAGGTTGAAAATGCGCTAAATTTAATTGCATGACAATTAGATTACCAGCCCGGGGCTTAACCTTTCAGAGCCCTTTTAGTTGTTTCCAAAGCAATACCGCAAATTAGATTTAACTGATCGGGGCTATAACGATTTAATTCTTATACTACTATTATATTTTCCATTTCTCGTTTACAAACTTCTTAATTAATTGCGGTGGAATTTGTTTTAAAATAACTTTCAATACTTAATATCTTTTTTATTCATCAAGTGTCCCATAACTTAAAACGCTATGATGTATACACTAATTTAAAAATTACAACAACATAAAACCTCAAAACTATCAACGAGCAAAAAGAAAGCTGCCCAAGAAACGCCAATAACCAGTCAAGAATAATACGTAATACCGCGAGAGAAATTCGATCCAGCCCGATGAACCAATGTGCAGTTAATTCTCCGCAATTTATCGGGCTATAATCTATATGCCTTAATTAGCAGCATTATGTAACTCCTTGCAAAAAAAACTGAACAATTTAATATAAAAAATAAACTCGTCCGTGTGAGCTAGCGAAGGATAAATCTATCTACAGCGGGCAGCCTCAACGGCCGCGTCTCTCGGCTGATACCAAAAAACAACACAAAAAACATAAGCAAAAAAACATGGCTCCGCCTTCCACTGTCTGGGCGTAGTTGAGCTAGGGAGACAGTAAGTCAAATGATGGAAATGTGGTAAATTTTCCTTGCGATTATTTGAACGATGGCATGAAATATTATAAGAATTTATTTTCAATGTAATAGTATTTGTCCTAGCGACCAACTATAAATTTATATAATCGAACAGATGGCAGAATTCATTGAATTGTCATCAAAGAGATGAAGTAAACCAGTTACCGGCTGAAGAGGCAGCAGCGTTATCAGCATCAGCGCGAGACGCTAAGTTCTGCGCTCGCAAATCCTATCAAGCTTGCCTAGCATTGGCTACACCCTCCAATATTGATCCTCGGAGAAGGACTGAATATAGTCCTATAGCACAAGCATTTCCGCAACTGAAAATGATGACGACTTTAGTGATCTAGACTAGCATTCCAAATTTATAACCTTCACCCGATATTCCGTACTCTGAGGCCATTAACTTTTATATATAACTTTTATATCTTCTTTGACTAAATGAAGTTATAACTTTTTAGCTAGACCTCGGAGCAATGCCCCCGCAACGCGATTCAAGATCCTTCTTATATTACAAGTAAAAAAATATATAGATCCATGCAAAGTTGATCTACTACGAAAGCTTACACTGTGGCCTGCCCAGAGCGGCGGTACTCGCATATTTTCGTACCAAGGTTATCTTTTCGCGAGTCGTACTACAACATACATACATATACATGTATATGTCTGTAGCGCGTACCGTCGCCTTATGTTTACACTTTATTACTTTATACATACCCTATATGAATTATATTTTACGTTTATTGCGAGCTCGAGGTGTTATTCGGGACTTTTATAAATTTTAATAACTTTTTCCTTTAATTATATGTTGGTAGGTTCGTTGACGTGAGAAAATGCTGCAATAAAGAGGGTTAAAAAATATGTTTTTTTTTGTATCATTGATATTGTAGTTAATTTATAGCCAGGATGATAAGTTGTAAAAGTTAAAAGCCAAATTGTTTCTATAATATGCGTAACAGAATCTGCCGATGCGACTTAAGTTTGCTTTACAATGAGGAATAGAAGTGTGGTAAAATCGAAGAATAATTAAATGAATACAACCATGCCGTACTGTGCGTTTTAGATGACTAAAAAATAAAAACATAAATTCAGCCAAGAGTAACTCATGGTTTCTCCCCTATACAGAATACATACACTCATGTATTGTACATACGATACATAGTAAAAAAATATATGTCTTATTTCATATGGAAGGAGACGTTTTTCTCGGCTGGCGATACATAACTATAAAACACGATTACGACATTAGTCTGGTAGCAGCCAGGGCCGCAAGTTAGAAAATTTTAGGCTTGAACTCCTGGTATTGCTGTAATTCAATTTGCTTGATTTTTTATTAAACCTAGAGCCTTGGGGCTCTGCAGGCTTGGCAGGTTGAAAAAAGCCAATTTCTTGCTTGTAAACAAAAGCTTAAATACCTCAACAGGTCTATCCTTAGTAGCAAAAAACATCACGTATACAGTAAAAGACCTATGAATCCAAAGACAAGCTTTGTACTATAAACAATTAACCCACAAGCCGTCTCTCAACTGAGTATATAGTAATACACGCACAGCCGATGGCACGTTTTTATTAGCGCGATAAATAAGTGGAGACATTCGGGCCATGGGAGACGCGTGACCTTTTCGTCTGCTCCGTATCACTGAGCTGCGGCTGATCCGCTCTCGGACTGTACGCTTCTTGTCTATGGCCAATTCTGTTAGTATATTTTGAGGAGAAACAAAAATCTTTAATAATTAATTTATTACAATTTACCCTAACGTTACTATATCGAACTATCTGATGATTTTTGAACCGAGTTTCTTTTTCAGGACACCGTTGTGTAATAATTAACAAATCCGTCTTTTATGTTTTTTTATTTTTATTATGTTTATTTTTTATTATTTTTATAATATCATTATATTTTTATTATTAATAAACTGAATCGTAAAAAAATTATACGTAATAAATATACTATGTATACATATATCGGTTGTAAACGTATTTGTTTCCTGCTCTCAATACATTTTTATAAATGAAACTTGTGCTAGTTCATAAATACTTACGGAGGACATGTTGTCTTAAATTAATTATAACTAATTTCAAAGTTATAAAACACGCACAAGTATATTTACAACAATATTACTAACAAAGCGACTGTCAAAATTGATGAAAATATAATAAATATGAACGCGTTGAAGTCTTTTCTACGCCGCTGCTTATTATGTTGCGTTCCCCATAAAAGTGGGCTTATCAAAGAGACAAACATCCATTCTACTTGTTTCACGTATTTTTTTTTTTTAAACGCATAACTAAAAGAGATTTAACTTTTATAAAAATATAACTTGCTTCTATGATATAATGAATTTAAAATAGTACAGTACGAGATTAACTTGTATTAACTTTAAACACATTAATTTTGCCGTAATTAACCAAAAATGTAACGTACCTACACAAGTTTCGTTACAAAAGCCTGGTATGCGAACAAAAAAGCTCATTGAGTTAAATTTAACTCCGTACTAAGGAAGTATTACTATTAAGTCATTAAACTTTGGCATTTTGTTTTATAGTCGTTTAAAAATGTATCTTAGTGAATTATTGCAATTATTTCGATCACATGTTGTTAACTATTTATATCAAGTTTAATTAATGTGCTAATATCCTGTTGTCAAATTGATAAACTCGTGTCGCGACCTCTATAGATAAATCGAGGAGACTAACTAATTCTATCAAATGTTGATAAGATCTTTTCCTGTGAAATCCATTAAGCCGTAACAGGCCTGCTTAGTTGACTATATATTTTATATTATCTCTCTCTCTCTCTCTCTTTCTCTTCAGCCACAGGAAGTCCACTGCTGAACAGGGACCTAAATGGCCATATTTTATATTCTTTTATTTTATATTGCCTAAGTCCTCTTAATTTCACTAGGACCTAAGTAGGGTTTTAGAAAAATCGTAGCTTCAGTCAGCCAAGGAACTCTGGCATTGGCTTATATATTTAGTTACTTAATAATAAATAATATCTGACAGACTGCCACTCAATCCACCTGTCGCTTGTTATCTTTAATGATCGGATCATAATTGCTTTTATACGCTATCGAGCCTTAAACATAAACACCAAGCCCTAAACGGTCTTACGAAATTTGTCATAATACGTTCACCACTACTGCATTAATATTTATAATAAATTATGTACAATCGCTACAAAATAATACGATTTTAGTGTAGCTTTGTTTAGTGACATTGCTTGGGATATATGGATGCTCTGTTGTATTTTATACTGGTAGAACAACCTAACATAGTGTATGGACGACTTTGTTCTTTTTTATTGCAATGAATGGCGGGACGAGCATGTCTCATTCACCTGATGGTAAGCGATACGACCACTTATAGACAGTAGGAAAGCCAAACAACACCATTAAAAAGCAATGTTTGGCATTCGACTGCGAATTTGCTGTCGTCTTTCGGTCAGTGAGCGGTATTACCGAAGACCCAATAACCCCGTTCCTCCTCCTATGTTTTTTTCTCTTCTATTTTCTGAGGCTGGCAACAAACCAACATACGCAAGTTTTAAAAATGTTTAATCAGTAATCACTTACGATCAAGTGAGCTGTTAACTCTTTTGCCATAAAAAAAACGTCAATTTATCAATAAAATACCCACATACAGACAAACATTTCCAGATCCAATATAATCTGAACCAGACACGCCGGCGCTAAATATAGAAACAACGAGATAAATCATAAACGTCGTTAGTTAGGGAGCGAGCGGCGACTCGCAAATTCCCAATTATTCTAATTAAATTGGCACGAGTTATGGCCAAGAGCTGGTCGCACCCTCACATCGATCGACCTGTGACTGACCTGTGATTGCGTGCAGCAATAAAACATAGGAATAATAATTTACTATCCTTCGGAAACCATGAGGGGAGGCTTATATTAATTCGATGTCCTATGACTGAAAAGAGAAAAAAAGAAACGGAAATAAAGATATTACTCTCTCACAGAAGGAGAAAGACTCTCTCAATAGCCGTGTGATTATCACCCGGTTCAGTGGCGAGAAATATTTGTAGTTTAATTTGCGCTTACTTTAAAGTTTGCATGTGAAATTAGTGTTTAATGCACCAGTGATACATTAATTATAGCCCACGCTATCCAGGCCTTAAGAGTGAATCGACTAAAACCTCGTTCGTCGAAATTAGATGCATAGACTGCTAAAATCACTACGCTTCATTAAAAAAAAACTCTCATCGGGTGAAAAAGAATAAAATTCAAAAAAAAATTACAAATAATAACTACACAATATCTATTTAATATCCGACTTTATTAAGCTATGACACAATCTGAATATGACTCAGTAACCCCACCTCACCTAATTGCACAAGCAATACGACACGAACGTATCTACATATATTACAGCTACGTCTGCTGACTCGTAATGTGGAATCAGTACACAAATTACCATAAACAAATATTTTAGTTAGCGGTAGCGCAGTTGAACTGACTGAGCTATGAAAGTTGGGAATTCAATTCCCAAGTCATGCCTATGACTTTTTTATGTTAAGTTTGTATTTTTAATTGGTTACTCACATTTGTGAAGTCAATCAACCGGCTTAATATTAATTTTATTGAAAACTATATACCTAGGTGTAACAAAACGCTAAATTAATTTAACTTTCCTGACATGAAAAGTCTCTAAAATTGACCTAATGTTGAAGGCAGTACAAACCATTTTTAAAGTATTTAAGTACAAGAGTATTGCTCGAGTCAAAGTCATAAATACGCAGACAAAATCCGAAACACAACACACTTGCATGGACGATAACACATTTTGACCATCGTATGCTATCCAAGCGACTCCGAATTTCATAATAACTCATGTCATGAATTTATATCTATTTATTTTTTAGTAGATTGTGTTGAATATGGTATACCTAGACTATACAGGGTATATCAAGACCGCGACCGAAAACGAAGCCAGTTGGTAGTATTAGTGACTTCAGACACAATGCAAGTAAAAATTTTGCAAAAAAAAATCGCCAACTTTGTTTTTGTAATTTTTTACTTATCGTCGTGTTTGGGTGATAATAATGGTGCTTTCCTAAAATAATGGTGTATACCTCTTTATTTTTAAACACGCAATGGTACGTAAGGGTTTAAATTAGTATTTTCGCAAAAACTAGTTATTTACCACCCAAAAACGATGTTTTAAAAAAATCTAAAAAAATATCTGTCGCTGCTTTGGTGAAATTTTTATTTGCATCGTGTTAGGAACCACTAAAACTACCACCTGGCTTCGTTTTTGGTCGCAGCCTTGATATACCCGGTATATTCTACATATTCATTCTACAGTAAAAGGTATAAAAGCCTACCTAGACGATCAACTACTCGTATAGGTATCTATGTATCTCCTAGGTATTTATGCATTAAAAGGTATAAAAGAGGATGGCCGTCTATAGATGCCAGCGCCTCAATATTAATGTGGGGAGGCAATATTCTCACGAAATTTTGCACTCGCCGCTCACGATCCGTAATTCATACTCGTTTTATATTATAGTGCTAATAATTTATATCTTTAAGCTTACGTTTCTGTGTGATATAGGCTTGTAGGTTTCATGGCGTCGCGTCGTGACGTGAAAGGCAGGGATTTAGGTTTGATTTCAGGTTCTCGGAAAAATAGCCTATTGAATTTTGCAATAACGATTAACTAAAATGACATGGATTCGATCGAAAGACGGCGCAATTATGTAGAGGGTTCCGTATTGGAAAGCAAATTAAACCGTCAACTCAAAAACATTGGACTATTTCGCGTTTGCCTTTGGAAACTGACTAAATTCACGTAATGGTTTGCGATTATTCTGCTCATAAATTTTGGAAATAATAGATTCACTTTGGTATCTGCCCATATAGCCCCGAGTCCTACTCCAGGGCACGAGCCTACTCTACAATCAAGAGTTCGATTGAGAGTGGTTAGGCCATATAGTCCACCAAGCTGATTAGATTCATAATCTAAACGATATCTGCCGATGTAAATAATTATTAGCAGCAAATATCACTCCGATAACACATCAAATATTTACTACGCAAATAGTACTTCATGTTATCTTTCAAATTATTATTAACTACCATCGCCTCAAAAATTAATACACCTCTGAAGAAGAGCCCAAGAAATTCCCTTAGCAACAAAGACTGTCTTTCTTTCTTTTCTTTTATAATATAAAAGATATAAAGCAACAAAGTTACAGCGCAAATATCAATTGGAACGGCGGAACGTTTTCTTTAACGATGCCTTCTGTATATTACGCCAATATATTATCCAAGTGGACACTTTGCGAAACAACGTAAGTATTTTTTACGAAATATCCAGCTGTACCAATTATTGCGTTTAAGTAAAAATTTATACCAACATAATATTTTTACGAGCGGTGATATCTTGTTTAGTGTTTATGGCGTGAATTAAATATTTTATCGCTAATGTATTATATTTACATTACACACTTTTTGAGGACACTTTTGGCATATTATCTCATTACTACATACTTACATTTTTAAGAAATGCCCGAAATTGTATGAAAATCCGCATCATCAACAAGGCCTGCTGATCGTAAAATAGTAATTACAACTTTCATATATGGCAATTCACCCATATTTTTGTGGAAAGGACAAAGACAAAAAGTACTACCATCATCATCATTTTTACTACTGAACATAAGCCTCCCACTAAATCTTCCAAAGCGACGTATTAGAAGCGATCTGCATCTAGGTAATTCATACTTCCTATTTTTTGCTATTAAACAATAGAAAATTATATTTTGCACTTACACAATTTTACAATGTGCGAACTCGGGATTAAAGGTTTTACGGCCCATACAAACTACAGTTTCTACTAAATTGCACATTATATTGGAAACTAGGTATTAACTCTGACTCCGTCTTAAAACAATCGTTTAAGAAGTTTTTTTTTATTTTTCCTTAGATTTATGTTAAAACTTGCTTTCGACGTAGCTAATATGATGTGTCTATTATGAGTTTACAAGCATTCTTTTTTTCATTTTTAGCTAGAAATATGTACATATAATAATAATATTTATTAAACAAATTGTTGGTTAATTTTACATTTTATCAAAAGATAACATCAACTAAAACATTCTTAGATTCTAGATTGTCTGTCATTAAATGTATTCATATTTTATATTATTTTTGAATATTTGAGAATATCAGATGAATTAAATTTATAATTCATTAAAACAGAACAGTTTTATACATTCAACACATCGAAAGCCAAAATAACAGAACATTTCAACGAGATATGCAATAAGTATAAAATTGAATTTAAAAAGCACATAATAATTTAATACGCCGCATTCGGATACTCCTTAATAACATTTAATCGGATTAAACGTGTGCTTTCGAAACTACTGGCATTTTGAACTTGGTAAAAAGTTAATACTATAAAAATATGTTTATGAATTATATTTTAAGTCTGGAAATTGTATTTCAGTTTGACTAGTAATTTCTAGTTTTTCCATTAGGCTCCAGGCTATGCTAGGCATGTTATGTGGACTCAATTAGGGCTGTAGTATTATTTCATATCGACCTGAATTAACTGAACTTGATATCACATTCGACAGCCTCCGTGGCGCAGATAGACGCCGCCTGTGAAACTAGACGCCGCGGGTTCGACCCCGCACTGAGATAAATGTTTGTGAGAACCACAAGTATATGTTTCGGGTCTGGGTGTTTGTGAGACCGAAAAGTCTCTTGCAGTTCCAGATACCCACGACACAAGACTCGATCTTGGTGTGGGGTCAGGACTATGTATGTGACTGTTAGGTGTTTTTATTTATTTAATTGATGCAGTTCCAAGCGGCCAGTGTTTAATACAAGTATTTGTACCAACTATGCAGGAGGACATGGGCAGCAAATCTACCATCAGGGTAGTCGTTCATTTCTTACTACTTTAATAGAAAAACTGAGCTCTATTAGTTAATTTCATACCATGAACCTCATCAACTAATATTAGGAGTACAACCGTAAATAATTGTATCTGAGTTTTTTTTGTTTCGTTAAGCTAAAGGGTGGAACGCCTCGAGACAAAGGTGGAACAAAAACAAGCATGGCAAAACAACCAAAAGTGATTACATTGTGAATAAAAATAGATAGACAGAATGACGCTGAACAAATTAAAAAGAAGTCAAGACGATTTGATCTAGTGACGTTTGTAGGCTGTTAATTCTGAGATACCATTTGATGCCCAGGCGGATCACATTATTAAAGAAGTTTCTACTTTTAAAAGGACTATGTGCTGAGAGATTTGAATAAATCCGGCTACTATATGAGAGATAAGTGACCGTTCTGCTGTCGTATTTCGTTTGTTTCTACCCTCGTCGTTTTTCTTTTCTTTTCTTTCTTCTCTTGTTATGAAAGGCTGACAACGTTCCTACCATCAAAGTTTCGTGGAAGCATAAGTATTTCGGACGGCGGTTAATCCTATTTTCCCGAGAATTATGTATTCTAGCTGGCTATAAATGGTTATAAATGGCTTAAAAAAAGAAAAAGAAAAAGAAAAAGAAACAAAAAAGAAGACAGTTCGTGTAGCTGAGGGAGTTTCTTGCGCCGTTTCTTATTCACAGCTACAACACGTTCCAAAGCGTCTGAACTTGGTAGCAGAAATTAACGATTCAAAAGATCTTGTGAAAGACTATTTGAATAAAGAATATTTTGATTTTGATTATGCTCTAGGTAGAGGTAATAGTGTCTAATGATATTGATGTGTACATTATATTGGCAACATAAACTACTAAATGCCGCATATACACCCATAAATATAGTACACCATTCAATAGTGTATATATAAATAAAAAAGAAAAAACACAATCAGCCGCTTCTCTTCAAACGGCTCCTTAAAAGGCATAAAAATACGACAAGTAAAAGTGGGCTTTTTCAATGCAAGTCTGTTTGAAATACTCGACGTTGGTCGCTTGTTAAAATTCCGAAATTAATTATTATTTTATTGGCTATTAATTGTTTAATTGCATTTTGTATAAACAAAATTGACATTTTATTACATATGTCGCCAATATTGACTTTCTACAATAATGCAACTGTGTCGCGTCACCCCTGTTTTCTTTTGAAAGCGTTATAATAAGCGTTTGAATAATCGAAAATTAATTAAAATTAAAATATTCGCAATAAAAAATATTTTGACAAAAATTATGACCTTACATCATACTCACATAGGAGTATATCAATTTATAAATTATTTTTGGCAGCCTCCGTGACGCAGTAGATTAGACACCGGCTATGAAAATAGAGTCGTGGGTTCGATCCCCGTACCGAAATAGATATTTAAATAAATAAATAAATACACCCAACATTCACATACATAGTCCTGATCCCACACTAAGATCCAGTCTTGTGTCGTGGGTATCAGGAACTACGAGACTTTTATATTTGTGTGATCCACAGGTATTTGTCTCTGGATTGGGTGTTTATGAGACCGAAAAGTCTCTCGTAGTTCCTGATACTCACGACATCTTAGTGTGATGTGGCTGTTAGGTGTTTTAATAATTTATTTATTATGATGGCTACCGTAAGCAAGAATTCCAGGCAAAATTTCAATAAAATTTTCATTAAAGTTTATTCACTTTTAAATAAGAAATGTAAAGTATTTATTGCGAATGTTAAATGAATATTTCATTTAAGTTGACAACGCACGTAAATTCCTCGAGGTGAAGGAAGGGTTAACTATTTTCATTAGGAACTTAATGATGCTTGAATTTTTGTAGTAATTCCAACGCGTTAATGTTATCTCTAGGCGCGAATTGGAATGTGTGTTAGTCGGGAATCTTTTTATGGTCATTTATTTGCCGATAAATACAATATACAAATTCAATATTTTTAATTAAATAACCAGTCGTGACCATTGAGTTTTCAATCGGCAACCTGATAGAGTCCTCGATTTGCATATTTGTTGCTTCCAAAATTGGAAATATTTACATTCATTGCGCTAAGCATATAAATCCCTAAACGATTTATTCAAAAAATATTTTCTTAGTAACATACTTATGTATAAATCCACTGGCTTAAAAATCGGCATCAACCCTTTGGTATTAGATGTTTATTACTTAAGTAAATATTAAATACACGTGAAATTTGCACATAACATAGTATTACCCCAAAATTAAACTAAGCTTTAAATATTGAAATAAAACTATTTTATACGGATTTTATCGCGATTTGGTTTAATTTTTACATTTTTTAACTTCCCGACGTTTCGATTACTTTACAGCTTTCGTGGTCACGGGGCGGACTGAGGTATTAGTCATCCGCTCAGTGACTGTTACAATTAAACTACCCTTAATTTATAATTATTAAATTAAAAAGTTTATTTAAAAAGTTAGCTAGTTTTTGCGATAAATAGTTTTATTTCAATGTGTAACATTCGCGTAAATCTAAGAAACCATTAAGCTTTAAATTTTACAGAATTTAGACAAGAATAGTTTCACACTGCACTCGAACTAGACTAACAGACTTATTTATAGACACCGCAAAAAACGACATTCTACCATCATCATAATTTCATATTCACTCATCCACCATTCCCTCAATTCGATAACGATCGCCATAATTTACAACATAATCGGCAATAAAAGGTGGTATTAATTAACGGGAGGTAGTTTTCGTGGTGGCACTGTTTATGACCCGCTTTCGGCTCCCACGAGCGGTCGCGGCCTTTTTGTTTGGGCTCAACTTTACTTTTACTACAGCGCTGACCTCCGGACGGGTAAACGAGTAAAAAGGCCCCGGACTTGGGTATACCCGACTGTTGTACGATATGATATGTAATTTTTTTGTACTGGCAAGAACAAGTAGGTATAATGTACGTGGTGATAAACGCAATGCATTCTAAATATTGATAAAGAACTGAAAAACATCGCTTGCAACCGAATATTGATACACAAGTTGAAACCGAAACGTGATACATTTCCGTAAGTTTTCTAGGAGTTTTTCACTGCCGTATACGGTAGTCACAAACCGACCGGAATGTCCGATAAAAAAAAAGTAGGGATACAAACTGAATAGTCCAATTAGCATAGTTTTTTTCTAGTGCCTCAATTCTACGAAAATTGTGATGAATATTTTTTCCTGGTACCAAAAATCATACAGAAGGAAGGAGGTGTCATTTTTTTATTTCATACCGTTTTCCTCTGTCATAATTTATTATATTGACAAATTGAACTGCCTTAAATGAAGTCAATTCTATTAGGGTATCAGGCAAAACATTTATTTATATTACAGTATTAATCACTGGCTCATAATACCTATTCTAAATCATACTGGACAAAGATCCTTAACCCAAAAATTCACAAAATCCCTTACTTAAAATCGTCTTGATTCGTAAGTAGGGTATAGCATAGCAACGGGTGTGGGTGTCGGCGGGGCGCGGCGCGGCGCGGGGCGGGAGGCTGCGGCGCGCCTACCTGCGCAGACGCTCCCCAAAACGAACAAGAGGCTGCATTCCTGCCGCACCCCGCGCCCCGCACCCCGCACCCCGCGTCGCACCCACCCGCCGGCTATACGTAGGGGTGTCGGGTTGGAAAATATAGATACTTAAATGAGCTCAATGCACCTATTCTTTAGGAAGCCAAAAGTGCTATTTGAGAGATAAAGATAGAACACACTGTCCATAACTTTAGTATTATAAGTTTTTGTATGTTTCGTGCCTCTGTCATTGGTGTATTTTTTATATAAATAAATAGCAGCCTAGAAGATCTACTATCTCGATACCTCAGATAGTAAACATTTTGTTAGAACAGTCCCTAGCTGTTTGTCGCAATCACAGATTCACAGGGAAGATGTTTGCTCAATGTTTTATATACGGTTTTATATTGCAGTATGATTAAGTTTATTATTAAACGATTCACAAGCACGTCGGGTTCGAGTAACAGCTATTCAATCAATAAATTCTTAAAGTCAGGTTAAAATTAAAATCAATGCAGAAACTCAATGTGAAGTAAACAAACAAAAATCATTAGGTATGTTTAATGACAACACAGAACACGTATAAATTATCATCCATTATGTTTATTAAACATCTACTTAAAGCAGTATCTCTGTAATCTTCTTAAAGCCCCATCACGGCATACCCAAAGCTACAAGACGCTAAGTCTCTAACAAAAGAACCATAAATAAAAACTGCAGGTAAGTGCTAACCCTATCTACTCCTCATCCCCTGCATCCCGACACAATGCGGACCTGTTGCGGTCCCCCCCTCCGCACCCTCCCCTCTCCAACCCCGCCGCGCCCCGCAGGCCCTCCGCTCTCGCACATTGCATCCTATAAATAATTCAAAACATCGGCCGATTAATTCTTGGTCGGTACCGATTCAACTGTCAATTAATGGTTGCCGCAACGACCACGCTCGGCCTAAGTGGGTTGGTGGACAAGTCAATCGCCGGCAAGAGTTCTCTCTCCAATTATATGCGATGTCAAATGTTATACTATTGAATTTGGAGCGAAATGAGGTTCGCGTGTGTTTGGGTTAACTGGAAAATTCTCAAGCAATTATTTGTTTAAGTATTGTTGTGTGTAATGTCGAGAATTGACTGTTGGCAATCTTTATTCCATCTGGAAGGTATTGTACTTATGATAGGAAAGAAAAGGTCTTACTAGTGGCATAGTACATCTTACCAAACTTATTTCTATCCAAAGATTTGACAGATCCAAACCTATCGCCATGTCGGGTACAAATTTCCAGTCGCAAGAAATATCTCAAACCGAAAATCTCTTACAAAGAAGATTACCCGACATCAAATTCAAACCTAGGGCTGCTATTGTATTAATAAAGCTACTTTGAAAGTGAGCACCAAAGAAATCAAACAACATAAAACAAATACGGTATGATTCTATTTACAGTACCAACTTGTATGTACTCGCGAAAACGTTGCATAACTCGAGACAGTTTTAGAAACTGCATTCCAAATAATATCACACTTTGCCAACTTACATAAGCATAACATGCGAAGTGGAAATGGCGAAAATTTTCCTCAATTACATAACTACTGTTCGTAAGGAACGCTATGTTTTATCTAAATGTCACTTCACAGGTCTGGCTCTATCCAGTTGAAAGGAAAACATAATTTACCTTTTTCATTCCCTATACATAATTTATGATCTTTGAAACGCATTAAATGTTTAAGGAATATAAAGGAATATAAGGCAATACGAAGCTAGAGGAAAATATAAAGGTTCATTTAAAAAAGCTCATTTTTATGCTCGCGGGATAAATTGACAACATTGCAACTAATAGCACTAATGGAAATCGTAATGCAATGTCAATAAGAGTATCTTCTGGGTACAATTATGCCCAACAGCCCAATTGTTCCTTGATGCTTTCAAAAGGACCTAAGTTATATGAAAAGGGTTAGACAGAAACAATTTTTTTCCGCAATAAGATGAAGGTGCCACGTGTTTGATCCGGTACCGAGACAAATAGTTGAACCTCACGAAAATGCATCTGGAACTTGTAGCACCAAAAAGTTTCTTGCAGATTCTGATACCCACAACACAGGACTTATATTTATTTATTTAACGCTTAATTGTACAATAAAAAAGTAATAAAGTACAATTGACGGTCTTATCGCACAAGGAAATTTCTGACAGACAACCATGGGATAGATATAAGAGAAAAGACCGAAAGTTAGGGCAGCGTCAGGTGTACGAATAATATTCATATACCATATTCATATGATTACACAAAATACACATATTTACAGTATAATTTTATATAACAGTAAGATCACAACTTTTGTATCATTTTAAGCGTATAAAAAACCTTATCAAGAAACTTTCTTACATTCTTGTATTCGGTCAAGAAGTGCGTACTCACGAATCAACATAAAAATGCAAGAACAAGTGAATCAACATAAAAAACAAATAGATGAGGTCCCGTAGCAATGTTTTCCTCATTTCGTTTTGTAAGTGTCGCCTCTCGACTCTATTTGCGCTAATGATAAGTAGGAATAAAGCGGGGTTTTCTTAGAACCCGCTACTCGTAGGCAGAATGATTCATTTAAATTGTTATAACCAGTCCGCGGTTACCAGAACTTGCGGTTTTCACGACTAAACTTCGTGAATGAGTGTAATTTCTTGGTATTTGTGGGCGTATAGCTACAGTATATAGAGCATATGACTTAAAACTACGAAATTTCCATTTCATAGGAATAGTCGAAGATATTACCAATTTCAATGTATTGTATTAAACCGGATTTTCTTCAAAGGATAAATAGTCATGTCCCATGATAATATTTCAAATTGTCTATCTACCATATTGGTTATGTCCAATAAATTGTGACCGAAAGGCCCAATGAAATATCTTTCTCCAAATCTACACACTCTCTGGTCGGCTGTGGGCTAAAGTGGATTGTAAAGAATTATTATTTATTCATTTAAGACTACCAAAACTAAGCAATATGCTTACATATTTTAATATAATTTTACCTTAATCCCCATCAACGACCAACGCACACGAGCAATATCGAGTAAAGTTTAGAATTTGATTCCCAGTTCCACAGTGAAAATACACTTTAATCACTTCTCAATACATGTTCGTGGAATGTATGAGCCGGACGGGTAGATGTCCCTATAAGCGACAACCGGCGGCATTCATGCGAGTAATTGCAAATATTCATAGTAAACACGAAATAAAAAGCAAACAACGGTGCACAAGCCCGGACAAGTTAGTTTAACACAATTAATATCAATTACACGCGAGACCGACGTCGCGTCGCTTCGACCAGCTATTCCACAATTATTACTTTTTTATTTAACTAGGGATATCTCGTGGCTTTGCTTGGGATCCGCATACAGTACACCTAACAGTCACAGGCAATTCCAAGTCTATAGATAGATGTGTCCCTTCTATGGAATTGTGGATGAGGAATTTTCTATCCCGCAACAGCTAGCCGGAAGTATGGGAATGTTGGTTTGTTTTCTTCATTTGTACTGTAAAATAAATTTATAGATATGAAAGAACCGTTTTATTTGATTAGAAATCAATAGAGAAGTAATAATAATTCACCCATTACAGTATATGTAATCGGAATAGAATAAACAAAAGGGAGGGACGAATGTGTCGTGCTCGTCGCCATAATTATGCGGACCAATTCGAAACTGGATGAACCACAGGCCGAACCCGAAACGTAACACACGCATGACACGGGTTTTCGGAATTATTTTAAAAGTTCCTGCAACATACATTATATTATCGGTCCACCACGCTATGTACGATAAATGCAAACTAAGATCCATAGATTTCAAAACGAACTTATCTTAAAGAGAAATCTTGAATAAATGGTTAAATGCTTTTGAATTCACAACTTTCTGCCATTTCTCTCCCAGCTACATCATTAAGTTATACTTTAAACGGTAATAGCGCATTTAGTTATTTTAAATGTAAGTATTTCTCATTTGCATTTTGAAGTAATAATCGTCTGTAATAGAATTTCTGATAAAACGAAATTTTAAATTTTAAAAGGAAATATTCTGGGAATGTCTAATTGATAATGTTACACATTAGTGCGTTAGTGTGTTACACATTTAGATGTGAATCAAAAATATACTAGATCCGACTTATGCCATAAAAAGTAAATAATAAAATATATACGGTCTTACAACCTAGAGGTTGTTAGATTTTAAACAATAAGAAATTGATAAAAAATTATTTCTTTCCACAACTCGACACACATATTCTTAAAAACACATATAAACTAAGAATAGTTTCTAATTAAGAAAATATATTTAATTATGCTTAAAACATTTAATAATACGATGAACGTTAAAAAATGGCAGGAACTTAGTTGGCAGCCAATAAAAGCATTTCAATCACAGACAGACACTCGTACTCAATGTGTTATTACACGTTCAGATGTGAATATTTTTTCCCGCAAGTCACTCCGTCAAGATAAATATGCGTCCGGTCCTTCGCTCCAACAACATAATCACTTTTACCTTTTTTTAATAGTTCTGTAACATTTTGGAGAACGTGAGTTATTAACGTGCATGGTTGTGGGTGGTTGGAGAATAAATCTGACTTAAGTGTAAGTGATTTAAAGTATTTTCTTAAAAACCCGAATCTCAGAATCGCAAAAAATGTGGATTATATCGAATAGAGAATAGACTAACTCTAAACGTAGAATAAATAGTTAAATTCTACCATTCTTTAAACGGAGAGCCACTGGGCTGTATACCCAGAAAATTGTATGAGATTTTAAATCTCGTGATTTCCCCACGACTAAAATTTGTACACGGCATGATCCCCCTAACACATCTTAGGACAGCAATAAGTTACAAACGGTGAGTGGCCATAGTTGTGCATCTCTGCCAACCTCTTCAGAAATTCAAATAATTACATGTATTACATTATTTGGACCTGTACCCGCAGTGCACCCAGGTGCTGCCTAGCATCATATGAATGGTTTTTGGACAAGTGCCCAACGCTTTTACAACTATTGGTACATTTCCGCCTAGGCTAACGATCATGGAGCCAGCTGTGACTAAACAACACTGTGAGATGTTACATTTTGTAACTTATGGTTATATCAAATAACGAATAGGTGATAGCTCGTGTATATCAAACGATATTTAGATATTCATTATGCTATATAAACTATTTCAAGCAAAAAAAAAGGATCTCTATTACAGGTATGATATTAAATTAAAGACTATGGCTATCACTGACAAAAATGAATCACAAATTGAGAATTTATGTAAATTCAAACATAGTTACGTAACTGAAAATCCTCACATTAATTCGGAAGTCATAGTCAAGTTTAAAATTTCCTTTTGACTGTCCTTTTCATGAACCAAATGTCCACGACCAATCATAAAAAAACTTAGCCAACCCCACCTAATTAAAGATAAATACTACAAAAACCTTAATGATTTACACTGGCAAATCAATACCCAAACTCAATCATAGCACAAACCGAGCTCCTAAAACCGTTTCTAAGGCACGTTTACCTATAGTTATGTACACAAGTCATGACTGCAGACAATAGCGTCCATATATAATATACATTGTAGACTAGACAGAGGAAGACAATCTCGGTTTAATCTCGGCGTCGTGACTGCGGCGCAGCGCGTGTGGGCGTGGCGCTGGCGCAGCGAGATGCAGTGTCCATTGGCTACTGCGCACTGTCAATTTTTATTCGGCTCATTTGAATGAAACGTGCTTGGAGTTTGATTTTAATATTATTCGTTTGCCGAATATTATTGGAAGTTGGATGTTATTACCTTTTGATATTATTGATGAATTTTACTTCACGTTTTCTTTTATGCAAAATCATATTTATAATCTTGAATAGAGGACCAGCAATAAACCAATTTTTCCAATTATGGTCATAATTATCTCCACTGAATAATACAGCCTCTCCCATATTTTCATTTTAAATCATTTATTGCGCTGCTGTCGTTAGGTTATAATAAATATATCGATATAATTAATATCCGTCTCTTTTCTATAATCCATTATTAAAATGCTCAATCTCTGCTTAAATCTATTCAGACTCTTGACTTCAACCTTCCTATCCCTCTATTAATTACCCAATCTTTTTATACCAGTAATAAAAACCCATTATTCAGTTTGAAAACGAAAAATGTACAACTCGGAAACCCTTTCCATTTCGATCCCCGTGAGGTGTAAATAAAAAAGTGTTACCCTCGGTCAGAGCCGTGACAGAAACCTGATCCCTGGTCACGTAGAGTGACGTTCACGCATCGCCACAGACATCTCACCCTACTCATTTATTTGGACTAGTTTCAATTAATTCTACCCGAAGTTTTGGTGGATTTAAATTTATTTGGGTGTAGGTTTTGGGAAGAAACGATTCTAAATGGATGTTTTTTTAAAAGACCATAACGTTGATGTTGCAATTCCGCAGTGAGTATATGAAAGCTCCAATGATCCCAAGATCAATTTGGGTAAAGTTTGAACTGTAAAAAGTAACAAATAACCTTTGTTTATACCGCTTTAATTGCCAATGGAAAGATGTGGGATACAGCATTTAGCGACACCCGAACAGACGGTGGAAAACAGTGTAACAAATGATAAGCATTGCGAGACCGATCCGGCATAATCGTATCATTCTTTCTCCTTCTCATAAATCCATCCAATAGTTGTCTGGTAGAAATCGGCTTAGTGCGATAAGACAGCCTTTGTACTTTGTTGTTTTATCGTCTCTATATGCTGTTATATTTATTGAGTACAATAAAGAATATAAATTAAAATATAAAAACATCAAACAACAAGACATGAATGCCATTTATTAATTTATCCAAGCGGCACTACACTTGTCCTTAGGTAATGAAACTGTACCAAGTTGGTATAAGAAATATGCTTAAAAATAAATTAAAAATTCCTAAGCTATACTATCTCCGGTATACATAATACCTTTTATTAGAATCTGGAGGTTCCACAGGTTGTTCCAATTTTGCGGGCTGGAAATCATCTGTCTCGCCGTAGTGTGCCAACCCCCAATATCTTGTATGTTGGCTAATTACTCGCCCGCTGCGTCACGAGCTTACTAAATTAGGTTTATGATAGATAACCCCTTTACAATTTCGGCACGTTATTTTGTTTAGTAAGCAATTATCTCAATGATATATACACACAAGCTCACGGTTTTATATCCCCGAGTGGGTAGGTAGAATGTCACTAATGCCACTTTATTTTCGTCCCAAGAAGTGTCATAACTATCTTCAGCTACAGGACGTCTATAGCGCAGGAAGTCTTATATTAAATATAGGCATCTCGTAAGCGTAACAGCATCGACATTACAAGCAGGCTGCATCAAGCAATGTCTCGTGAACTTAATCAGGCTGCAGGTCTTCTTCCTTTAACTATATACACTGTGCTTATTTATTTGTATTTTAAATAAATACTGTATTGCACACCACACAAATTATTACAAACAAAAACATAAGCGCATAAATATGTGTAACAATCGGCGGTCTTACTGCTGTCGGCGATTTCTTCCAGACAACCATAAGTGCTGAGTTTTTCCTTACAAGATCGCAACAAAAATGTAATTTACTATGTTTTCAATAGTTGTAGCATGAATAGAAGCAACTAGAAGCCTATGTTGTTGGTAAAGAATATATATAAAAACTTTTCGTTTCTACAATTTTCAACGTGCAAGGATCTTAAAGGGATCGAACTCATAGCCTTTTATTATAATCTAGTCTCACCCAATGTGATAGATGAAAAAAGCTATCTCAATACCTTTAGGGAGCACAAATTGATGATAACCTAGGGCTTCGATTGTCGTCGGCGACTGTTTCTGAATACCCTTTGATATGGTAATATAAGTACGTGATGTGAATATATCTATTTGCAGTAAATATATTTTATTCCTATAGGAATTAGGTCGGCCAACCCTTTGAGATAGAAAGATAATCGGATATAAAAATAAAATAGAAGTGGTATAAAAAAAAAAAAAAATCGTACGAAATTTCTATACATTTTACTAAAAGATCCATTACCAATTTAGGTTCTTTATTCAAACGGGAATAAGCAATCGAACAGGCTATATATGGATATAATTTTAAATTAAATATAATAGTACCCTTTTCTAGGCTAATTACCTATACGATTTTAAAAACGAACTTAAAGAAACATTTAACAAGTTAACCTTAAAATTGTCCTTTAAAAAAATTAAACCCTATCCAAAGCTTTTACCAACTGCGCTGGATTATAGAATAAATAATACTCGAAATAAATATATACGATACAACAATGGAAACGCACGTAGAACTTGTTTAGTTCGAGTGGAGAACAGGCCGGCTAAATGGTTCATCAGCGGAGTCAACGCTCCCGCGCAGATTCGGAGCGGCCACGTTTTTTACTCCGATACTTGTACGCATGTATGGACCATCAATTATATACTGATTGTAATCTATTGTACTGGCTTTTGTGTGTGTAATATTGTTTTTATAAGGGAAGGAGTACGTGAATACAGACAGTCGACATATAGTCCGGAATCGACCTTAACACGGTGTTGGAAAAATTATCATATTCATGCATGTGAAAATACCAAACACGGCACACTTGCATATAATATGCAAGTGTGTTTGGTATTTTCGATGGTAGCTATTTCATTGGAATTGCACTACATTTACCATCATATACATTGTAGTCATTTTGACGAGCTAATAAGAGAAAGATAAAAAAAACATACAGTCGAATTGACAACCTCCTCCTTTTTTTGAACTCGGTTAAATATAAAAATACAGGTTAATACGTATCTTGTATCACGTTCATGATAAGCTATAAGGCACATATCCACGATAGCTAGGTACATGCAAGACCTATCGCCCATACACTGAATTCAAGTTGGCTGGCAAACAACCAATCGTTTACAAGTCAATCATCACACGATAATATTGCCAAGATTCTAAACCGTCTAAAATAAATGATTTTTACCGTATACAAACAAAAACATAGCTATAACCAAATATCTACAGTATGACTCTACCTACGTAACATAACAAAGATCAAACAATAAATCACATTAAACGTACATAATTCTTTTAAAACACATATTACTTGTATTTCAACCGCCCATATAAATGTTACAATCGCCCAGAATAGAATACGTGTAACAAATTGTAGATAAAGATCTAAATTTAATGTCTCATTTCGTGACAGACTTTGTTAATAATACTTGAAAACTCGACTCGAGATACAATTGTGTATTGAACGTAGTACTGTGAGAAAACATCCGAATATTTGCTTAAAGAACGATTGAAAATTATTCGAACATATGAATATCGGATGTGTAGTGACGGGTTTGCTGCCGTGTTCGTTCGGGTGAGATTACCAAAAGCGCAAATACCTGTAAGGGTGTATGTGTAATCACTGTATGTACCTACATTTAAGACACTCTATGATATACACGTATAATGTTTAAATATTTTATTCAAGATCAGTCGTAATACAGCACTGAATAGTTGTATACAGTATATCAAATGCTGTCCACATAATCTCTTTCAAACTTCTGTTTTTACCGTTTCAAAAAATTATAGAACATAGGTAACTAACTTAATCTTAAGATATTTTTGCTTCTAATCTATCCGTACACTTTTTTGTTTTCCAAATAAAATTAATTAATAATCAAACTATATGGCATTAATTTATTTTGCTTCCTTAAACAGTAGAATTAAAACCTGAATGTGCACAATGCTAAGAGCGCAGACTTTTAACGTCGTACCCAAATGTTCTTTTATACGCTCGGATGACGTTTTATTGAACCAGCATAAACAACTTTTTTAATTAAACCAGTTTTATGGCACCATGTTTGGAAAAAGAACGTCGTAGTAATAATTTATAGTACTGAATATTATTTTATCAATTATGTATTCTCGTTAGTGACGTAATGTCACGTGACAGCGATTATACTCTTATTACATCCGTACATTAATATACATTATTTCATACATTTAAATAATAATATTTGCAGCCCTAAGTCCTTTTCACATAATACCTTTATTTTATGAGAAAATGTTGTATCCAAAAACATTTCTGTGAAATATGTTTAATGCCTATGTCCAGCAGTGGACTTACTGAGGCTAAAGGGAGAGAGAAAGAGATAATTTCTCTAAAGAATTTAAAATAATACGCTCTAAAAATCATATTCCTTTAACTTCGCGTACAAGCCTTTAAACAGACACGATTATCAATTTTCTATTATCCGCACAATATCCGAGCCCAATTAATTCGGATAATGGCGGGCATGCACTGTGCTTAGCAACATAAAATACATTGTATGAGTATATCGAACGTTGTGAGAACAGGGCTCGGAGGCAGGAAGAATTGTGTTGCGAAAAAACTGACCGCTCTCATTGGAACCCGACGGACCGGTCCGACCGAATCACCCTACGCGCTGTAACTACGCCGCTTCGGACGCGTCACCTGCGTGTTTTATTTATTATGAAACTAATTAAAAAAAATGATGTTCTTTTTTGGGTTACTTAAGGAGTAACTGGAAATGAAAGAGGAGGAGGGAGCTTTTGTATAAGTACAGGGGCATAAATGTCTCAAATTATAAAAGCCATCAGCTAATTAATTGTATCGGCTGGCACATAATATAAAATCATTACATATGGCATACCTTCCGTTGTTAGAGTTTAATTCGATCTGAATTTATAAGTTCAGAGTGAAGAGAAGAGAGGTATTATACAGAAGGTATGTGTACATGTGTTAAAAACGTTTTAATTTTTAACTAGATAAAATTTAATCCATAATGTGCCACTTTAAATAACTTAAAATAAAATACCATGCTGCCGTTTACGTTTTTGCTGGTAATAGTAGCAAAAGATAATCTATTCTCACTTGCCCATATTCTATCGAGATAAAGTTTCTCGCCAGAGGATATTCCATCCAGATAACTCTGCATAACAATTACGTGCCGTGTAGCTATTTTATTCTTTTTACTGGTAGTAGGTCTCTCATATGTGAGAGACCGCCTGGTTACGTACCACCGCAATGTCAATTTCTTCCGCCAAACAGCAGTGTAAATGCACTGTTGTGTTCCGGTTTGAAGGACATTGTAGCCAGACATGACATAATACTTGACATAATGAGACTTAACATCTTTTGTCTCAGGATGGCGAGCGCAGTGGAATGACAAGCATTCCTATGTAATTCGTGGTATTGTTTGGTTTTGGTACTGTCCATGAGCGCTCGTATCGCTTCCCATCAGGCGCATGGCATGCTCGTCTTGCCATACATCGCAAAAATAAATCCTCAATGAAAAGACTAAGCAGTCTATCTGAAGTGATCGAGTTAAATTTAAAAACGCGTTGCAATATCCAATGGCGAGCGGAAAATTTGAGTCAATTTTTTTAATTCACAGAAACCGTTAACGGTTTTATGCAAGAATTCAAACCACGCATCGGTTACTTGAAACGATTAATTAGCAAAATGAGGTGACCCACAACACCATTGTCGAGTCGGTAAGGGCTAACTTTCACATTCGCTTGGATAATAACGACAAAAACCAAAATGTCACAAGTCGCAAAGTATAAAATATATGATTAAGCAATAAAAAATCATGTTCTTATACTAGCGCAACAATGTTGCAACGCACCTGATGGTATGCGTAAAGTGTATGAGTGTGGTGGCAAGAGTTTTTCTCGTCACTTGATTCAATTATGCCTTCCAAACCGGGTATACTTGTACACAGTTGTACCCGAAACACGAAAAACTTGGACGCTGTGAGCTTCAATTTATATCATCCTTATTACACTTATTATTACTTTATTGTATACCATGAAAAAGATAAAACAATAACTAGTGAAACATACTTAAATATAAATTATCCGTAGTATAAGTGTATATTATCATTAATATATCGCTAACCGCGGCGATCTCTTGCAGACAACCATTCTCTTCCAAATTATACCATCTTATTAAAATCGCATTAATTTAACTCTAATTTAATCTCTATCAAACTTTGTAGTACAAACATTGTTTACCCAGCAAGTATCGTTGCCAAATTACAAGCTTATGCAAACAGTATTTCTTTTTAAGTTGGCAAAGGAACTAAATGCATACATCCAAATGACTTTCTTAACTCGGACAGCTTCCAGGAAATTAGCGAACGCTGTGTCTGAGCCCGCAGTGCATTTATCATCTTGCCTTAGTAGATAAAATAGATAGTGGCTCGAGATAAACTGGTGATTAACAGATACACAAATTCATTGGACAGCAGAAAGCTTCGCTGATCTTGATGAAGTAGCCGTTTAGGTAACATTAATAAATTTGTATGTTGTAAGTTTTGTGGTATTTAGGATTAACGATAATTATTATATCAAAAGATTCATTACAACGGATAAGTGTTTCACTATCTAAAATGAATTTACACAAGTTAATAGCTCCATATTGAGGGTTCTATACCAAAGGCTATAAATTCGTGAAGAAATGAAGTTAATAATCGATGAACGGAAATATTTATGTATATGAAGTAATTAAATAAAAAAACCTCGACTAAGTGTTTTTCATAATGCATTGGAAATAAAGAAATACATATTATTTATTTTATTTTATATTCTTAGAAGTAGTAACGGAATCATATGTATTATATGCAAAGTTTTGCATATAAATAGCATTTTTATATTTATTTTTATTAATGACACAAAATAAAACGTTAAAAATCGAAAACAAACTTTTCAACATTTTTATTTTATTACGTTGCATATGCAAGTTTTTTTAATATGATTGTGACGAAATAATTATTTCAAGATGAGGAAACTCAATCTAAATTCAGATACCCGTTCATTATCTTCGGCCACAGAAAGTGAACAAATCCGTACCTAAACATAGACTTGGTGAAAAAGCCCTGCATTAAGAGACTTCCTTGGTGGATGCTTGTGTATAATTATATTAGGAGCCAAATTAGTAATATGCATTTCCATATACTTGACACATAATTTTACTGTTGTGTTAAAAAAAATCTTTTACATTTGCATAGTCTTCTAACCATACTTATAACTCGACATATAAGTAATTGAATAAACGACTTTCTTATAATTAACACCTTAATCAATAAATTGAAATAGTTATAATGAAACAAAGGCAAACTGACAACATACAATATTATAAAATCTTTAATATACAATTAGTGTGAAATGTGAACAAATCTTTCCCGACCTGGTGATCAAACCTACAGCCCAAGTTTATAAGATATAACAGTGGCACTAAACCAATAATGTGATTAGTAACAGCAATTGAAAAGGCAGTGATCCACCGCAATACCCAACGCCCGTATAAACCACGATTCTAACGAAGATTCGATGTATTGAAGTGGAATTGATTCAATCTTCATTTCCTGTATTATGCTAATATTACAAAATCGAAATGGAATGAGCCATTACGCAGCTAACGGTACTTTATTTACAAAATTGGCTGCATGTTAAATGTATTTAGTCTTTATTGAGAAATATTTGTATTAAGGAAATTAATATTGTAAACTGAAAATATAAGTTACAAAAACTCTTTGTTATTGCTGTCAACATTACCTCGCTGCAATTGTTCCTAATTCATTATTTATAATAAAAAATAAAATAAAAATTGTTTATTTTCATTAGAAATAGACAAACATTACAAAACAAATTACAATTTATATAACATGGTCAATGCATGCTATGGCAACTGAAGGTGATGAATTAAATCTAATACTGGAGTTTGGTATGTTCAATTAATGAACTGATTATTCTTACACAATAAAATAATAATAAAAACATACTTATTTTAATTATTCTTTACACCCCGTAGTCGTACATATTATAGTTCCCATCGTTCAACAAAACAAGTCTTGATTCGTGGCCATCGGAAATTACGTTTAATTTTGCGTTTCCCCAAAACCCAGACCCGAAACAACATATACAAATATTTGTTCATGACAAAAATATTCGACAACCTGTGTCCTTTCGTTTCACAGCCGGTCTCTGCACCAATATGCCACAGTCAATTCCCACATAAATAATATAACTTAATACTTTAAAGATAAGAATTTGAAACAAAACGTACGCAACGCGATTCAAATAATTTACACAGAAAGCCTTTTAACTTCTCTTAAGGAGTCATGATGTCATTTTAAATTTACTTTCTTCTTTATTCTGGATTGCGCAGACGTTTTATACATTTACGAATAGAATAAAACACTTAATTAATAACATATTTGATTTTTGTATAATATTTGTATCGTATCAGCTCATATACTCGTATATACATATTATACTACTGCAGGGCACGGGCCTCCTTTACAATCAAGAGAACGATTAAGAGGGGTTATATTAGGTTATATTAGGCCGGACTTTTATATACCATAGAAATTCTTCCGAATTGCTATGGTGTGCAAATATTATTGCCCAAAATATTTTCCTTCAACGTAATGATGCGTGGAGATTGACTGTCAATACACACATGACTTCGAAAAGTCAGAGGTGTGCCCACAGGCCACCACGTACTTCCTTTTTGTAGTAGTATTTAATAAGTTTAACAAATTAAGCAAAACGAATACTGTCGATAATTGATGACAGTTCAAAAATATTTTATTCTCATTTAACTACAACATATAAAAATTGCATATTGCCTGTAACACATTTTTGAAAAAAAAAATTAAAACTATTCCAAAAGATTTACGCCCGCTACTCACCAGCCAGGTCTGCAGCTCCGAGTTGGGGTATAATAAGAGAGGTAAGGGACAAGTTTTGAGCGAGCCTCAAATACCTACCCAAAAATTGGTGCCAGCTCTTGGACTATTAACCAAATGGATGAGACTTGAGAATTATAGGAAATTAAGGATTAGAATAAAATGAACTATAAGATTCTAGTAACAACTGGAATAGCTCTTTACGACAGACATTCACGTTTAAACTAATTTAACATAAACATCCCACAGAATAACACTAATCTGTTTATGTAAGCATAAAGGACAGACATAAATTCATATTCGAATTTCCTGCTATCATAAAACGCATTTGCTGCGACATTCACGATCCGAGCACAATATATTGATGGAAAGCGCTGAACAAACCTTTGCAAATGTGATCACGACGCGTTTTATTACTTAGGCTCGTTGCTAAGCTTTATAAAGGTGAAAAGATAATAACATTAATTAAAATAATATACAGTGAATCGCGTCAGTAGTTCGTACCTTAAATATTCTTCAAAATATGTTGGATTGTAAAGCAACAGCAGCAAAAGAAAGTCCACTGCTGAACATAGGCCTCTCCCAATGATTTCCACAGTGACCTGTTGGAGGCAGCCTGCATCCAGCGACCTCCCGCGACCTTTACCAGGTCGTCTGACCACCTTGTGGGTGGACGTCCTACGCTGCGTTTTTCGCTACGTGGCCTCCATTCGAGAACATTTTGGCCTCATCGGCCATCAGTTCTCCGCGTTATTCAACTTACTAATCCGCTGGGCTATGTCGGTTGCTTTAGTTCTCCTACGGATCTCCTTATTTCTGATACTATACTTTAAGTATATGTCGTACCGGCAAACCTAGTTAAGGTTATAGAAAGTCGATAGATAGTGAATGGAGATCGCTCCCAAACAAGTCGCGTTGTAATTTTTTTGATGCAGGTCTATTTAAGCACTATCATGTGTCGTATAGAGATATACAAATTTGACAGCCTCCGTGGCGCAGCATGTTATTTGCCGTCTGTGAAACAAGAGGCTGCGGGTTCGATCCCTGCACCGAAACAAATATTTGTGGGATCCACAGATATTTGTTTCGGGTCTGGGTGTTTGTGAAGCCGAAAAGTCTTTAGTAGTTTCTATACCCACGACACAAGACTCGATCTCAGTGTGCGGCCAGGACTGTATATGACCGTTGGGTGTCTTTATTTACAAATTCTCTATGACAATATCTTATAATTCGGACACGGTCGCCAAACCTTCTAAGCTTTATGACCAATTTGAGGGGCAGTGTGTTTCAACCGGAATGTCAATACAAGCTGACGCGCGACACGACGTACAAGCACATGGCGATAACATCTGCAACAATAACAACTCCTCAGCATCCTCTGTTACAATCTAGGCCTCGCGTTCAATGCCAACTAACGATATATGCCGACAGGGCTGCCAAACAAATACGTTTTTATTCTGGCATAACTGACATAATCGCCGAGTTAGCCGTATTAAGTCTTTGTAACGTAAAGATCATTTTAGTTCAAAACGTTAGAGTACATTTATGTGTACTACAGAGGCATATCATTTGAAAAAGGAAAAAAGAACGTACTTCTTAAAAAACAAGTTTGCAACGCTTAAACCACAAATCCATCAATTTTTTTAAAAGTGATCAGTGTCTTGCAAAAAAATAATAGAAAAAACATAACAGAAACTTCAAGAATAAAATAATGTCTTCAAAATTTAAACGAACGGATTTAGTGGCGTTTATACATAAATATCGATTAATCAATCAAAAACTAAATAACTATAATAAACTTTTATCCCATAACAAGATGGCGGCAACCATTTACAAAATGGCGTCCATCCTAATCAAACATGGCGGCCAGCATGAAACACCTAAATTCAAAATATTTTCAAAGTTACAGCCCTAAGCGGTCTGCGTACATCGTTCCGAATTGAATTGACCGGGGTCCTGTAGTGACGGATGAATAGCCGGCATGTTAAGTAAAATGGAATCCCGCTGCTTGCTAACAATCAAATTCTACTTACCTGTATATCATTGTGCTATAGACAATGTACTGTTACCATAGACAGAGTTGTAGCTGTGGAGGTTTTACATGGGGGCAATGGACTCTTATTTAAACCTTACAATATTTTTTATCGTGTATGTTTTGTTTTTCTAGTTTGTGTCAGCAAGTATAACATGTCGGAAATATCTGTGAACCTAGCTGGAATGCGGTTCACATTTCATTTTTTTGTGTTCCCCTATCTACTATGTTATTTTACATTAAAAACGTTTTGAGATGGATGCAAATTCAATTTTTTATTCTTTTTTCTATTTTAATTCAATTTGTTTAACCTATATTTTGAATTTGCCGGGCTTATGATCCAATGACGTCAATTATTCAGGTCCACAGATATTTCCGACGGGTAATACATATTATGGAGATTGTAATATATAGATTTTTGTTACTATACATGTACATATATATAAGGATTTTTTGAAGGTACTGAACTGCGTTTTCTCGAAGCTTGATTTCCTTTAGTTTCATTAAATGCCAATGCAAGGAATGCAAGGAATTATATTATATTATTTACTGGTGGTAGATCTCTCACTATGTGAGAGGCCGCCTGAGTAGGTACCACCACAATGTCTATTCGTCCCGCCAAACAACAGTGTAAATCCACTGTTGTGTTTCGGTTTGAAGGAGTAACTCCTCCACATATTGAGACTTAGCATCTTATGTCACAGGATAGTGAGCGCAGCGGAATGCCAAGCTTTGTTTTGTAATTCATGGTATTGTTTGGTTTCCTACAGTCCATGAGCGGTCGCATCGCTTGCCATCAGTAAATTGGCACGTTTGTCTCGCACTTAAACACAATAGAAAAAATATATATCATATACTCTATGCACGGATGGCACAGGTTTAAAAATCACTTCTTCCACCTGAATTAAATATACCTGGGCAAACTCGACTAAGATGTTAGTACCTCAGGTTTACCCGCATTTGAATTTTACCTGTACGTAGCATTCTGCGTTCTCCATAGTATACCCAGAGGCATTTGAGGTCTGCGTGTCATGAGTTCCTACTGACCGTAAGCACTAATGCGTGAAACCATTTGAGTTGCTCTAGCTTTGGGCGATTCATCGACAAAGTAGTCGATCAGTCGAAGGCCTCAGGAATGTCTTTGATGTCTTTACTTAACTTCCTCAGTATTAGTTCAGCTTTGTTGGGCCTATATAGATTTACTAATACTTTAAAAAGGAAATTGTCGTAAGGATGACCAACTGAAAAGATGAAAAAAAAAATATATATTTTTTTTTTATCGCCTTGAATGGCGAAACGAACATTCCATTCGCCTGATGGTAAGCGATATGATCGCTCATGGACAGTAGCAAAACCAAACAACACCATGAATTACAAAGCGAAGCTTGGCATTCCACTGCGCTCGCCGTCGTGAAACATAAGATGTTAAGTCTCATTATGTCCAGTAGTTACTCTAGCTACAGTGTCCTTCAAACCGGAGCACAACAGAGTATTTACACTATTTTTGGCAACAACCTGCTGCAGGTGTCATACGTAGAGCTCTCAAAACACTTAAATCAGGAATCATTGATGCATTGATTACACTTATCTAACTAGGCTAAAAGTTGCAACGGGAGAAAGCAAATGATTTATTATTATTTAGCCTCAGGCAATAAAGCTCAGATATGCTGAAAAATATAATAAATCCTCACAACACAAAGAATAATTGCCAATTTAGGATGCTTATTAAATTAATTTTGTTATAAAATTGTCCGTCCTTTGTTCTCCGAAAATCTTATAACTTCTGTTTAATAAATCTCAAACAGTTTCTTGACATTCAGTTTATAGCCCCGACCTAATTTCTCAATTTAATTATTAATTGCCCTTTCGCCGTAAGACCGTATGAATTTATTTATAACTCAATAATTTATCACTTAAACAACGTGTGTTCGTCTGTAGGCAACATTATGGAACAATAAAGGCTAATTTATAATATTTGTCCGCATTTCTACGTATAAACAGTGTATATTGTGAACTATGTAAATTAAACCTTACAAAATGAATAGGGTTGTACTAGAAACTTTCAAGATGCATTGGATATCTTTAGAAATAAATTTAGAAAAAGATAGCATACTTTTTTTAAATAAATAGGTAGACAAAAGACATACGGAAAGATGGAATTAGAGTTAAAATTATTTGTATGAAATGAAAAGAAATAATTAAACGTCCTTCATCTATACATATAATAAAAATGTAAATGGTCGATGTCTGTACATGGAAGATATTTAAGAAATTTTAACGCGAGGGGTCTTTATAACAGCAACAGAAGCCAAAACATTTTTTTTTAGAATTTTTGTCTGTCTGTCTGTCTGTCTGTATGTTTGCTTGCGCATCACGCGAAAACTACTGCACCAAATGAGATGCGGTTTTCACAGTTGTATTGCTGTAGGTTCAACTTAAAAACTGGTATATGTTGCATTTACATACAGGATGTTTCTTTTTGTTTGCTTGCACATTACTCAAAAACTACTGCACGAAATAAGATGCAATTTTCACAATTATATTTCTGCAGGTCCAACTTAAAAACTGGTATATATTTCATTTACATACAGGGTGTTTCTTTTTATTTACATGTGCATCACGCTAAAACTACTGCTCCAAATGAGATGCAATTTTCACAGTTGTATTTTTGCAGCTTTAACTTAAAAACTGGTATATGATGCATTAACATACAGGGTGTTTCTTTTTGTTTGCTTGCTCATTACTCAAAAACCACCGCACGAATTGAGATGCAGTTTTCACAGTTATATTGGTGCAGGTCCAACTTGAAAACTGGTATATATTTTATTTATAGACAGGGTGTTTCTTTTTATTTACTTGCGCATAACGCAAAAACTACAAGGCGAAATGAGATGCGGTTTCACAGTTATATAAGTACAAGTCCAACTTAAAAACTGACAAATGTCTTATTTACATACAGGATGTTTCTTTGTATTATGGAAGATAAATGAGAAAAACTAATATTCCCCATATTAACACTGGATTAACACTTAGGCTACATTTTATCCAGATAAATTAAGTGTTCCCGTGGGATTAGGACGGAAATCCGATATATTTGTTACTTTTTATACTCAAAGGGATGCGATGGGCGTGGATTATATACCTTGAGTGAGAATGAGATAGGACGGGACGGGATGAGAAATACCAAATAATCTATACATGTATATTTTTTTAAACAAAGTTAATCACGCAGACGAAGTTAGCGGGCAGAAGCTAGTATTTCATAAAAACACAGTAATGAAAAAATCTTATGTAATATCAACGTCAGCAAATTAAGGAGAGAATTCGTTAGTAACACTCTTCCAACAAAGTGAAAAGGTTTAGAACTAAGTGACTCCGGTTGGTCCTGGATATATTCTGAGATCGTTATTGGTTAAGATCAAGATTTACAGTTCTTAGGTATTTATTATTATTTCCAAATTTTGTTGAAATCCATTAGCATCGAGCAATAAAAATAACAATCAACTTAGTCAATGTGGTTTAATAAATATGAAAACAACCAATTACATAAATAAGCAAGCGATGAATATCTAAGAAGTATGAGTATCTAAAAAGTAATAAATAAAACGAGAATCATTTTACACCACTTTTTTATTGTAATTTAATATTAAAACTACCAGCCATTGTGAATATTCATGTTTATGGCAATTTATATTTTAAAATGAGATAAATGACATACCAGTGTTATCACATATTATAAAAAGAACATTACATTTATGTCTTAGATAGTGATGATACTTAATTTCGAGTTTATATTGAAATTTTAACGGTAATAAACTATAAAATCTCATACTTTTCTTCGTCGGATGTCCCAAAAATTCCGTGCACGTAACAGCCCTACTCGGTCGAAACGAGAACAAACTATATTTAGCTTTAATATATTTAAAGGAAATGGAATAATAATAATAATAATAATAATAATAATTTTTATTGTTACCATTTTTTACACAGCTTACATCAATTACACAATTGTACTTAGAATGTAATATTTTAGGCGTAATGCGATATATTTGCTGCTTCAGTAGTGATACATAGTTCCCACACTAAGCTGAGCTTGTATCGTGGGTAACCACTGTAGATACACCCGGGCTTTAAAATACGCGACTAAAATGTTTTTATTAACAATAAAGACTTAAAAGTAGTAAGAATAACAATAGTGTGTATGTGTGTGTGTGTGTGTGTGTGTGTGTGTGTGTGTGCGTGAGTGTGTGTGTGTGGGTTCGTGTGAGTATGTGTGTGTATGCGTGCGTGCGTGTGTGTGTGTGTGTGTGTGTGTGTGTGTGTGTGTGTGTGTGTGTGTGTGTGTGTGTGTGAGTGTGTGTGTGAGACAATGTTAATAGAATCCTCTTATAACGTTTTCGATATCAGGATATTTTAGATTGGCCAACCAATTTTCTACTTTGGATTTAACTTCCTTATCAGTAATTTTGAAGATTGAGCACTCCTTGTTTACTCTGTTATATAGTCGATGATGAAGATAAAGAGTAAATCTTTTAGCGAAAGTTGTGCTAACTCTTGGTGTAGGGAGACAAATTACTCTTTTTTGAGTAAGACCTGCACTGGTTCGTAATGTTTTTGTAGTTCGATGAACCCGGAGTATGACACGGAGGATGAAAAGCCCGCGTACGCTAAGTAAGTTTGAGTCGGAATAGACCTTTGCAGTCGGGTACCTGATTGGTTTTCTTAAGATTATTTTAATAATCGCCCTTTGTGATCTTTCCAAGGGTAGCATGTTTGTGACCCCGGACCCTCCCCAAATAGAGATGCAGTATGACAATACCGATTGGCAGATTGCAATGTAGATTTCTCTCAGTAACTGAAGGTCTGCCACTGAGCGCAGGTTCTTGAAGACGTATATAAGTTTGCGGGTGCGCTTTGCTGCTACAATAAGGTGCTCCTTGAAGGATAATTTTTCGTCTAGTACTACTCCGAGGTATTTGATGGCTGTTGTTCTGTTTATGTTTAAGCAACGACAATGATTTGTGTTTTTGCAAACGTGTGTTTTTATGTCTAATGTTTGCGGAGGCGCTGATTTAGCTGTTTTGTGAAAGCAAACAAAATTTGTTTTTGCAGTATTGAGGGTTAGTAAGTTCTCCCGTAACCAATTGACTATTTTTGCAAGGCCTGTTTCTGTGTTGAATCGTGCTTGCTCCCATGTGCGACCGTGGAAGATAATTGCTGTGTCGTCAGCATAACAGAATATATTTGCGTTAATTAAGTCTATCGAAGCTAGGTCGTTGATGTACAAGAGGAACAAGGTTGGACCCAGTATGCTTCCTTGTGGGACTCCAAAGTTTACGGTTCCTAGACTACTTAGGTGACTATCTACTTTGACTCGTTGGGTGCGGCCACTTAGATAACTCTTGAACCAGTCTAATGTTTGTCCACGGAATCCTGATAGTTCGAGTTTCCGCAACAAGATCGGGATAGACACAGTGTCAAATGCTTTGGCCAGGTCCAGGAATACGCCTATGCATTTGTCGCTTTTGTCAAGATGAAAAACTATTTTATTTGTTAAATCTGACACGGCGTCCTCAGTGGATTTGCCTTGTCTAAAACCAAATTGTGAGTTAGATAATAAATTGTTTGTTTCTATAAAATGTATAATTCTTTTGTGTACGATTTTTTCTAGTATTTTTGAAAACGAACCAAGAAGTGAGATAGGTCGATAGTTGCAGGGGTCTGATTTATTGCCGGCTTTGTGTATGGGAGTTACGATAGCTGTCTTCCAGATATCGGGGAAGGTGCCTTTGCTAATGCTAAGGTTGCATATGTGTGTTAAAGGAGGGACAATATATGGTCTTATAATTTTGAGAAGTCGATTTGTTATTCCGTCTGCACCGGGGGCGCTATCTGACTTTAGTGTTAGTATGAGAGCTTCTATTTCTACTTCGTCTGTGGGATTGAGGAACAGTGAATGTAGCGGAGAGTTCAGTATTCTGACTTTGTTTGCGAGGGATTCCTGAGTTTCATTTATATCAGAGAGGATACGTTCGGCAAGATTAAGCCCTATTTTTGTAAAATAGTCATTACAGTAACTAAGGGAATCGCAGATGTTATTTTTTGTCCTAGTCAAGTCGAGATTTACTTTCTTCGGTTGGTTGGTGTGCGAGATTTGCCTTATACCGTGCCACAGCTTTTTCAAGTTTCCTTTACTCTTGTGAAGCTCTTCGGTGTCGTGTTGTTGTTTTAATTTCCGTAGAAGGTTATTGTAAAAATTCCTATACCGAGTGTATATTTTCAAAATAGTTACATCTGTTGGATTACTTCTCACTTTTGAGTGCAGATGGTCTCTATGTTTTGAGCATCGTATTAGGCCGGGAGTCATCCATGGCTTCATAGCGAATTTAGAGCGGCTAACACGCTTGGAAATTGTGTTGCTACGTAAGATGTGTGTTAAGGTACTTGAAAAAATTTGTGTAGCATGATTTACGTCTTCTGTACCCAGTACGTCACTCCAATCGACAGATTTTGTTTCGTTTACTATGCCTTCATAATTAAGTTTTTTAATATATCGGTTTCCTTTATTGAGCTGATTATTTATTTTTGTTTTGATGCCTGCGATTACGATATCGTGGTCGGTAATATCGGATTTACAAATTACCGAAACTACAGGAAATTTGGAGGTTACGTTTATGTGGTCCAGGCACGAGTCATTTCGTGTAGGTTTTGTAATAGATGCCATCAAGTTTAGTTCTGCTAGAAGGCATAAATAAGACTCGCTTATATCAGATGGATCGTCTGGGCAAATGTTTATGTTGATATCACCCGTAACGATAATACACTGGGTGTGTTTAATGGTATTAACAGTAGACTCCAGTGAAGTTAGAAATGGACAGAGATCTTTAAAAGAAGGAGATCGATAAATCGCTAGTATACTAACGTTTTTGTTTAAGCAAATACGGAGGCAGTTAGCTTCTTGAAACTGTGGTTCGGTAACTTCTGGTTCCCAAGTGAGTTTAACATAGACTACAACTCCTCCTGATTTATTTATACACTTATTGGTACGATATGAGGCGTAACCACCAATTTGAGGAATAACGGAGTGTTCATGAATCCAACATTCTGTCAGTACGATGACATCGATTTCTACTTTAATTCTAGCCAAGGTTAATAGGAATCTATCGAAATTGTGTTGTATGCTCCTGATATTTAAGTGAAGTACTTTGATGTTATTACTCTCAGTAATGACTGTATGACACAATTCTGGAAAATCGACAATGTGGCAGTTTGTTTCGTTTTCATCAAGTTCTCGTAAAATCATATTATTAGCCATGGTCAATGTATTGTTTCCGTTGTGTAAAAGAGACTAAGTTCCTGTTTGTTTTGTGCCGTATTATTACTGGTGTTAATGTGTCAGTCACGTGATTTTTAGTAGAATATGTAAAATGGAGCATATTTGAATTCCTGTTTGTGTTTGTGTGTGTTTTGGTGTGAGTTTTGGAATGTGTTTTTGTGTATTTTTGTGTATATGTGTGTGAGTATTTAAAAAGGATTAGAATAATTTTAAAATTATAATAAGTAGTAACAATAGACTTTGGTAATATCTTGTAAAATATTTTGAAGATAAAATAATAAATGAGAAATAGGTATTGAGGTTGGTACCGTGTTAAATTATTGTTGTGTGTGGTCCAAGGGTTCATGCTGAGTAAATACTTTCTTGAGGTCTTCCAAAGATCCAATGATAATAGGCTTCGAGGCGTTGCCTTTACCTTCTTGTTTTTTGATGTAAATGATGCCACCTTTTGTCCAGCAGAATTTGTAATCAAATTCTTTGCATTTTTCTCTGCAAGCCCGAAATAACTGTCTGTTTTCATATGTCAGTCGTTCATTGAAATATATTTTTCTTAATGCGCCTTTAATATCGATGTCTTCAGTAGAAAGTCTCCTCGCTTTTGCTGCTTTGTAGAAGTCGTTCCTAAGTTTCAGTTTCGCAAACCTCACGACCAGCGCGCGTGGTAGATCATCTGATTTTTTGAAATCTCTATTACGTGGGCCGACACGGTGTATAAAATCGATGTCCGAGTCGGACAGCTTTATTCCAACTTTAGCCGCTATTAAGTGAATGCTGTGCATCGTGTTTTCATTTTCTGTTTCGGGTACGCCTGCTATTTCTATTTCGTTTTTCAGAAGAAATTGGGCTTGATTATTCAATTTTTCTTGCAAGGAAGCTATGGTTAAGTTAAGTTCTGGTATCTGTGAAATTTTTTCTTCGGCTGCCTTAAGCCGACTTTCGTACATCATCATTTTTGTATTTAATCCATCCAGTCTTTCTTCACAGCGAGCAAGAGCAGAAAAGGCTTTTTGAAAGTCGGACTTGATGGAATCACAGTAACTAAGTAATAGAATTGAAATTTGATTAACTGTAATGTTTATAGCCGTTTTATGGCACCTTTCGCGTACTCCAACGTTCGTGTTAACGTTACCTATGTCGATACAATTAATTTTAATGTTGTCTCAGAAAAGGGATTCCAGAAATTACTATATCGATGCTAGTAATATGTTTGAGAGTACGTTAATACTTTAGTGTGATGGCACGATCGCTTGAGACGACATATTTGGAATAGATAGTGATCCTGGTAAGGCCTGGCATTTAGTTCAGAAATGAAACCATTGTGAGTTTGTATAGCTACAGTCGTCGAGCACTTTGACCTTTGAAACTCTATGGCTCAAAAGTACTAAACTAGACTACTTCTACCTAAAATTGAAACCAAGAGCTATGAGCTAGCGTCGTGAACTAACGCTTAAACCGATGTAGTACACGATAGACTTTCAAAGATAGGGTTGATAGGCTGATCAATCTTCTTTAATACTATCCTGTCTACGCATTTACCACTGCAACTTCTGTTTGGGGTGACAGTAACTCGCATTGAGAAAATCACAGCGCACCGAAGGTTCGTGAACTTCGTAGAACATTAAAATTGACTTCAACCTTAATACATTAAACAAAAAGGACGAGAAAAACAAAAGACATTGAATAAAAATCCAATAAATAGGTATAAAATCTGGTAAACAACTTCGAATGTTGATTTATTACATTTTAGCTTCCAACACGTCTCTGTGGAAATCCTTAAAGAAACCTACAGAAAACAAAAGATCAGCAATAACTTAGGAAATCATTACTTTCTATCATATTGATCATCACTCGAATACTTATGAAACTCCTGCTCTCGATTTGTATTGCTCATAACATATTTGCTTTTCGAAGGTCCGATTGTTATTGCAGTATCAATTTAACTACTACATAAAACAAGCCTGATATAAATTTAAATGGAACAATGATGAACAATTGAATGAACATGTGGCATAATTATTACTTAATTTAAGTGAAGTTACTGCTGAGCAGACACCATCGCAATTCTGTCGAAAGTCAAAAACAAGTCTTATCTCCCCAGTCGATACTCTCTTTCGACAGCGATGCACTTACCATGAAGAGCAGTGCAGTCACTTTGTTGTGTGGCCTAAAAGGGACATGAAAATTCCTAGTAAAATTCAGTGGGTACTGATAAAGCTCGTAAAATGTAGGTATTTCAATTGGACACAGAACTTTATTTATTGTCACATATTTATATTCATTACCTGCGTAAAGTGTTTCATAATTATACACTATGATTTATATTTGAATCTTTTAAATCATAACATAAATACATAAGTGTTTTGCTCTTTTTCCCAGAAGGGGTAAACAGGTATTACCAGGACACCCACATTTCGCTTTATGTGTGCCGTCCCACGATGTGATAGAAGGCGAGCCTATCGCCATATCGAATAGAAAAATCCGATATAACTTTGCTTGACCCGGGATTCGAACCCGAAACTCCAGTTTAGTACCGTAGTACAACTAAGCCACCAAGGCAGTCAAAGTCTTAAACCAAAACTCGTACGAAACAACTATCCGCCAACTGCTCTAAATATTTCTCAATAATGATTACAGTATAAAGTGAAGCAAAAGCAACTAATCATCATAAACACATCTTTAATTGACTCGTGTGTGTGCAATCCGGTTTATTCTCCTTCAGTTACCTCATACAGGAAATTGAAATTACCCAATTGAGAGAAATTATCTCGGATTTTAACGACCCAACCTGGTTCGAAGCTAAAATAAATGTTGCCGTGTCATTAAAATTGCAGATGGATGTTACCAAACAGCCAATCGAATTGCTCTTATTGACTTGCCTTGGGTAAATGCATTAGAGTAAATGCGCATTGACGATAGAAATAGCGGTTCTCAAACTGTGACATAAAGAAAGAATATTATTCGAAATAGACCTCTTGAAAGATCCAAATATTAAACAGGTCTGCATAGAACGACTCATCGGAATTTTTCCTTTGTTTGTGTGATATTTTTTTCATGTCACAGCAGTATTTTACCATATAAATGGTATTTAACTTTGCTTCATATTCAAGCCCTCCGGCGTAATAGAGCTGATATGGTTCACCTTGTGTTTTATAACAAGCTATTAAACGATACATTTTACCTATACTTCTTTTGCCTACTCTTTAGTAATTTATCTTATGAATGGTGCAAAAACATCAGACTTCCCTAACGTCTGTAATTTCGAGACGGTATACAATCTTGGACAATCAGGTTGTAAATAGAAAAGCTGACATTAACTTAGTACCTCATCAGAAAATTAAACCTACAATCACAATATATACATTGCTACTAGAATACTATAATTAAGGTATAATGCCCCAACTTCCCCTAAAACTCTAGGTTTAACCGGTTCCGAAATTCTCATAAAACCTAAATGTCGTGTGAACTTTGAGAAATCCTTGTTTCGTACTGAGAGATACGTCAGGTTGCACAAATGGAGTATGTCTACATCTTGTAGATCGCAGTCTCGGCCTTTCTCGATGACTTGTGGGACGTATGAACGAAGATTGATAAATTTATATGCAAAATTCTGTAGACTGTGACGTTTCTGACAATTGAGTTATGCTTGAATCAAAAAGTAGTACATACGTGTGCCGCGAGATGTCACTATTTAGAATAATGCATAAATATAAATTAACTTTATTAATACTACAAATATTTTTTCTGTAATGTTTTTAAAAATAAACTTTTATATTTTGTATCTTGTTTTAAATAATGTAATTTTTGTAGGTAGCAAATTCGTAATATAGGTAATTGATTTATAAACTAATTTATTTAAATATACAAATACAGATCTTTTGTTAATAATTTCTCCGTCTTTAAGTAGCGCGGAGAGATTTCCGCTGCTCTCGATTGAGGAATATTCTACTTTGTAAGCTCAAAGCTGCAACTTCCACGACTCGGCTACATTCATCTCTACATGATTGAAACATTACATTTCCTCATAATATTCCGTTCTAATACAATGATAGTACATGTCTTTGCTAATCATGACAAAGAACTTAAAATATTTGCTTTTAAAGATATATACATGTACTTCATTGGCTTTTGGGCAGGATTTTCTGTGCAGGCAAATTACAATCAACATTTAACCACTAATTAGACCGAAAGAAAATAAACCTGAAATCAAACATTAACTGACAACCATTACCATCTGTTGGCGTATTGCAAACAGTAGTTAAATCGTTTTTAAGTACAAAGTAGGTGCAACCAATTAAACCATTAAAGAGTTGTAAGTTCAGAGTAATTTCTAACGGGGCACGATTGTTGCTCGTTTCGAGTTGCGTTCAACGTTAACGGACCAAGGGCTGGGTGTGGTGGTCGATGGTCACAGTCTTGTGGCCAAAAACTTGTGACTCAAAGTTGAAAGGTAAAGCAAGCCTATCGCCATTACAGGTACAAATTTCTGACTCTAGGCTAATAACAAATAGAAAAATCCAATAGCACTTTGCCCGACCCAGAGGCGAACGCGAGAAATCAACGATATAATCGTACCGTAGTACAACTGCAGCACCGAGGCATTTATTAATTTCTTTATCATCTAAACTAAAAGCTCACAATATATCTCCCACATCACAAATAAGTCTTGCGCCGCCACTGCTAAACAGTGCCTCGTTTGTTTGGCTACAATGTAATGACGTAATCGCGTGGCCTGCCCGCATTAAGCACGTTCCTTTGCGGATAAATCCGATGTAATTATGCGGCGGATACAATGATAAAATATGTTTCTTTTTTGTCGGCCCATGAGACCGAAGTAATAAGATTGGAGTAGTCAAAAATTTGTCAATTACTCTATGTGGCGATCTATGGGGGCTTATGGTCAGCTGTGGACTTCCTGTGGCTGAAGGGAGAGAGAGAGAGAGAGAAAGCATCAAAAACTTACGATTCTTAATCGAGCATTTTACTAAACTAATTGTTATAAGAGCTATGTTGACTAAATCACTGGCATATGGCCAGTATCGATCCTAGCTTTCTTGAATTACAATAGCGGACGAGAGAGTAAGATAGTTTGTCTTGGCTTGCAAAACCTTTATAGAAAAATGTTATCTTAAAATAAGTCAGGCTGTCTTTTTAATTAAATTCTTTTACTCCGAGATGCTTTAATAAAGGTCTCAAATTCATACCAAAACCTATTTTTAACAATGTTACAAATGATACTAAACACATTTTTGATAGAATTAAAGTGAAAAACATATTTGTTATTATCAACGGACGTAATAAAATCTCCTTTACGTTACAGTTTTATACATACATACATACATAAACTCACGCCTTTATCCCCGAAGGGGTAGGCAGAGGCGCCACTAGGACACCCACATTTCGCCTTGCATGTTCCGTCCCATGATGTGATAGGGGGCGAGCCTATCGCCATATCGGGCACAAATTCCTGACTCCGGGCTGATAATGAACAGAAAAATCCAATATCACTTTGCCCGACCTGGGATTCGAACCCGAGACCTCAGCTTTGTAGTCGTACCGCAATACAACCACGCCACCGAGGCAGTGTTATATCACTTATTAAATACCCTAACAGTCCAAACAAGGGCATGTAACCCCCTTAAATACATAACCGCGCTCCTGCCATAAAACACATAAAGAAAACCACAAAACTGGCCGTTGAATTTTCATTTTATATTTAAAATAAAAAAGAATCTCCTACTAACGAACCTCGCTCGCATACCGATACTCGAATCGTTTCCGATCTCGTCTGGGACCTGATCGAGCCAGTCATCAATTAAAGCGAATGACGGCTCGTCCAGCCGGTTTGCCCACTCGCCCGCCGTACCAAAGTGTTATTAAAGTGGGGAAAAGGGTGAACGATCACGTTGGAAAGTAAAATCGAGTTTTTAAATAATGATATGACGGAAATCGTACGTCGTGAGATGCTGAGTAATTGACCAGCCGTGGTTATTGTGAAAGCTTTTTTACGCACTTTCCGCGAAGGAAATATTGCATTTCATTACCGTTGCAATTATATCAAATACTATAATTATATTTTGAATTTATTTTTAAACTTTTTATACTAGTTTTTAAGGGCCTATATCGCCGAAAAAATACGCTTTATGAATTCCGAAATTTTCAACTGGAAACTATCTAAATCGTTATGATTTAAGTGGACAAAACAAATCAAACGCTTTAATCAAATCTAAGTTTCTGGCTGTCCATGTACCTGGCCACTAGAATTTAATAAATGGACAAAGAAATAGGGCCGTTATTTTATATAATTTAAAGTGTAATTTTGTGCGTACCATTTTTATAATTTCAAACAGCGTACAAATGTAATGTCTACTTTATTTAATCTAGATTTCATAAAATCATATAATAAATTCATGGACAAAAGCATTATAAAAGTTATTATTTACAGCACACCTAGCAAAACAAATTACCTTTTAAAAACATAATTCTCGCAACTATTTATAAACACCAAATTTAAATCTGCTTGATCTCGATCTGTCTCGTGCACTTGACTTACGCAATGCTACCACAGATAATTGCACAGATCTAAAATACGCAATAAGTAAACCATCAATCATCTTTAGCAACATTATGAAGTCACAATAATGATCCATCAAGCAACTACATTGGAGTCTGATTGGCTTTGTGTTGGAACAAATCAAACGCTAACTAATGTTTGCGAATCAACACGCTGATTGGAGTAAACGAATTATTATGCGATATATACTGTTTGGAATGCCATTATAATGTTTCATATACGTCATTTTAGCCTAATGTATGATTGAAGGGTTTAAGTCTTTGTCTCGCTCACTGACCAATTGTAAGTTGGTGGAGTGCGTAAACCTTTAAAATTATATGGCAGTTTCTCAGTAAGCATGTTTTCAGTAGGTAATAACGAAATAAATAAAGAGATACCTATATCTCATTAATGCTAGAGCTTCTAGCGGTGGTTCTACAACATATTCTGAAGCGATTGTGTAGCATTTATGTACATATACAGGGTGCGGCACCGTCACTTCTTTATTTTAATTAATGACAAAACAAAAAGTATGTGAGATATAACGCGCCGCATCCAATGTTAAGGCTGAATTTAGAAACTATTTAGATTTAATTATATTTGCCTTGTTGCTAACGAGACACTTTAAAACTCTTCATATTACGCGACCTAACATTAAAAATAATGGACATTATGAGCACCCGGTTGTTCTTTGCCAACGCCATATCGCCTAACGAACTTTATAAAATCTAATGAAAATGTGCGCAATAAAGATACACTCTTTTCATAATATGGTTAGATTAAAATACCTCAAAGTGATAAAAGAAAAAATATATAAATGTAGACTAAATTAAACTTTTTTAACACTTAATTTTTGAAGTCTAACTTCTTTAGAATCGTTGTGATTTGATATTTTATGAAAAGAAAAACCGACACGAAAAATGTTCATAGTATATTATCAATGTATAAAATATTTATCAATAATAAATAATTTTATCTCATTCTTTCGTAAGCTTAATCCTATTCATGAATATGTTTGTCTCTTTTTCAAGTTGGCTAATTTTCTGAAGTTTCACTTATGCCTTGTGTCAATTGCACACACACACACACTTTTTTCAACTTTCATCATGTTTAGATAAATTCACCGAAATTCTGCATAAATAATAATTTGGACCCTTGGGTACCATTAAGTTTTTTAAAATTTACCACCCATACAAGATTACAGATAAAAAAATACAAAAATAATCTTCGGTATTTTTTGCGAAAATTTTAGTTGCATTGTATCTGAAGTCAATTAACACTATCACCTGGTTTCTCGGTACATTCCCAACAATAGTAGTCTTGTTTCAAAAAAACCGCAGTGGAAAGCTAACTCTACCATTTTATATTTAAAGCAGAAAATTCCACATCAAACTATTAAATTGCTAATATGACATTATTATATTGTACACTGGCGTTAAACTACCGTATTCCGATTCAAATCTAGTTAAGATATCTTCTCACCTCAATATTGGATTGCGGAGCTATCTAAACTGCCCTACCAGACACTACGCCCAATACAGAAAGGCTTATCGGTCGGGTTATCTCGTTTTAAATGGAGTGAAATTAAGGCAAACGTAATCTTAGTGCAAGGCGGAGACTAAGTGGCCGATTTACACCATGCAAACCCCATACAAGACTTCCGACAGAAGATTTACGCTAACAATTTAGGTACAATGTTAGCACATTTTCAAACTAAGTTTAGTTCGGCATGTGGGACGCTCGGGTGCATTTTAACCATGATGTTATATCAAAGGCTATAATGGGTATTGTTTAAATATGATTAGGAACACTGGATGGATGATATTTCAACAGTTTTTCTAGACATTCGTTTTGTAAATTTTACAATTTTTAGTCCACATTACGCACACTTCGTTGACGTTTAGTTGTATAAACATACATATTATGTTATAAATATGAAGATAATGTAATCCCGCTTATATTTTTCTGATCAGTATGAAATCTACATTGTTCTGTCATTTCTATTGACTACTGGGTTTCTGAAAAATAGTATTGCATAATTATATCAATCAACGATATAATCATATAAACGATTTCTTATTCAGATTCATCTCTCAAAACTTAATTCTCTCAACGAAATTATAAATAAATCAAAAAACAATCTAATGATAACTACCATACTTAAGACTAGCTTCAACAGATAAAAATGATAATTAAATTAGTAATTGCCTGCAGATGCGGCGGAATTCAGGACACGACACTAGAGACCCCTGGAGGCACTCCTCCAACTAAGATTCTACTGGTACGTTGTTCCCGGAAGAACAAGAATCCGTGGAATGGGCTGGCTGATTTGCATATGAAACACATACCTGCGCACTACTCAGGTACCTTACAATATACGTTACTTCAGTTACTTGTGCTATTTTAAACTATAGTAATTAGACAAGGATTGTATGAAGTCGGTCTCGGTGGCGTAGTTGTACTACGTTAGGATTACAAAGCTGAGGTCTCGGGTCGGATAAAGTGATATTGGGTTTATTCATTATCAGCCCGGAGTCAGGAATTTTTGAACGATATGGCGATAGGCTCGCCCCCTATCAGATCATGGAAAGGAACATACAAGATGAAATGTGCGTGTCCTGGTGATGCCTCTACCTACGCCTTCTGGGATGAAGGCGTGAGTTTATGTATGTATGAAATACGCAGCCCGCAATCGATAAGCGCAGTAGAAGATGAATTAAGGCCTCTCAAAGGAAATTTCGATTTAGAGAAGTCCTGTGGTCGTCAGTGGAAGATTAGGAGCAGATATCGTAATACGAGAAAATGTTTGCGATCGAATGATGATACAAGATGAAAACTTATATGTCTTTTATAGAAAACTTTCTTTTTTTCTAATCATATTGTACAATGCCGCGTAAGTTCATTCTTATCTTCCCCTATCACACTACTGCTTGTCAAAAACTTTTCCTTACTTATTAACTATTCGCTATAGAGAGCTGCCCTGAAGGCGATAAAAGATCGACGTTCTCTTGGAGATACGAATCAGTTCTTACGGAATTTTAGTTTATTCATCATGTCACTTCCTCATCCTGTATGCAGATCTATGTATTGGTATAAATCATGAAAATCATGGTCAGGGATGCTCCTATCTAGTGGTCATGGCCTGTCCCTAGAATAGGTGCTACGAGTACGCGACCTCGGCCCCCGAGCTACTGCAGTCACTACCAACCTTCCCTTCCGTGACTGCAGTATCCACTCCTACAGGCCATACTTCCCTTTCCCATAACATCCTCCACCCACAAACCCTATTTCCCTTCCCCCGGTTGATGACGGGCAGCAGCGTCATCAACGCGTCGCCCCCCTCCCCTCTGCGCTCGCCAACCCGCCTGCCAAGCGTGGCGAGTATTGGCAAAATCCTCTCAATGATGAGCAAAACCAGGACCAGGCCCCCAGTCCCCGGCAGCCCCGCTATTCCTGGCTATGGTAGCGGCCATGGTTACGGCGGGGCAGGGGGTGCTAAGAATCCCCGGGTTGGCCCCGGCTACCACCCCCGACGACGACTGGCCCTGGTAACACACAACATACGCACGTTGAGGACAGACGAGAAGATTGTCGAACTGGAAGAAGAGTTGAGTGGGTTACACTGGGACATTTTGGGGTTATCGGAAGTCCGTAGAATCGGGGAGGATACGATAACCCTGAAGTCCGGTAACCTGCTCTTCTACCGGGGGGACGACCAACAGTCCCGAGGAGGTGTCGGATTTCTCGTCCACAGGTCTATCATCAACAACATCGTATCCATCGAAAGTGTGTCGAGCAGGGTAGTGTACCTTATACTCAGAATATCAAAAAGATATTCGTTGAAGGTCATACAGGTATACGCGCCGACCTCGACACACCCAGATGAAGAAGTAGAGGAGATGTATGAGGACATTAGTCGGGCCATACATACTTCCAAAACCTACTTCAATGTTGTTATGGGAGACTTCAACGCAAAGTTGGGCATGAGAAGCGATGCAGAGTTGAAAGTGGGGCAATTTGGACATGGGCAACGGAACCCCAGGGGCCAGAGGCTGGCCGACTTTCTGGAGAAAGAGGGACTCTTTGCGATGAACTCTTTTTTCCAGAAGCCGCCTCACAGGAAATGGACCTGGCTGAGTCCTGACGGTTCTACGAGAAACGAGATAGATTTCATCTTGACGACGAATAGACGGATGTTCAGTGATGTCTCTGTGATCAACAGGGTGAAAACCGGCAGTGATCACCGACTGGTAAGGGGCTCATTGAATATCAATGTCCAATTAGAAAGGCGTCGCTTGATGAAATCTACGCTCCGACCTACTCGCGCCCATATCCAAAACCCCGAGAGCTTTCAACTTGAGCTGGCAAATCGCTTTGATTGTTTCAAAGAAAACCTTGCAGTGGACGAGCTAAACAGCGGTTTGGTAGAAGCTGTCCATACGGTGGAATCTAAGTATTTTAGACCTCGCCGTAGAGATAGACCACAAAAACTCTCGATCCACACTCTTGACCTCATGGCCGAACGTCGATCTATGGCGCTGCAGTCTTCCGATGACGCCGAAGCATATAGGCAGCTCAATAGACGGATCTGGAAGTCCTTGCGACACGATGTCCGTGCTCACAATACTGTGAGCATTAAAGAGACAATTGAGCGGAATGGAGGCTCCAAAGTGTTTGCAAGAGACTTATCTATTGGGCAAAGCCAGTTGTGTAGGCTGAAGACGGACGGCGGCCGCGTAGTGTCGACGAGGGCAGAGGTTTTAAGGGAGATCGAGAGGTTCTACGGACAGCTTTACACCTCGGTTGCCGAACCTACTGTTAGCTCGGCCGAAGACCCGAGAGCCGAGTTGATCCGACACTTTAGCGATGATATCCCGGACATCAGCCTGTGTGAGATTGAGATGGCCCTGAAGCAGCTTAAGAACAACAAGGCGCCGGGTGAGGACGGAATCACTTCAGAGCTTCTGAAAGCGGGCGGAGCGCCGATACTGAAAGTCCTTCAGAGGCTCTTCAATTCCGTTCTCCTCGAGGGATCAACGCCAGAGGCATGGAGCAGGAGCGTGGTGGTACTGTTCTTCAAAAAAGGTGATAACACTTTGCTGAAGAACTACAGGCCCATCTCGCTCCTGAGTCATGTCTATAAGCTGTTTTCGAGGGTCATCACAAATCGTCTCGAACGCAGGTTTGATGACTTCCAGCCTCCCGAACAAGCCGGTTTCCGAAAAGGCTTTAGTACCATAGACCACATTCATACGCTTCGGCAAGTTATACAAAAAACCGGGGAATATAACTTGCCGCTTTGTTTAGCGTTTGTGGACTATGAAAAAGCCTTTGATTCGATCGAAACCTGGGCTGTGCTAGAGTCTCTCCAGCGGTGCCACATAGACTATCGGTACATCGAAGTGTTGAAGTGTATATACAACAACGCCACCATGTCGGTCCGAGTACAAGATCAGAGCACGAAGGCTATTCCACTACAGAGAGGCGTGAGACAGGGAGATGTCATATCTCCGAAACTGTTCACTGCCGCGCTGGAAAACGCCTTCAAGCTCTTGCAGTGGAAAGGATTCGGCATCAACATCAACGGCGAGTATATCACTCACCTTCGATTTGCCGACGATATTGTAGTCTTGGCAGAATCGCTGGAGAACCTTAGCACTATGCTCGAAGACCTCAATCGAGTCTCCCAACAGGTGGGTCTTAAAATGAACATGGACAAAACGAAGATCATGTCGAATGTCCATGTTGTGCCCACCCCCATTGGAGTTGGGGGCTCGACTCTTGAAGTTGTAGACGAATATGTCTATTTAGGACAAGTGGTCCGGTTAGGCAGGTCCAACTTCGAGAGAGAGGTCAAACGGCGAATCCAACTCGGTTGGGCAGCGTTCGGGAAACTACGTGACGTCTTCTTGTCCAAAATACCTCAGTGCCTCAAATCGAAAGTCTTCGATAGTTGTGTGTTGCCAGTGATGACATACGGCACCGAGACGTGGCCTCTCACTATGGGCCTTGTTAGGCGGCTCAAAGTCACTCAACGAGCTATGGAGAGGGCTATGCTCGGGTTTTCCCTACGAGATCGAATCAGAAATGAGGAGATCCGTAGGAGAACTAAAGTAACCGACATAGCCCAGCGGATTAGTAAGTTGAAGTGGCAATGGGCGGGGCACATAGCGCGGAGAACTGATGGCCGATGGGGCCAAAAAGTTCTCGAATGGAGGCCACGTAGCGGAAAGCGCAGCGTAGGACGTCCACCCACAAGATGGTCAGACGACCTGGTAAAGGTGGCGGGACGTCGCTGGATGCAGGCTGCCTCCAACAGGTCACTGTGGAAATCTTTGGGAGAGGCCTATGTTCAGCAGTGGACGTCCTTTGGCTGATGGATGGATGGATGAAAATAAATGGTGCCAAATGAGTTACGAACCAAAGGTACTAACGTAATCTATAAAAAATACTCACAACCTCTCTGTTATCTAGATAAATACCACAATATGAAATTCGCATTCTCGTTTGAAATTATGACACATGACAACGGTCCCTGGGTTTTTCAGCTACACATAATATTCCTAGTATTTCTCCAGCTAATCCGAACCAAGTCGCACATAGCGACCAGCAGTAAATGTAAAGTGGAGATGGTATCCCGGGCGCGCCACGACACGAGTACCACGGTATCTCGAAAACGACACTTACATTAATTTATGCCGTGTCGCAACGATAGCGTGCATCCACGTGAATATAAATTCGAATAATTTCTGCACGAAATTACCCGGCGTAGGGCCGCGGTCGTGTCCGCCGCGAGAACATATATATTTTCAGCTGAACCGTATTAATTTCGCCGTCGCCATTCGATACGTCGGTTTGTAAAGCTTGTTTGTCTCTGTAATCCACATTATTTGTAATATTTGCAATCCATAAACATAATGAGGTAACGATAAACAATTGAGAATGATTTGTATGATGTCAGCTTTGTGCTCGTGTTTAAATCGTGACCTGAAAGGTTGAAAGTGCAGGCTGAAAAATATGTCTTTGTTTAAGCGCTAGTTGCTCCGGTACCTGCATAGTCGTGTTGCGCTTTAGTCTGCAATAAAGACAGTCTGATAGCATGCATTATGTTACCATAAATTTCCAGCACATATAAATATTTGTTTACATATTAGTATCTTAACATACACATGTTCAGTGACTAATATATATGTACATCAAGACATGGATTAAGATTTTAACAACAGCTTCGTAATGATGTATTAAATAAGTTACATGAGTCTTTACAGAAGCTTATTTTGTTAATGCGGATTACATAACAATCTTGTTTTTCTTAAACCTCCTACAAGTGCGTATAATAAATATAGTGTAATGTTCCTACAGCCACCAATCAATGTGAGACATCGATATACCAATATAGCCCGACAGAATACCCCTAAAGTATCAAATATCAACTTGATATTCCATAAAATATTCAGAACGTCTTGATCAAATATGAAACCGTAAGGTGATAAAGTCATCCCAAATCAGAGCTTATTTGTCCTCGTGTTACAAGCTATCAAATCACTTACACATAAAATAGTCTTACAAACATACTCAAATGTTTCATTAGTACTCGGCGGCGAACACGCAACACAAACTAAAACTGGATTGACTTGTTATTTTTGTTTACTTTTGTACTGGCCACATTAATTTGTTCGTTCGCTTTGGTGCGGGTTGAAATTGATGATTTCGACACGTAAGCAATTTTGAGATTTAATGAAACTTATTAGGATCTTTAATTTGGTGAGACAGTCAAGGATTTTTATATGATTTGTGGAAAGCGGAAGAGAGGCCTTTACTCTGCAGTGGGACATATGAAGTCGGACATACCCGGTGAAGTTGGGTAGGGTTTAGTGTCAAATCAGGCCTGAATCAAACAAGTTTGTACAATGAATAGTGTGGAAATTCACGAAATCAAACATAAGATAACGCTGGAGTATTTTTATCATTTTTTGATTCTCTTACAAGCACTTTAATTTAATATTATTTTGTATTTGTTTAAAATCCTCGTCGAAAAGATGAATATTACTAAAATTTTGTATTCTTTTCTTTGGGCATTCTTAAGAAGATGTTTTCGAAAAGTGCTATTAGTTTACAGAAAACTATTTATTTATTCTTCAAAGCACACAAGAAGGAGAAACAATTATAAAATATTAAAAATGAACAAAAAGTACAGATGGGGGTCATATCGCTCTTGGCGACCTATACTATCTGCCATCTTAAGTCAAGAACTTCCCAAAATCATACCCACGCAACGCTAGTTCCGTATCACGCCCAACCACTAACACGCTATCACGGCAGTAAAAAAGGCACATCATATACCTACGAAATATTTTCCCACAGAGTGATGTCATAGCCGATCGCCTCGTGAAGCTAAAACAACAATAACTGCTTTCCAAACCGTGACTCACCCGCTCCCACTTCTGAGAACACCAATCAAGTTTTATTATAATTATTTTTATATCTAGCGCCATTCGCCGAATTTAAAAATTAATATTTATTGCTAAATTGTACGCTAATGGAAGAATTCTGGCCGAGAAACATTGTAGGGTTATTACTAAAGTGAATACTACGAGGCCTCAGTGCTTTCAGCATAAGGGAGAAGTGTAATGTTCCGGTTTTTAAAAGCATTATGGTAACTAAAATTCCTGGATGTTTTGAGACTGAGCACCTAAAGCCTCGAGATAATAAACGTAATGCAGTGCCATGCAGTGCTTAGAAATTACAAGTTCCAAAAAGTATTGTTCCTGTTAGGCAAGCCTGACGATTGCCAATATTAACACTGGTTCGAGTTATTGTATAGCAGCTGGTTTTGTTAAAATAAATAATCTAATTAATTCCGTTTGTTACTACTGACAGTTGGCAATGATTTATACGACAATACAACATTTCGCGCCAGTATTATTGCCCTCATAATTCTTATAATAAACGACAGGTAAACCGCCGCAGCATTTTACATTCGTCAAAATATCAACGCTGAAAATTAAATTTTAACAACCGCATTTCATTTATTTTTATACATACATACTTAAACTCACGCCTTTATCCGAGAAGAGATATGCAGAGGCGCCACCAGGACATCCACATTTCGCCTTGTATGTTTCGTCCCATGATGTGATAGGGGGCGAGCCTATCGCCATATCGGGCACAATTTCCTGACTCCGGGCTGATAATGAAAAGAAAAATCCAATATCACTTTGTACGTCCCGGGATTCGAACCCGAGACATCAGCTTTGTAATCCTACCGTAGTAAAACTACGCCACCGAGGCAATCGTACACAGAGTCAGTATTTTTTATACAGACATGATAAAAAGCAACTGAAGAGGTACAAACACAATATTTTCTCATATACACAGAGCTTATCAGTTGACTACAATTTTAGTAACGTGTATATTCTATTTACAGCCTTAATTATTAATTAACATTTAAATATTACGTGAGCTAGATCTTTACAGACCACATGGAATAATAAAACAGCTCAAAACTAGTGTAGACTTCAACGGTAAAATATATAATTTTGCACAGATAAAAATCTAATGCGAGCTCCATAGTTAAGCTTTGTAATATCGTAATTTCTTGTCTATATTTTTTTACATACATGCATAAACAATACAACAACAATATTTGTAATAAATGTTATTTATTATTATTGCATGATTCCAGTAAACAAAATCAAAGTGATAACAATCGCCCATGAACATCTACAGTACTCGGGTCATAGATATATTGCCGTTCAAAATGGTAGGAGTAAGATATAGAAAAGAAGAAAGATATTGCAGCAGCAATCTCTATCTATCGACTGCTATGACCGATGGTGATGATAACAAACCTCAATGACCAAACAAAAGACGGCCGTACATACTCATCACTTTTACGCTATAAAAAGCTAAAACATCAAACACACAAAGGCGTAAGTAAACCCGGAAGCACGCAGTTAAAATTTACGCTAAACAAACGCATCATTTGACAACAGCCAGCGTTGAAAACGGTAGGTTCGGCAAATAACCTGATACACCCACACGCGTGCTCCGAATACTAAGATAGCTCGACACAAACGAAGCCGACATCATTGCGTAGGCATACTCTCCGAAACGAAGCCGAATTTGGCTCGGGAATTTAAAATACTGTTAAGAGTTTTACTACTGTTGGAAGCAGCTATGGGATAAAGTGGATAATATATTGAAGGGTGCAAGACGTTGCTGGATGTATGCCGCATCTAACAGGTCTCTTTGGAGGCATGTATGTCATTATATTGGATATTGTATTGGATGTCATATGATAATGACTATAAATAGGCGAGAAGCGAGAGATTATCCAGGGTTTACATGTTTGATATTTGCGCAAACAAAAATAAATACACCCAACAGCCAAACACGTAATTCTGGCCCCATGATGAGATATCAAGTATTATGTCGTGATCAGAAACTAAGAGACACTTTTTGTATCACAATACCCAGACCTGAAACAAAAACCGACCACAAAAACACTTTTCTCTGTATGTAGATCGAACCTGTATCCTCGCGTTCTTAAACCAACTCCACCACAAAGGTTTGATACCCACTTATGCAGCGATAAAACACCTTCGCCGCAATATTCCATATTTGTGAAAAAAATCCTTAAAAGGTGCATGGGGGCAGGCGATGCATTAAGTGTCGTGAGATCGTGCGGCGTCCCGTCTCCTCCAGTCACGACCGGGACTGCACAATGACGTCACGATTTGTCCCGTGCCACCTTTAAAGTGCTGTAAAAAATTTAAGGTATTAGCAGCACTAAGCTTCGGTATATCTGTTATTAAAATAAAAAAATGGATATAATGATTTACATCTTCGTTTATGGTACAAGACAATATAATTTTTTAAATATAATAACATTTTTTGGAATTCAATAAAGAATATCCGTATCAGCAAATTGTAAGCCAAAACATTAATTTAATTACATTCAACAGTACGGTTATTGAATATTTTTTTTACTGGCTAGATTTCACATTAATTATTTCTTATTTAGTTTTTATGATAATATTCAAGAAGATGTGATATATTTCCTAGCGTTGAAATTTACTTTTCTATATTAATGAAGCGTCAGTAGAATATACCCCAAACGATTAAAACAAATAAGACTTAGAATGATATCTCGCGTGCCGAGAATAAAATAAACTACACAGCAAAAAAAAATACAACAAATTCTAACATTAATGATTTTCATACCCAAGAAAACAGCGTATAAACATGTTGTCCAAACGGCACACGTTGCACCCATCACGCGGCCCACGCATTTTCCAAAACACAAATTACTTCCTGCATTACGATAATATCTGGATATGTCAAATTTTAAATTTAATATATGGGCGTTAAGTGGTTCATTTGAGTCGAATACAGCTGTAATTTATCTGAGATATTAATATTTTGTTTCGACGCCGGTATCACTGGAAAAGCATTAAAATATTTACATGCATAATTAATTTCATTAATCAAGGGATAGGTTATGAAATTATGATCAATGGCGTCGCCACGAGCAGAAGGAACAGAGCTTGAAACAGAGATATTAAGTTCGATCCCAGGCAGACTTATAGGTTTTTTAGTCTAGTGTTCAAAGATGTCATAAATTTGAGAAAAATAACATGAAAATCCGGTGAACCAGAGAGCTTTTTCGTAAGTAAACATCTCACTAGTATAAGATGAACTGAGACCTTATTCTTTTCAAATAAAGAATAAAATAAAGTAAAAAATCGAACAGTATGATTTGAGGGTTAATATTGTTATAACGTGATATATAAATTCATCAAATAAAAATAAATATAGAACAAAAACTATGAAACGATTTGCTCAGAATATTCACATATATATTCATAGTATTGTATTCATTATGCACAATTGCAATACCCTGGTCCATGGAGTCATTTTGCCTATGCAATAGACCGTGTTATTTATCTGCGGAACAGTACATCCGCTCTAAGTATAAAATATAAACTGCCGGGAAAGTCACAACGGCAACCGTGCAATTAAACTATTGCTTATCTCGTCCCTGATAACTTATTACCACCCTTTCCCATCGTGAGTAAACTAAAGCTTTCATAATTTCCATACAACAAATTCATCTTTAACAACATTACCAGAACTCATCCGTCAAGATTAAGATAACAATTTCCTATTTCATAAACGATACTAAAATAATTTGGTGAAATCAAAATGATTGCTGATAAGGCATTGCGTTGGAAAATGAGTTGAAATTACTGTGAAATGTTGGACGATGGTACAGATTGCCCAATTGTTTCAAGGGGTCGGCGACCGCGGGCACACAGGGGCTCACCAAATGGACCGGCCAAAAAAGCACCAATGCTTAGTTCAACTCGCCGCTCGAGCACCATCGAACGTACGGGGAAAGTTACACCACGTAGTGTGTGAACTTAATCAGTTTTGTTACTTTAAATTGCCTTCTGTTTTTTTTTTAAGTTGCTAGCTGAAACGATAATAATAAATAATAATCTTTATTAAACAATTAGTTTTACATTTCTTAATGCTAATTTAATTTAAGAAGATAAACTTTTAGGCACAATTAAAATAAAATTATAACAATATGTAATTAAAACGAAATATCCAAAACCAAGAAAGTACACAATTTTGCCGACCTATTCAAAACCCTATGTACCCTGCATACAAGCGTACAAGGGTCAGTATTTGGTGGCACACAAAAATCCTCCTACATTATTTGTCTTCAATGTTTAATTTTTATTTCAGAAGACTAATAAAATGTCCCTTAATGAATCTCGTGTTTCATTACATTCATATTGCGTTGCAATCGAAAGCGTCATTAAAAATATTTCACGATGAAATTCGTTTAAGCAACAAATCTGCTTTCTAAATAAAGATGTTTAGTGGAATGGTAAATAATATTTGGTATAAAATTCAATATTACAACGTAATAACCGCGCTGATATGAGTCTCGTAACTAACGACGCGAAAGAATTCATATTAACTTCTTAAACAAAAATACTTCAAGAAACACGATAATGTTGTAGTTTATGTTTAATATTATTATCAACAAATCGGAAGATATGGACAATAACTAATAGATTACTGAATCGATTTGTTATTCAGGCAAAATTATTGCACTCGTCGCTGGAGGTAGTTGAACGAGTACCATTATTTCTTAAATAATTCTACCTTAAACTTCTTCTGAAATCTACGTCCGTATCTCGAACATACGGGGCTCGCCATAAGTTGAACTTTATGCATGGTACAGAATAATTTAGCCTATGAAGTAGAGTAGTGAGGAAATTATATTTCTATAACAATATTTGATTTCTGTACCTTCAAGACGTACAATATATCATCAGTGTAGTGTAAGCAAAACATATCAAAATTGTTATTATTTTAAAAAATAAAACAAAATGCCCCAAGTCACGAGTATACCCAACCACGCAGCACCTACATACTTATACGCATCTCGGCAGCTCAGCCCATGGGGTATCTCAGACCGCATTCCAGACGCCCCACGCTCCCCCCCGCGCCCCGCACCGCCACAACATGTTCTTATGCACCCATCCCACCCGACACTATTCAACTACCACTACCACCTTACCCCAACACAATAAGAACCAAATTCCTGTAAAATTTTCACAAGTCAACTGCAAGTAACAATTGCGTTCGGTCGCCGATCGACGTCGTTTTTTTAACGGCACCAGCGAAACCACGGAAAGGATTAATTTGAAGCAAATAAAGTGTTACGTGAAATGTCGGCTTTGCGTCAAGGCAGGAGACGTCGGGATTACAACATATATCATGGTACGAGGGTCGGAATCAATTGACTCCGCGATTAATTAACAGATAATAATAATTTTACTAATGTTCACCGCTTGCAATTCTGTAAACATGATAGAAAATTGTTTATGAATCTTATCTCTGGATAACTCCTAGTAGAATTAATATTCTACAGTATTGAAACACATTTATTTCTAAAATATACTAACCATACTTAAATTTCTTTTTTATCCTATTTACTTATTACATTTACCGATCAATGCATCGGCCAGTACGAATATAAAAGAGGAGTACATTTAAAACACTCCAACTTTTTCCATTGTTCAATCAGACACAAAAAAATCAGTACGCGTCACGCATTGACCAGGGGAACAGGATCGCCGCACTAAAAATACAAGCACAAGACTCGAGCCTAGAAAAACAGCTTAAAGCATCTCGAGAAATTGCCCTGTCATCCCTCAGGAGATGCGCCAGGAATAAATCTCGGAGGAAATTAAAAGTGCCTCAGAATACATTCCAAGGCATATTTAATTAACTGAGATAAGATTGGAATTGAATAAAATGAGATGAGATAAGCGGAATTAATCTGCTAATAAATCTTTGCAGAAAGTCGATAGTGTTATTGCATTTTGCAAATTCCATACAATTTCTCTGAGAAATTATCTGAAGTGATTAATTTTAAACTGTATGGAGATAACATTCAATTAATAAATAAGTTTTAGTTTCGGTATAATCATTATAGACTCATGCAGAAAATTGATACTTTTTACCTTTATTCAGAATCTCGATGTCCGATAAGTAAATATAAATATATACAAAACATGGTTCGTGGAATACATTTGCTCGAGACTTGTTTCAACCGTATTATATTAGCGTAGCGGTTATATTTTAAGAATAATAAAGTATTTTTTGGTAATATTTATATGCACACAATCTCTGTATGATCCTACCAACAATCATCATGATTGTTATTCAAATATTATTTCTAAGTTGTGTTTTCAATCGTCACACTACAGAAGTGTAAATATTAATCATATATTCACCTCACGCATTAAAATCATTACTATAAACTCATTTTAAATGAATCCCTCAATAAAAGCAAAGTCTGCGTAAGATAATTTGGAAGAAATACTTAACAAATGTCATGTTAGTGTTCATAATGCTGGAGCCACGTTCTTGTCGTAAATTCAGAAGTATTCTATTGAAGCTAAAATACCTAGGTTAGAATACCTAGGCTAGATCGCTTATCCGGTCAGCGAACCTTGACTCACCAGGCGATCGGCGCTCGCACAGACCCTGCCTAAATATTATAAAAATATCTGATGACGCGCGTCTAGATTCCAGTAATTGGCCATGATTGATATTGGTAAAAACATTTTGATTTCATGTAATTGGTTGCATAGATAACAGTGCTTTTGAGTTCGTAAAATATCGAAAATTATACGTAACTTAGTTGGTAATATAAGAATGGTAGGTGTAGACAAGCCAAAGCCTGCAAAAGTGATGCCCTTATTAAAAACACTATATTTCTGCTCCAAATAGCGCCTTTTATTGCTAATAATAAAATAACACCTAATACTGCACTCATATTTCTTACAACATTTTAACACACTTGTTTAGTGTCGTGACTACTAAAAATAATTATTACTTTCGGTTGCAGAAGCATCAGATCCAAAACATGTTTTTTTTTCCACACACAAATTTAGGTCTGCAGAAAGACGCTGGTAGCTGTTGAACAGGTAGCTGTTGAATATCTTTGGAGGAGCCTTTGTTGCAGAGTGAACTTTTTCTGGCAGAATTTTTTAAAGAACATTTATTTAATCATATCTAGTTTCTCAATCATTGACGCAAGGAATGGACTATATGAATTCCGAATCGTAGGTGTGAAATAAATAATTAATACTCCCAATAGTCACATACATAGTCCTGAGCCCACACTAAGATCGAGTCTTGTGTCGTAGGTAACAGAAGCTACGAGGGACTTTCTGGTCGCACAAACACCCAGACCTGAAACAAATATTTGTAGTTCACACAAACATTTGTCTCGGTGCGGGGCTCGAACCCGCAGCCTCTCGTTTCACAGCCGGTGTTTAGCCAACTGTCAAATCAAACAACTATACTTTTACTACTACATATACTATATATACTATATATATTAACAATTATACTTTTATTACATTTTAGCATATTACCTATATAAAGATTTGTCTTTAAACAATCGCCTGCCAATATAATTACATGAAAGATTAGAAGCGGCACTAACACACCGCCCATGTTTAGGTCAGTTAGAACTACATCAGTAAGTTTCAACTAACCTTTAAAAGTTACTGTAAAGCTGATAATTGCGATCTCGCACGCCCAAGCACGCACTATCTAAATCGTGTTCGATGTTAAATCTCATGTACTGTATTATTTCAGCCCATGTTCGCCTGCTACTCAGCAAGGGGACTGTATTTAAGCTGTACGGTACGATTACAAAGCTGAGGTCTTGGGTTCGAATACCAGGTCGGGCGAAGTGATATGGGTTTTTTGTTTTCATTATCGGCCCACACCAGACAGCCCAGTGTATGTATGTACAACATTATAAGGCATATTTTTCAATAATATACAAAGTGCAATGAAGTATTCACCTAACTAAAGCTGAAATGTATATTGGCTTTATTTATGCTATTATCAAAGCATACATTTAAATTACGTAATAACCAGCATATATTTAGGTCTCCATCAGCATTCCAAATTTCCTACATAATGGTAAGGCATTTCAATAGACGGTAACAAAATAAGCCCAATGTTGTACAGAGCGCGCGATTGCATACAATAGACATCAACGCGCTATCTGCGCATGCGCACCCGATCTCAACACGACTTTACTAATGTGGAACAATGTGTACAACCGCCTATAATACAATATGTATTGCCTATATTTGAATATGTTCTAGTATTTTGCTACTAAATTTGCATACTATTCCACTTAAGAACAAAATGGCATAGCATGCCAAACTTAAAGTTAAATATTTTTTATATAACTAGCAGTCTCCGCGGCCAATGTCATGGTCCACGTTTCTACTTAATCTTCTCCATTTCATGAAGTGCTTAGCATCTTTAATTACAACACTATTTTCTCTTTTATGGACTACAGGTATATTATAAAACAAAAGGCATTCGTTTGTACATTTGGTAAATCAATACAAAGAATAACCATAAAAACTGCTACAATTAATACACGTTTCTTGACACTGCATTAATCTTTGTTTAAAGCTTATATGGATCAGACAAATGAAGACGTTAACTTCATGACCCTTTATATGCAAATCTATAATCGGAATTATCTTTATATCAGCCATTATACAGGGTATATCAAGACCGCGACCGAAAACGAAGCCAGGTGGTAGTATTAGTGACTTCAAACACAATGCAAGTAAAAATTTCACAAAAAAAATCGACAACTTTTTTTTTGTAATTTTTTACTTATCGTCGTATATGGGTGATATATGCATAGTTTTCCTAAAAAAAGATGTACACCTCTTTATTTTTAAACACGCAATGGTACGTAAGGATTTAAATAAGTATTTTCGCAAAAACTAGGTATTTACCACCCAAACACGATGATTTTTAAAAAACTCTAAAAAAAATCTGTTACTGTTTTGGAGAATTTTTTATTTGCGTCGTGTTTGTAACCACTAAAACTACCACCTGGCTTCGTTTTCGGTCGCAGTCTTGATATACCCTGTATACAAGATATATCTTAATTATTACCACACGAAGATACAGTATAGTTACTTTACCCAACAAGTATACAAAATAGCAAATAAATTCTATTTATCTTCATAATTAAGTAAAATAAACCTCATAACAATGGCAAGATATCGCTACAGGCGAAACACACATTCCAAGCGAGACCCGATAACTCCATTAATAAGATTAACAAGCTTTGTCTGACAACCACAGCCTCCGACCCCGCCGCAACCTTTGACATTCTTATCCACGCTGGACGGCTAATTACGAACTTACTACAAACTGATGTCAAGCGAATATAACCTTCAATCCGTAAGCTTAAAGTCCTTTGTTGTATATGAGAGAAAGTTTATAATAAAAAGTAGAAAAGCGTTTACAAAGCTGAACAAAGTTAATCTCAGGTTGCTTTGTACAGAAATAATAATTGTAAAAGTTTTAATTTAGCTACTCCAGTTACAGGAGTTTGGCTACAGGGTCGGTTTCGTTGGTACGACTTTGTGCAAATAATATTATTTTTTTATTTTATATGTTGTTTTTTTATATTGTTATAATAAATGTAACAATTTTTCTTAACAAGTACACGTGCCAATAATAGGCGAACACAACATTTGTATTAACATATATCTATATCAGCCCATATACGTCCCACTGCAGGGCACGGGCCTACTCTACAATCGAGAGAATTGATTGAGAGTGGTTAGGCCATATAGTCCACCACGCTGGCTTAGTGCGGGTTGGCGGACTTACATGCCGTAGAAATTCTTTAAAATCGCTACGGTATGCAGGTTTCCTCACGATGTTTTCCTTCACCGTTAAAGTGTGTGGTGATTGACTATCAATACACACATAACTCCGAAAAGTCAGAGGTGTGCCCTGGGATTTGAACCCGCGACCACCGTGAACATTTAGGCAGACGCGTCTGGTCCGTTACCAACAGGCCACCACGCACTTACACAACATATATACTCTACAAAAAATAATAATTTGTCTTACGCTGCCTTTATTTTTTATATGCACAATAATCACTTGCACGGTGATGTAGATAAATAGTAAGGTATACTTACGTCAACGTCAAAATAATTTGGAATATTTTACTATGTATACGAAAATATATCGACTCGCTTTACTAGTTCACATTGCACTAATAGCCATGAGAGAGGTGCCCCTGTGCCTATCCTCTGTTCTTGTTATACATAGCTTCATGCCTGATTCCCCGAAGGTATAGGCAGAGATGAACACTTGTGACCCATAGTGAACCGAGCTTATTTCTGTCCCAAATATGATAGAGAGCAAGTCTTTCGCCATGCCAGACACAAATACCAGTGTTAGAAGAGCATTCCGACAATTCATGTCAGCTTTTCCAGAACGAAAAACTCGAATGAAATGTATGTCGAACTTAAGACCTCGTCGAACACAGCCCACAGAAATCCCAGCTTAGCAATGAGGCATCTACTTCGGTATTAAAACCAGAAGTAAACCTCACCCAGTATTAACAAACATCCAACAATAATACAGATAAATCCATCAATTTTAAAATCCCAGTTATTCTACAGCATCAAAATGGTAAAACAACTTGATTGTCGGTTGCGAGTGTGACTAGCGACCGCAGTATGGTCATCGAAACCGCACACTAAACTCGGTAATGACGCCGAGCCCCGCGCTCCCCTTACCCCCACGAGGTGAAATTGCAAATTATAACATTATCTTTCGGTTACATTTGCGTCACTGTACCGTTGGACTGGCTCTTGAGAAAATGTTACCTTTGTTACCGTAGCCCTTGAGCTCTTGTTGAAAAGATTAACCACAAATTAAAAATAAGGCCCATTATTTTTGTTATGACGTAAGTCTCAATGAAAGGAAAGTTTGTATTTCTTGATTAAAATATATTTGTTACCCTTATATTATTAGACTACGGATTGATAATATTATCGAAATCTCTAAAGCAGTTTTTAATCTGTAGTTTATATAGTATTTTATTTACACATTTCTATTTTATACCGTATTCCAATTAACAATTATAATAAACCAGCCATGTAATAACAAAGCAAGGCATTCAGCATCCAAAATAAAGACTCATATCTGTGCACGAGACTGTAACAAATTGGTATAGAATATATTAATGTCGCTAGTTTAATGGTTCACTTTACTCACGTTCCGATAACGCGAGTAATGCCGTGACACAGAAGCAACTTTCAACAACATTGATAAATTAACCCCGATAAAACTAGACTAGCAGCGCGTGACTACAAAATAATATTGAATTGTACGCAAAATGATTCATAATAAAGATGTAAGATATCTATAAATATTAGTCATTTGCAACTATTCCGATGGAGTAACTAATGTCCAAATACCCTTACCTGGCTACACGGCCAGGCCCTTTCAATCGTACTGTAGTCCCCTACACTGTAGACCCGTGCCCTGTAGTAGGACGTATATGGGTCGACACTCTTAACTGACTAACGTGTATGAGGAACTCGGATTTTTTAATGAGAAGAAATGTCTTAAAACTACGCTTCGGGTGATATTTATTGTTACACTCCTTCCAGCTCGTATGACCATAGCCTACTCCAAAGGGCATAGCAGTTCTATACTACTACCAAGATGATGATCGTTTTACTCCATCTTGATCGTAGAAGAAACTTAAGTCTTGTAGTCAGAAGTAAATAGGCGGTTATTACTATAATTTTTATGGGCAGTGTTAACCACTTAAAATCAGGTGAGCCGTTTACACATTTGTTTCCACAAACTAAAAATCTCTGGCGTAAAAATGTACTGTTTGTGATAATGAAACTCAAAAACACTATTTTTAGACGCATCAATTCATGCACACGTATAAATATGTTACCCCAAGCCGGCAGACAATTTGAGCGTCGATCGCAGTAATTTATGGTAGACTGCGTCTTGAGGAGTTGCGGTCGCCCCGCGCCTATTCATGAGTTTACCCCAAACAAACAGATATGCGGTAAATTCATCAGTTTCCAGAATGCTACGGAAATTTTAATATTTGTAGTGCATTTATTTATTAGTAAGTACAATTTCTAGAGTTCATGGACTTGACGGAGAGTGACTTAAAAAATAGCATGAATTCTCTATCTCTATGCATCCGCAAGTCGTTGCTAACTGGTCGCTGTCGATTGGCTTCGGCTTTAAGGAAAGTCTATGTTTAGTTGTGGAGTGCCTGTGACTGAAGATGATGGATGGTGAGACGAGTGCAATAACATTTATTAGTTCTCGAGGAAGAAAAAATCATATCTCTTGTCAGGAGATACTCCATATACTTTGCTCTGCTCTTATCAGAAAATTCATTGTTGTCATTATAACGCACCAGCATAAAAAAGAACTATACAGTATATCTGATTTTTTAAAATAAGCGGTTGTTTATACAAATTTTAAATTGCAGATATCATAATTGCAAACAGCTTATCTTTATCCTTCATCACACTTATAGGCTCTTTTCGCTGAGCTAAAATATCACATTAAAGTAAACTAAAGAACCGCGCCTATTTCAAACCCTCAGCGTGTCCAAATTTAGGTGTGTCTACGGTGCGAAAGACGTGACCATTTTTATGGTACAATTTACGCATCCCATTTTATACATAATCCATTAATTGCCCCGGATTGGGACCACTTTTTTCAACCTCCGCGCTTGTTTTTTTGTTCGACAAGCACCTGTGCTTAAAAGTGGACCCTTCGATGATTTCGATGACTGGTTATTTTAATACAAATAAACCACAAGTGTGGAATTAAAATGCAGTGATTTTTAAACTTTTTATGTATACATTTAAAGGCTATTTTTGCTTGCGTGGGTTTTAACGTTTTTCATAAATTATTTTCAAAGGCAGGGTGAGAATACGCACGCACAGACACAGCGGGGCAGGCAGGTAGAAAATCGATTGTTATTGCACGTCAGATATTCTCATAATAATACAAATATATTATGAAAAGTTGATGCTTTGCCGGGAATGGATGATTTACGAAAGGAATTACGTAAGATTAGCTTTGTCATTTTGCTGATGTTTTTTGACAACGATGGGACTCGGCTATTGATAGTCGTTGACTATTCACATGAAATGCAAAAATACGCATTATGGCAGGTAATTGTCATAAATTTGAAGCGCTTCTTTATGATTATTGACACTTTTTAACCGTCTTTAAAACTGGAAATCCTAACGCAATGGAGTAAAATACATTAAGAAATATATTACTGTAAAGTGAGAATCTGATCACCGTGCGTTTTTTTTTTTTTTTTTTTTTTTATTGCAATGAATGACGAGACAAGCAAGCCGTTCGCCTGATGGTAAGCGATACGACCGCTCATAAACAGTAGCTACATTCCACTGCGCTCGCAATCCTGAGACATAAGATGTTAAGTCTCAATATGTCCAGTAGTTACTCTGGCTACAATGTCCTTCAATCCGAAACACAACAGTGCATTTACGCAGTGTTGTTTCAGAAATAGACATTGCGGTGGTACCTACCCAGATGGCCTCTCACATATGAGAGACCTACCACCAGTTTTACAATTGTTTTATTTTATTCTGTAGATATTATAATTTATAGAATGCCCAAGCCTTAGCCAACATTTAATAAACCATTTGAGCAATACATTAAAATATTTCACGCAATAATTCCCCGGGTGTGCATTATGTCACTGCGTGTCGGGATTGTGGACGTCCTTATGCGCATAAATTGCAATTAAGCTGCGGTCCTGTCGGGCTTGAGGCTCGGACTCGAGTCCCGACAGCTCACCTGAGGCTTGAAAATATAATATCATTGTAGCGTTATTAAGAATGTTAGACGCGGAGAATGCATTTTGAAGCGTGTATTTGAATCGCAGAACTAATTTTTGCAAGACTGCTTTGGATATGGTTAAAAGTTTTCATGATTCGTATTTTGATACATTCGATATAAATACGAATATAAGAAAAATAAAATATTGGGTATGAACCCCAACCTAGAAATGTCTACTCAAGATATGAGGTAACTAATCCATGCTTCTGAAATTGGTGCTTAAATAACTACAAGCCAAGAATCAGGTTTGATGAAGTAACTCATTTTTAAGTATAATAAATCACCTCTAGGCACTTTTAAAAATATCTTAAATATTGACAGCATACTATGGTTTTTGGTAATATCGTCTCTGGATTATCCTGAAGAAGATTCGCCAATTAGCACAATGGAATCACTTTTTTATTTAACATTAATTACATCATGAATTCTATTGATTGAATATTACACATCCAGATATTTCGTAATTTCATTTGATGTTGGTAATCCTTAATGAAGCTCACTGACCGCACGAAACGCAACACCTAAGCACTACACAGCACATATCAATAATCTGCGGTACAGTTATGACTCTAATGAAGCGATACATAGGCTGTTAGTAAGCTTCGGCTATAGCTCTTGCGTAATAAAGCAGGGTTTCTGATGAATAAACCAAACTATTGAATTGTTGTAAAGAAAATACTTAAGAATAAATAACTAGATACGCGATGAATGTTGTCAAAATATTATATTTCTGTATTCTAATTTGTCTGTACTACCGAAGAAATTCAGACATTTAAACACTATTCACATTATTCATTAAATTTTTTGTTTTTATCATGGGTGAAAAAGAAATTGTTGGCTAGAGGGATAGGTAAATTAAATTTTGTTCTCTGGTTAACTATTTAAGAAATCGTCCAAAATCAATATTATTTCAGCAAAACTATTTACCAAGTCCTACAACATTTAGTTACAAACATATTTTGTAAAGTAAGCAACAAACAATCTCAAAACTACGAGTATATCTTATTGTTAATAACAAGAATAACTCGAACGAAATAAACGTTTGGAATAACCGCATTATCTATAGATAGAAGGTAGGAGATTAGAAAACGATTGTTTCTTAATGCAAGTATCGTGCAGCCTCCCGGTGAATTCATTTTATTTTATCCGATCAGAAGAAAGTACCTACGAGGCGATGTAGCGGCGGCGACTGGCCCAACCGGTTATGCTAACACCCATTGTGGTCAGTTTTTGTACACCAAACTCGGCGGTTAGGCATCGCCGTGGCGCGGCAAAGGGTTCGCCAAAATAAAAATATATTTTTGACTGAATAATTTAATGACCTAAAGGCACTATTGCTTACTTGAAGGTGTCGCGTCGATTGGTAAAGATGTTACTGTAATTGTCTGATGTTTTTATATTACACATGTCTAGATTTTATGGCTCTAGTTTCTTGTTTTGAAAGTGTATATAATGTAGTAAAGTATATATGTAATGAAATTGTTATAAGTATATAGCTTCATCCGAAGTTATTTATGAAATAATAAAGTCATTTTATAGATTTGTAATAAAAATAAAAACAGGTCGAAAATGTACTCGTAACTTGCATGAGCATAAGCCATTTTATACCGAATAGCACGGCCGGCTTACATTGTTGCACGTTATGTATTATTTCTGCTAATGTATGTATATGACTCTACATAATTTTCTCAGAATGAGGTGTATGGAGGTGAAATTCCATCGAGATAACTCTTTACTGCGATTTAGATGCTAGCAACGAAAGGTCGCGATCCTAAATATTATCTGAGATGAAAAATTGTCACGACGCCGCGCCGCCAGCTTCAAAAAGTGCGCTATTTTCTTTATTTTATTTCTTGATGCAGCTTTAAATTAGTATCATTATAGGAATTTACAATAAATTCGGATGCTTCTTAAATATTCAAATAATCATTATTCAAGTCAACAATGTAGATATATAGCGATAAATTTGAAATCAAATTAAATATGTTATTTTCAATTAATTATCTAGCCTTAAAGAAAATAAATGAATTTGTTGGGTGAGGAATGATGAAGTCTGTATGAAAATCCCAATACTTTTAAATACTTAACTCTTAGTAGCTCTATATGTGCGAGATAGTAATAATTAATCTAGAATCTAGATTCTAAACAATTAAATAATAATACCTATATCATTTCATTGTTTAAGTCCTTCCTTCCTAAGTCCTATAATTATGATTTCTACTGTGAATAAATTGATTGGGTAAACAATTTTCTTTGTTATTCATTTCCCCCTAAAAAAAAATCACTTTGATATCTTCTACGCTGCCATCTAGTGACGAGGAGATGTACTAAAACTGAAACTACGAAAATAATACTTCATAGACAATCATTGCCTAATGACATAGGACCTATCTGCAATCTGTAGAATTAACGAGAATGTCGTCCTTGCAGTAATATTAAAAATCTGTGGATTATTTGAAGACAAGCGGTCTATACTCTATGGACGGTCAATGTCTGATATGTGTCAAAAATGTCTTTTTGACGTGCCTCGCCGATAAAAAATATTTGGAAAATACATTTTATAAACCATGGGAGGCTCGCAGAGCACTCGGAAACTAAGTGTTGATAACGAGAATGCTATCCAAGTGTCTCAAGAAGCAATAGACCGGATACAAGCTCAGCTTCAAGCTAAAGTAAATATGATGTTGCATTACATAATTTAGATCAATGTCATACCTGTATAAAACAAAATACACTTGTGTTTGTACTTCTAAACAATTTTCCCGCACTGTCGCTGTGTAATTATCACTTAGTTAATACAAGATTAGTGCGAGGAATATGTTGGTACATCTCGTATGTTACAGGTTAAGTACTGGTCACTTGATTCAAGAAGACTGATGTCATAGCTAAATATCAGACAATCGGTCATTATAATATATAACAGCGTACGAAGAATAACTAATTAATTCTAACAAATATATCTCAAATATGAAGTTTTAAATGTTTTAAACCTACTTAAAATCACTGAATTATAATTATGTGTTAATTATTAATTACAATTTGCAAGTGGTGTATTTATCCTCAAACCAAGGGTAGGAGGCTATATGGAGTGGTACAGCCCTGGGAACCATAAATTCAAAATGAATTGTATGAAAATCACACAATTACATTATTAGATCTATGGTTATAATGTTATATTTATCAATAGTTTACTTCGACAGTGCTGCATATAAAACATTTCAATATAGTAATATAACAAAATCATGTCATTTCAATTTGTACTTTCAGCAAGCAGAGCAACCGCAGCCGACACCTCAGTATACTGCACCACCACCTCCATACTATGATCATAAACGGCAAAACGAATTTGCCGCTGAGGAGGCATACTGGGCTCGACGCATTGAAAATTTGAAAAGGGCACATGATAAAATAAACAGTGGCATGCACCTGGAATATCAAAAGACATTAAAAGAAGCCAACGAACTGTTTGATATGGTTCAAGATGATAAAATAGCTAGCAAGCTACCTCCATGCCAAGCAGAAAAAGCCAAGGTCAGTGTGAAAACATGTTTGTAAATTAATTTATAGCAAAGCATGCAACTGAATATTTACTTTGTTGTATATCTGTTTTGTGATAAATGATAATGTGATAATACAGTTTAAGATAAGCAATATAGAATATAATGCTAAATGCAAGTTTTAATATAGATTATTAAAAACTAGTATCTTAATAGCAACTTTAAATATTACTTTAAAATTAAATTACACATATTGTCAAAGGTTTAAAACTGGCAAACCTTAATATCAATGTTTATCTGGCAAAACATTATACCTCTCCCCAAATATATATTGTACCCTACTGACTATTCAAATCCAAATAACAACTATTTCCGAGTATTTATACTAAAAAATTGCATGTCCCAATGTTTAAAAATCTTTTGTAGATTTATTCAAAATGGTGTTTACGTAATTTACCCTAAACCTGTAAATTAATACTATTGTAATTAATATTCCAGGTCCTCCAATGCTACAGCACAAATCCAGACAAGTCGCTGCTTTGTTCTGTGTTAGTGAATGAGTTCAATGACTGTGTTTGCAAGAGCCGGGTGGCAGCAGTGACGGCGTCCTGAGCCGCTTGTGTATATAATATACGATAGTAAAAGATTCCAAGCCCATATATCACTAACTTATAAACTGTGACTACAGATACAAGGCATGGCTCTGCGGAGTAGATTTAATAATTATTGCTGTATGAATAAAATGTTATTGATTTATTTTTTGTGTATTCTACTTTGATTAAACCTGCCTGATATGCCGAATTTCCCACATATTAATTAAAGTTCACTAAGCTCTCAATTATGCCTTCACCAAAGAGATTGTACAAGTCAATTACATGATATAGAAGTATAATAAGTAAATTCATGTTATTATTTATTAATTTGTAACTACTTTTTTATGATTTTATTTTTAGTAAAAAATATAAAAAAAAATTACATCGATCATAAATAACACGATACAATCTCGACATATAAATGAATTGTTTTATTGATAAAACTTGGTTACCAAGCTACAGCGTCATCACTGTCAGTGATCACAGTTTCACACAGAAGATATACAAAAAAAAATTGATTTGTAATAATGGGCGAGCCGACGGAAGAGCCAGTAAAGCGCGTTCCTCTATACCCTGGTTTTCCAGAATTGGCACGATCAGACGTCAGCATTTACCCCGCATACTCCAGACTAGCCTTAGCTTAGTAAGTACTTACATAATGTAGCCTCTAATCGTCCCATTGCACAGAAATACCCTTCTCTGCAATCGAAATTATTAGAGAGGAATGATAATTAAGATTTATAAATGTAGCAAATCGAAGATAAGCTGTGATTGGTATCTACTTCTAATGCATGGGTTTAGATAGCATGTGGGAGCAAAGGATCCCATAAAAACTTTACCCCAGAGCGCCGACTGCGCTAAAACAACCATATATTTTCAGCCGTGTAGTCTGCCGGCACCGCTACCATTGGGCTAAAGTAGCACAGCGGAAGCAGTTTATGCGAGAACTACACAGCTTTGAGCGGCTCCAGTCAAACGCATTGGATGGTGTGAGAGTTCATCGAGAATTCTCTCAAGGTATCCTGTCGCATGAAATCCCTCGGCGACGATACATCCAGAAGCTTTCACCAGATCCTCTAACTTCGAAAGAGAGAATGCGAGTAGAAGAAATTATAAGTGGAAGAGTGAATTTTAGTGAGAAATGAGTAGTGCAACATTGTTATTTTATTTACAAAATATTTCTTTAGATCATTTTATTGGATTTTACCAAAAAATAGCTACTAGTTTAAAATGATTATAATAATACTTTTGCATAGATTTCATATGAGTACTTAGCTTAACATATTATGATCAAATAAAAGTATAAAACACATTTACCTGTAATTAATTATAATTTTGATATTATATCTATGTAATTTTGAAATCAACACAACAAATAAGGCAACTATTCTAAATAAGTTCTCAATTTATTATACTTGGTAATTGAACTAAGATTTTTTTAGAAAATGTGTGGTTTTAAATATAAATATAGCCTTGTTATTTATTCATTAATTTCCACAGGAGTCTGACACATTTCACAATTTTAAATATGAATTAATTTAAATAATTTATAAGGCCTGTACAAAAATAAAAAGAAATTTCAATACAATAACTTTATTCCACAGCATCAACTTTCTTTTTCTTTATTTTCTTACTCTTCTCAACATTGGTCTGCAAGTAATGTGCTTCCTTCTTAGCCTGTGCTATTTCCACTCTCAATCTCTGTTTAAGAGCTGCCCTTTCATAAGCCAGTCTCTCACTCAGGTGTACCCACTTGAATCTTGGTATGTATTTGATGTTCCATATCATGTCATAATAGCGAGATTTTTTTCTTGTACCTATTTTTGTGCTATTCAGATTGACTGCCACCTGTTTGGCAACTTTCTTCTTTTGGAACTCCACCCAGCCTTCTGAAAATTGATTTGGTATACGTTTTCTCTTCTCACCCTGTTCTGTAACATTAAAATAACTGGTTACATATTTTTCCGCCAATATTGATTGTAAATGTTAAAGATTAAAATAACGATATTAATGTTATTAGTGAGAAGGGCAATAAAATTGTAATCGATATTAAAGTTAAAATGCTTACTTTTACTAGGTTGTAGGTAGACTCTGCCAACTTCTCCATATTGACTAAATATTTCACGTATCTTGGCAACGTTCATGTATGGAGGGATTGTGGATAAGTAAACTATTCCTTTTTTCCTACTCTTTTTCTTTTGACTCAGTTCATTGGATTTTATACTATTTTCTTCTTCACTATTTTGATCACTTTCACAATCTGAACCATTTTCTGGTATCCTCTCCATCTCTACATCTGGCATTACTTACTTAGTTCTAACACACGTATTATAGATAATTTATAAAGTAAACAATATTTATTACAAACTTTTGAGAGTTTATTTACTGTAGCCGACTAAACATAACCTCAAATCCTCAATGTGATTTTGACAGCTACAATAAAAAAATAACTTGTATTTTCGATAATTATACAGTGAATGTCATCTCAATTTTAAGTGACCATAGAGTATAAAACTGGCTAGAGTTTAGAATTTAGATGCCAACATAATTGTCAAATGCCATTTCTCAGATTCGCGAGGAAAATAAATACATCGTCACTATTTTTTGGTGTATTGTTTTCGTAGACAGAGAATAATAGTGGTTTTATTCAATAACGCAGTTTTTCTTGAAAGTACATAATGGGTTGTGATGGTGGTACCATTCCTAGGCGAGATGAACTCGTACGCATGAAAAAGAAACCTGAACAGGTATAAAAACACATGAAGGTTTTCCTTTAATTCCTTCATTATTTATCTAACAAGTTTTACAATTTCCAGAAAGACAAAGATGCCGAGAGATCGTTTAAGTGGCGTAACTGTGCGTTATCCCAACAGCCGCTTCAGGAGCCCATAGTAGCTTGTGGATTGGGCCGATTATATAGTAAAAGTTCTGTGATAGAATCTCTTCTAGACAAAGATAGTAAGCCAGAATCTATAAGTCACATCAAAAACCTTAAGGTAACGTACTTGAAATAGAATTTATATATTGTAATTTAATATGTCACAATCGAAAAAATATTATTTCAATATGGGTCAAAGCAATATTCATTTAAAAAATTGTATAAGTTAAAATGAGTCATCTTCATAAAATCCATCCTATCGTTAGTAATTAATGTTACAATAAATACCACATGTGTATGTGCAGTAGTCAAATTAATAATATTTGTCACTTTTTGCCTACTTGCCTTGCCCAAGATATCTTGTAAGGTAGACCCATTGCCTTTTTATTATTATAAACCAATCAAAACAACATTACTAAAATGATACATTATTAATTTATTTGGAGATTTTTCACAATACTGTTATACTCAGGAAACTTTATTAAACTACACCTATTGGTGGTCTGGCCTTTCATGTCATATTTTTTTACTGCTAGATATTTTTTCAACCACAGTTACACTTTCACAGGACATCAAAGACCTCCAGCTGATCAAGAACCCCGCATACGTTGAGACTGACCACACTGATGGTGTGGTAGACAATGGCAGTGCTCCCTACATCTGCCCCATCAGTGGGCTTGAGATGACTGGCAAGTTCAGGTTTATCTTCCTGTGGAGCTGTGGCTGTGTGCTGGCTGAACGAGCCTTGAAGGAAGTTAAACAGAACATTTGTCATATGGTACAACAATTTTTACATAGTTGCTTTGATGTAGAAAATGAAACAATAACTAACCATTAAGTTTGTTTGTATTTATTTCTTGTAAATGTCTAAATTGTTTCCTAAATTGTTTTCATTAGTGCATCAAACAATTTTTAAAAACCTAAAATTAACCAACAGCATTTTGTTTTTTCCAGTGCCAGACACCATTCACAGATAATGATGTGATTGTCCTTAATGGAACTGAGGAAGATATTGTACAGCTCAAAGAAAAAATGGTAGTACGCCTCGCCAACAGGAAGAGCAGTAAGAAAACCAAAGCAGACAAAACAGAGCAAAAAGACACCAAAGTTGAAGCAACCACATCAGAAACACCATCCACTAGCACAAGTTCAAGCTCTGAAGTTAAAACAGAGATTAAACAGGAACCAGAAGCTGGCCCCAGCAATGCAGTGAAGAAGGAAATTGAGACTATACCGCTCTCATTACCAAAGTTCAATCCAAATAAACAAGGTAGAGGGCACTTTGGGTCCTCAAAAAGAGCACACCCCACTGAGTTGGCTGATGACCCTTCATACAAGAAGACTAAAAAGAATTACAGTATTGCAAAGGACCCACAGGCCAGTGATGTCTACAAATCTTTATTTACATCACATAGTAATGAGAAACAACAGCAAAGAGCACATTGGGTTACCTATAATCCATTTTATAATTAATTTGTTTTAAGCGTTGTACTGTAGCATTTGCTTCCTAGCTTATGGTTTTAAAAGTGAAGCAAAATGCTTGTGGCAGTGCTAAATCAATGATAAAATTATAATTATTGTTGTCATTCCTATATTGTTGGTGAAATAAAACATCATACTCATTTTTAATAGTTTTATTTTATGAAGTAAATGCTAATATTGCACATAAAAATTGCACATCAATGGAATGCATCATTACAGTCAATTAGTCTTAATATTGTGCTTCTTTGGTTATAAAAACACTACAACTACTCTAAAAAAACACGAATACAACTAGTGAAATGTAGAATAGAATGTAATAGGTATGTGTAAATAGGAATGTGTCACAAATCACAACAAAAAAATCTTTTTAGTTTATAAAATAAAGATACTCCTAATTACTATGCTTGTATGATTTCAAAACTACACACTAACAGCCTTATTCATAAAGATTTGCAACCTTTTTTAGTTTCAATTGTTTTGTAATAAACCCTTGTGAATGACTTTAGAATTCAATTCGAGTGAAGAAGGCAAAACATTCGATACCTAAAAATGTTTTTAATCTGTTTATGAATAAGGTCGTTATTAAATAAACTACAGAGATCAACATTAATACTAAAGTATTTGAATCAAGGCTGCCTATACTTTGAGAATTAGTTTTTTTAACTTATGCTTGTACTGGAACCTAGACAAACATGTCATGAAAAAAGTTACTCATTTTTGCTAAGTTAAGTAAATTGTTAAGAGATCCTATTAGTAAGATATAAGAAATAGATGCAACAATAATGCATTAAAAAATGGTCGATTTAGGCTGCATTGTCTTGTTGTACGGAAGCTAAAGTTGCTTCTATTATGAGGTTAAAGTCAAGTTCATTGAGGCTGGCTTTTGCTGTCAATAGATCCAAGAATGTGTCCAATGGTGACAGACGTTCTCCCGATGGTAGAGCAGCAATTCCTGCTGAAAATAGAAAATAAACAATTTAACATTTATGAGTCATGTATCATGAAGTTCTGGGGTCGATTTGTATTTCATTTTGATTCCCACACTGCTCACTGTAACTGATGGATGGTACTAGTGGCGCTTTTACCTAATGGAGTGATTTGAGACCAATATTTTTGAATAAGTTATTTAGATGTTATACTGTCTCTCTCTCGTGTACCGCTTGTGTCAGCAGACTGCAAGAGCTGCAGGGTTTCGGTATAGTAGTTAATGTGTGCACTTGTACGCACCGGTGTCGCTGAGCGGGCGGTGGCGCGCGTGCTCGTGGTGGTGGGGCGCGCCGCCGCTGAGCAGCGTGGCGGCGTGGTCGCGCGCCCGCAGCAGCAGCGCCGCGCGCGCGCCCCACGCCGCCAGCGCGCGCCGCGCCCGGCCCTCGCCCACCAGCTGCACCAGGCGCAGCTTCTTGTTCACGCTGCACTTGCTCTCCTCGTCCTTACCTGCACACATATATCTCCTCTTAAATAGGTGATATTATTTATGATCAAATATGCTTCAGCAAAATAGTTACGGATGCTTCTAATGAAGCAACACACCACAGTTTATGCCCGTAAATAAAATCGAGGAACATAAAAATAAATTGTAATACAAATCTCTGCTGGGTATTAATTATATAATATCCTTCTCTCCATTACGCCATTCGTTCCGATACATTCCGAGCCTTATCCGACACTTTATCCCAGCATACTTTGTGCCATCACCTGATAGTCCAGCTGGTAGTCGTCGCCTGATTATGTGGCTATTTCTCCGGAAGGGATCACACAGTATTAAACGAATATCTATTTGGGTCTAGCAATACATACAAGCAATAATAGCCTTCATGACGTCGATCTGCAACTCGAAGACGTTCCGGTGCACGTACTGCACGAAGGTGTGGAAGGGCAGCGTGCGGTAGCCCAGGTACGTGAAGAACGAGCTGAAGCCCTGCGGCAGCGGGAACGCGATCGAGTCCGCCGCCAGGTAGTACTGCTCCAGCACTTTGAACAGGATGAATGCGTGTGTCGGCTCCATCTCGTCACTGTAAAAGTCATTATTAACTTTAAAAAGCGAGAAACTATGTAATCTGCACCACTTTCTGTTTTTTTTTTTTTTTTAAGTTTAGATTATGATGTTTTTTGGACGAGGAAAATGTATGTAAACCTTTAGCGCACAAAATATCAAACATATTTATCTAGGGTCATTCTTTCGCCTATAACAAAAATAACTACCACACAAACTAGGACAAAACAAACAAAAAAACAATGATTTCTAAAATACCTTACCTAGCGGGACACACTGGTGAAAATAAATATACCAACCAAATACGAAACACACATCAAACAAAATAAAAACGATAAATGGACCACAACAAAATGTAAACCAGCAAAAACTGAACGCAACAAAACGTAAACCAGCAAAAATGAACGCAACAAAACGTAGACCAGCAAAAACGGAACGCAACCAAACGCAGGGAGAAGCACACACGCTTATTATCATGTAGGTCGTACATGAAGGTGAAGCCTCGTTGCTGGTTGTGGTGCGGCGTGGCGGCCAGCGCGCGCGTGACGGCGCGGCACAGCGCGCGCGACGCGTCCAGCTGCGCGCTCGCCCAGCGCGTCGCCACCGCGTGCACGCCGCTCTCCACGCCGCGCGCGCCCCCCACCCCGCCCCCCACACCGCCCGCGCTGCACTCGCGCATCAGGTGCACGCTGACTTCGCGGAGATTCTGTTCCGCCCCCATAAATGTTGGCATACAAACAATATCCTCCACTATGGACGTTAAATGCGGAACCTGATATTCTTTGTTAATAAAATACCACCACGGTAACGTACAAGCCGTTATAATCATTATTATTATCATTTTGTCTCTGAAAAATTTATAATGATCCTAATAAGTAATATAATCTCATATACAGGTAGATCCGCATGCTTATCCACAAATTTTGTCCACATCAATGCTTATGATGTAAACAATTTTGGTCCTTCGAGCCAGATTCAGTGGTTATAAGTAGTATGAAATAAAAAGTAATACAGTTTTATATTCATGTATTTTGATTTTATACTCCATAAAATAACTGTAGTTTCTCGATATGTTATTTTTGTCGTCAGCTGCTAATACACTAAATGGACATTAGAAAATATATTGGTTTAATACGTGAGCATCGTAGACTTACCGCGGCGATGATGTGTTCCTGCTTGCTGGCGGTGCACACGTCCAGCTCGAAGAAGGGCAGCAGGTCCTGCGCCGTGCCGATGGACGAGCGCCGCTGCGGCGCGCCCAGCGGAGGACCCGCCGCGCTCGGGGACAGCGGCGTGCTGCAGCGAGACAGCGCCTCCGGCTACCAAACGAAAACGAATGCAAAACTACAATTTGATCATTTTAAATCACGGAAAATGTCACTCACGTGTGTGCGTCAAATGTGCTCACGTGTCTTGTTTCGTGAATAATATATCCGGGGGACTATTCCCCCTCCTGTCTTTTGTTCCTACCTTTCCCCTTATGTTTTGAGACGCCGGTATCGCACTAACGATATATCGTTGTATATGTTCATAATCGGTGATAATCACTGGCAATTGTCAGATCTAATGAGACCACCCAATGCCCCGTTTGCAGAACCTATGAAATAAGTAAATGAAAGTCTAGTCCGAGGCAACAATAACCAGCAGGCGATCAATATCACCGAAACTAAAATTGCTATCCAGCATAATGCATTTAATTTCTCATTCCAATCTCCATACGTATTGCATACCACCCCGTAAGACACGCAAACGTAACAGAATATGTGTAGATAGGTGAGTGAGTGAGTGTGAGTGGTACCTGGTAGCAGTGCAGGCTGACGCGCAGCTTGTCGAGCACGGCGGCGGGCTGCAGGCGCGGCGGCGCGGGCTCGCTCAGGCGCGCCCACACGCGCGTCCACACGTCCTCCGCGAACTGGCACACGCGCTGCCGCGGCGCCAGCACCACCGCCGCGCTGTTCCACAGCTTCTCCTGCGACACCGACACGCACATGCCGCGCACCTGCACGCACACACACACACCTTCAATCATTCAAAACAATGGCCAAGTGCGAGTCGGAATCCTTCTGTAACATATAACGTGTGGTGTCGTGGGGGGCACCGGATAGGAACAAAGTTCCTGATGATAAAAATATTAATTTTAAGTTCTATTCAAGGTATAACGAAAATAATTATTCGGGCATACATTTTTCATTATGATTTTGTTATTGATAAAAATAAAAATAATAATAACAGTCTTCACGTAGACTACATTAGACACTGTATACAAATAAAAAACCCAACGAATTGATAACCTCCTTTGAAGTCGGTTAAAATATTAAATAATAAGCAAATAATTAAACACAAAAAATAAGTACCTGAATTTTTAAATTTAGAATGTCAAACTCAAACGTGGAATAAAAGTTTCGGTACAACTTTTGGTCTTAATTTTTTCCGTCTAGCCCCCTTTCGCAACGCGCGATAAGGAACTTCGTTCCAATAAAATACGTCCTAGCGGGGATAATAGTAAATATTTTTTTGTCCAAAATATCGATTATACTTACGAAGTAGATTTAAGATTACTAGTGGCGGTACTTCCATACAAGCCCAAAAGCCCGGCTTGCCCTACATAATACATATATACTCCATACTGAATACAAACTATTACATTCAATACAACAGTCATTTATTAGAAAACATCTAACATTTAAATTTTTTGAATTTACCGCGCCTCGATTCAATGAGACGCCAGCGCCGAAGCGCCGCGCCGCGTAATTCCATGCGCGTAATATTCATTCATTAAAACTATATTGAACTTGAAAAGACGGAGCACACAGCACATACATCTATCCTTTTCTCTCTTGTGTGCTTTTACGGGGCTTCTAGCAACGCGTGAACTGTATGGGGAAATGATATTACTCGATCGCTACGAATGTATAGCTATAGATATATTATATCGCAGTTTACTCTAGACGATATGCCCGGCTTCGGCCTTGGTGATGTAAAAACATCGTGCGTTGCATGGTCGTCACGTGATTATTTGTTAAATCAATTATATCAATTGTTATTAAATTAAGTTGGTTCCTTTTAGAAATTATATCTAATATTTTTTTTAGAACAAATAATGAAGTTTTAATATTTCTTTTAATAAATTGTATCTTTTGTATTGTTTATTTCACGTTTACTGGCAATACAGCACATATTTCTACTAACTTCATTTGTATTATGATTTATGAGTTGTGAATGTTTTTGTTTAAGGTTAATGTTTAGTTTTTTGTGTTATTTAAACTTTTTGATACTATTATGAGTTGTATTGTTTTCTGTGATGGTTTGAGTGCGATGGTGAAAGCGTTCATTGCCGGTAAAAAGGTAAATTCATTCAATTATATTGAAAAATAAACCGGCGCGAAACCTATGCCGGGTTTGTACATTTAGTAAGTCGTGATAAATCACTATAGAAATTTCTTCAGTTCAGTTTAATAAACTACGTAATTTTATTACTACATACTCCCTTTAAAGCTATTAAACAATCGTGATTCATATGTTTTTAAACGACACGTCTTGTGTGTTAGATTGTTTGGATTATAATGCTTTAAATTTTCATTAAATTAGGTGGTCCTTTCAAAAGGCAATCTATTATTTTAAATTCAGAAAAACATTTAAACATGAATGCGTTAATAATAATTTCTGCTTGCAATTTCGGTAAACCTCGAAGTCGACCACGGCACCACAGAATAGTGACGGCAATAGAAATGTAATGAATAGTTACGGATACATGTTCACAAGTAATCTATATTAATTGTTTTAATCTTAATATTGATTGTGTGGTAGGTTTGCCGACGTATTATAAATTAATTTTCTTCGTTCTTAGTAACTTTGTGTTTCTAAAACAATATTAATTAAACGTAAAAAAATATTCGGCTTGCCCTACTCCAAAACCCTAGGCACGCCACTGAAGATTACTTACATACCTTAAATACATACGTAAAAAGCAAATTCAAAAATTTTGAGAATAAATTACAAATTAAAATTACACTCGTTTTATTTCCAATTTTTACCTCATCACACCACACCCCGACTTCGTACATGTGTTAAAAGTTTGATTGTTGAAGCCGAACGTACCTTAACGTCAGCAAACTTGAGGTGTTGCGTGAAGGGCAGCATGTTCATGAGCGCGAGCGCGGAGGCGGGCAGCGAGCGGCGCGTGACGGCGTGCGCCGCGCCCACCAGGAACTCCTGCAGCACGCGCTGCAGCGCGCCCAGCCCGTCGCGCTGGTTCACGCACATCCACGACACCAACTGCACCCACAAATAGTTGTATCAGCCCATATACGTCCCACTGCTGGGCACAGACCTACTCTACAATCGAGAGAATCGATTGAGAATGGTTAGGCGATAAAGTCCACCACGCCGGCCTAGTGCGGGTTGGCGGACTTACATACCGTAGAAATTCTTTAAAATCGCTACGGTATGCAGGTTTCCTAGTTTCTCCACAAATAGTGCTTTTTTAAATTTATCTCAAATATTAAGCAATAATTGTACAGTTAGATTGACAAGTAGCAGCGTGAATTGTGAAATGAAGTCTAAAATATATGACGAATTACGGCTAAACTTGCAACGTTAAAATTAGATATTTTTAGCATGGGCCGAGCAAATCCTACATGGCGTTTGATAACTGCCGCTTTTATTAACGTTTACCAATTCTAGTACCCGACGAATATTTGAGATTCTAATAATTTTTGTACAATAAGGGAGGAGGGAGGAAAAATGGTACTTAGGCCTTCAGCAATCCGGATGTCAATAAATAAGATTTTAGATAACTCACGCTACTTTCTTGGTCGGCTCTAAAATACTGGACTAAAAAATCACAATTATAATGAACACAAATCGGTTACCGTGAGGTTTTACTTACCTCCTCAGCCAAATCCATGTTCCCCTCATGCTGTATCAAATAATGCATGATCGCCAGCTTATTCTCAATCGCCGTATTACTCTTGAACGTGGCAGCCAAGTCCTTCTCAGCGACAGAGACGGTCACTATATCCAGGGTGTTCAGGTCGACCATGGAGTGAGGTCCCCAGCCGAGTATGGGCGCCAAGCTGGGTCCGCTCTCACACTCGTCGACCGGGATCACGATGTGGCAGCATGGCTCGTGGTATAGGCAGATGTCGATCAGATGGGTGTATAGCATCGGAATGTTTACGAGGAGGTGGTTGTCTGTGGAAATATTCTGTTATTACAACACCACTTACTTTCATCGATATTTTAAAATATGCGCAATGGTTGAACCCTACATTTTAGCTATTAAACAATTGACCCATATTGTTCTGTAACATAATATGTGCACTTTCACCTTCAAAATTACATGTAATGGTGAAATTTCTAAGGAAAATAAATAGATAACTGTATATATTTTAGTAATTTGATATTTATTAAATTAGTAACGACTGTCTGTTTACTGCTCATTAGCTTCTGATTAGACTAACGAGGGCAATTGAAAGCAATAAAGGGAAGCGGCGATACAAAGGAAATGGTGAGTCAACATTCTAGCCGTGATACAATACTCATTACAATTTCCTCAAAAATTATTTACTATGAAAATATTTACATTGATATAATATTAAATTCATGCACTTCTAAAATCGTTGATTCTCCGTCATTTGCTAATGCCTTAATTTGTTAACTGCCTTATGGTTTTCTGAGAACCGGGGCTGTTATAAGAACATTAATAATTTTACCAACACATTTTCATAAATATAGAATGATATTATGAATACCTGCGTATAGCGTGTAGGATGGTCGCAGCGACTTGGCGAGAGCCCACGGCAGGTCGGGCACCACGCTGTGCACTACACAACCGTGTTGCAATAGAGTGATGGAGTACGCGAAGTTCACACCAGAATCTTTTAAGTCAGCGCTGTCTTCCATCACAAGCGATGTAGTGGAATCGTCTAGAGGCTGAAAATAAGGTATTTTGTGGTGGACCTGTGGATACTGGTGACAGTGTCTTATAATAATGGAAACATTGAGGTATCCAGATCCATCCATATCCATCCCAAACAAAAAATGCACGCGCACCTACCAGGCACGCAGGAAAACAGAGGAGTAAAACTAAAAAGAAATATGTGTAACTAAGTAAAAATAGCGGTACTTGAATTTCCCACACACAAAATTCGTGTGAATATTTAACGAAGGTTAGTTAAGCAAGTGACAGTCAAAAAATAAGACTATGACATGGTCAACAGCGTAAAACACATCACAACATACCTTGTAGAGATAGTGGTGACATATGCACAGTATCCCTCGCTGGTCGCACACTATCTGCAAGTCGAGGCTGCAGTCGTGAACGCGCAATGGAATGGGATCGTCCTCGTAGGCGCCACAAGCAGCGCCCTCCGACGAGCTTGAGACATTTGGTAGGCTTAGTGGAATGTTCATCTATTGAAGATACAACAAAAACATGAATAAAATAGAAAAAATATAGAAAAGAAGATTCCTTGCTCCAAAGGAAGTTTCATGCTCCTTTTCTTCTTCACACCATTAAACCATTCATTTCTACATTCTAAAGCGATGGTTATATTATTACTAAATGAAAAATATTTGTCTTGAATGCCTTAGGTCTCGCTCCAGATTTTATTTTGGGTGATCCAAATTAATCGTCCGGTCGCGCCGTCCAAAAAAAATCAGATATACGTAATACCGCATATTTGATATTAAAAAAAACTGCGATGATCACTAAATACTTAATTGTTTTGAATTAAACTTGCGAAACCTTGCGAACTTGTTTTTTTTTCGTTTATGAATAGATCCTCTTACTGTGAATTGTTGGCACGCGTTGAAATCGAATGCTCTGTATTGAAAATACTTACACGGTTAAATGTATTTGCAAACATTCTAAGTCAAAGTATGTTTTTTGCAAATCATTATGCCTTTAGTTATGGATTTTTTGCATACATTTATATAAGCTAATTATTCTCAGTGGTATGGAGTAGTTGATATGCTGTTCTTTAAAATATATAGGTACCGAGTTATCACTTAAAATTTCAAAAATTCGCGATCATAGTTATAAATAGATGTTAAATTTATTATTAAAAGATAAAACCCCCCACTTACAACAATGACGGAATGGCAAAATCATAAAAGACCCTCAAAAAATTATCCCATATCAAATTTAGGTCTTGCGCTTGTTCATAGCCAGCGCTATTAAACAAACAAAATTCGCGAAACTAATGCCCGGCGATAGTTGCCAAAATAAAACAGTCACCACATAAAAATATCACGCAGGTAAAATGTATGTTAGTGCATCACCTTCCTACGAAAATAATTGCAATGAAATATGGCGCGTGACTAACAAAGCGCTGCTTCTATGATGAATTAAAACTGTCTCAGGACAATGCTGCGATCAGCTGTTTTGTTCTTTTTTTAGAACGGGGAGGAACATAAGCAAGTTGTACAGTTCAATGCAGAGTTGAAATAGTGCGGGGTCTGTAGCGCATTTTAAAAATAGTAATAAACGATATTGCTCTCCTGTGCTTAACGAAGCTCACTTCAAAAAACAGGCGATGGAATAAATGTGCTCTGTCCCCCTCCCTTTTATACGCAGAGGTACGATATGGTAGGTAGTACCTACTAGGTACTCTTACTTTATTCATCCAGCTCTACTTCGTTGAGTTATTGTATGTTTTACAAGTTTTTTTGTTATGTATGGCGAGACGTCCGTACCATTCGCCTGATAGTAAGCGATACGGCCGCTCATGAACAGTAGCAAAACCAAGCAACACCATTAATTACAAATCAATGCTTGGTATTCCAATGCGCTCTCCATCCTGAGACATAAGATGTTAAGTCTCAATATGTTCAGTAATTAGAGTTACTCTGGTTACTATTACGGGTGACATTCTCACAACGTCACAAATGCCCTTCAAACCGGAACATAACAGTGAAAATAGACATTGTAGTGGTACCACCAGTAAGTAGGAGAAATAGTCGAAACTAGACAAAGTTCATGTTTGACTTGAAATTAATTTACTCCTGCTGAAAAGATGTAGGTACTCAATCTTTTAACTCATGTCTTGTTTTAGAAATCTGTTCTCTCAGTTGCTAGTTTCTACAGCCTGTTGGTTGGTTACTTGGTTACTTATGTTAACAAAACTAGTTAAACCGTTAATTAGATATTACTCACAACAGTCTCATGTGGCAGATCTGCATGAAATTGTAGAGCTGATAGTGTTGGCGTCGCCTCCGATGGAGACTTCACTTCCTCACCCTCCGCGAAACTTTGCGCCGATTGGCGGAAGTGAATGTAATACAGGACCTGTTAAAAGAAATTTTAAGTACATATTAGGTATGCTACACAATAAAGCTGAGTTTTTGAACAAGAAATATGATTTAATTTACTGACTATGATTTGTTAATATAAATTCTGTTAACATTAAAAATGATTTTACAAGCATTCTATTGTATTTAAATCACAGGAAATTGGCAATTTATTATATTTATTTTATTTAATGCTTAATTATAATTTATTACAGTAATAGTTAAAATGCTGAAACAAAATAATTTATAATACACATCATTCTATAACTGCAGTTTATAATTAATCATTAAGTACCTGATTGACACAGTCCCACTGTGCCCATGAGAATACTTTGACAATGGTTTCAGGCTCTGGGTAAATACCATCAAAGCCCCACTTCTCAGTGCCATCGTCAAACTCATTCAGAAACATTGGAGTTCTGTAGATCTTAATACCTAAAATCATACCCAGCAATTCAAATTGTAATGTATCTAAATTAAGGTGTTGAAATTTTAAACTTTACTTTTTAATGATGCTTAAATACCTAATATGTTTAAAATCTTTGTGGAAATGAATATTAAGCTTTTAACCCTTGCATGGGCATCAATAAATATGACATAATTTATATTCAACTGATATTTTTCTAGGTACTAAACTTATTTTGGCAAGTTTTTACCTATGTTTGCAATAATAAATAAACACCATAGCATATTCTATAAGTCATTCAAATAAATATCAATTCACTTACATTCCAAATGTTTGAAAAGCAAAAATCTGTCATTTCTTATACCAGGGCTGTACTTATTACTTTTCCCATAGACATACTGAAGCATTATCTGCTTTGTGGAACATTCTTCCACCTCCTCCGGAACTCTGTCTTTATCAGGAAGCAAGCAAATTATATATGGGCAGTATAGAGGATCCTTCACCTCATCACCCTCATTAGGTAGTTTTTTCACTACATATGCCAGTAAAGTGTGTGTAGCATTCACAGAAGCTTGAATTATATTGAGTTTATCTTCAAATGTCTGCAGTACATTCAATGTTTTAGTCTTATTGGCATAAACACCAATATTCTGTACTTCTTTATCATCTTTTGTAGTTGATAGCCAGGTGAGCAGCTGTGAACCATCTTGCTCCTGACCTAGGAGGCGCCATTCCCTTGCTGTTACCTCTGAAATTAATTACAAATTAATTACTTTGTAAATTGGTTCCAAATTTATATTTATAGGTATTTTGCTTTTATAAAGGCATTCAAATGCTATAAATAATATAAAAAAACCACTTCTTATTTATGCTTAACAAAGCATGGAATATTTAGGATCATAGACTTAATTAAGATAAAATTGGTGATGCATGTTAATAATCAATATTATAAAAAGAAAATCTAGAACTGTTATTTAAACTATGCATCATTTACACATTTTATTTTTCCTTATAATAATAAGAAACCTCACAAATAAAGAAAACTTCCAAAGGATTGCATTAAAAGGTTCTGAAGGAACTAAATATTATCTACCATCACATTATTCCTTTTCTAAAAAAAGCAACAATAGCCAGGTAGGTATGAAGTAGTTTCGATAGAGCTTGCCTTTTATGGTGCCCACCCCTCTACTCTATGACAGAAAAAGCTCGTGAAATGTGACATCAAATATCATCAATCGAATGATTATTACATTTGATATAAAAAATCGAGATGTACACCCCACTATTTTAAGAGTCGTATTAATTCACCTATGTTTTAATGAGTGTTTCATTGGAAGTAAGTCGTGTGTATTGTAAAAATATCGGAAATCAAAACGAAAACATTGTTTATTCCGACGAACATACCTTCTTCCAGCTGAGCTTCAAGAATCCCACATAATTTGACAGCTAGGTTTTGCACAGCCATTTTCATATATTTACACCAAATTCACCTGTTATTCACACAAATAATATTAATATGGTATCATATCGCCACGTTATCAATCGAAATAACGCACCTTTATTGACTTTTCTCGCTCATTTTCTATCAGCTGGCGCCCAGCTGTTAGAATAAACTGAAGTCCGTACATCAGAACTACCAACACAAATAATACAATTTTGTTTATCAGGTTGGCTATGCTATGGCGCTGCTTGTGCAATTGAACCAATCAGATAAAGGCGTTAGTTTTCTGTATACGTTTCTTTACACACATTATAAACAGTATTCAATCTAGCAACAGTTACAAAACGAATGAAATATATTCTTTTTTGTTTTTATTATAATGTGTATACTTTTAAATTTAATATTCCATAAACAGATTATAGGTAAACACCGAAATAGTAGTCAAATAAGAACATATATTTCTGGATACCTTATTTAAACTAATTTATTTGTATTATCTTTATTGTTTTTATTTTTTATAATTATTAAAATGGATTGATTTCAATCATTCAAAAATGTTTTGCTTCCATATAAAAATATATTCTACATAATTTTCTTCGTGAAATGAAACGTATTTAAACGGTGACGTACATTTTCAGAAGAAACAAACATGAAGTTAGCAATTTGTAACCCCGCCGAGTACCAAAGTTTTACCGCGACATTTTCGCGCGGAAAGCCGGGCGTTATCGAGCCGTGAAAACCTGAAAAGTACTATGTAAAGATAGATATTCTCCTCAAGTGTTACATTTCTATTTATATTTTGTGATTATAAAACCTTATGTGTGAAATATACAGTAAAATCCAAGATATTTGTGCTTAAAGTTTACTCTCCATATATAGTGGAGGAGGAAATTTCATTTTGTGGATATTGGAATAATTAGTGAATGATCAGGTATGTTCTAAACAATCATTTTGTTACTTAAGAGTGTGCTTCATCTTATACGATAACTAAAGTTACTGATAATTATGGGCTTAGCTTGTAATTAGGTTATAAAACTACGGTGGGCGATAAACCAAGCCAATTATATTGTCAACGGTTAGACCATTTTAAGTGCTTTTATTTTGATAATTGTAGCTCTAATTCTTTTGAATATCGATATTACAATTGTATCACCTCGTGTATGAGCTATTTTTATCAATTTCCATAAGTGGATGGGCCGAGAAACCCAAGCTTGCGACGTGTCTAATGGCGCTGACGGGATGATTTCGCGCGCGAATGTGACGGATTCGTGGCATTTTTTCGAGCAGCTGATTGATAGATTTTTACATTTTAGGGCTTAATAATGATAGTTTATGCACTCTAGTGGCTATAAAACATTAAAATATACGCATTTAGCACGAATTTCTACCTCAAAATAGCCTTAGAAAAATTTTCTCCCGCCAATCAGCAGGGGGCACGCTGTAGGATAATCCACCTATTTCGTGTACTATACCATCAAATACACTGTATTTTTAGTATTTATGCAATTCTAGAATGGTCTGCGGTATAATGGAACCTATTTGTTTTATGTTAAATTTGGAAATATGCCCTCAATTACGGTTGTCAAGTGACATAACCCTATTTGCAACTTGAACATGACATGCGGTAATTTTAGGCAGTATTTAAGTAATTTGAATAATGGAAATTGAAATGATGATGCAGTTAATGAATTGGCAATATATTTTAGGCTGTGGAGATAGTGTGGCGGTCTCGCTGCCCCCTCTACAATGGCACAAACTGGGTATGTAGAGATACGAGTCGGATATCACATTCGAATACTGACCTTGATGTCTATTGTTTATTTATTGCCATTGACACTCATTTACAGTTCCTCCAGTGAACCTAATGAAAATCGTATGAACTTAAAGAGGAAAAGAAGCTCCACAGACAATGAGGTGTGTACAGCTTCAAACATTCACTGCACTGTTTCCTAAATCAATGTTAACATACCCTTTTATCGTTGTAGTCAGAAAACCAGCCTCCCCTGAAGATAGCTTCAAAGGTTGATGAGGACCTGAATGAACAGCAAGCACACAATGTTGTGGTAGAATCATCATCTTGCTCCAGTGATGAGGAGAGCTCACAATATGAAAACAATGAACCGAGGAGTGTTTTTACAGACTTAGATTACAATCCAGACAGTTTTTTGAGCCCACCGAGTTTACCTGATCTACCCAACAGTGTATTGAGTCCCTTGGAAAATGTTGCCAGAGGTGAATCAACACCACACTCAAATAAGAGGCCCAGGTATGTTTCCTTGATGATTTTAAAGCATAAGTTATGTGCAAATCAATGTGGACTATGTCATTAAAAACAGTTTTGCGCAGTTTCTTATTTAACTGAATGTGTATAGTGCAATATAAGCTGATGCTGACATATTCCTCTTGAACAGTATTACTTATATCATCACTAATATCTTATGGAGAAGTCGCAACTTTTGTCTGTATTTTAGTTTGTGATCTTTGCCTTCCAGTACAAGTAAACCCCTGTGCCCCACACCACCAAAACGTAAATGTCCCCTGCCAGGCTTGTCCTGGGCAGATCCCACTGATGTGTGGAACAGCATGTGTGATTTTGACGTCAGATCTAGCAAGAAGAAGAATCCAAACATGTTTGACAATCACCCATCCCTTCAGCCGAGGATGAGAGCTATACTTCTTGACTGGCTGAATGAGGTAAGCATTTAATGTCTTCCTGTGATTGCTTAATTGAAACAATTGGCATTAGACTACAACTTTATATTATAAAGAGCACATGCAAGCAATGTTTAAAAAAATTGCATAGAAGCAGTATTAAAGATAGTGATTTTGAAAGATACATTTCAAATGTCAGCAATTTTCAATGACACAGCTTCTTAAGAATGCATAGTTTAGCACATGTCATGGATGGTAAAATTCTGGATGTGTATTGTCCAGTGTAATTTTTTTATATGTGTTGGATTTTGAGACCTGTAATTTAAAAGCTGGGAAAGCTTAGGCCATAGGTTTAAGAAGAAAGTAGACAGGTATTTATATTAACATATTTTATGCAATATTTCATGCTGCCTTGCAGTGATTTTGTACATGGAATGGTGAGTCTAAATGCGTTTTTTTTTTCTTGCCAATCTTTACATGTGGAAAGTGATGTAATAAAGGGTTCAATGACCTCCTTTTTTGCAATGTTCATTGAACTCTTGGCCAACGCGTTCCCGATACACCACGATTATTTGTTTTTCATCAAAATTTCGGCAGCTTGTTTCCCATAGAAAAAAATACAGTCAATAAAAATCACGACTGCATTATTGAGCAACACACATACCACCGTATCTGCATATGAAAGCGATATTCGTCATCAGTATTACCTTGTTATTTAAAATTTCGATAGTCTTAAAAACAATCCTTTAAAAATGCGCTAGGGCGTACTTTCTACGCCTTGCCACAAGTTTTAGTAAGTTTCGGTAGCACGTGGTGCATACCGTTTCCCGCGTTCTGAGCGTGCGAATGTCGCTATAACCCTAAAAAACTAACCGCAGACGAGCTATCTGAATGGCGATAAGTAAGCGTTTTTGTTGGAAAGTGCCACGTTCTGTTTCCGCTCTTGTTGGAAACTGTAATGATTGCAGTCTGCATTCGACTTCGGTTCCTATTACGAATCTGTTCTATGGTGCCACTTGACAAAAAATATGTACATGAGACTTTTTCGTAAATCATAACTTATTAAAACATTAGTAACTGCCTCGGTGACGTAGTTGAACTACGGTAGCATTAAAAAGCTGAGGTCTCGGGTTCGAATCCCGGGTCGGGCAAAGTGATATTTGATTTTCTTATTCCTTATCAGCCTAGAGTCAGGAATTGTCCCCAATATGGCGATAGGCTCGCCCCAATCACATCCTGAATTACAAGGTGAAATTTGGATGTCCTGGTGGCGCCTCTGCCTACCCCTTCTGGGACAAAGGCGTTAGTTTATTCAATTATGAATTTACACATTCGTTAATAAAGCCTTAATCAACGACTGAACAACTGTTGCAATGAAAAGCCATTAGAAAGAAACCGCTTGTATTTATCCCTTATTCACTTAAAAGCAAGGATTAAGCGTTTTGGGTGTTTGGTGTTATAATAATATGACAAATTACAAGAACCAAAAGAATTGACAGGTCTACTCAATATTCGCAAAAACTTTTGGGTTATAACAAAGACTTATAGCTTCTCATTTTAGCCGGCTTCTGAACATCTTCACGGCGGACTATCGATAGACATTCCGCAAAACTGCTTTTTAAAACCGTAATTATATTCCTGTTGACAGAAGCTTATATCTTTAAAGTCGTAATTCGATCTTGATCGCTTGTGTGGATTCTAATGCAGGGTAATTACTTGGCATTGTAATACACAACAAAAACCAGTAACATTTAGTGTTTGCTTGTAATCTCTCAATGTTTAGAAAAATAAATAAATAAATAAATAAATAAATACACCCAACAGTCACATACATAGTTCTGACCCCACACTAAGATCGAGTCTTGTGTCGTGGGTATCAGAAGCTACGAGAGACTTTTCGGTCTCACAAACACCCAGACCCGAAACAAATACCTGTGGATCACACAAATATTTGTTTCGGTACGGGGATCGAACCCGCGGCCTCTCGTTTCACAGGCGGCGTCAAACCAACTGCGCCACGGAGGCTGTCAAATATTCGGTCGGAATGTTAATTCTAGGCTGATAATACAGACGACAGTAGAGAATTTGTCATGGTAAATCTTATTCCTTTATCGGAACTTCTAAAAGACCCCTATACTATCTCTGTAGTTGAGGTATTATTACGTATCAATAGTAGTCTGCCACGCAAACTTGTGTTCTTTGTATGCATGTATATTTCTTATTTTATTGTGACACTACAACGTGACTGTTTTTTTTTCTTACACGAGGAAAACCCTTAACGGATCCATATAGGTATGTCGGGCTCACCGTTCTAATACAAATTAGAACGTCCTACCGACTAAAACCCCGTGATATACCGCTATCTCCTTTAAAACAGGGGTCGTGGGATACACGTGAGCATGCAACCACAACCCTCTAGGAGTTGGTCCTAAGAGGACCCGCTATATTTTGAGGTTTTGTTACCTCTACCAACCTGCACGTTTATGACGAGAACGTGTCAAATACCGCGCGTAACATTGTAGCGTCTTGACTGCTGCGTTATTTGCCAAAAAGAGTAAAACTCTATTAGGATCTTACATAAACAAAATCACACGTAACTTCGGTATAAGAGTAGATAGAACATAATATTGTTTTGAAAACACTCGGAATGTTGAACGATCTTTTACGAGGCGAAATAAATAGCGAGGATGTGAAATTGGGTAAGTTCTGGATTGTAGGAATCTCTTTAACTTGTGTTATTTATATGCGCCACTGATTTTTTACCATCAGGTGAACGATTTATTTCTTCGCCATTACACAACTGTACTGTACTGTATCAAACCATATACATCCCACTGCAGGGCACGGGGCCTCCGCAATAATCGAAAGTACAAATGAGAGGGGGTTCAATTTATTCCTTCGCCATTAAACAAACCGGAACTTTAATCTTATTGGATTAGTGACTTTTGAACTGAAACCTAATCTTATTCAACAGGCATCACTCCAACCATCCATATTTTAAGTTGTAACTTCTTCTGTAGAAATAGACGAAGTGGCTACATTGTACCTGACTGAAGTACGATTTAATCTCCCACTTGGTAAAGATAAACGCAGTTTCAACTCGGAATATATGTAATACTGATTTTACGTATGCTGATTAAGTAGTATTGTACTATGTCGTTAAACTGCACTGCGAGCGCACGAGTGTTTGAATGAAAATTCTCTTATCAGATACGCTGCAGTAAAAACGGCATAATTATAATATCTATACAGCTTAAGTAGAAGAATTCATTGACATAATTGTTGTTGCTGTGTTCTTTCGGAAGGTGGACAGACATGTGTAACTGAAGATGATGATTATTTACAAATTGACTGCAAGAATTAAAAAAAATGTTTTTCCCAGTGTCGACAGTTATACATACAGTTACCGAGCCATTTATTTATATATAGAAAACATATTATGATTGACCTTGACCAGTATCTATTTGCGCTCTGCGAATAAATTGTTCCCTAGGTTATCTAAATTATAGAAAATTGCTCTTAACACGAAAATTTGTTATATTTTGATAAAAATATTAACGTCAACATTCATAAATGCAATAACACTTGACATTACTTTCTAATCCAACGATCGTATGATGCATATAAATATGTACAAAAACCTTCTTTTTGGTCAATCTTAGACGTATTCTCACGAACCACGTGTTGAGAGATTAAACTAATAAGTACTACAATCTAACCGCGGAAATTACTTTTTGTGTAAACGAAAGGTAATATTTGTTTCAATTCCTAATCATAAAATACTATTGAAGTACTCGTAGCTCAAGAAATTCACATGGACAACAAGCTACTGCAATACAATATAGGCAGAATTTTCCTTGCTTGACCACCTTATACATAGATTTCCTCTAGCCTCTAGGTATTGTAGGTCCTTCAGTATACATGTATCAGTCTGGACTCCCAAGGTCCAGATACATTATAGATACCTTCTGAAAGTGTGTACTCTACTCTATAAGATTGGCAATGAACTGTCGATTCTTCTGGGATTATGAGTGTATACAGGGTATATCAAGACCGCGACCGAAAACGAAGCCAGGAGGTAGTATTAGTGATATCAAACACAATGCAAGTAAAAATTTTACAAAAAAAATCGTCAATTTTTTTTTTGTTATTTTTTACATATCGTCGTATTTGAGTGATTAAACATAGTTTTTCTAAAATAATGACGTACATCGCTTAATTTTTAACCACGCAATGGTACGTAAGGGTTTAAATTACTATTTTTGCAAAAACTAGGTTTTTACCCCTCAAAAACGATGACGAAAAAAAATCCGTCGCTTATTTTGCAAAATTTTTAGTTGCATTGTGTCTGTAGCCGCTAACACTACCACCTGGCTTCGTTTTCGGTCGCGGTCTTGATATACCCTGTATAAACGGTGACCACTTACTATCTGGTAAACTGCTCTTTCAATGGCCTCTTTAACCACAAAGAATTGAATCTGGCTTCCTTTCACAACACCAAAAATTCCAAGATGTTAAATATTTAGCACGATTTTTTTTTTATTAATTTCCTGCCTTTAATTGTGCTGACATCATTTTATGTAGCTAGGTGGATATCGCACTTGTATTGTTAATTTATTCCGTTATGAGTAATTAAACATTGTCAATTTCTCTCACCACTTTCATGCTAATAATCATGCCCGCATGATTTTTTTATTATTGACGGTTTTTTTTAATACTGTAAGCGTTGGAAACTTCCATATTCAGATTTTCATTTGTTGTAAAATTTAGTTTATCATCAGCGTTTTCATACATTTTTTTTTGTAGTGCAGTATTCAGTCTTGTAAAGCCACTGAAAGTCCTGGATGACTGCAGTTGCAATGGTTAATTAGAGGGATAGATAGTCTTATTCCATTGGAATATATCGAGGTCCGCCGACATGCTATCGGCTCGATACATCTCAATATCTTTTGTTGTGAAAATCAGCCATCTAACAACAAAACGGTACTTCTCTTCAAGCAAAAGTTCCACGTTGTAAAAACTAAGAACAGATCATTTATCAGTTTTGCAATCTCGCCAATTCATCGATGCACTATAATAGGAAGGAACTGCATTCCTAATAGGATAGATGCAGATTAATTCTTGTCTAATGTATCGTGATTTAAAGTTTATATTATGCATAGATATCGCTATGGAAAATGTAATGAACAGACATGCATACTTAATAATTTAGCGTGTACAGGCATTACAAATGTAAGTGAAGTCCGGCAAACTGCACAAAGTCGGCGTAGTGGTCTAAAGCGTCTATAACCGAAAGAGCTTAGCTCGGACCATTGGCTGGTCGTTTTGTGGTATAAAGCCTGGCGGGAGATGACGTGTATGTATATGATGATATTTCATGTGTTCGTGCAAAATCAGCGGTGTGAGGGTAGGAGGCGGCCTGGCCCTTGGGCCGCTAGAAATTAAGGGGCGTTGCAGACCTAGTTTTACTTTTGTTCCCATGTGTATGGCATTTAGATGGCACATTAGGATCCCCCTAGCATTCTCGCCCAGGGCCTCCTAGCTACCTCAACCAGAGTGTCATATTAATCTTATTCTAGGGCGTCAGCATTGACTACAACGTATTCGTACTAAATGAATCCTTTGCACTCCATCATTGCAAATCATTTAAAGTTAAACAACGTGTATTTTGGAACGGTAGCAAGTTCTTCCACGCCATATGTAAGAATGGCATTTCATTTGCACTTTTACTGTTCAGTAATTGAAGGTCGTGAATAACTTGGGCGTCGTGCTGTAACGTTGTCCCCTGAGATGAGCAACTTGTATATTGCGTCAACGTAACTGCTTATATATTTTGACAAAAGTAATAGTTTTATTTCTTTAACCGGCGTGGCAAACGAATGTCTATATCCCTTCCGGTGTCCACAAAGCTACAAATGAGCTTTGAGTCATGATTTATGTGACAGCCTCCATTGTGCTCCCATTATTCTCTATTATGTAGAACTGTCAAAAAGTCTATTGTCTAATATTGTCTATACATGGACACCTGAAGGGATATTTTGTTGTCTTTAGAGATCCGTCAGTGACATTGACGGAGGCCCATCACTTGAAGCACGTACATTTAGTTAGACTTTAGGTCATAAATCATATGGTACGTATATAATTAGAAATACTGTAAGGGATCTAGCCGGTTACGCATATGAAAACTGCACTTGCGTCTGATGAAGGGTTTGTTTTTCATCTAAATTAGCCATACACTTAATTTTACACCCCTAACACGTATAGTAAGGGAATAATAGAGGTAACAACCCTGAACGTATTCTCATTATATATTGAAGATATCTTCATGTCTATAATTCTAAATGTCTACAAAATTTGTATGCCCATAAATCAACTATAAACAACATGCAATTTGACTGCGCGAATTCCGAACAGCGTTTTGTAGACTCGGTACAATGTTATACTCGTAGTGCGCTACAATGGACATGTGGTGACTTGTTCATTTTCTGTTGCCTAAATACGTCAACTGCCAATTATGTTTTGACTCTCTAGTTAACGTCTTATAACTTGACAAAACTCGCATAAGAACAAATCACTACATGTTGATACGTATCGTTGTAACGTTCATGGTTGTTACCTCTATTATTCCCTTATTATGGGGGTTAGTGGTGTGAGATTCAATGTATGACTATTTGAGAAGAAAAACAAGGTAAGAACCCTTCATCAGACGCGAGTGCCGTTTCCATATGCTTAACCGGCTAGATCCTTTCGCGTAATAGAATGTTACGGTATAATCGATAAACGCTGTACAATAATTTACAATGTTACAGTTGTAAGAGGAAATCTGAAATTAAAATGAACAAAATAAAATAGTCGCAATTCAAAATTAAATTTATTTAAAGCAGATACAAAAAGTCGGTGAATGGAAAGTCGTTGTCATCTCTATGTACAGTTACGAATTGTAGGTATTCCCCCGTGGCCAGCACTACGAACATATTGTTCAAGCATCGTGGCGAGTGCATTAATAGTCGAACTAAGTTAAGGCGTCTCTTAAATGCTACATTTTTTTTCTTAGTACTCTTCTTGAAAGGTTCATCTCATCATATGTAATGGGTATTGTGCCGTCTGGGTTTTCCAGCTCTCAGTCTATTTTTAGTACCACGCAGCAGTGTATAAGCGCTGTTGTGTTCCGGCATGAAGGACATTGTAGTAGGTATTTAAATGCATTGTATCCGGTTTGAATCAATTGTGTTCTCGTCATAAAAGTATCCGCTAATTTGGGCCGTTTTCGTTGTATTTTGAATAAATGATATTATCAGTGAAGAATCGTTTATCGAACCCAGATTATACGTATTAGCTACAATCTAATGACAACAAGCAACAAACTTGTCCACGGGTGTCTCCGTTGTTGGTTTGAAATAAAAAGAGCAGTAACTTCATTAGACTGCGGCGGGCGCGCGCTAAAGTTTTTTACGTCAGGTACGTTAGGTTTATTCACGTCGACGAGGCGCCTCACCGGCAAAGCGCACTCCGGGGCCTCAATTATTTATGGATTTGGATACATTCAGGCACTAATCGCGGCTAACAACATTATCATTATTTTAATACGCAGATAAGCTCATGTCTGTATCTCCGAAGGAATATGCGGAGATGTGACTACTGCATTTCCCAGTCTAGCTAATTTTCGTCTCGTCACATGATTTTGGCGAGTCTAATACCATATAGCGGGTTCATATTCCAGTCCCGAACAACAAAAAATAAATCAAATTGAAATAAACAGTTTACTAAATTTGGTTTAATAGCAATTGAATACCAAGAATCGACAAATTCGCCCATGGAGATCGTCTGGATCGCGAATGGAATGGGTACATGGTGTTAAAAAATTGAGACAATTAGGACATCCTTTAGTCCCAAAACATCGGGGCAATGCGACGCTTGCGATAGCAATAATTTAATTATGTGCGCGTGGGAGGCAGCTTGTAAACGCTTAACTCAAACGCGCTTTAGCTATGAATTACAACTACGCGTTGTGAATTTTCATCGAAATTAAGAATAAGACGATCATTACTGTAAATAAAATGGTACAATTATAAATACCAGTATTAAAATAGTACAAAAACCCGGCACTATCTTGAAGTTTTTTCCACGCTTCTTTTGTGAACAATGCTACGACATTCTCACTGCACCTGAACATAGTGATATCAAGTAAGCACAAAGAGCGAAATATGTCTTCTAAATGTACGTATATTAATTAATAATCATTATGGTGACTAAATACGTGATATAAGAATATTCGTATTCAACTAGATGTTTCGCTCTAAAAAAATGTATGCATATCGCTATAAAAGGTTGATACTAAATAGTGCATAGTAGCAGACTTCAACATCCGCTCTGCCGTCAGTGTGATAGGACCCCCGCATTGTCGCCAAACATTGCATAAGCATAAGATCACTAAGCAACGGAGACAAAAACTGAACTATCATACCACGGATGATTCCTAATAATTATACATTTTAAATTTGCTGTACTTCGTATCAAATAGCGAGGTTTCTCCCTGTTGTCAGTTAAAACACCCCACACACCTAAACACAACACCTCACAGAGGACACAGACAATACCCCCACACAATAAAACCACAGGAAAAAAAAAAAATGCTGTACTCAACAACTATCTTAGTCATATAAATTGAACACTCACTAAAAGTGCTAAGAAACTAGAGTTCCTAATCAACGTTTTTTAGCAAATTTAATTGAATTTGTAAAAATTAAATAATTTAATACAAAATATGAAATATATCACGGCATTTCTTTGCTGTATTATGGTGATCTGTTTTTTATATGAAAAGAAAAACTACTACAATTTGAAGTAGTGGTAGTATGTCTATGATTTTTTTACCAATCAACTATAATTAAGACTACGAATCATACATGGGGTCAGTGATCTAATTAGGAATCTTGACAGGACACTGGATACATCTACGCATTTAGGAATTCATTTCCAGGGTAATGACATAAGGCCTGTTCAATGCTGTATAAGTTCAACATTAAAGTGTGTCTGTTCGACAGGTGTGCGAGGTATACAAGCTGCATAGGGAGACGTATCACCTGACAGTGGATTACGTAGACCGATACTTATCAAACACAGAAGATGTACAGAAAGGCCGGTTACAACTCATAGGTAAACTTTGAATACTTTGCAATGCAAACGTTAAAAATGCACTTCAAAATATTTTTTGTGTATCATAATTCATAAGACGATTAAATATTTTGAATGTTATTTGAATTTTCTATTGCACTTTAACAAATTAATTTTAACTTTTAAAAAATTATGTGTAAATGCCATTATTTTTTTTTACTTTCAGGTATAACATGTTTATTTATAGCAGCAAAAGTGGAAGAAGTGTATCCTCCCAAAATTTGCGAGTTCGCATACGTGACGGATGGCGCTTGCACGACAGACGAGATACTGCTAGAAGAGCTGTTGATTCTGAAGATCCTGTCGTGGAGCATCACGCCCATCACGATCAACAGCTGGCTGAACGTGTACATGCAGTTGGCCAGCGAGGGCCGCAGCGCCAAGCGGCGCCTGCTGGGCGAGCAGGACGTGGGCGCCAACGCGCTGCGCGGCTACACGTTCGTGTTCCCGCAGTACTCGTCGCTGGAGTTCGTGACGTGCGGCCAGCTCGTAGACCTGGCCGTGCTGCACGTGGACGTGAACCGCTTCTCGTACGGCACGGTGGCGGCGGCGGCGATGGCGCACTCGTTCGGGCGCGAGGTGGCGCTGCGCGTGTCGGGGTTCCGCTGGGAGAGCGTGGCGCCGTGCCACGCGTGGCTGGCGCCCTTCGCGGCCGTGCTGCGCGGCGCCGCCGCCTGCGTCGTGCGCGCCGCCGACGGAGAGTTCGTGCAGCGCGCCGCCGGCCTCGACCTCATCTGCCCCGACCTCAACAGCGACGAGAGCCACCGCGTGCAGGCGCACAACGTCAGCCTCGACATGTTTGTACGTACACACACTGCACACTGCACGCGTGCTTCTTCTTTCAATTCATTCTGTCACGTTCACTTCAGACATCGTTCAATTACAGCAAGTAGAATTAACATTATCCGTCCGTATTTTGACCGCAACGCCAAACGTCTAGCGATAATTTACGGCACCAGGACATGACTGGAAAGATGTTTAAATGCATGTGTTTCGTGTTGGCACAGGATAAAGTGTACCAGCTGATGTCGGAGCAGGCGGAGGCGTCGTGCTCGGCGGAGGGCGGCGCGGGCGGGGAGGGCGGGGAGTGCGCGGAGGGCGCGGCGCACATCTACCCGCCCACGCCGCCGCAGTCGGACCACAAGAGCCCCGCCACGCCGGGCACCAAGACGCCGTCGAGTCGCCAGCAGGCGCTCGCGGCGCTCGACGCGCTCGACCACATGGACGCGCTGCACGTGCTGGACGCGGCGCTGCGGCCGCACCTGCACTGAGCCGCGCGTGCGTCGTGCTGCGCAGTGGTGGGACGGCGTGGTCGTGCGCCGCCGCGTGGCGCTGGCTCTGGCAGGTAGTGATGCGTCGTGTATGTCGTGTATTCGTCGGGCGGATGTCCGCTCTGCTACGTTGGCAAACGTACGCGTGGTTAACGACTGATTGCGCAAAAACTTATGACTTACATTACTTTAATTTTTGCGCAATTCTAATCGCAACAATCTAATCTGTAGATTTTTAAGGATCTGATTTTGCCGCTGGCGTTGCTGGAATATATTAATTATTGTTTGGTTGACGTTACCTAAAAAATAAATATCGTCAAAATTGTAGTATAATTTAATATTTTTGAAAGCAAAACTCAACGAGAAACATATTATATGTACCGTATGGCAAGGGATTCATTGAGCTTTGGAAACATATTTACGCATTCATAAACCTCATAATATGAGACCACCACTCGTGTCACACAAGTTCGATCCATTACATTATCATATTCATTGAATTCATCCCCTGTTTTAAATTCTTCTTAAACATCCTTTGAAGATAAGTCCCAGTTGAAGATTTTACCACTAACCCGCCGCAATTGTAACCCGCCCGTGTGAAGTGTTGCAGCTTACTAACCGACTAGCGCACTAACATGCTGTTTGTAGTGTGCATGCCACTCACATTCCTTCAACTGGGGTGTATCGTAAAAATAAATAGATGTTGCTGGCAACCCCTTCATTAAACAAATAGTACACCAAAAATTGTTATATTCATAAAACAACATGGTTATCCCTCCATTTCTTAAACCAAACATGATAAGACGGATTTCTGAAAATTATACATAAAGTATACCTCTTTATAGGCCCGATGTAAGATTAGATTGTCGGTAAAGATTTCATAATAATTTTGTCTCTTGTCTGAATCAAAATGTATTTTTTTTTTTCAAACTATTTTGTATGAATACGCTGATTTGTCGATCACAATATGAACAGTAATGAATATTCCAGCATGAGTCCCGGCAACGGCATGATTGTGGCGGAGCAGGCTCGGGGTTGCTTGCGCATCCCCCGACCTGCAAATTGACTGAAAATGTAAACTTAGGTACTTGTGAAGAAGTTCACAGAGCGCAACTTAGTCACCGAAGAGAACTTTGTTCCTATCGTATGTATTTATGAAGCACAGTAGCCGCGTCGCGGCCGGCTCACTGCTTACACATTCCTATCGTTGGTGTTAATGTATGATATGTCAGTAAAGTGAGTAAGGAGTAGGTTTTCAATCCACCTCTTAAGTTTTGTTTCATTATTAATATTTACGAGTTAGTATAATTTACTGTTGAAAGGTTGTGTTCGCTCATCGCTTACTAGTATTGGTGTATTACTTTAAGTGCATATTGTAAATAAGAATGTATTTGAAACTTAATCACCTACAATCAATCTTATATCCATACGCTCAGATAGTATATTGATACGATCGAAATGTAATTTTATTGCATATTTATTTATATACTTAGTAACTAAACACATGATTTAGTGGTATTCGTTTTAAAACAACAATCTTAAAATTGATCAATATACGCATGCTTTAGAAAATTGCCGCCGGCTATTCGTTATATTTTTCAATAAAACGCGAATCTATAATCATCGATCAATAAGGTTGCGTGTCTTAAAAATAAATACCATTGTCTATAGGTTACCATACTATTGTCGATTTCGTTTCGTATTTCAATCAACTTTAGGAAAATAAATCAAACTATTATAAAAACACGTGAGCATGTCCAACCCATTCGAACTCTCGAATTAAGTTTTAGTGAATAAAATTAATTATAATGCCTATAACTCCTTCACTTTGCTATTAAATTGTGTAAATAAATTGATAATTCTATAATTTATTACCTACTTTGATGATATACGAACAAATACAACGTTCGGGAGACTGATTTATGATTATTAACTAGACGAGCAAGTACAATGCAAGTACTATATAAATATATTAATTTTTCAAGTGTAATGCGTATGATCTTTTACAACTAAATTCAAATTTTAACCAAAGACTGCCATCGCTGGACAAAGATCTTCGTTTCAAAAAAAAATAAAATGTGTGGGATGGTTTTAAAAGCACAATCCGTAATCGAAAATTTTGATTAGCAATATAGTCTGGCTACGAAATATTAGAGAATATTACCATGTTATTGGCGTTTCTTATGCACTTTCCCATTCTATTTATGCTGCAATGTTCTACTGAGTCGAGTTGGTTGATTAAAATTTCTATGAAATAACATGCGTACCATGCGTATATCTTATCAATTTATTTACAAATATTTTATTTACAGTGCACTGTGAGAGCTGCTACTGTTGAGAACTTTGCTTATATTGTCTGTAAAAACTCTTTTTATTTTAAACTGTATAAATATATTGTTTTCTACGCTGCATATTTTTACCGTGTATTATATGTATATTTTTATTACAATAAATATGTGATTGCGGCGCTAGTGTATTTTAAAATCCCAACTCGACTGGGCATTGAGAGCGCTGTTTATAAAATGTTTGACTGTACTTACAGCAAGTAATATATTATTAAATTAGCAATTGAGCTATTGATTGTGCCTTACGCCAGAATTAATAAGCGATCTGGATTGCCATCTAAGGATCGATCCCGAAAATGACCAATAGGGTCAATGATTTATCAACATGCGCACATTCTACTTATTTCGATTGGTTTATTATAGGGGTCGATGTTTAGATAACTAAAATGATCGCTTATTATTATCGACCGCTAAATAGTTAACTTAATATCCTAATGCTTTACCGTTGTAAGTGGAAGTAGTTGGGTAAGAAACATATTATGTACATAAGACTTAGCTTACAGTGACAAGTTCTTAGTGACAAAAATGTTTATTATATTTATTGTTTGTAATGCTGCCGGCTGTCTATTGGATATTACCTCAATAAGATTTTGTATAAATATTTATAACTCACAGATTTCTAAGACTCGAGCTAGCTCACTTCTCGCTTTTGACTGCAAAAGTTTTGCAGTATTAGTGCGCTTTTCTTAAGTTAAAACTAACCAATTACTTGGTTCTAATCTTGTATAAGTTGCATAAATTAGATAATATATTGTTAAAATGTTGAAGTATGAAAAAAAACTGATTTTGTATTAGTATAATGTTATTGTTAAGTTTAGATGAGTTGAAATGGTTATTTCGCGGTGAGTCGGCGACCGCAGTGTGTTGAGCGAGCAGTGAGCCACCTCTCGCGTCCTTTCAACTGTATATGTACCTAAATAAACGCAGAGCTGAAGAGTTGAAAGTAGTTGAAAATCGTTAGTAGAATTAAGAGAAACGATTACGCTTATCCCCTAAGGCAACATTTCGCCTTATAAATAAGACTCATAGATGTGTTACTTTCTTTCAGAACAATTTCAGATTTATATATAGAACGGTAACAGCCTTTTTAGTCTTAAGTTATTTTTATATCAATTTATCTAAAGCTGATAATATAAACAAAGTTGGAATTATAATAGGTTTTCCAATTGTATTTCCGGATAGTGAATGTGATCTCATACGGTTCGACACGGAAGCCATAATGTCTGTTGTTCATGCTAGAAATTGTTATATATTGTGCAATACGCATTGATCACATTGATTTGTACGTACAGTTTGGATGTCGTGGAGTTAAAGTATTAAATAAATGGTGTTGATGATGATTTGCTGTTTAATTCATTTACTCCTAAGATTCCCACGTTTCTTCGTAAAAGTCGCCATAAGGCGTCGTCGTCGTCAATTTCGTCACATGACTGCCATTTATACTTAGATCTAAAGTCGTATTCGTATAAGTCCTTATGATTAAAATATCAATACGACCAGGGTTTTAAACTATCACGACGGAGTTGAAGGGCGGAAATAAATCTCAAGGTATCGATCTTCAGGAAATTGCTTCCAAACACGTTAATACTACGAAATAATAAATGATATGTTATAAAAAATGAAACCACCAAACAATGACCCTGGAACCCTCCATATTTGAAATCTAAGTCGCCCAAATACATTGGTAATAAAAATATGCCTAGAATTGCGAGCCTTGTCATTCATCAAATGAAAGGTAACGTTAAAAAATAAAGACGTCTTAATTAAAACAAATAGATCTTTATTATAAAAACCACTTTGGTGCAACAACTATAGATACAGAAATCATACAATTACATATAAAAATATTACAACTCCACATGATGTATTTTGTACAGAATGCGTTGCAATCAGGTTAATCTACGGACGCGGGTTGGCCATCCTGTAACAAACCATAAGGATATTAGATAAAAAAATAAAATTTTACCAACATTGAAAATGAAGGACGGAAGAAAACTATTAACGACTTTGTCATTTGGCAACGACAGCAAAAAGTAAAATGCAATTTCATGCTGTCATTGAAGTGATAAAGCTTTGTTATAGCTTGTATTATCGGTAGTACCAATGCGTTGGCTTGAACATTAATTGGTGCCACTGCCTTACAGAAAACTAACGCATGGTAACAGTGTTGTGCAGTTTCGTTCGTAGAGCAATATTTTCGCGGACCCCAAGATTGATAAGATAAACGTATCCGTCAAGTGATACTGTAAACTCGTCAGAAAAATCCAGGTTTCGACCAGGCTAGAATAATTATGTGCACCGTCGAGAAATAACCATCCCTCGCCAATGGTTAGGAGATTTGGACTACACTGCACTCAGGTGTATTGTAGTCGCTTTGCCGAGGTAGTCAAAAAATAGTATGTAGTAGAACTTACACATGTATGCTTATTTTGGGTCCAGCGGAGACGGCCACGTCGTGCGGCGTCAGGAACACGAACTGCCTGTTGGTGTTCGCGAGAGCATGCGACAGTAATATGTCCATCACTATCCTGCGGTTCACGTTATCCTGCGCACAAGCATACACACTTCATTAGGTAAAATAACGATTTATGAGGTTGAAGACAGTACATTTAGAGATTTTTGATATATTACTTTTAAAGTGTATACAAGGCCTTATGACGTGGAAGGTAAACATCGATAAAAAAACCTGCATACTAATAAAATCCAAATTCACGAACGTCATCACATCGGTAGTATATTTTTTACCATATAACAATAGCTCGAATCCTAAACAGTTTGTTAGTTTCGCATGTTGAAAAAATGTTATTCGTTTTTGTAACTAAAAAAATATATACATAACCACGAGATAATAAATACATATATATAGGTTTTAGTACGTATAGTTACCATGAAGACGTCGCACTCGTCCATGAAGTAGAAGGGCAGGTCGACGCAGTCCCACAGCGCCATGATGAAGGCCACGGTGGAGTACGAGCGCTCGCCGCCCGACAGCGACGACGTGCTGGCGCCGCCCTCCGCGCCGCCCGCGCCGCCGCACGCGATCACGAGCGTGCCGCGCACGTTGTCGATGTTCATGCTGCCCTGACACGGAAGGAGCCTTCGCTATTTATCATTATTTCATCTACCGCAGGATATAGAACTTCTTCATATCTCATTTCTCGATCTTGAGCCAGTCACAACACGCATCTAGGTTCGATTCGCTTTTTTTTTACCAAAAAATTACAAATTACAAAGGTCTCGAATACCTTAGATAGTCTTTAAAAATTCACAGGAAAACGCACTTTCAAACATTTTCTAAAAAGGCCGCTTTCCGCATTTTATAGATTAGAATTAATTTGGAATACCACCATTGTTAGTTGATACTTTAACTAGATACAAGTGTTATGGATACCATGATGCCGTCCAACAATAATTTCACAAGCTACAAAGTCAAGGTTGGTATAGTGTCTTCTAGAAAATCTAAAAAGTAAGTATGTTTATGACGCACGCGTGATACTCACGAAATAATTCCTCATCTTCAACATGGCATTGAAGCAGTGCTGCACTCGGCCCGCGATGCTCGTCTGCACTTTGTGACAGAACCTTAGATGCTTGTTCGTCGTGTCCTTAATCTGCATTCAACGGACATTTCCTTACTAATGCTTGCATGTGAATGATAAGATATGCGCAAAAACATCATAAATAACAGTGAAATCGTTGAATATATTTTTATGCTAGGGGCTTGATTGACCCATCGTATTTTTCGTCATTGAATAGGTCATTGACCTAAAACCTTTAATCTCTCTTTGTAAGTGAATTATGTAATTGATTTCTTGGAAATGGCTTGATGGAAATATAATTTTGTAATAATGTTTTACAATACTTTACGATCTTATCTAAGATATTACCTATTTTAATTGCAAGGGGCGGAAATGGTGCAGATAATAGGGTAAACCACCCAATTGCTGGCACTCGACTAATTTATTGGCTCCTTTAAGTTATTTATCAATAATAAGGTTACCAGTATCCGAACACAGTTTATTCTCTTAGTAATCAATAGTAGATTTAACGTTCTAAAATACTGGACCACAGAAATATCTCCTTTTCAAAAATGGCGTCGCGATGAAAACATATTTGTTGTGCTCGGACTGGCATAAAAAAAGTAACAATATACTCTGTGTTTTTGCTAAGGTAAGAGGTTTACTTATCTCAATAACTTTCGTAAATCTTTCGAGTTTTGGTTACAGATACTGTTCAATTCAATTATTTAGTTGTTTAACTTCCTTTTCCAATCATGATTTTTAATGTTTAGGCTATTTTCTAATTTTTTTTTGCGGTGCCATCATCTGGTACGTGTAATATGAATCAAACCGTTTTATTGGCACACAAATTGGTTTCGGCAAATCAAAGATTACCTTGATGAAAATAATTTATTTCACATACTTTCAGACCCAGGACGTGTGTTTAATGGAGACGAAACAAATTTTGTGTTGTACCCAAAAACAGGTGACGTTTTGAGTTCAAAAGGAGAAAAGAACGTATACGAAGTTGATCACCAAAACTTCTTTGACGGTTATGTTCATTTTTTGTGCAGATGGTAGTCTTACACCACCAATGGTGATTTATCCTTATAAAAGACTACCTGCAGAAATAACTTCGCAAATTCCTATTTATTTGCAAGTTCCTAAATTTGTTCCTATTCCTTGGAAAAATAAATACTATTTTCATTATTAATATCAGTGTTTTATTGGGACATGTGTTCAAATTAATTTTTCAATTACCTACTATGTTATGTACATAAGTCATGTACTATGTTATACACATAATGTGAAAAAACAGGATGTGCCAATAATAGGGTTATTTTTACTGCCAATAAAAGGTTTTACTATGCCAATGTTTGGTATTTTTACTCAACATAACTAAACTTACTTTTTAATCAATATTACTGCCTAACCTAAAATAAAGTCTACTTAAATGCGTTTTCTGATAATATTACAAACAATTTAAATCCCTTTTCTTTGTTTCAATTTATAGAATATAAGTAATTATCAAATTTTTTTTGGGGTAGTCTCTTAAAGTGCCAATAATTGGGTGGTTTACCATATATCTTTTAATTTTCGATTTTTTTAGAAAGAATAGTTCGAGTAGTTTTCGATGATGTCATGAAGGAAGACTTGAGAGTCAATAGCCCCAATACGGGTATAATGAACGTACAGATATGTATTGCCAAGGTAGTGGGTGTGTTTATTAGGTAAGTGGTCGGTATATGTATTGGGTAAAGGGCAGGTATATGACAGCCTCCGTGGCGCAGTTGATTAGACGCCGGCTGTGAAACGAGAGGCCGTGGGTTCGATTTCCGCACCGAGACAAATTTTGTATGACCCAAAGGTATTTGTTTCGCACCTGGGTGTTTGTGAGACCAAAAGTCTGAAATAGTTTCTGATACCCACGTCACAAGATTTGATCTTAGTGTGAACTTAGGATTGTGTATGTGACTGTTCGGTGTATTTATTTATTGTTTATATGACCTCGGCTATGAGTTGCTGCAGCGTGTCGAGCGTGTGCTTGGTGCGCTGGTACTGGGTCTGCACGTCGAGCAGGCGCTCCGCCACCTCCGCCTTGGACAGTCCGTCGCTGCGGATCGCACTTAACTTCTGCTCGATCTTCTTCAGCTCGGCTGTTACTATCGACATCTCCCTACACATATACATTCGCACATATATTTATGGACCTTAAATAACTCTTGAGTACTGAAGATTAGAAACTATATGGACTATCAATAACACTCAAACTCATAACAGTGGTAGCCAGGTCAAGTAGAAGTCGGATAGAAGTTCTAGTCCACTTTAAGACATGTAAAGTAGAGAGAAATATGTGAAGACGGAGAGGAGAAGATCATAATGGTTATGGGGCTTTGAACACACCCCTTGAAGTAAAACCAGTGACAAAATTGTTTTTCACAGAGTCTTTCTGTCCGACAGCGGTATCACTCTGTCAAGCTAACAGCACTAACTACAGCAAACCTTGAATTTCCATACAACCATCCCCACTCACCTAGGCTCCTCGATTCTAGAGCATAGCTTGAGCGCCTTCTGTATCTTCTGGTTCACGAGGCCTTGCTTCTCGTCCAGGAATGCCTGCAGCTGCTGCAGCTCGGCCGAGTCCTTGTCCACGCGCTGCGAGTACATGCTGCGCTCCGACATGCCCTGCTCCACCCTCAACTGCTCCTGGATTATCTCCTCCTGGGGATTAAGATTAAACTGTAGAACAAAGCCCTAATATCCCTGGATGCTAATCTTCAATTTAATTTAATTAAGTTTCCAATACAGTCACAATGCAAAGAAAATGATCTAAAATAAAGGAACCAAGAAAAAGGACATACTTGATGAATATCGCATTGAACAGATAATGTGAACTCCTTGAATGGAGGCATAAGTTTAGAAATACTCTGTATGGATAAACATGGTGATTATTTGTAGTAATAATGACAATACTCTCCAATTGCAAGAATATCTACAAGCCAAACCTAGACTGCAGACCTAAGTTCAACAATAAACATCCTATGAATAAATATTATCATGAAGAAATTATACTGATAGGAGCTGTCAGGGTTTTTGCCCAACAGGACAAATCTAATTACAAATGCACTCACGCCAAGACTCCTGACTTCCGTGGTGATCGCCGCGAGGCTCTCCTTGAGTTGTGTGATCTTGACGTCGATGTCGTCCGCTTGCTGCTTACGCTGCTGCTCCTTAGCAGACAACTCTGATAGCTGGTCCTGCATCTGCTTCACCTTGCCAGTGGTCACGTCCAATTCCTCTACCTGTACAATACCAGCAAATACGTGAAACTTAAAGTACATATATATAAACATAAACTCATGCCTTTTTCCCAGAACGGGTAGGCAGAAGTGCTACCAGGACACCCACATTTCGTCTTCTATATTCCGTCCCATGATGTGATAGGGGGCGAGCCTATCGCCATAATTCCTGACTTCAGGCTGATAGTGAATAGAAAAATTCAATATCACTTTTCCCGACCCGGGATTCGTATCCGAGACCTCAGCTTTGTAATCGTACCGTGGTACAACTACGCCACCGAGGCAGTCAAACTTAAAGTCAAATTACACAAATTACAATTAATGATCTCTTTCTTCTCTATTCTATATCTAAATTCATGTATTGTAGCATCAGGTCCAGAAGATACTTGGGAATTTTGTCTCGGCTGTAACTCGTTCAGCGCAGCATGAACGCTTTTAATTATGGGCTGAAAGTGAAGTCACGGAACAGTGTGTAGTAAGCTGTGTTCAGCTAGAAGATTTTTGGTTAATAATAATGATCATCTTCAACATGGGCATATAGTTAATACCATTATTTCGAGGACATACTACTGAGGTGCAAATAAATCCAAACTGCACCAGTATGATGTTTTATGAAGACTTACCAATACGGCATGATGTGGTGTTTCCTGCTGTTCGAGCGCTTCAGTCGCTCTCCGCTGCGCCTCTTCCTTCTCATGCACGTCGGCAAGCAGCGCTTGAAGCGCTTTCGACGCCGTGCGCTCGTTTTCTCGAGCCTGCTTAGCTTCTTGTTCCAGTTCTTCAGCTTTAGCCTCGAGGGTCTTGATATTCTCTTCCGCCTCTTGGATTTCAGCTTGTAATTGCCTGGTAAAATAAGACTTTCAAAGTGGTATACTTGATAACTTGCGGTCCGGCTCGGTTTCAACTGGGTGCAGATACATTTTGAGTTCAGTCGACATCAGATATATGTATATTAATTCGCGTACTAACTGTTTTATATTTAAACTCAACGTGACTGCCTTCCTTTATGGTGCTTTTCTCATCTTGTCCTGGGCGTCCCGTCCTCCCTCTCGTCGACTCAAGGCATGCAATTCTGTCCTTTTATATCCTATTTCATCCGCTCTAAATTCTATCCCAAATCATCCCTTTGAGTTTGAAATAGTATCAAATATACATATTTGAATTCCTTGCTCATCCCACAGGAACACTACATTTTCGGGATATAAAATAACCTGTGTTAATCCAGAGTATCAGCTACATCCAGACCAAATTTCATCAAAATTGGTTCAGCCGTTTGAGAGTAAAGAAGTAACAATCACATAACTTTTGCCTTTATAATATTACTAGTAGGATACAAAGTGTTAATACCGTTGCCACTGCACCGCGGTGGTCACCGACTGCGAGAGGCTCGGAAGTGTAAAGAACAAAAACACGCGCAATGACGTAAAATAAGATAGCTGAAGAAAGTCGCTAACACTAAGTACTTCATTTAAATTACTTAGTTGTTAAAAAATCCTTATTACCCCGACATAAACCATGATAAATTTTATGATATTTCGCCCCACATTTCAAATAAAAAACACAGATTTTACACCTAAATAGTTGTCGAACAACATGGCGTACCTCTTTCTCTCTGCGGTGCTGATCTGCAGGTACTTGCTCTCGCCCGCCTGGCCGCCGTAGCTGCGGTAGTTGGGCGCGGGGTGGTACTCCGTCCTGTCCAGCGTCACGATCTTGGAGCAGTTCTCCGGCACGTTCTCCTCGTTGTCCGACAACCGCATGGCGTCCTCTGAAAAATGCAAACTATTATATTGCCGGCACACGAGTTCCCGCCTTCCTAAGATTCCCCGAACTAGCCATTTTAAGCGGTGCATGAAGTCTTAATCATATACGTCAGCACAATTATGTATATGAGGAAAATATAAATGACAATCCGCATTCGATGTTCTATCTGGATGACACTATATTCACTGTTAGATGCGTTGCGATGCAGTTACTTTTCAGAGGCAGAATTTGATGGTGGTTCCGTTGCGTTTGTTGCTGCTGCGAGTGAGGCAGTGCACTGACCGTGGTCGGGCACGAGCAGGATGGCCTCGAGGCCGAGGTTGTCGATGAGGAAGTTGGTGACGACAGGGTCGGGCACGTGCAGCGCGTCGAGTGCGCACGTGTATCCGGCCGCGCGCACCTTGTTGCGCGACACGTTGTGCTGCTGCGCCAGGAACTTGCTGCACGTCACTGCCGGCTTCGCTTCCTTCCCGTACACCTTACCAACAAACAAAATTGTTTCGTCAAAAACCAAAGTTATCTTTACTAAATAAAATTATGAATAGACTCAAACAGAACTTACTCTGCCCATGATTTCAAAGAGTTTCCTGGAGTCCTCCGCGGTGTTGACGCAGAAGGATCGAATGGAGCCGCCGATAATGTGCTCCAAAGCACCTCCCCACTTCTTCTCTTTCACTTTGAGGTAAGCACCTTCATTTCCAACCATACATAAGAACACAGTTTTGCATAATTTATATTTGAATAAAGTGCCAAATTGATAATGGTTAACAAATGAAATATAATTTATATTATTTAGAAGTATTTTGAAAATGTGGCACTCACCTACAGGTCCTCGAGGTGCTTCGCTGAACTCCCCTCTGGCCACCGCTTTTTGCACCTCCTGGCACAGAATCACCATGTTCTTGCCGTACACTGCCAGCGAATTGTTGCCGCGGGACTCCAACTCGCGACATTGTTGTTTTAGGGGCTCTGGACAGAATAAATACGAACTGATCCACTACATAATCTGATCACATAAGTTACTAGCATTTATGCAGTTTTCTTATTACTGTTGAAGTAAGATACAATGACATCAATGAGTGTGTGTATTTGCACGTTTGATTATAGTAGTACTGACTGAGCGCGTTCCTCTGTCGGTGCGCGTGGTCGGCGGCGCGCTGCGCGGCGGCGGCGGCGTGCGCGGCGTGTGCGCGCGCCTGCTCGGCGTGGTGGCGCGCCGTGGCCAGGCGCGCGCGCCCCGCCGCCGCCGCCGCCGCAGCCGCCGCCGCCGCCGCCTCCGCGCGGGCCCGCTCCTCCGCCGCGCTGCCGCATCTAAACACACAACGCTACTTGGTACGGTTTTTCAAACTAACCACTTACTGCTACTGATTCATAGTATACTATGAAAAAATTCTATTGGAAGGAACAAAAACCGACAAAAATGTATCACCGTACGTTTTTAAATTATTCACCGCGAATGCCCAATGCGATTTAAAACATGAGTAACATGTTAACTCAATTATAAAACATATGTTGACAATAAAAAAAAAGCATGTTTTCTACTGGGCCGCGACTCAAACTTCCACTGAAAATAGATGGTTTCATATAATCGCAACGTCGCGTCGCCGAGCATGTAAAAATGTAATAAGTTACAACCTACAAAACGTCAATGGTCAAAACCTGTCAATGGTATCAGAATAACCCTAACCAGATACAAAGAATGTATAACAAGGTACAAAGCAAGAAACCACGACTCACTCAATATTATTGATCTCCCTCTGCAGGTCGGTGACTTTCCTGCGCTCCCTGTTGAGCAGCTCCTGGTGCTTGGCGACGGCTTGCTTGGCGGCGCGCAGGCCGGCGTGCGATTCCCGCGCCTGCCCCTGCAGCGCCCCCAGCTCTTCCTCCAGCGGTGCCTTCTCATGCTCCTTGCTCTCTAGACGACTCTTCAGAGCCCTTGGGAACACAAACGGTATTCTTCACCGACTAAATACGTATAATTTTTTATAGCATAGATGCAATGCAATAAATAGTCCTTCTCATGGAAAGAGCTGTGTTAAAAAATGGGAGGGAAAAATGACCGAAAGGGCATGGGAGTAAGTAAAAGAGTATCGGGCACCCGGCAATCTCAGCCGTCGTAGGGCACATGACAACCACGGAATGACAACAAAGCCGTCGCTTTATAATATTCTGGCATTATTTTACCGATGCAGTAAAAAGATTCGTAACGCATAAAGGTAGATATTTTCAGTGAAAGTAATTTGGCTTGGCTCAAGTTGTTTTAAACTAACGTAAGCTGAGTAAAGGTATTTGAAGCTATACATTGAGAGAAAAAATTAAAACCTATATCACTCCACGTCAGCTATCAGTATAAAAAGCTGATGTTAATACTAAATAGATATTCATCGGGCGAATGAAAAAATTTGCCAAACTTAGCTTTATCGCGGATTTTCCGGAAACTATTTGCGTGTTTATACACGCAATTTAGTTTATTAGAATATTTTATCATAAACTTTGACCCGACAATATGATAATTTTATACCCTACATAACTATGTATTCGTGTAATAGCAATGTTTTTGTCAGAGTTTTATAAAATCAGATACATTTCGGACATTTGTTTTAATAGCAATCATGCAAATGTGCTTCGTAATTTATACGATACCAAACATAAAAATACGTTAACGAAAAAAAAATTATGCAGAAATTAATCATAAATCATCGCCAATTTTTTAATGATAGGTATTTCAAAAAATACAATAATGAGTTATCGATTTCAAATTGCGGAAACATTTTAGACAAATTATTACTTGTTATGAAGATGTTTAAACAACTGCCCTATCACCCCATAGTTTTAATAAGCTTACAAAATTGAAATAAAACTATTTTTTACGGATTTTATCGCGATTTGGTTTAATTTTTACATTTTTTAACTTCCCGACGTTTCGATTTCTTTACAGCTCTCGTGGTCACGGGACGGACTGGGCGGGCGGGTCCGCGTCGGGAAGTTAAAAAATGTAAAAATTAAACCAAATCGCGATAAAATCCGTAAAAATTGGTTTTATTTCAATGTGTATCATTCGCGTAAACTATTCAATTTCCAAAAATAACTTACTCAATAGTCGCATTACTGCCCCCAAAGCTCTGCTCCATTTCTCTAAGTTTCTGTACGAATTTGTCTATCTTCGCTTTCCGCTTGTCATATTCCCTTTGCACCTGGCTAATGTCGTTCTCTAGCTTGGCTATTTCGCTCCAGTAGTACTCGTTTTGTAACTGTTTCTTCAGCTCTCCCACCTCGTCCCGCGATTGGAGATCGTCATAACTAGCTTTCCACTTTTTATATTCTTTTTCTAGTTCTACACAAGCCTGCAAATAAGTCAACAAGCTATTGTATGGTTTATTGGTGTTTAATATTTAATTGCTAGAGTTATATTGATTTTTATGCATACGCCAGACATGAAAAATAAACCAAGTTCGCGATGAAATCCTAGGTATAGTTTTATTTAATTCAAATTGAGAAAATTTGGCATTAGGATTGTTGAACCTATTTTCATATTGTAACTGAGGTCGCAAGAGTGGGCACTGGCGACGAAAAAGTAGTGCTCGTGTTGGGAAAAAGAAAGAGGAATCGAACAGTAAAAACAAAAGGTTACGCAGCAAAACCCAATCGTGACGTCAGGGTCCTATAATGGAATTATGGGTATGTTATCACTGGATTAACAATACAACATTAGTCTTTTGTTAGTGTTTTTTGGATACCCAAAACTTATAAACCTATGGCGGCAATATTAATAAAAAAAGCTTAGGGGCTATAAATAAATTAATTGGCAATTCCAATGTTTTCGGTTCCCCCAACCCTGAATTTTCTTTCTAAGTTATCCCGCTTATAATATGACCAAGATTAAATTATAGACTCAAATTATAGTTTGGCCTTTCATGCTATTAGTCTGTTATTTTATTGTAACTACTGGTGCTGAATTTTTGGATGTCTAATGAAATACTTAGGAAATATTATGAGGAAAAAGCATGGTAATATTAATATAACACAAATTTAGCTATTACAATAGAATTGCACACTTATCTCATGAAAATGTTTACTCTAGCTGTTTCCCATTTAGTATATAAAATGATAATCGAAGTATGACTCACATCTTTTTTCCTGTTCCATATGGCTGTGGCCTTGGTACAATTATCCAATGCTTTCATATAATTAACCTCCGTTTGATCCAAGTTGGTTGCTTTCCTGAACAGGTAGTACATCTTCTCTGGTTTTGAAGCATGGAAACTTCTCGCATCATCTTGGTTAAGCACTGATATTGGGTTGTCCACTTGTATGTCATGTGCCAAGGTTATAGCATTTACTTCTGAATACTTAGTAGATATCACTTCCCCTATAAGACATTAAATGATTCCATAAACTTCATTCCATTTATCTTTTAGATACATACATATATAAACACATGCCTTTATCCCAGAAGGGGTAGGCAGAAGCGCCACTAGGACACCCACATTTCGCCTTGTATGTTCCGTCCCATGATGTGATAGGGGGCGAGCCTATCGCCATATCAGGCACAAATTCCTGACTCCGGGCTGATAATGAATCGAAAAACCCAATATCACTTTGCCCCACCCGGGACTCGAACCCGAGACCTCAGCTTTATAGTAGTACAGTAGTACAACTACGCCACCGAGGCAGTCTTTTAGATGAAACTGGTTATATTTTATTAGTACTGGCCGGCCTGGCTCCGCCTGGGTGCAGATACTGTTTAAGAGTCCAGTCCACATAAGCATATTAGTTCCTGTACCAGTTTATTAATATTCAAACTCAATACCATCCTCTGTACTGGTTTTCCTGTCCCATCCCGTTATATCCCATCATGTGATGTAAGAGTAACTCAAGAGATGTAATACTGTCCTCTCGTGTCCTATCTAATGAGTTTAAAGAAGTAACAAATATATTTTAATTCCTTTCTCATCCCACAGGAACACTACATTTTTCGAGATATAAAGTAGGCAAGTGTTAATCCAAGACAACCCGCACTAGGCCAGCGTGGTGGACTATATGGCCTAACCACTCTCAATTGATTCTCTCGATTGTAGAGTAGGCCCGTGCCCAGCAGTGGGATGTATATGGGCTGATACAGATACAGATACAGAATCCAAGACATCAGCTACCTCCACACCAAATCTCATTGAAATCTGTTCAGTCGTTTCTGAGATCATCACACACAACCACACAGAAAGACAGACAAAAATTCTATTAACCATTGTTGAGTTCTATGAGGTTCATTCAGTTACCCTATAATAGTTTTTCTCAAATATCTTCCATGTACAGAATCAACCTGTTACTAATCTATTATATGTATTAATAATTATTATTATGTAGTAACTATGTATATAGAAGATAATTTAGCAATGAGGCAAAAACTAATAGTTATGTTTCCTTTACCTTGAAAGCTCCACTTGTGTATGACCAAAACATGACTACTATATTTAATTAAATATCTTGTTACATTTAGTATCACTATTTGCTATTAATAAAATAAAAATATCAGGCATCACATTAACAATAATTATAACAGGCATTGTGGAGAGGTTTGTATCACATTAAATATGATGTCATGTGTAATTTGTTAAATATTCCACACCTACTATCTACATCCTGTAAATAAATGACCACTCCCAACAATTTCAAATATACATATGTATATCGCTTGTTAGCATTGATTTCAGCTTACACCAACCCATAAATGTACACATATGTACATCCCTTTATTTATTTAAACTGTAAAACAGTTTAAAAATCAGATTGCAAAGATAATATTGCAATACTTTACTATCTATAATTATTAATGCTTTTGTTGAGATATCGCTGAATAATGATGTTATCATAATTGACATTATGAAATGCACTTTACTAATTGATAGCGTTTGTACAGTAGAGTTATAGTTGATTGTTATTATCAATACAATGCTTAGAAATAAAATGTATTAACATTATAATAAATCTACTTTTGACTCCAAACCATATACAAATAGCATTGAATATTTAATTAAATAGAGTAGACAATAATTAATAAGATAAATATGGAATAAAATACTTGATGTAAAAATTATTACTTTAACATACTGTAGATGATATTATCACAGCATGTGTTGAAAACGAAAATAATATTCTGTCTATAAAAATTTTACACATCACTTAGGTTCAATATTATATGAGCAGGTACATAAGGAAGTTTTTACCAGAAAAGAGTTGGCAAGAGAACTCTAATACTGCTCATTTCATAATAAATTTACAAGAAAACACAATAAAACTCATATGATGGAAACATGCATAACATTAAAATGTTTGTATTACAAAATATGTAAAGAAACTAGCAGTTCCTATTACACTGTTTGTTACCTACCTGATGACGACTTGATTTTATAGCTGGAGCCACCAGATAAGTTGATTGTCCTTATAATAGTGATGTAATCTCCATACACATCATGTTTGTATGCATTTGGAGTGTTGTTCTTTATTCTTATCTCCACTGTTGCCGAGTTAGCCCCTTTTTTTATAAATGCTGTAAAAGAAACATTAATAAAGTACTCTTACACCCGAATACTCAAACGCCATTTAAATATTAAGTTGCACTTAACTACCTAGATCCCGCTTAGTCAGTACAATTAAGCAGGACTTGCTTAGTTAAGTGCAACATAATATTTAAGTGGAATTTGTATATTTGGGCATTAAACAAGTGTGCATGATAATAGTGATGACAGTTGAAGAAATAAAAGAAGTGTGTTTAGATCCCAGCACTTGCTGTTCTGTAATCACTGTCTAGCTCAATGGGAAATAGGTATTGGTGAGTATTTATTATAGATGATGATGAATAAGAATGTTGTCATTGTTTCCTAGCAGAATAGTGTCAGTTCACAACATCCTGTAACTTATATTTAAATTTGCATTTTTAACTATTACAAAGCTCCTAAATAACTTTCTATTTATTCAAAAAGCTTCTACATAATAACCTAAAAATACTTGTACCATGTATTAAGGTACTATAAATTGATATAATATTCTTAAAAAATTTAGTTTGTTTATTTATTAATTTATACTTTACATTCATTGTGATAGTAAAGCAGATTTTACATCCAAATTAGTTTACCTATATTTTATAGTATACTCCCATAAATATAAAAAGCACCTACATGGTGTAGGTGTTTACTTTTAAACATAAAAAAATCAAATCGAATACAATTTTCTGCAACAAAAACTTGATATTCAGACAGTTAGCAAACTTACATGTCAAACTATTTCCTCTATTCGTAGCTGTGGCTCTTCCTCCCAAACCAACAACTAAAGCCGTTAATAAAGCACTTTTCCCGCTTCCATTGCGGCCGACAATAAAATTTACATTTCGATTAAGTTTAATCTGTAAATTCTCGTGACAAAAGAAATTCCGAACATGTACACTATCAATTGCGCCGTCTATATCTTCCAATATATTACCCGTTGCCATTTAAATATATTTATTTTAAATTCCGCCAAAAGAAAAAAGGACTACGAGCTTGTATACAACATTGACATTTCTCCGTTCCCAGTTTCCACCACAGATAGCACGTAGTGATTACCATCTATGACCACAGACTAAGAATTTGTCACTTGACTGCACAGTGCACAGAGCATGGACGGATTATACAAACAGGACTGCGCACTCTGATCATAAAAATGAGCCGAGCAAGAGATGTTGATTGAAGGATTGTGTCCCGCGCTAATAGGATGACACTATTAAATTTAATACATAGACAGAACCAACAGTCACACACATGGCAGGACCCCACATTATAATCGCGTCTTGTTCATGGACGTATTATGGGTCAATCTCCAAATTGGGCGTATTCGTGTGATCGCTCTGGTGCTTTTCAGTTATTGATATTTAATAGTAATTATGTATCTCATTAAAAATAATGATATTCAAATAGCACATTTTTACTATTGGCCTTCAATTTACATATATAGTTACTGAAATATTTAAGTTCAAAAAAAATCGCGACCAGAGCAATCATAATTGGTGCCAGAGCAATCATAAATGGTGAAATCAGTGAAACAAAATATAAATATATTGATAAAATATTATTTATTTAGCCGTTTTATTTATTCAGGCTTACAAATAAAAAAAAATGAAATATTTGGACTTATTTAAATCACTTCTAGGTTAATGAGACAAAATTAAAAACCTTTTGAAATCAACCTTTAATACCTACAGACTTTTATAGTTATAAAATTACTTAGACTCATTAAAATTTAATTTAAAGTATTAAATATTAGTTTTTAGGAAGTATTTAAAGAAAACTAAGGTTTATAAAAAACTAAAATAAAATTCTTAAAAATAAACATTTTATAAAAAAAAAAACAGTCTTCAAGATTATTACTGATTTGTAATAATTACATTTCCCTTAACTATATTTTTAGTGGAAAGTAAAGAATTAAATAGAACAACACAAAGTACAATGCAATTCAGAATATGATCAGATCAGATTGAATTATTGTTTGCAAATGATAATGATACAAATTTTAACACCAAGTAAAAAAAAAATACAATTTCTTTATGGCTTAGTAGATCAACAAACTAAGAATATAAGGTTTATTGGAAGCTCTGAAAATTTAAAAGTCATCAGAGTCGGAGTCGGGTAAATCTTCTGCTGCAGCAACCTTTGTCAAGATGTTATCGTTTTTCAACGAAGATAAAACTACCTCGGAAACACTTGGAGTAATTAAATTTTCATAGTCAATAGATGGAACTTCATCCAAAAAACTGTCCGGCAGGTCCGAGTTGTGTAATGATTGTTGACTTTGATTTGGAGTTATAGTCTGTCTATTATTAAACATTTGTGGGAGTTGAATTTGCTTCTCTTGATTGTATTCTTTTGAACGCTTAACCAGCGAAGGTCGGCTTGCCTTCCTTGGTGCCCGTGACATGTTTGTCTTTGAGGTGCTTTGGTTCGAATCGCTGTTAAGTTGGTAAAAGCCTAAGTGTTTGCCGTGCGGACATTGTACAGCCTCTTGTGGGCAGTTGTCTAAATCACAGCTTATACCCTATCTAAACTAAGAAGTTCCATTTGACATTGGGAAATAGGGATGCTGTCAAATAAATCGGTTCTTACAATATCCGATTATATAGAGATATCGATAATATTTGTTTGTATTTCTTAATCGATTAGTTTATATTTTCAGTTTACATCATTTCGTTTATTTCTTCGTGAACATTTTTATTCTAATGAGACATCAACAATTGCATAAGTCACTTTACTATTTAGGAACAAAAGGAGTGATTTATCTATTACTAGCGGCCCGGCCCGGCTTCACCCGGGTGCAGACACTTTTTGAGTCCAGTCCACATCACGCACATGCTTATGAACACATGATACATACATACAATACAATACATATACTCCAAAGTGAGGAACCTCCTCACTATGTGTATCGTATCCTACAATACTGCCTTCATTTCCATTGTAATATCCAAATCTATTATTTAATAATAAATTATAAATAATATTATTATTTCATTATTTATTGATGTATGTTCGTTGACAGCATACCTATTATTAGCTGCAAGTTCAGTATTTTTAAAAATTAAAACACAACTGTTTTATATCTGCTCGATTATTTAAATATTTTTACCGATTATGCGTATACAAATGCGTTTGAATAGTCTCGACTCTACCGGTAAAAGACCTAACGAGGTGACTTTTTAATGACGTCTAGAAAAAAAAAAATGTTGTTTAAAATGGTTATTTTGCTTTATTTAAAGGATTCTAGTTTAAATTTAGTGATGATGGATTGTAAGTCTAGTGATAAAATATGAATAGCTTCATAATTCCATGGATTTACGGAAAGTGTTATTGAAATTGTGTGGGTTACGTCTGCACAAAGTTATTTACGTTAAAAGTATGAAACGTCAAATGGAACCTGTTAGCTTAGATAGACTATAGTCGCCTCATAGCCAAAACGTTTTTAGTATTTGTTGAAAAATAGATTTATAACGTACAATTAATGCAAAATATCATCGCTCTGGTCTTTTTGGACAGAGCAATCACAGTCATAGCGATCAGAAAAAGTCACAAAATCATAAATATAGCCGAATTTAAAAGCAGTAGAAAGTTGTGATTACGTCTCATAAAAAACATCCTAAAGATCACTTAATTCACATAAAAAAACACATTCACAAGCTTATTATTTAATTTAAATAGCATGCCATAGCAATCATAAAATTCGAGAACCAAATCCAGAGCAATCATAAACTTACCTTCGTAATGTTGGAGCGCGGGAACGTGGCACACAAATATACTCCTCGGCGGTTAGACGACCACTGGTGTTACCCCGCAGGAGGGGAATAGAGTGTCTATAACGCGTAACCAGGGATGAGCGCGATGTTTTACCTCAGCGCAGAGCGATGAGATAAAATGCCCGGTCACGATTTTAAGTTCAAATTGTGGCAAAAGTATTGTTAATATAACTAAAAATATTTTATTACCATGAAGATTAACTATCTGTTATGTAATCTAAATAAGTTGTTTCATATGAACCTTCTCATTAAAAAGTTAAAAAATCTTTTTGTCATTCAATCGGGAGTTCGGTCAACCCAGAGCGATCAGGATTTTAGGGTTTAAGATTTTTTTTTAGATATTTATAATAAACTTATTCATAATATTAGCGTTGTATCACGTAGATTAGGCACCGAACTATATATAAAAAAATATCTTGAAAACGTTTTTCGATTTTAAAGGGGGCTTATTCAGCCCGACACGAAAAAAAATGCCTTTGGAGATCGACCCTTATACAAACAAGACTGCGCACTTTCGAAATAGCTTCTTCCTGAAATAACACATATACATGCTTGAAGCGACTCAATTGATCATGAATTGTACATACATACATAAACTCACGCCTTTATCACAGAAGGGGTAGGCAGAGGTGCCACTAGGGCACCCACATTGCGCCATGTATGTGACTGATGGGTCTGTATATTATGTGTATTAAATTTAATATGTTCACCCTATTAGCGCGGGACACAATCCTCCACTCAATATCTCTCGCTCGGCTCGTTTTTGCGATCAGAATGCGCAGTCCTTTGTATAATACGTCCATGGGACAGATAGACGGACAGAATTACTTCGCAATTCGCATTTATTATCACAGACTAGATCAAAGTTACCTAAGTTGACTGTATTTTTCACAAAAAAATCTGAACTGACAAAATATAAAACTGAAATTGATAATACATAATATAATATATCTAATTGTTCATACATATTAAATGATATCTAGTTTTAAAAATAAATTGTGATTTATAAATAAAAATATTTTCTTGCAGTCTCATTGACCACCACAGTTGAATGGCATCTGTAACGTATAAATTGAAAAACATATTCCTGGCAACATAAAAACGCCATATTTTGCTTTTGTTAAAATTGTGAGGACGAGTGTAATATAATTTGCAATTATCAACATAATTGTGTTACAAATTGAAAAATTTGGTAGAAAATCTTATTGAATATTGTATGTAGAGAGTTTCTTTTACATGCAGGAGCAAGACGATCAAAATCAAGGTAATTTCTTGCGCATACACCGGACGTTATTGAATTAGATATATTAATTATTATTGCGGTGAACCCATGTGTTTTCTTGTCATTTTTTTGATTAACGGCTCGACAAACTATCTGTTACTGACCGCAGTACTTTTCCACACGAAGTTCATAATTGAATAGGTAACAAGATGAGAATAGGTTATTGTTATTTCGAATTATTTGGGGGTAAACACAAGTCGGAACCACTCGAACTCAACAATCTCTAACGATAAGTGTAAATAAAGCGTGTATATGTTTCTTTTTGTTTGTTTACATCCCGATAATATTATGTTCAATGTGTTGTAATATTGATTACAAATTTCATTTCTAGAAATTACAATGAGTGATTCACCAGATCAGAACGATCCACCCAAGGATGTGAGTACTTTTAATTTATTGTATGGTATATTATTAATAATATTTATTTCACATATTAACAACATGTAATATTTACTATTATATAAAGTTCGATAAAAATATTGGTGTCATTAAAGTGCCCTTGAATTTTGTGCATATTTCTACAGATCTTTACAGTTGTGTGCACATTCCAGTGTATAGTATTGTTTAAAAGCACACTGACTTGTTTATGTAACACATTTATCAATAGTATTATCTAAGATAGGCTTCATTATACAATCAACATAAATTAAATCTTTGATTTTTTTAAATTTAAAGCAGTAATAATTGTAGGTACTGCATTTCAGAATGCAACTAATAACATTTTTCTTGCATGTGTATGGAAAGTTTATTTTTTTTACCAATAAATATCACAGTATAATGTTGTATTGACTAAGCAAAGCAATATAAAATTACATGTTATATTGATAAACAGGAAATCTTGATAGTTAATGAATTATTAGACATGATCGTACAGAGTAAACTCATTAAACAATTTGAAACAAGCATATCTGGTGAAATCTTGTTAAATCTGATTATTCTGACCCATTTATATTCAACAAGAGATGTTGCAACTTGCAACAGTTTTTAATGCATCAAGTGTGTTGTCAATCTTCATTTTTATTAAGGTCACACTGCCTGTTAAATAACCTTAATTATCATGGATTACTTAAATACAATATAGTTTAGCTAAATGCATTGTAAAGGCATAGAAACAATATGATGTAATACACAATTGCTTTAAGAAAATATAGGTATTTAAGTATACTACTTTTACTTCTTAAATCAATTTGTAATATATACATCACAATTATTGAACTTCTTTTATTTTCTATTTCTAGCCAAAAGAATTAGAAAAATTGGAAGAAGCAAAATTAAAGGCTAAATTCCCAAATGCAATGCTGGGAAGGGGGGGACCTGGAGGACATTCTGCTTTTCTGCAGAAAAGGCTAGCTAAAGGGGTAAGACTTACTTATTTATGATAGTAAATCATTAACTGTTAATTTAGAAATTGCCAAGTGACTCACTTACTGATTATGATTCTCACACACATGGCTTGTCATTTTTATGGATAAGCCGAAGTAACCATATTGATCTAAAATAAACAAATTGAGATTGATTTACATATACTACAATCCTTATTTTAAAAGTACCTTTGACATTATTTTTATATCATTGTCTATATTTTACTGAAAATTATCATTTTATAATCATCTTGGGAGATTTATGTTGAATTAAGAAATGAAATTCTATTGGCACCAAAGTCTTTGAGATAGTTTAAAATTTTACATAGGAGAACTACAGGAGATTATAGTGAAGCTAAAATTGAGTAACCCATTTTCATAATAATCCTGTATTTCCGCAGGTAGATAATCTATAATTATGTATGTATTAAATATACAACAAAGTAGCCAAAATCCTCTTGAAGTGAGACACATTTAAAACTGTATTTGTCAGGATGTTCTAGATGGTTATGATTAATATATGAAACCAATGCATATAACAGTGACAGTTCATTGTAGGCTTTGTTAGATAAAATGTTAGTTAACTACCTACTGTGGTTATGAGTCATGATTATCAAAGCAAAGTTATGTTAGGTGTAAGTTGCTATGGTTACTTTTATTTTGTTGCTCATAACCTTTTTGTAGTAAGATAAGTATTGCTGATAAAATTTAATATTTGATAAGGTATCCACAATGATGATGTACTGATTGAACTAAAGTGTAAGATGTTACATGGATAGTTTTTTTTTAATCATGATAAATTTTGGTTCACAGTTAATAAATAAATAAATAAATAAATACACCCAACAGTCATATACATAGTCCTGACCCCACACTAAGATCGAGTCTTGTGTCGTGGGTATCAGAAGCTACGGGAGACTTTTTGGTCTCACAAACACCCAAACCCGAAACAAATATCTGTGGATCACACCAATATTTGTTTTGGTGTGGGGTCGCACCCGCGGCCTCTTGTTTCACAGGCGGCGTCTAGCAACTGAACCACGGAGGCTGTCGACGGTAATTAAACTGAATTGTGTTTTGATTTTGTAAAATGTGGTTTCAGCAAAAGTTCTTCGATTCTGGAGATTATCAGATGGCGAAACAGCGGCCCAGCAACTTGGCGGCGCCATTCAAAGCACCAGCGGCACCGGCCAAGCTGCCCACCGGCGAAGCGATCCCCACGCCCGACACCGTCCCTATCCGGAAGACCTCCATCATCCAGCCCAAGTACAGCACACCCAGTCAGACTTCCTAGCCTCGTCCGTCCACACTGGGCGTCAGTTCGTGTCGCTAACTAATATTCCAGATTTTTATTTTTGCTAATGCGTCACATCGCTTTAATATACTAAGCACTGGTTCACTATCATTAGGTTAGTCTGAAGTGGGTGGAATTCCTTATGTAGCACTAAAATTATTTTATATCAACATTGTGATTGATTAGTCTATGTTGAAATTTGGAAACATAACTTTTATAAGAACAAGTGTTATAGTAATGTATAAAAAATTAGGGATTTAGCGTATTGAGGTATGTGTGTGCATTATGTTGAGAGATATTTGCAAATGTTTAATTCCGTTTCGAGTTATTTGCTATGAGCTGCATTAGCTTTATAGAAAAAAAAGGAAAGTACACTTGCCACAATAACATTTTAGCTCCTTATATTATTATGGGCTTTTAGGTTTGATCATATTATATTTAGTTGTCCAGAGGAGTCTACATAGTCGACCACATTGTTAACCTGTAATGTCTCCCATACATTTGTGTCTGTTATTTGTACATAGCCTTATCATTATACGAAGCGCGTGCTTACCGCTGCCAGATGTAGGCGTCTCTACAAAAAATAACGTACACACATGTTATGCTTTAGAAATAAACATTTATTCATGGAATAAGAACAATTTAGGAATTTGTGAAAATTTTAAGAAAGTTGAACTTTGGTCCCTGTACATATTCCCTATTAAAGAGGAGTAACTAAAGTGATCTTAAATAAGTATAGATCTGCTCTCTGTAGCCCCAAATGCGTCAAGAAACGTGGTTTTTATTTTTATATGTAACTCATTATGTGACAGACTTACATAAATGTGTTTTGTTTAACTCCAAAAATGTAACTACAATATATAACATAGCCGGTTGCGTATTTACATGAGTAATAAACTTTTAGAAGGTAAATTAATAACCTCGAAATTGATATAAATAAAATGTATTTACAGTATCCAGCATTAGGGACGTACAAACCACAATGAGTATAATATTCGCACGAGAGTGATACATGTATGGAATAAGGAGAGTTGGAGAGTTAGCCATTATTAAATTAAAATAAATTCTTGGTAATAAAACGTGTATTGTTTTTATTTTCGACTCGTGCTTGTTTCAGGTCGCCACACTACGATATTCGAGATAGAGTTAGCAATTCGAGATTACGCGATAAATGGCACTTTGTTAAATAAAAAAACTTAAATAAACAATGCTAGTGGGCACGTTTGTAACACTGCCGTTGCGCCATCTTTTTGCACTCCCATCATACAAACGATCCTATCATGTCATTATACAAAACTCCAATCTTCAATCCATTATCTGTTATATTTGACTGCTTTCTGAAAACAAAAAACAATGCATAATGTTTATTACATAATAGCCAAATCATTAAATTGCTTATCTAAATAATTTGAGGAAAGCTAGCCATACACGCCATGGTGTACCTGATAGGTTTACCCGTCAAGTATGGTTGAGTTGAGTAGAGGACATATACGTGAGGTAAACCTGAAGCGCACTACACCCCAGAGCCGCCGGCCCGGCGACACAGCCCGCCGTCACAACGCGGCGGCCTATAAGAAAGAATCATGTCGGCAACTAGCGCCCGCACGTGTTGCCCGCCGATATGTTGGCGGCATGTCAAGTGCTCTGCTGACAGCTTAGTTACCCGGCGACACTCAACGACAATAAAGTGTTCCTCATGTTATGTTGCGCCGCCGATATGTCGCTAACAAAGTTGTTCGACTTGTTTCAATCATAGGCGCCGACTAGCGCGTTAACAAAAAGTTGCCGACATATGCCGGCGGGTCGGCGGCTTTGGTGTGTAGTGCGAGTAGGACGACGACGTGCTGCACACGTTTCGGTGTACCTACACGGGGAAGACCTCTCTGGTAAACCGTAGCGTCAAGCGTGAATGGCGGGCATTACTACCATAATTATAAGTAAAAATTAGTTGCCGTTAGGCCTATGACAAGGTGGCGGGATGAATTAGGGTTTTAGTAAAAGGCCTGGCCGCAAAAAGAGCATTTGATAGAATAAAATGGAAAGACATTATTTTGGGATTAGCGTGTATATCTCATTACCTGGGTTCCAATGCACGTAGTCTGGCGTGGCGGCAGCCTGGTACTCGTGCACCAAGTCGTCTACTACGCTGCGGGACTCGTCGAATTCTTCCAGCGATTCCTTGAACATTGGCTCCTTGCGGAACACTTCAAGAAACGCCTCGCGCTTGCGCAGCTTATCGAACTGTTGCAGGCATCTGTCAAATAGCTGCAGTAAAGCAAATATTAATTATATTAAATCAATTTATAGCCATACATACGTCCTTATGTACTTCAGCGTAAAACTGGACTAATTCTAAGAGAAATCCAAAAAGGTCAAGTCAATTTTGAAATGGCATTCTCGTCATATGTTGCTGCACCTAGCGAATTATGTTGGCTTTTCAATATATTTAAATGATAAATAAGTAAAAACAATTGGCGTAGCACAGCAACACAGTGCTTGTAGTCAGAAAGATGAAAAAAAAAAGAGTAAATACAAAATTTTTGACTATAGCTGTGAACAGTTAAATATGTGTAAGTACATTACCGAAGATATATTTGTGTGGTTGGCGAGCAGCAGGCCGGAGACCTTGTGCGAGGCGTGCACGTAGGGCGAGCGGCGCGACAAGGCCACCTGGATGGAGGCGGGGCCCCACGGGATGAACGACGCCAGCTTGCGCTCGCGGATGCGCTGCAGCGACTTGTGCACCTGCGACGGATCCACCTCGCCCTGCAACAACCACATATTCATTGTACTTTTATTTAAAATATTGGCTTCTATTGAAATATTCATATAATATTATTAAAATATACCACTCCAACTGGTAAACAATAACTTCCCGTACATATATTTTGCAGGCACAACATGAAAGAAAAAGGACACATTGAAAATATTTGAAAAATACTATTCATACCTGTATTATATTTAATATCGATATATAACAGTGCTGGTTTGTTCTGTCGGGACTAAGCGACACCATCATATTCTTAGGCTGAAGTAGCCGTTGCATCACATCCAATACAGTCGTCTTTCTAATCTTCGGCGCCTGCAAATAAATGTAGTATAAATACTCATGTTATAAAACAATACACTTACCTGACGCCACGTAACACACGAATAGAAAACACTAACGGACTTATTCATAGATAGATTTAAAACCTATTTTAGTTAAAGAATGTTTTGTCCTTTTCGAACGACTTTAGAATTCAATAGCGAAGAAGACAAAACATTCAAAGGATTCATTCCCTGAAGAATACTACTAAAAATAAAGATATTAGATACAAACCAAAGTTACTTACAGCATTAAGTTCGTGGTCGGCTGTTAGCGGCGTGTATCCAGTCATTAGGAAGTGGAGCCTTGGCGTGGGGATCAACGGCGCCACCAGGCTTATCAGATCATTGTTCATGTATGAAGGGTACCTAGTAGGCAAACAAGCATTGTGCAAGGAAAAATAAGGGTCCCTATGAATCGCATCCTAGATTTTCAAGTTACAGTAATCAATATAATGTTTTTTTTTAAACCCACGGGACCTGGCTCAAATTCACACAGGTGCACCCACACGTTACAAAATTATATATAAACCATTCTCATAAATTACTCCATCTATTGATGAAAACTGCATATAATAAAAGATTTCATAGGGACAGTGGGAAGTTGCTTTGTTTTATACTACATAAAGATGCAATTTTTTACCCCAAAGCCTGTAGGTACGTTAAAAATTAATCTGTGTAATGGAATGACACATGAACTGGGACCAAGAGAATTTACAGTTTTTTAAATATATTTTTCTCTCAATCGAACTCAAGTAATGTTCTGAAATTATTGATAGATACATGATTGATAGACTGATATAGTTGAAATCAGATAAATGATTATACCTTAATGTGGCTGTGCTAGCACTCATGATAGTAGACACTAGAGTGTTGATCTGTGCAAATGAGGGATTCTGTATGTGTAGGCGATCACTAGCGATGCGATTTAGTGCTGTGTTGTCAAGCACCATGACACAATCAGCACTCTCTGTCAAACGCTTCAATGTCAATAGCGAATTGTAAGGCTGCACCACTACATCACTGTGGACAAAATAACGAGAATGAATATAGTCCATTATTACTTATACTATTACAAAAGCTCCAAAGTCTAGATGACTCCACATATGCTCTAAAAATTAACTACATAATTTTTGAAAATTGAGAGAGCACTAAAGACTGCCTTCGTGATGTAGTTGTACGGTAGTATGGTTACAACACTGGGGCCTCGAGGTCGAATCCCGGGTTGGGCAAAATGATATCGGATTATTCTATTCACTATCAGCCCAGAGTCAGGAATTTTTCTAGCCCTTTAACACATTGTGGGACAAAACACACAAGATGTAATGTGGGTGTCCTATTTGCTACCAGGGGAACCTCTGCCTAGCCTATGAACTCATACACATACATATGCCCTTCTGGGCAAAGGCGTGAGTTTATGTATGTATCTATGAGATAGCATTATTTTTCTCTCTACTAAAACTATAATTCGTCTTAATGAATTACTTTAAGTAAGCACAAGCTTATAAAAGTTCTATTCTTTTAAAAAAGCAATATACCAAGTGAAAACAATAAACTTTACTATGAACATCAGGTTGCTTTTAATCATGTTTTTATAATAGGAAAGCCCCATTGACCTGAAAGTTATAAAATGTTTAAAAAATACTTGCCTTATTTCATCTAAATTTGGGAAGACACTATATGTTTGTACCAATTTCTTTGGGAACCTATCTGAAAGATGTTCTAGGATATAAGAACCCATGCCTGAACCAGTGCCACCTGCTATTGAGTGACACAGCACGAAACCCTGCAAAAAAAGAATTCATAAACATCTGATATTATTCCTTAAAAAAGTATGTTCACAAATATAATTTTCAAAATTTTAATATATCTTTTTGAAAACATTGAAAATGTGAAAACACAAAATTTGACAAGTTATAATGTGCATTACATGAAAATAGTAGATATCTCTAATTAGATTTTAATTAAGACATGGATTAAGTCTCACCTCCAAATTATCACTACCGTCTGCCTCTCTGTTAATTATGTCAAATACTTCCTCATTCAGTTTCTCGCCTTGTGCATAACCAGAGGCCCAGTTGTTGCCTGCACCACCTCCATGTTTCGACAAATACACATTCTCAGGATTGTACAGCTAAAAATATTAAAAGTCCTCATTTAAAGTTAAAGAAACGCTTCAATTTGCTAATTGAAGTAATGGCAATTACTTCATTGACCAAAATAACTGGCGATACGATGCATTATGTCAGGCTATCCTACCTTAGCGTAAGGCGAATTCATGATGGTGTGAATAACTCGGGGCTCCAAATCCAGCAGCACCGCCCTGGGTATGTAATGATCATCATCTGCTTGGTAGAAGAATACATCCTTGCGGTCGGATCCGGCCGATGCGAACTCCTCCAGAATCCCTTCTGGCGATATACCATGCTCTATACATAACTGTTTCCAAAACTCGAAGCCGACTGCAGACAAAATACGGCATGATTAACACGGCATAAATTCAAAATAACCGAATGTTTTTAACAATATTTTCACTTACTTTGATTGCCGCATTGGCCAAGTTGCAGGGTTATCATTTCACTTGGCATGTTTGTGTTGTTTTTGGCAATACAATCAATAACTTAGATCCTATTTCCTTTGTTTTGTTTAATTTCTAGCTATATAAACAAATACAATAATCAGCCGCCTGCTGTCGCCCATTTAAGTTCGTTTTCTTTTATTGGAATATAAGCACAATTTGAGTTAACACAAACAGGCTATTTAACCAATAGCAATAGTGATTTTCGTGGTTATATTATTATCTCGGTCAATGAAAACGTACTGTTTTCAGATGCGTTCGGAATATATAATGCAGTTTTTAGAATTAATAATATTTAAGAAAATATTGTTTACATTAAAATAAACTCTTATTCCATATCATAATTCATGAGTTTTAAAAATATGCATGCATCGCGATAAATATTGTCAAGTTTTAGAATATGTTTTTTTTTACTGGTAGTTGGTACAGAAATCGTAACCCAGCAACATTTTTGCCCACTTGTCAAAGTTTCGTAAAAGTTTCAAGACAAGTACATAGGCACATAAAAAGTTTTTATTTTTAATGTAGTTTTTTGCTTATTATCTTATATACAATAGTCGGTTTAATAGCAAAGTTATTTGGTCCGGATTTTAAATCATAGTTTCATTCATTGCTTGCTTATTTAGGAAGTTCAAGGTAAGTGTTGCGGTCTTGGTAGATGGCCTTCGATTAACATATTTCTTAACTTTGTTATACAACCTACGGTGTGTGTGAGAATTTACGAGGATAATGACGACGTGGGTGTCGCTTTCGTGAATGCAAGGTTCTCCGAAAATCACTTAGATGCTCTATTAGGGGGAGAAAAAAATACTCAACACTTTTCTGACTTCTGGTGTTAGTGTTATAATTATTCTGACATCACCGTTTACGGAATAAATTTCCGGACACTTCAATTATATAATTTGATTTACATACAGAAACGGTAATGCGAGTGAAATTCTCATCAACATATATCTTAATGTTTCTTCCTAGTGACTGGTGTGTATAACTGGCACAGTTTTTTCAGGGGCTTAGTGCAAGAAGAACAAAATGCCGCGCAAACTGCTCAAGTTTTTGATAGTGTTCGACAACACATCATTATTGTACTTCCCTGGACAATTTCTCTCTGGAAAAGTGTTGATGGAACTACAGGATGACACTCCTGTATTGGGTGAGTATTTAAATGAATACTTTCGAAATTATTGTGTTAATGATGATGTATAACTGTGTGCTGCGGGATTAATTGTATTTATGTTTTTACTATGTCTATGATACAATAAAGAATATCATTCTTCATTATTCATTAAGAATATAATTCTAAGCAAAAAAATCAAAACACAAACTTGCATACAATATGCAGTTATTATGCCTATGGGCAATAAAAGTCTTGAAATAAAACCAATAAATCTAATCAGAAAACAATTAACCACTCCACTACATAATTCATTTTTAATGTATGAAAAAGTGACTCGAACATTCTGAAAATGGTAGCAAAGATTAATCATTAATTCATAGTTGTATAAACAAGCACTTTGTTGTGGATAACCAGTTGATAAATCATTAACTATATCCATAAAATCTGTAATTTATTCCTATGATTAGCTATAATATTCGCACAAGCCTGTCTCTCTTAAATCTCTATTAAGACAGTCAATAAAAAATTTACACAAAAATTGCACAGCTTTTTGTTACATCAAGGAGGTTGTCAGTTCAGTTACACCAACTGAGAGTTATCATCAAGTTTGCCAGTGTTTACTGATGTTCTTTCTAATTATAAATAGTCATATTATTTTGTTGGCAACATGACTATATAGCTATAATGCAATGCCTATTAATCAATTATATACTGTATACATACCAATTAAAAACAAAAATATTTTCTTGAGAATTTGTAAAGACTGATTGATTATTTCAGGTCTACATTTTCATGTTGTTGGTGAAGGAGTGGTGAGAGTGGGTTCTGGCAGACATGAGAGACTTTATGACAAAGAGAACTATATTGATTTCAGAATGAGACTTCTTGGAGAACCTGGTAAGCTAATATAATAAAATTAATATCACTACAATTTTTATTAAGATATTCAATATTGATGTTAGAAGTGAAGGATTGAGTTCTATGAAATAGATCAGTTAGGTCCAGTTGTGGATTGCTTTATACTGATGATAATGATGACAGTTTTAATTGGGTTTGTCTAAAATTATTATTAATTATTTAGCTGGGACTTTCATGTTACTATGATACCATTTATTATAATTTATGACCTTTTGAGGATTGGTGTAGTAGATGTTTGAAACACTTGCCTAAATCTACACAAAATGCTTATCACAGTGCAGGCAGTTAAACAAATAAGTTTATTGAAGTATTAAGGGTGTAAATATTGTATTTTTACTTAATGAACCATTTTTTAAACTTAATTGAATATATTATATGTATTTTCTTTTATTTAAAATTTAAACATATTAAAAGAAATCTATATTTGTAATAAAAAATTGAATGTTTTTTTTTGTTTCTGTTCTTTATTATTGTTACATACACAATTTATTATAATGTAATCAGCATTTTATTATAAATCTTATGCAATATGCATTCAGAGCCTCTTGTGCACAAAATTTGCATAAAATCTTTGCATATTTACTTTAATCACAAAAGTTAATGAGTGTTGACCTTATAAGTGTTTACCTTGACATCTAAAATTTATTGTAAAAGGTAGTTTTCAATATTCTTCTTATTTTCATATAAATTTTTATGTGCCTTACTTTGAATATTGATATGACCAATTTTTTTTTAAATATTTCATGTGTAAAAATATTTTGTCCACACATCAGGTCATGGAACATCTGTGCTATCTCCTGGTATCCACAGTTTCCCATTCAAGTTGGGCTTGCCAATGGGGCTTCCATCAACATTTCTAGGCACACATGGCTGGGTTCAGTACTACTGCAAGGCAGCACTGAGGGAGCCCAATGGCCTGACACACAAGAACCAACAAGTCTTCATTGTGATGAACCCAATTGACTTAAATTTGGAACCACCTGTATTGTCTGTAAGTATTCTATTTTTACAGAATTATTATATTAATTATTAAAATATAACAATATTTACACCACATTAGAGGTGCATTCATATTTTTGTGTTTTTTAAACATTGTCTGACATAATATAAAGGAACAGGTATTCCATATGCACGATAAAAAAATACTATTTTGTTAATTATACAAATATTTATCTCGGCGATAATAATCGAATCGCAATCACCTATGCACTGCAAAACGATACATCAATGATTGGTTCGGCGATAAATCGAGAAAATAAAATATATCATATCCTTCATTTGTACGGAAATAAATTTCCTGTATCAATTTTCATCGGATAAATTAGTTTATTGTTACATAAATGCCGTAAAACATATTTAAATTAACTATGTAATAGTTTGGATACGGTCATGGTAACGCTTCTCACGCGCATGATGTCATTATGAATTAGTTTGTTTGTAATTAAGACTAAAGGTATTTGCCCACTACGAAGTAGCATACCATCACCACGCTATGAAAGTATCAGGCTTAAAAGTATTATTGGTATGAATTAACAATTAATTTGACAACCTCCGAGGAGCAGTAGGCAAGACGCCGACTGTAAACCGAGAGTCCGAGCGTTCGATCCCCGCACCGTAACAACCGTTTGTGCGATCAACAAGTATTTGTTTCAAGTCTGGGTGTTTTTGAGGCCGAAAAGTCACTCGTAGTTTCTGGTATTTTCAAAGTAAGTCTTATATCGTAGCGCGGGGTCAAGACTATGCGTGTGACTGTTGGTCGTATTTATTTTATTTACTTTGGTTCTTCACCAGTGACCGCTCTAATGGTGTAACAATTGAAAGAAATATATTATTTTACTTATTTATTTATTTAATCCTTTTGTACACTATGCCGAGATACAATTAAGAAATTACACAATAAAAATAATAGTACAAGTGGCGGACTTATCACAAATGAAATGGCAGTGTAAGGCGTAAATGAAATAATAATCTTCAACGAATAACTATATGTATAATACTTAATACATTAATAGCATACTGGTATGTAACGTTGCAGTGGATAAATATCCTAGCTCTTCCAACCAATTGCATCAACTTTGGGTGCAATTTTGGTCGTTGCAAGACCGTGAGATCTTCATCATTGTCTTGTTGTATCACTGACATGATCTTTCACATCTTGCCGTGTTATGTTACTAATAACAATAGCACAAATTGCCGCCGTCTGGTTTTTGTTACTTAATAAGCTGCATATTTGATGTTCATGAGAATGAAGTGAATGTTAATGGGAAGCGGGAACGTTAATTACTTATTTTGTTGCAAACGAGTGTTAGTCACGATACGGCCGGTATTTACTTGAATTATCGTCTCGTATTTTTTCTTAACCGTGAGAAATGCAGTCATTAGATCAAAAAATTTAGCTTCAAGGAATGTCTGTCTTAGTTCAAACACTTTCAGAACTAATCGGTGTATTTTTGCCTCATTAGTTTTTACATTCAATGCTATTTTATATTTATATAGTTTTATTAAATTTATGTTGTTTTTCCAGTTTCCATTGATATTAATTTTATTAAATCAGCATTTGTGTTTATTTTTGCATGCGTCAATAACACGCTGAACTTTTTTTATACAATAGGTCCGGCAAAAGAGCAAATAGGTCACTTGACTGTAAGTGATCACTGCCGTCTACAACAATTGGGTTATAATTGATGTGTTGCCGGCCCATCAAATCGGGAGTGGGAAGGAAAAAGGATGAGAAGAGGAAATTGGTATTAGGCATCAAGCAAACTTACTCACTGAACGAAACGCGACAGCAAAGCTATCGCTTCACGTCGGTCTCCTGTGAGACAGTGGCACCGTCTTGGACGAGCCTACCCATTCATGCTGAATCATGATTGACAACAGCATGGCTCAACCACTTGAACTCAACTTTCATGGTTCATTTTTTAAGTTGTTCTACTGCCAGCAACTCGTCGAACATTTCGTTGGTTGCTGTGTCATGGGTTCGCAATAGTACAGTGAGTGTAATGGTGTGGCTGTGTGTGTGCAGCAGGAGTTCGAGTGCAGCGTGGAGCACCGCGTGGGCGTGGGCTGCGTGGGCGGCGGCGCGGTGCGGTGCCGCGTGGCGCTGGACCGCGGCGCCTACGTGCCGGGCGAGAGCGTGGCGCTCTCCGCCAAGCTCGTCAACTCCTCGCGCACCACCATCAAGGCCACGCGCGCCGCGCTCACTGAGGTAACCACCGTCCAATATGAAGGAAGGGAAGAAGGGTGAGGTATTGGACCTCCGGCGCGGCAGTCTCACTCACTAAATGAAATACAATAGCGAAACCATCGCTTCACGTCGGGTTTTTTTTTTACACTCAGTCGTGCCGTCAGTGTGGTTTTATCACTTTAAAATGAGTCTTTTGTGTTTTTGTAAGCACTACAAAATGACTGCACAATAATGAAATAACCATTCCAGCACAAAGAAAATGTGTTTTTATTTCGAACAAGTATTCGACATACAACAGAGCACACAAAGCTAGAAGCTTTTATATTATATCGCATCCTTATGATTCAATTGATGTATTACCACAACTATTTATACTCTATTTAACCATTATTTTTTACCAAAATTGTGATCCTCATAAGGGATAGTTAAAGTGATAATCAGCTGAGTGATGTAACGGGGTGAATGACCTTATTGTACTGTAAGGTGAGCGTTTGCACCTTAGATGTTTGCCGTCTGTATGAATTAGATGTTTTTCTAGTACGTGGTAATGATGTGTGTATGTGTGCAGACGATCCAGTACAGCGCGCACGGCAAGGTGGCGGCGCGCGAGGTGCGCGAGCTGTGTTCGCTGCGGCACGGCAAGACGCGGCCCGGCGAGAGCGACGTGTGGCGCCACGAGCTGCTCTACGTGCCGCCGCTGCCGCCCACCAACCTGCGCGGCTGCCACCTCATCTCCGTGCACTATGACGTCTTCGTTAGTACTCTCTTCTTAATATTCTATTACCTCACAATTAATGCAAGTATATTAGGCCAGCGTGGTGGACTATATGGCCTAACCACTCTCAATCGATTCTCTCGATTGTAGAGTAGGCCCGTGCCCTGCAGTGGGACGTATATGGGCTGATATAGATAGATAGATAGATATTACCAGGTGAATAACAGGTGTTTGATTTCACTACTGAGCGGTATCGACGTCCACAGGACATTAATTAATACGAAACTGAATTATTTAGCCATATAGAGAAGCGAACGTGAGAAATTAAAATTCTCATCTTGTAGTATGCTGCCATCAAAATTAAAAGGATATCTAACTGTGGCTAAACCTACATTTTTTATTTTGATCTAAACCAGTGATTCCCAAAGTGGTCCAGGTGGACCCCCAGGGGTCCACGGGAGACTTGCTGGGGGTCTACGTAAGCGTGAACAAAATATGGGGGTCCATAAGATGTTAATGGGGGTCCACGAAAATTTATCTGCTTTTGATAGTAAAAGCAAAAATGTAAGCATAGTTTTTATAAGGGCCTACCTACATTGTTTTAAGTACCTAACTAAGCAGATAATATTTTAATAAGGCAAGCGATTGTTACTTGTCCAAACTTGCGTATTTGATATTACGTACAATTTCGTGTACAGACTTGCAAAGCGCTATCCGCCCGACAATGCTTAATGCTTGTTCAGACATGAACTTGATCACAACTATAAATACTTGATGCCAAAGGCAAACTCATTCATTTGTTTCCGGAATTTCGAAAAAAAGTGTGAGAAAATTTATATCAGTGTTTGCTAGTGCTGGAAAAAAGTAAGTACCTACCTTTTTTTTGTTATAGTACTTAAGTATTTTGTTTCCGTGTACTAGTCGGTTGATCACAACTGCTTGTATAGATAGGTAAGGTAGATTAGACGTGTATATAATCTAAGATAGGTAACTTAGTAACTTACAGATATTTTAATTGTCCTCTTTCGATTTGAAGACAAACACAGCACGTTTTATTCCATTGTTTTTTCACGAGAGAAGCACTGCCTCTCTAAAAAGGCCGAATAAGCAATATTGCAGAGCAATTAATTTTGTAATTTTTCTTGCAAATAACTACTAATTTTATAAAACAGTAATTTCACAATCATTTTATATTAAATAAATAAATACTTTTATTTTATTTTTTCCTACACAAATATGATCAGTATTCGATACTGAGTACACCAATTTTTATTTGTACTATTAAAAATTAGTGGTAAATTAGGTACTTTAAAATTGATACCGTTTTGTGAAAACGTCTGTATTTGTCTTAGCGGTTTATTAGTTGGTCCCTTTACAAGCCGTAATTCTATTTCCGCGTGCTGACAAAGGCTGCGGTGTGATACCTATATTCAGAAAAAAACTTGGTTACTAAAACATTTTTTTTTACAGGTAAGTTAATTGACACGAAACATGGCTACAGCAAAGAAAAAATGTCGACAATATAGTGTCGATTATTTGAAATATGGTTTTGTACCATCAGAGGCAGACAAACAGTTGCCCATGTGCCTATTATGCAACAAAGTTTTGAGCAATGACTCTATGAAACCATCAAAGCTCGAAGATCATCTAAAAAGGTGTCATACTGATAAAATAGGTAAAAATTTAAAATATTTTCAAACATTGAAGGAAAAATATGAAAAGAGACCCACCATGCACAGTATGTTCGCTTCAACATCTCAAAGTAACGATGATGGCTTGCGGGCATCTTACAATATCTCATTACTTATAGCAAAATCTGGAAAACCACACACTATCGGAGAACAATTAATTTTACCCGCTGTTGAAGAGGTTTTAAAAACTGTTTTGCATAAATCTCCGTTTGACGTACTAAAAAGAATTCCATTAAGTAACAATACTGTACAAAGACGCATTGATGAAATGAGCTCTGATATCGAAAGTTTTTTGTGCAATCATCTGCAAAAAACTCATTTTTCTATACAACTGGACGAGTCAACGTTACCCGGTAATGAAGCATTATTATTGGCATATGTCCGATTTATTATGGAGGAAGAAATTCACGAAGAATTGCTATTTGCCAGAACTTTGGAGACTGATACTAAAGGCGAATCAATATTTAATGTCCTGAGTAATTTTTTTACGGAAAAATCGATTCCATTTACAAACATTATTTCAGTGGCAACAGACGGAGCTCCTGCAATGGTCGGGCGATATCGTGGGTTTATAAGTCATCTCAAAAGAATTATACCAGGACTTACAGCTACTCATTGCGTAATCCACCGACAACATCTTGTGGCAAAACATTTAAGTGACAGGTTGAACCAATCTCTTCATTTTGTAATAAAAGCTGTCAACAAAATCAGAAGCAATGCATTGAATACGCGTTTATTTGCTCAATTGTGCGACGAAAATGATGAAGACTTCCAACGACTGCTCTTACATACTGAAGTACGCTGGTTGTCGAAAGGTGCATGCTTAACGAGATTTTACTCTGTTTTCGATTCCGTATTAGAGTTCCTAGAAAGTAAGAGATCCAGATTTAAAAGAAAACTTGATCAAACTCAAAGCAGACATTGCGTATTTGACAGATTTGGTTAATAAATTTAATGATATTAACTTGCAGTTACAAGGGGACAGCCTGAATTTAATAAAAACAAAGGGGATAATTTCGGCTTTTCTTGGGAAATTGAAATTTATGAAGCAAAACATTAGTCGGCGCGAATTCTCTCAATTTACAAACTTGTCGCAGGTAGAATGTATTGATGAGGATGTCCATACCTACAGTCAACATTTAAATGCCCTGCATGATGACTTCAAAACCAGGTTTGAAGATATCCTGACGATGGATATACCACCATGGATCATAAATCCATTTGATGAAACGGAAGTGGCCAATGTTGTATTACAAGAGGAGCTGCTCGAGCTAAGCACCAATGAGGAGCTGAAGGTGAAATTTAGAAAAGGCTACCAAACATTTTGGCTGCAAGCAGAAATACCCGAAAAATATCCTGGACTGTGGGAAATCGCAAGGAAATTTTTAATAGCTTTTCCCTCGTCATACCTTGTCGAAAGGAGTTTTAGTGCCGTTACAAATCTCTTAACAAAAAAAAAGGAGCAAATTAAACATCACAGAGCGGGGGGATTTGCGGTTATTGCTCACAAAAATAAAGCCAAACATTGATCGTTTGATGACACTCCATCAAATACATCCTTCCCATTAATTAAAATTATGACCTGAACCTATATTACCTTATTAATTTTTTCTTGTAATTCTATTCTTTTAATAAATAAAGTGTTATAAAATGTACCATTTTTCGTTTTTATTTTACCTATCGGAATATAGGGACAGAACTCAGAAGCGACACAATTTTTATTTTTTGGCGACTTTAAGAATGTGGTAGAAATGTAGCAGCAGGGGGTCCACCAAAACCAGTAAAATTTTGAAAGTGGTCCACGAGAAAAATAAGTTTGGGAACTACTGATCTAAACGGTCATCATCAACAGGCTACAAATTAATTTATACTTCACAGTTAAATTTTCTTTAACAAAATTGGCCACTGACTTGACTGAAATTGACTGCCTCGGTGGCGTAGTTGTATTATGGTACGGTTACAAAGCTGAGGTCTCGGGTTCGAATCCCGGGTCGGGCAAAGTGATATTGGATTTTTCTATTCATTATCAGCCCGGAGTCAGGAATTTGTGCCCGATATGGCGATAGGCTCGCCCCCTATCACATCCTGGGACGGAACATACAAGGCGAAATGTGGGTGTCCTGGTGGCGCCTCTGCCTACCCCTTCGGGGATAAAGGCGTGAGTTTATGTATGTATGTATGTAAATTGGCCACTCCCAATTCCTTGCAAGTATAGCAATTCCACTACTTGTACCCCTCAGTTCATAATCGAGCCGAAAAGCCTGGAGAAGGAGGTGAAGCTGCAGCTGCCGATCCTGCTGGGCACGTACCCGTTCCGCGACGAGCACGAGGAGGGCCCGCAGCCCGGCACGCACTACCCCAGCACGCTGCCCATCTTCCGGCCCTGGCTGCACGACAAGCCCAACAACTGAACCATCACACACATCTACAATATTGAGGTATTTAGAGGAGACAATTTCAACAAAATGTAGGAAAGAATTACACTAAAATTCAAATGGGGCCGAATACAAAAATAATTATAAAAATCAGCCCTTAAATGACGGAGAAATCAGTGAACATACTTTAAAAATATATCTCATGGAATATAGAAAAACCTCATTTTTTTATAGTCGATAAAAAAAAGTCCTTGTACCGCTATGTCTTTCTCCGTCTCTCTTGCATAGCTACGCTATCTTTCCTCTCGCTTAATTGGTTTGTTATTGCCTACGTAAAAGTGCGATACGTGTGCGTAGCGACGTGCGCGCCCGCAATGTTTTGTTGGTGTTGTCCGCTCAATAATTATACCTTATAAATCGCGCTCTGTGTAATTTTGCTGTTGTAATAACGGTACGTCTACCCACAAGTTACGAACTCAATTAAAAGTATTAATTGTACTTTTGGACATGCAAATGTGACTGGATTTTTTTATAATTGTTGGAATTGAATGTTTGTAGATATTAGGTAATCTTTAATAAATTCGTGGCGTAGGTGACTAGCTCGAAACTGATTCTTAATTATATATAGGTATTAAATGTGTAAGCTAAAAAGACTAAAGCCAATAAAGTATTGTCAAGATACGAAAATCGTAACTCCCCTTTTGGGAAAGAAATTAATGAGTTTTAACCACCTATGCCACAAAAATAACCCCTTGCCGTCCGAATAGATTAATAGATCTGAAGAATTAAACAAAATAATTGAGTCTGTTTCCAGTTTTGTATTTTGAAACTAGTCTGAGACTCGATGTTGCATGGCAAAGGGTTGTGAATTGAAACCCATTCCAATAAGCTATATTATTTGTGTCAAAATTAATAGTGTTTACTGAGTCACTTTTGACTTGCGCGTATACATTGCGTTATATGTCTAACGATTTATTAGATCTGAAAAGAAATCTATTTTTATGAATACTGGAATGCCAAATTGAACACACTGCACAATAATTAGCGGTGTTTTACGAAGTTCACGGGCTCTTGTGAGGGCAAATTATGATTTTATGGTAAAATAAACTATTTTTTACGTATTTTATCACGGATTTGGTTTACTTTTTACATTTTTTTACTTCCCGACGTTTCAGTGACTTTACAGCTTTCGTGGTCACGGGGCGGTCCGCCGATAAAATCCTCAAAAAATAGTTTTATTTCAATGTGTAATATTCACGTAAATGTAAGAAACCATTATGATTTAATGTTGTATACACTGCCGCTATAGTAAGGCTATGATCCGCATTAACAAAGCACTCAACAGAACTGGGCTCTTAGAACCACATAAACACATTTCCGCCCAGTGTCTAATACTAGTGCCATTTAATGATTACTCACATGTATCGAATTTAGGATCGAAATTAGTAAGTTTGGATTGAGTGTTTAATTGTATTAAAATGTACTTATATGTAATTTAGAGTATGTCTATAAAGATTGTTAATGATACGTTGTTAAGGTCGGCGTTGAACACAAAATACTATACGACGTTCACTGCTGAATATTTTCTTAAAGAAAAGACTATTTGAGTTGCAATGGTTTAAAGCCATCTATGGAAACGAGAAGACAAAGGATTGGTAATATTAACGCAAATGCTTTTGTAAAAAACAAGCTGCGTGTATTAATTGCGCATGCGTGCGTACAAGCAACGTGTGAGTGCGTCGCAGTTATCGTGTTCATATAATGTTTTCGTCCGGCCGCAACCTATCATTAGCAATCAGCTCAACTGTATACGCACTAATTGAAATGTATATAACTAACCTGTGATATATAAAGCCGTCCATTTTAACGTAGTTGTACTACGTGTGTAATAAATATTTACTATACAAAGGTTGTTTTATTTTTGGAAAAGTCTGCTTTTTACACTGTTCTTTACGAAATGACAGTGAAAAATATGTAAAATAAAACACACATACCTATAATGTACGCACGAAAAAAGTTATATTTTGGATTAAGATAGCTAAAGATTTCATGAATGATAAATTAATTAAAAAAACAAGTGACCAGAAATACAGGCTTCCCATTTGAAGAGTCATCCTTCGCGACTGCTATTTTATAACAGTTGCTAAGCCATATTGTCATCCTATTGCAGGGATTGATTGGTCCTTAATCTTTACTTTTCCTCCATATATTATAAGTGCTTCTGTGCGATAAAATGACTAAAGAAACTCGAGACAATATCAATAATCCATTTATTCATCATCATTACACTGTTTCATGACAATTTTTGGCCAATTCACACACTGGTACACTATTTATAAATTATAGGAAATTCCATGCACCCGGCCAGAATTTTTGTAATATTATGCAGATGAAGATATCAAATGATGTCTTGGTAAAGTGGAAACTTACCCTTGGTTTTCTCTTCATTTCGGCAAATCCCACCTACCCTTTCATTATTTTAGTGTTTTAACTGTCTTATTGTTTTTGGTGACATTATATATAATTGTTTATTAAATAATGTTTTTATTGAAAATTGATTTTGTTACATCACTGGTACATAGTATTTTTTTATTACGTTGACTATAGCGTACGCATTCAAACATAGTTTGTGCGCGTGTGCGATTGACACACGTAGTTTATTATTAACTTACATAATACGCCCAAGCCTTTTGGGTAGATATTTCTATATTTCGGCGCCGCAGTCGACGTATTAAAAGTCTTGAATTAGAAGTACAAGGACGAATACGGATAACATAATAATCATACAAAATTTCCCCTTCTAGAAATAGACCAAGCGATTGATCAGTCAATAACTTGATGCAACTACTACTGGCCGCACATTCGCTGAGTCCATCGCCCCGGGCCTACTGCATGTACCAATAAGTGTGTGTATGAGCCTGCGTGTGTCCCCGTATCCTCACGCCATCTTGTTGGCGAGCGCGAGGTGCAGGCAGGCGAGCTGCGCGGTCCACTTGTCGAGCGCGGAGTAGGACGCGGCGCCGCGCGCGCTGCCCTGCAGCTCCAGCACCGAGTTCACCTGGTCGATGCGGCCGCTGATCGTGCTGCGAACAACAATACTCTATTACTGTACATGACAAGCAAAATAATCTATTATAATGTCAAGTCTCTCAGTCCCGCTTTTCCAAATCCTTAGGTCGCACTGCAATGTCATGCAAAAGACCCTCATAGACCTCAAGACCCTTTCAAAAGTCCCAATCACAAAGCCCACGCCTTTACTTTGTGTTGTTAACTTGATGCCGACACGCCATGCAAACTGGCAACTGTGACTGTGTAGAGCATACGCCTTTGTAATGACGTAAAATAAGATAGGTCAAGCAAGAAACTATACCTCACGAATATCTAAAAGGGTCGAATGGCCGCACAGCCGTTGAAAAAAAAAAATGTGTGTGTGTATAGTGTACACACGTAAGAAGTGAAACTTCTTTATGACATCATTTTTCGAAAAATGATCTACTATTTACAAATTTACAGAATTGGTAAAATAAAGCTAAATTAAATAAAGTTAAAGTTTAGGTGGGGGGAAATTTTTGAGGGAATTTGGGATTTCTATCGGGGCCAATTTGTAGCCCTCACCGAGACGGTTCCGAGGATACCAAGCTCGGTGGGTCCACGACCTTTATTGGCCGAGATAGGAATAGGGGGGGTGAGGTAAAAATTTTAGGTGGGGGTAGGGGCGGGGGGGGGGGGTTAGGTTTCGTGGGGAGGCTATTGGGCACCTTAAAATATTTTTGGGTGTGGAAAGTTGTGGAGGGGGAATTCGGGAATTCTGTTGGGGCAGGATTGTAGGCCTCACCGAGCCGGTTCTAATGAACCCAGGGTCGATGGGTCTACGATGGATATTGGCGGAGATAGGTATAGGGGGGGTGAGGTAAAAATTTTAGGTGGGGGTAGGGGCGGGGGGGGGGTTAGGTTTCGTGGGGAGGCTATTGGGCACCTTAAAATATTTTTGGGTGTGGAAAGTTGTGGAGGGGGAATTCGGGAATTCTGTTGGGGCAGGATTGTAGGCCTCACCGAGCCGGTTCTAATGAACCCAGGGTCGATGGGTCTACGATGGATATTGGCGGAGATAGGAATAGGGGGGTGAGGTAAAAATTTTAGGTGGGGGTAGGGGCGGGAGGGGGGGTAGGTTTCGTGGGGAGGCTATTGGGCACCTTAAAATATTTTTGGGTGTGGAAAGTTGTGGAGGGGGAATTCGGGAATTCTGTTGGGGCAGGATTGTAGCCCTCACCGAGCCGGTTCCAATGAACCCAAGGTCGGTGGGTCTACGATGGATAATGCCGGAGATATGAGTAGGGGGGGTGAGGTAAAATTTTTAGGGTGGGGGTAAGCGGGGGGGGGGGAGGTTTCGTGGGGAGGCTATTGGGCACTGTTTTGGATTAAGGGTGGGGGAAGGCCAGAGGGGGGGTAAGGATCAAATTACAAAAAAGTGGGTGGGACTTAAAATTTTGGGTGGGGCTTGGGCACGGTTGGGGGTGTGGCTTACTGAAGTGGGTACAGAATGTGTTCTAATGGTATACACTGTATTATGTCCAAATGTGGGATGATACACTAGTGTGGGATTCGTACTAAATACAGTTACAATACACAGGATTACTACTAAGTATTACTAATTTACTAAATAAATTAAGATGGCGCGTAACGCAAAAATGTGACTTAGAAATAAAGATGGCGCGTAACGCAAAAAAATTTCCAACCCCGATAAAGAAGTTTCACTTCAAAAATAGTTTTATGTATTTCTATTATATTTATCAATTTTTTTTATTACACCCATACCCATCACCTTAAAACTGTATACTTTATCTTATTCTCATTCCACTTTCCACCTCATTTATAGTACCTAAGTAGAATAATACATTACTAACTTGTCCAGTATACACGTGACGAGCAAGTTCTCGACCTCCTTCTCGTCGATGTTGAGTTCCTTGGAGATGAAGGGGATGTGGATGCGCGTGTAGGGTCCTATCAGCTTGATCAACACCTGGGTCCGGATGTTGCGCAGCAGATCCTCGATGTGCTCCCGGATGAATGGGTCGTCCATTATGTTGTTCCTGGATAATTGAGATATAAGGTTTAAAGTCAGTCACAGTTGCTGGAAATACACTGCTGAATGAGGGTCTTGTCTAAACATTGGCAACAAGTAACCTGGTGAGCGTAATCTTACGTCTAGTAATTTCTGAAGGCTTTTACTCGGTGGTCGATCCACATTATTCAGTTTTAATTGTTGTTACGTTTTTAAATTAGAGTAATTGAAAATTATTAATGAATTTTTGTATAAAAAAATTTAATAACTTTCTTCCCTCACTTTGTGGGTGATAAGTAATTAAAATAACGTCTTGAACAGCAAAGAGACAGTTTGTAAAATGTCACCTATTGTGTTTGAGTATGGATTCGAAGTCGTTGATGTCGTTGTTCTGGTAGGCCATCACGAGGTTGGTCATGGCGAGGATCTCGGGGTCGTTCTTGTAGGGCTTCGCCTCTTGCGAGTCGAACGGGTTGATGCCGGATTTCATTAACCTGCATACAAATATGGATTAATGCAATGTAAGATAAATAATTCGCTAGCCGGAGATACCCACACGCAATGTATATAAGTATTAAACCTGCGCATATATAAATGCATAATACATACATGTTAGCTAAGACCAGGTACTTCAAACACGTGGTTCTCCTGGGGCTGCCTGACTCGTCGTAATTCTTAAAGGCTTCGAAAAAGTCTGTGTGCGCCTTCTCAAACTCGCCTTCTCGCAAATGCATTTTGCCGCCACATTCTGTAAGAGAATTTTAAATATGATGCTGTCAAATGCTAAAACTGATATGGAGTATGATTACTTTTACTAAACATAAAGAATGAAATGTCGTAACAATTCGATAGGTTCAAGCTATTTTCAGCCAAAACAGGAAATCTTGTTGGTTGAAGATGAAGCTAATAAGGAAATCTTTTTTGGTTCCTCCGAGAAAATTATGTACAATTTATCTACATTATTATCTTAAAAAATTGTTATGAAACATTATTTTTAAAATTATCATTACAATATACGTCTAATTAACAGAACAAAACATACAATATAATATGAAAAATGAATACAACGAGACTTGGTACCTCTAATAACGCCCATGATGAGCGGGTGAGGTATAGCTGATTTAATGTGCAGGGACTGCTCGTACAGCGCCTTGAGCTTCTTGTTGTTCTTCTGCGCCGTGTACATCTGGATCTCCAACGCGTAAATCTCCAGCAGCTGCGTGCCCTTCTTCAGGTCGTCCTCGCCTTCATCCGTCTGCAACGAGTGTGACAAATTACAAATAAATAACTTCACACAACAATCACCTTCACATTCTGACCCTTAACTTAGTTACTAGGCTTGTGTAAAGGTTAACAGAAACTTCGTGAGAATTTTCGGTCGCACAAACACCCAGATCCGCATCAAATACTTGAGGTGCTCAAAAACCTTTATATTGGTGTGGGCATCGAACCTTTGGCCTCTAGTTTTACAGCCGGCGTCTATCCAAATACGTCAAAAGGACAGTGAAACCTTTAGGTATTGTACACAAAATGATAATTTCAGTTTTGGATATAGTCTTTTAATGGCAGGTATACAAATAATTCAAAAGATTTAAAATATGCATAATTACCTGACAACTCTGATGAAGCTGTTTTAATATTTTGGCTAATTTGTTGAAATCGCCTCTGTCGTAATATAATTTGCCGAGTTTAGTGTTCGTCTTGAACCACAGTCGATCGTTCTTGGCGTCTTTGAGCGCTTCCAGTGTGGTTTCATAGAAGTCTTGTAACAATTCCATCTGAAAGTACTCATAGTAATAAATCTTTATTTCCACTTATACATCTACATATATGTCTGTGTTTATGCCTGCATAATCAGAGGTTACTCAGAATAAGAAGATATTCTATTAATAAAATATTGTGGTACTTACATTCCTAGAAGTGGAGATGTAATCTAAAATGGAGTTGATTGATTTCTCCGAGTGATTCCTAGTGACAGCACTTTTAATATATGTAAGCAGTTGCTTGTACCTAGACATCATTTCTGTAAAATTACCCTGTAAGAAAATTAATAATTATATTTCAAGCAAAATACACATGGAAAAATTTGATGTTCAGAATTGCGGTTGACCCCAAACACTCATTTTTTAGGATAGCCTGTGTTTTTAACAATTCTATCACTAATTTTGTGATTCCAGTAGATTTAATCATAATAGTGGAAAAAAAAGTATTCAAAGCATTTAGATTTGTTTTCTCTATTCAGGAAAATCTAGTATAATGGTTATAGTAACAATAAATCAGCTTGAATTTAAAATGTTGTGGATTGTGAACATGCACATGTACTTACTAATTTAAAATTAATTTTGATCATTTGCTTGAGTGCCTTGAAGCCCCATTCGCCCTTGTCTCCACCCTCCAGCTCCAGGACCTTCTGGAAGCTGAGTAGTGCTTCTTGGGGCTCATCTTCCTTCAAAGCTTTGCTATTGTAGTATTGATTCTCTAGATCTACATCCGGCTCTGAGTTGCTGTCTTCTGAGTATTCCTAAAAATAACAATTATTGAATTATGAATGAATAAGTTGGAAATAGAGATGACTGATAATGAGTGAACCCCTCTAGATTCTACTTTAGTGTTATTTAGATAATTGTCTACCTTTTTTAGCATTTGGAAATATTTTTTGTGGTTAGGAAATATGGGAATAAAAACATTATGCAACGGAACTTTTTTTTAACCAAGTGTATAAATATTCTCTTCTAACAATAACAGGAAAATAACTAGAAAGTATATTTTATTGAAAAGAAAGTAGATTACCAATTGTTGTATACTTAATAAGTTTAACTTATTTACACTTATGGTCAAAAGAACAATGCACATATTTATAAACTATTAAAAGTGTGACTAAAATGTATATGATAATTTCTAACTTGCAAATATTAATTCTAATGTATGCTATGATATTCTAAAAAATACTTTCAGTGATAAATAATCAATTATATGTATTTTTATAATGCATCCACTTTATAAAATCTAACCGCATTTTAAGCTAACATACAATGCTTTTCAAAACATATTTTCTGAACTATTACGCTTTTAACATACCAAGTTATTGTAACTACAAAATATAGAAATTTTAATATTTCGTTTATGTTATCTACAAAGCTGTATCCAGCTGTGGTATTCAATACAGCATATTTTTGTATTCCATAATTAACAACTTCATTTGTAAATAGTTATGAGAACTAAGAAGGGTTAAGTTTATATTAACAAATAATAAATTTGACTTAAAATTGAAAACAATGAAAATCACAATGTATCTCTGTAGCCAATCTTTTCAGTATAGGTTATATGAAAATTTTAAAACAAGAAGACACCTATAGGACTAGTAACACGTAGTCGTGAGATTTATTGGTTCCTTCATGGACATAAACAAACGTCGTCTTCTGTTTCAAGCAGTACTAACAGAAAAAGTTCTTAACTCTCTCTCTCTATTGTTGTGTTTCGAAGACTTTTACAGAATGTACAAAATATTACACGATTTACTTAACAGAATTTTATAAAGACTCCTGAAGTATCTCAAATTTTAAAACAAGGAATATCTTACGCAGAAGTCACAAAACATACATAAAGATCTGATTTGGGTAAGCCAGTGTATATTATTACAATGAAGATGTCAACATACCAGGCCATAGTCTTCCTCCTCCTCGCACATATTATAATCATCGTCGTTATCCGACATATTGTAATTTTATAAATGGAATAGCAGAATAATTGCAATTTGTAATTTTTTACTAAAGAAATGATCGGATAATTTCCCTGTAATGACGACTGCCAAAATATTGACATGTTTGACATTCAACTTTTTACAACAATTCAGCTTATCAAGATCCATACAACATACTGCCTTTGTTTATAATCGGTTTCATTTTATTTCCTATAAAAAATACATTATTGTTGATAAAAACCAACAGCTACTATCATGAACATACAAAACACTCCTCTCAAATCTGTTTTTTTAATAAAATGTATTTAGCAATTGAAGATCCTTTACTTCATATAATTATTAAATCACACTATAAAAGTACAAACAATTACGCACTATTTATTTCTAGAAGGCTCACAAGTCACAATAAATAAGCCTCATATAAATGAACGCATTTATAAATCCGCATCATGATTGGTCTGTTTTCAGCGAATTAGAAATCAAATTATTTTACCGGGAAAATAAGGTTTCTTCTAAATTTTACATTATCAATAATTGTTTATTGATATTATACGTAATTGTAAGATTTTTATTAAATATCAGGTTAAGGATATAGTAAATACAATGCTTTATGTTTTCCTCTAATATTAAAATCATTAATATTTGATTGGAGGGAGTAAATAATTTCCCGCGTTTATGCGTCAGCTGGCGTGTGAATGGTTCATTGAACTACAATAACATCTGTTCCGCTTTCAGTTCCGAAAGGTACTGCTAGTTTTATAACTAACATTCCAACAAAAAAAATAGTTATATAATCCTTGTACATTTATTTTATATTTGAACGTAAAATTAGTTGTCGTAACAATACATTTACATTTGCTCTAACAAATTTTTTTAAACGCTCTAGTTTATTTATTTCAAAATAGAGTATCTTTTAATTAGTTGTTTAGTGGTAGGTTTCGGAACGCATCATCGTTTCCAGTATTTCCCGCCATTTCTGAAATTAGCGCAGTTAGCTGATTCGTTTCTCCATTCTAAATAAATCAGTCTCAAGATAGACACCGTGTTGTGTGTTAAATTACAATTTCATACTAGTTATTTTTATACAATAAAATGGCCCCAACTGTTGATAAGGAAAATGTTCACAGCGGTGTTAGCAATGTGCAGATGAAGGTTTGTTACTGTGTACATTTGTCGCGTGTTTTTATCAAATTAAATTGTTACTCAAAGTTAAATGTATCTCCAGTCCCCCATGAAGAATAACATATTGGCGGCAAGAAACGACAATCTGAATGAAGATATGGAGGTAGAAAAATCGGAAGAAATTGTGGAGTTTGATCCTCAGCTAGAGCCGCTGTTGCGCGAAAATCCTCGTCGCTTCGTGATCTTCCCTATTCAGTATCAGGATATTTGGCAGATGTACAAGAAGGCTGAGGCATCATTCTGGACGGTGGAGGAAGTCGATCTCTCTAAGGTGAGGTTATACACGCATTACTACTATTAAGTTCCTAACTTTCGCCAACTCTGGGGTATAAATTGTGTATGTATATCGTCACAGTATGTTTACTTATTATATCAATTATGGTACGCAGTAACCACTGAAGGGTCAATGCTAGAATCAATCAATAACCAATTTTAATGAAAATATATTATTATCATTGGTACTCTCTCTATGTCTCTTGTAAACAATTTCTATATTGTAATGTAGGTCGGTACTGATGCCCTTTGACATGTCCAATAATTTCATTCATTTTCATCATCAGCCCTTCTGCGTCCACTGCTGGACATAGGCCTCTCCCATCGATCGATCGATCGATCGAAGATCAAGTCCACTGGCGTGCTATGGGAGAGGCCTATGTCCAATAATAGTGTTTGTAAAATAAACATTCAAATTGCAAATTTAAAATAATATAATTACACAATATGGAGTAAGTGTTATTATATATTTCGCATATTGCATCATGTAATTGTAAGTTTCTTCTACCTAGGATCTGTCCGACTGGGACAACTTGAAGGACAGTGAAAGGCACTTCATCAAGCATGTGTTGGCATTCTTTGCTGCATCAGACGGAATTGTCAACGAAAACCTTGTGGAAAGGTTCTCACAGGAAGTGCAAGTGACAGAGGCAAGGTGCTTCTATGGATTCCAGATAGCAATGGAAAATGTACACTCTGAGATGTATTCACTGCTTATTGACACCTACATCAGAGACCCAAAGGAGAGGTATATTTGTGTTTCTATATTATTACTAAAAGAATTTTCCTATTTGCCTGTACATACATATATTTATAAGTTTTCCTTATAAAGTCCTATGTTATCACTATCTAATAGTACTAATTTGCATAATATGTAAAGAGATTATTCATGGTATTGTTCATTCTTTTTACAATTACTGAAGCATATGTACATGGCAATTAATTGACTTAATTAAAATGTATGAATCTTTTGTATTTAACCATAATCATAGCTAATCTTGTTACATAAATTACAAGATATTTATATTTTACTATGTACTAACACAGTTATAGAATTTTTATCAACTTGTCCCTAAAGTATTTTCTCTTGTTTTACATAGGTAGGTAAAAAGCGCGCCGGGACATACTCGCTGCGTCATATCTGACACAGGAACCAATTGACTCAATGATTCATACCCAACTACCTATCGAAAACATTTCCATTAGTACCTACTTTATTAACCCTTAACTTGGCAAGAACGGAAAAATAAGAAAACATATATTATTTTGACAAATATTAGTTTGGTTAGGGTTAGATAGCATAGGAAAAATAAAATAAAAAATCTAGATATCCTAGGTTACGAGAAAACCTATGTACATCACAGTGTACATTGCGAAGTACGCGGAAATCTTCATGTAGTTTTGTTTGTACATTGTGATGCACATTGCCAGCTTCGTAATGAAATACATTTGTAATATTTTATTCTATATATTTTAATAAAAAAGACAAAACACAATGAACCTCAATTACTTTGTACTAAATTTTCGGAAATAATTATATTTTTGCATCCCGGTCATCGAAATGCAAAAATATTTGTCATTTTTACACACAACAGTTGTCCTATCACTCTTGCAACACTTGCAACGCTATGTTTAGGCACCTACTTCCGGGAAATGGGTTCCCACTTGTTCAATTAAAACAAATAATGTATTTACTCTAATCAAAGACAAAATTTGAAGCAGTGGTATGAGTCTTCTAAGCTAGTACCAGCTACATGTATATGTTGACATATTTCTCGATATTCGTTATGAGGCATAAAGTCTGTAATTAGCAGGTATCTTGATCCTTCTACCCAATTATGAGGATAGACAGGCATCTACGCTATACCCACCATGATCAGAGTGGCTAAGAAGTTCTTTATTTCATCTCCTGTCAACGATGTAGGTCATCCTAGCTTATGCACTATCTATAGATTTGTTCTATGATCAGTGTCTGAGATAAAGTATATTGAAATCTGTAATATAAACAATATGGTTTTGTATTTATGTGAGTTTGATGAAAGGCATATTACATTTCTTAAAAACAAGCTGTGTGACGAAGTACGGCTTTGGATGAATCTCATAATCTAGAACAAATTTCATAGCCTTAACTTTTTTGGCTACTTTTTTATAAGCTGTTATGTTGTGGCTTAGAAGTGGTAAGTTGTTCCTATTGTCGACTGGCATTGCTGGGTAAAGTGCCTGATTATTCAGCAGTTGTGTTTTGTAAAAATTATATGGGTTCCAAATAAATATCATGTAATATCTGCTCGTGTTCGGCGTTGGGGGATTAGTGAGAGACTTATAGAGACACTACTATATTCTTTATTAAAGTCTGTCAAACTATTTAATTTAAATTAATTTGTTAAAGTTAATATGCCTATGAAAGTAAATCAAAGGTTATGGAGAAGATTGTATGCAAATAAGAGGTGCTCTACCGGATGTAGAGTTATCCTCAGAGCTGATATTTTCACAACAGTTAATGCCACTATGTTATGCGAGTTAGTTAGTTTTTGTTCTATAGGCAAGATATAACAAATAAATGTCAAAACAAACACAAATAAACGAAACACACACAAATTAACAAACGAATACCCGCAAATTTACCAAAACCTAATGTTCTATAAACCTGGCAATGTACAGCGTGGTTACCATAGTTTACCATTGGTACTTTATCGCGTTCTTGGAAATGTACATTGTGATGTACATACACTTATTTCATTCGAATACAAGAGCTTGTTTGTAGTTAGCTACGTTAAAAGGCATTTATTGAATAATTTAAGCTTTATACATAATAAAAAACAAAACATATTGTCAAGTTTAGATGAAAAAAGTTGAACAAAGCTAAAATAATATCACGGTGTCGCGAGGATGAGCTCGTGGCTTTTAGTTTTTTGTTATTTAGACATTTATATTACAGTGCAGTCTCAACAAAATAATTGTCTAGTGATTCTACTGTATATAACAATCTATTCACAAAAAACGAGAAGAAAAAATATTCAATAAACAAAGAGTAATAATTTTTGAAAATGTATGTACAGTGGGATGTACGGTGCCAAATTAAGGGTTAAACTGGAAAATTTTCCTTATCAGAGACTTCCTTTTCAATGCTGTTGAGACACTACCCTGTGTTAAGAAGAAGGCTGACTGGGCACTGCAGTGGATCGCGAGCAAGTCAGCTACTTTCGGCGAGAGGATTGTAGCATTTGCTGCTGTCGAAGGCATCTTCTTCTCAGGCAGTTTTGCTTCCATATTTTGGCTGAAGAAGCGTGGTCTCATGCCTGGCCTCACCTTCAGCAATGAGCTGATATCTAGAGATGAGGTTTGTATTCTAAGCTAATTATGTTGTTTTTTTTAGGATGATGATAATTATATCAATACTTTTGACAGGTTTGCATCAATAGGATAAACATGTTTCATTCATAACAAAAAAAAATATGTCTAGTGGGAAAGCTTTTGTGATAAAATAACATCTTATCAGTAAGTTCCCGTCACGTACAGCCTTATCGCATATCTTTGCAATACCATTAAATAAAGTAGGTTATCGCTGATAAATTACACTTGAGTGTAACATCATACTTCAAGTGTATTCACATATAGTGATTGAGCATTTTATCTAACTTTATACTGATAACAGTCCAAATTAAGCTTCACTTAAAGATATTTACTACTGTGAAAGCAACAGGTCCTTGTTGTTATGTATTTATGACTTTACCTATGCATATTCTAAACTACATGACTATTAGCTGATCATAAGCCATCCTTATTGCTAAATAGAGATTCAAACAATGAACCAGGCAAAATAAGTTCAACTTTGGCATATTGATAAATCTTTAACTCGATTGATCTATTTTAGGGATCAACCCAAGCACTGATCAAAATGTTTTATCAATTTCACCTATAAATGGCAGCTTTTCAAACATAAGAGTTCTGTCCTAGGGTCTTCACACGGACTTCGCGTGCCTGATGTTCCGGCACCTGGTGCAGAAACCGAGTAAGGCGCGCGTGCTGCACATTGTGAAGGATGCCGTGCTCATCGAGCAGGAGTTCCTCACCGACGCGCTGCCCGTGCGCCTGCTCGGCATGAACTGCGACCTCATGTCGCAGTACATCGAGTTCGTTGCGGATAGACTGCTCGTTGACCTTATCGGGGAGAAAGTGAGATGATGCCATATAATTATTTTAATTTTTTTTATAATGTCGGTGGAATAAAACACCTGTCTACAAACTTCAATCAATACAACGATCGAATAATTTGATAATATAAACTTTTATGGGTGACTTATTTCAGTTTTAAATCAATTTTGACTATTTTATCTATTTTCATAACATTTGGACTAAATGTATGTTTATTTTCAGCACTACAATACAAAGAATCCATTTGACTTCATGAATCTCATCTCCCTGGAGGGCAAGACGAACTTCTTTGAGAAGAAAGTGGGCGAATACCAAAAGTGCGGAGTGATGGCGAATCGCCTGGACAACGTGTTCACACTGGACGCCGATTTCTAAAAATAACTTTAAATCATGTATCTGACTGCTGACCTACAGTATTATTGATTCCAATCTGTTCTGCGCGAGAGATGACGTGGCTTTGTGCTGTTTTACACTAGATACAAACGAGTAGTACTTTCTACCGGTTGACCCGGTAATGCAATTACTTAGATTAATATAATAACCATTTAAATGTAATAATATGACTAAATGATTTCATTTCGTCAGTTAATTGAATTATCAGAATACATAAATGAAGTATATTTGAATAATGTATGTAATTAAATTGATGTTCTATCATTATGGAGTTGATGGCGAAAATGTTTCAGATAATTATTAATTTTCTAAATATTAAGTTAGTCGTTAAGGTAATCATTGAGACAATGATTGTGTGATAATAATTATTAAATGTCTACAATATAAGATTATTTCAATAAAGATATTTTTTGTAATTAAATTACTGATAATTTTTCTTTACATTTCTCTATATTCTTGGTACCTAAAAGATTAATAGGGGGCTCCTATATTGTCGTTGTAATTATATATTTTTTACCCTGTTTTACTCCCATAAACATCGTTCAACATTTAGTTATCCAAATGTACCTATATTCACTTATGAAATTGATTAAATAATGTGATGCGCTATGTTACACTAATGAAGTTAAACGTCTTTGGGCGCGTTTGGAAGAAGATGCGCGCGCATATCGACAGCCAAAAAAGTGACATGATGGATAAATAAATAAAAAATACACCGAACAGTAACAATAATCACATACATAGTCCTGACCCCACACTAAGATCAAGTCTTGTTGTGTCGTGGGCATCAGAAACTACGACACAACTTTTCGGTCTCAAACACTCAGCACCGAAACAAATACCTGTGGTTCACACAAACATTTGTCTCTGTAATAAACGTGGCCTTCGCCGTTTATTACCCATTTAGATTTTTAAACCATTTTAATATGTTAGATATAAGGATAATGCTCTTCATAGCTTCTTAATACTCTGATCATTTTTCGTTTAAAATAGATCACAAATAAAAGAACAAATAACAATCACGTTATTTATTATTAAAAATTATGTTAAAAGGGATACCACAACTCATACACACCGGAACACAATCATAAAACTGACTCATTATCTATGCTGTAATATGCTGCGTATGAAATGTGGAATTCACGATTGCTGTATGAAGGATATCCTTGTGTTCCGGTGTGTATAAGCTTCAACAAAATTAAAATATTTGATAATTGCAGTTCAGAGTGAAATCTCCAGGAATGAAAGCAAACGAGTCATACAACACTTGCACATATACCAAGTCACACATTTTATCTTTCAACACACAGGATATCCTTATGGTTTAAAAATAAATAAAAAGTATTGTGTAGCCAAGCGCTATGTAGTATCGCGTGAAGTGCTAGCGCGCCTGCGCTTTGTCGTGGACGAGGCGGCGGAGCAGGCGGTGTCCGGACAGGAAGGTGAGCGCGGCCAGCGGCAGCAGGTAGCGGATGGCCTCGAACATCGACAGCTGCAGCCACAACACGCCGTACAGCGCCAGAGAACCTGACAATACATATATTTAGTCAGTAAATTTAATTACCTAATTAATTTATTTATCATTTGATTAAAAATACTGCGCAATTTGATTTTATTAGTAAAAAACTTTCCAAACTTTTTGTCGTTGACTTCTTTTATTAGCGTAACATTGAGATGTAAATTATTATGTTAAACTCAAACATAAGTGTATTTGTCATATAGCTCTAATTTAACATATTTTTACATAGTTTCTTGTTTCAAAAGTATGGTTTTATTGCTTACCATATTTAAATAACGACGAGAAAAAATTGAAGGAATAGTTCAATTATTATACCAAATAATTATATACAATACAATTAACTAGAATTTTAACAGTTAAAATAGAAGTCAAAATGGATTAACATAAAGGAAAAGTACCATTGTACCATACTTAAATTCGAGTATTTGTTAATAAAAACGTATCCTCGTTATGAAAACTATCAATTACACCTCAATGAAAGTAAGCAATATGTAAAAATAATGTCTGTAGTATTAAACTCCAAGCCATAAGTGAACTATGAGCGCGCTGGGCGCCAGCTGGAAGCTGGAGACACCTCATTGTCAGTCAGCATGAGAATGTGAAGTATGTAGTGTGTACTGACCTCCGAGCGACAAGTGGAATATAAGCGCGCTGGGTGCGAGCGGGAGGTTGGAGAAGTTGAGTCCGAGCCTGGCCCACAGCAGCAGCAGCAGCGCGAGCGGCGCGGCGCACGCGCACGCGAACACGTCCGACACCAGGCGCGCCGGCCGCGCCTCGGGCGAGCGGAACACGTGCGAGATCTCCGCCAGCGGCCCGCGCGGCTGCGCGCCCTTCACCACCTCGCCTGCTCACACAAACATAACGCCACCGTTAATTATGAGCGATGGCGAACGCAGCGGAATGCCAAGCATTGCTTTGTAATTAATGGGGTTGTTTGGTTTTGCTACTGTCCGTGAGCGGTCGTATCGCTTACCATCAGGTGAATGGCTTGCTCGTTTCATTATTTGAATAAATAAATAAATAAACCATTGTTCACAGCAGCCCTAATCGATTGAACATAATATCATATTAATATGACTACATATAAAATTTATTAAAGCACATAGAATCTGTGTATAAAGCCACAGCTTTTATCAGCATTACAACCACGACTCGACTGTAACACAGGATATTGATAATTTTCACCAGCCCAAATCGATTCAATGTTATATCATCTCATGGCTACAAATGCAATATTATTTTAAGCACATAAACTGTGTAAAAACCGGCAGCTTTTATTTAAACACAAACAAACGCTTATCTATAAAAATAATAATTACTAATCAAACACGCCGAAATGTATTATCAGACATGGCTTAATAATAAGCTTTGATTCCCAATTGATAACAAAATTGCTACAGATTGATAAAACAAATTGATCTAATATAACTTATTGATACTAAAATTTAAGTGAATAGGTGTACCCTAAATCAAGATATAAGGCCACATCAGCTATTGTACGCCCACTAATGATAAATCTTACAATAGCCATGCTAGTAGATATGAAACAACTGTTCAAATAAAGTCGTAACAAACTCCAAAACTATTGGTTCTCATTCTTGGGCCAGACACCCGCTAGTTTGTCTGTTTCAACACACATACTGCACTACCACTAGCCAGAGTAACTACTGGACATAATGAGACTTGACATCTTATGTCTCAGGATGGTCAGCGCATCGGAATGCCAAGCATTGCTTTGTAATTCATGGTGTTGTTTGGTTTTGCTATTGTCCATGAGCGGTCGGTTCGTTTACCATTATTATAGTGCGAATGGCATGCTTGTCTCGCCATTCAGCAAATATAAAAAAACACCTTACAAACACAATATTTGTGTTTGTGTCACTTATGGGCTATGTCTTAAATTATCTTTATTTCATAAGTCTATTATTGGAAATATAAGATAAATGTTTCATACTTATAACATAAATAATATTAAACTTTCATATTTATTTTTCTAAAATCATTTTTGTAATGTCTTTCAAATTGTAACATAGAACCATTACTTTTGAATGAATAATCGCATACTCTTGTCATGGTCAAGATGTGTCATTATATACCAGTTTTGCAATCCGTTAGAAAATCATATTTAAGCTTTACATACCGACAGCATTAGCGTCCTTGCCGAAGTTGAACAGCACTTCCCCGACGGGCCACGCGATGGGGTTGGACACGGCGCTGTCTCCCAGGTAGATGGTCAGCGAGTACGAGCCCGACGCGTGGTTCAAGTGCTTCGCGATGCTGCCCACGTTCTACAAACATTTTTTTTGTGACATATCCAATGGTGTTCAATGCGAATTGATATGCGTAAAATTCTTTAAGACTTTGTTGCCTCTTAATTTTAAACCGATTTTTTTAAATGCCATAAATATAGTAGAACAATATAATAGTACTAAGTACTAACCAATTCGACTTTGTAAGCCTTGGTGTTGTCTGGCTCGGCGACGAAGATGGTCTCGTGGTCGGGCGCGGCGGCCGAGCCCACGCGCACGAAGGCTTGCTGCACCAGCACCGGCTTGCTGTACTTGTCGCGCACGCTGAACTTCAGGCTCACCCTGGCACGAAGGCATTTCTTTAGGTTTGGTTAGGTACCTTACAGGTCAGAGTCAGGGTAGGGCAAGCGCACCACTCTGCCCCACCGTAGCTACGCTCATGTGTTTGCACATTTACTGATGTTATAAAAGGCAAGGGCGTGCGCTTCTTGTAGGCAGAAATGCAGTGCTTTATTTGCCATTCACAGATATTTTAATAAAACGTTCGTACGTTTTAGATGACTTTAATTAATAGTAAATAAATGAATAAACAAAATATAATAAATTAAATACGCCTAATATTTTATAAATAGCAATAGCGCTGCAAAATAATGTACCTAATCAACCAAGTCATGCCGCCGCGTCCCGCAGGAGATTTGTTCGTATGTGTGTAGTAATTTTGGTGTCCGTGCACAGTTCGCAAACGCACACACCCATGAATATCGAGAGCATCGAAAGCCGCGACTCCTGCGGCAGGCTACGGAAGTTCGGAAGTTGTCGGGAGTAATCGGAAATGTTCGTTGCCTATAACCCGAGTAAAAATAATAGACGGAAATCTAATAAATCACGTATGCACATTATGCATTTTTGTTTAGTAAGGTTTTATTTGTTTAAAATTTAAATAGCAGAAATGTTTTGTGTTTCGCGGGGGCCATTTTGCTTTTTTCATGTAATAAGCATTGTTTACTATTTTGTTTGCGCCATTTTATTTATAGTTTTCATAATTATAAGATTTTTTATTTTAACATTTAAAGTGTGTACATTTAACAGTTTATTACTGAGTTTCTATAATAATTGTAGTGATTTGCTTTTACTAGTGCGTTTGTTGATTTTTTAAAATGTTATTGGATTGTGAGGTTTGTGTTGAAAATGTTTTTTTATTAAAAATAACAAGTTCTCACAATTGTGATTCAGTGAAAAGATTCAAATTGTGTCTAAAGGTAGGTGTGTACCCGAGTTACAAAAATTAAACCAGCAAAAAGGGAATGTAACTCGAAAGTTTCATGTTAAAAGTTATGAAACGTATAACTATTATTTTACTTATTAGAATTTCTTCCGCCGCGACAATCGATCGCTGTTTTTTCTGCGTTGCCGTAGAAGATGTACATGTTCATAGTAGTACATCTAAGACTTGTTCTGTTGGAATGGTTTCCGACTTAGGGATCCGTCGCGTGGCTGTGGTTATGCTAAAAATCTATTTAAAAGATTTTTTTTGTGACCGAGTACTCCGCCGCATGCCCAGTATCATAATCCTGTGCACGCCGCTGATAAAAGGTGTAAAGGTATAAAGATCTCACCTAAGACAGTGTTTATCTTTCTAAAGAACAGCAAAGGCATAAGCAATGCAAATAGATCAGCTGATGGAATCAAATAATGTTCAATTTTTTTAGTTAATAATTAGCATATCGCAGAGGGTAGATACAAAAGTAGGGTTAGACCATTGCATATACCAATATTATTTACTAAAGAAGGTAAAAGTCATACACAGTGTGACAGTACTTACTTTTGCAAATGATCAGCTTGCAGCACCTCACTGAGTTTGTTGGGGTATGTGACGGTAGTGACCTTGGGGCTCGTGGTGCCATCCACATCGCCAACACCCACCTCCACACTGCCTACTTGGATTTCTCCCAGTACCGCCACATTGACATTCGTAGTCTTGGGGCCAGCACTCAAAGCTATCTTGTACAAGCCATATTGAGCCTTAATCTTGCTCAGGTTAAGGACAAAAGTGGTGGGCTCGTTCGGTTTCTGTGAGAGGGGCTGTTTGGATAGTACAACTACATCATCAGCCAGTCTTGTTCCTGATTGCGCGACCACTTCCTCAGGTTTGAGGGCCTTGAGAGCGCGCCCGATCAAGTCTGTGATGGCGAACTCAATAGCGTCTGATTCTGAGGTGATGTATTTCTTGCCTTTAATCGCAATGCTGATTGGTGTGGGCTGTGTGGAAAGATAATGTATTCATATTTCTTAATTTCAATATTTAAAATGTTAATGTTATTATCGAGGTAGAGAAACTTACGGTTCGAAATTTATGGACTTTTTAGTGTAATTTATATTACTATTAAAATATTATTATTTGAAATTCAAAGGCTTTTAAAGACTATATATACGTAAATAAATGAATTTACCTCGTCATCGGCGAGAGTGGTGGCAGCGTCGATGAGTAAGGCGGCGCCCTTGGCAGAGTTGACGGAGCGGCGCGACAGCAGGTACTCCGCGAACTTGTACCTCTGCTCCTCAGTCAGCGGCGACGGCTTCTTCAGAGACTTGTACGTCCTGCGAGTTCAATTCAATTACAATAATTTGGAAATTGGATGTGATAAATAAGATATACACAAAATACATGTAATTTAAAAAAACGAAACCAATTCTTTTGAGAATATCATTGTTATAGAAAATTGCAAATAATTGTGCTCGCAGTTTTAACAATACTTGCACAAATAGGTTAAACATATTCTATACGCACAATGCACTTCCAGAGTACTACCCATAGAAAAATAATAGAAAATATCGCAATTACACACCTGATGATACTGGTGAGCAAAAATGATGTGGTGGGCAGTCCTCCATCGAAGTGCAGTGCTTTGGAGTCGGTCTCGTCAGCGGAGAGCAGCACCCCCTCGGCGTGCGACACAGTCCACAGACCACAGCCCATGTGCTCACACAGAGCAAACACATACCCATAGCTAGAAACCAAAAATATTCCATTATTTTTATATCTTAAATTTATATAACTGCCTCGGTGGCGTAGTTGTATTACGGTACGGTTACAAAGCTGAGGTCTCGGGTTCGAGTCCCGGGTCGGGCAAAGTGATATTGCATTTTTCTATTCAATATCAGTCCGGAGTCAGGAATTTGTGCCCGATATGGCGATAGGCTCGCCACCTATCACATCGTGGGACGGAACATACAAGGCGAAATGTGGGTGTCCTGGTGGCGCCTCTGCCTACCCCTTCGGGGACAAAGGCGTGAGTTTATGTATGTATGTATGTTAAATTTATATTTTAAACTATTATTAAAATAACGATGAATGTGAATAATTTAATATGCAATATTAAGACTTCTGACTCAAATCAATCAATTAATAGATTATTACTATTGTTATACAATAGTGAAAATATATTTTTAGACGAACACAGCCCATGTCTGTTAAAATAAAATTATATGGCCTTATTCATAAACAGATTTAAAAACTATTTTAGTGATCAAATGCTTTGTCTTCTTTGGTCAGACTGAATTTTAAAGTAGTTCAAAAGTGGCAAAAGATTTGATAACTAAAATAGGATTTAAATTTATCTATGAATAAGGCCGATAGAATTCCTAGTAATTATAACACAATATAAATTTAATAAAAGAGTAAGAATTTAGTACTACATACATATCTTAAAAATTTAACAAGTCTTACTTAGCTGGAGAGTCATCCTTCTTCAACAACTGAATAAGATTCTTTAAAGCATCTTCTCTATCATACACTGAGCCTTTGCCCAGTGCCTTCAGTGCATACACTGCATAGTAGATCTCCTGTAGTGTAGCATCCTTCTTGTCTAGGAGTTGCACTGGACCGGCCAGGATATCAGGAGTAAGACTGCTGAAGCAGTCAGTGGAAATAGCCAGGTTTATCAGCTGGTAAACTTGTTCTATGTTCTTGATGTCATATTTGAGACCTTTGATTTCCTGTAAGCAAAAATTGAGTTAAAAATTTTGTAAATTAGTTTATGTTGGTCTTGGATAAGAGAATGAGTATGATGCCTCTGCTTGTTGGAAATGATCATCCAGCATTTGTATGAACACAGATGTAAAGTATTACAACCAACTAAACTTTATACAATTAATAATAATTAATAACCATTCATCTTTTACTTTAAATTTAAATAAATAATTAGTACCAATTTCATCAAGAATGGTTGAATAAACTTAAATTACTTTTATTTCATGTGTTTGTCATCTGATTAATCTGATAGCAAATAATTACTTTATAGACAGCCATTATATGTTAAGGGTTTATTGTTTGTTCTTCTACCTCATAAATTTAATTTCTGTTTGGTCCAACAACATAGCTTAATAAAAGCAATATAACATTACCAAAATATTAGACATGTTTCAATTTTTAACACTTGACTTCTGTATAGTAATTTTAATAGGATACTTTACCACACAAAGATTAGGGAGGGGAGCATTCAGCTGTTTGAGTCCTCTGGCAGCATAGTACAAGGTGCTAATCTCCTTGCTTTTCAAGCTCTCTTCTAAGATAGACTGCAACCTTTTTACATCTATTGTGCCCTGCAGTGTGTTGGCATTGCTCAGGGCTAGTGTACTAACTAGTAATAAAAATAATGCTGGAAATAAAAAAATCTTATAAGTTCAAATAACAGGAATTCAAAAATTGGCATACACCACAATATGGGTATAATGTTGCTGGATGAAATGGGCAGGTAAATTCACACTTGGTTATCATAAGAAGTGCTATTATTACAATTATTCCCTATTTCTGATCAGAAGAAAAGCAATTGTAAATATAAGGAAAAGTAAACAGGGCTTTTTTCAGAAGTTTTATTGATCTTTCTCTCTCTATCTCTCTCTTCAAGCACAGAAAGCCTTTATTGATGCTATCGTGTATAAATACGAAACTGATAGTACTTTGATTAGAACCCATGAAGACAAAATATAACTATGTAATATTATAATAACCTCTAATGAAATGATGGCTACGACCGGCGGCTTGCACCGACAATGCAAACCACTGACGTGTCCTATTTGTTTTGGTCAATCAAACCATACAAACAATGAATCTGTGATATATTTTTGGAGTGAGGTGGATTAAAAACATTAAATAATTTGCAAAATAAGCAAAATCTATGCCGAGATTTACGAAAAATGTTAAATAAAAGATACTATATTTACTTGTATAATATCGTGTGAATAGCAAAATATTTACCTTGTGTATACATTGTATTAGATGTAATAATCAGAGAAAACTCTGATTATGTATTTTAAGGGCTATATTTTATTAATTATTTCAATTTTTAGCCATAAATTAATAGCCGGTCCCAATTGCCAAACGTGTTGACAGAAATGAACAACGTAGCTAATAGAATTGCCAGTTTAAAAAAATGAATTCTTTAGTCTTAGAATCGACTACAACGAAATTATTCTGTCTCGTCCCTAAAAGCATTAGTTGTCAAATGTCATTTTAAAATTTGACACTGACACCACCTTGAAAACCACAATCCATTTTCATTCCAAAATCGAAAAAATTCGATCGATCTGTCCTTCCATTGTTTCAATTAAATTATCGAAATGGCCGGTGCAGTTGCTAAAGTTCCGTCTTTGATTACGGGTACGTATATATTATGGTGACACGGTCTTTAATTATTAATATTTACATTATCGTTGTATACATGGTTATGTAATTCCATATTTAACACTACCGCACGTATAATTGTAAATTATTTTTAATTACTGTAAGCTTTAACGGTATTGTTTTGTCATTGTTAGACCAAAAATAATGTAAGCTAAGCTAATAAACATAAACTTCCTTGAAAACAAATGTCCATATAGGTTATAATTTGATTTCAGCGGCTCTCGCCAATGCTAGGCCTAAATTCAACATCTTCATGAAGTACGCTCGAGTGGAACTGGCTCCTCCCAAGCTGAGCGAGCTTTCCCAGGTGAGAGCTGGTATTGGCAAGTTGATGACCAGTGCCAAGACTGGAGCATGGAAGGACCAGACCGTGAAGCAAGCAACCTTAAACGTGCTTGTCGGTGCTGAAGTTCTGTTCTGGTTCTACATTGGAGAATGTATTGGAAAACGCCACCTTGTAGGTTACAATGTCTAAGTTAATTCTAAGTACAACTGTGTAGATATTATGTTCTGGTTAATAAATTAATTTCAAATCAATTGGCATTTTTTCTATATTTCTCTGTAGGAGCTATATTTTCTATAGGTAATGTAATTTTTATGTATTCATTTTTTTTTAATGTGCAGTGTATTTTATTTTTTCTGGGGGACCTGAATCAGTAATTTTGCTGTGACTAGTTACACTGACATCAATCAATATTAAGTTATAAATGTTAAAGAATTGTAGTAATAATTTACTGTGCAGGTAAATTTATTCATTAAAACAGTGTTCTCCATAAAAGATACATTTTAAAATAAGTATTTTTTATGTAATCTACATCTTTGTGATTAAAGAAAGTATTACTAAGTTACATAGAAGTATCTAGAAGAAGTAGATACCAAAAATGTTGTTTTGATTACATTATTTTCATACAGAATGCTAACATATTCTTTAACACTATAACATGATGTGCTGGGACATAAAAAATCTTTACTAATTTAAAAGTTTTTTACTAAATATTAAATACATTATTTAAAATTAAACCATTACAATGGTGCACATTGTACCATTAAGTTGTAAGGATTGCATGCACTGGTAAACTTTAATTCTTCTTCAGTTTCTGGCGGCCCCCTCAGCCACAGCCTGTCTCTGTAGTAGTTAGTACAAGTTAGGAACTCCTTGTCATCATACCTTCCCACTTTTATTGGCACAAATGGATCTAAATGTTCAAAGCCCTGTAACAAAATTAACAAATAATCACATACAAGGCAGACTGATAATTACAAAATTTAATCACAATAAAGATTCTGATTGCCAATTGTTTTTAATTTACCTTTTTGAACAATAAATATCTCGGCAAGAAGCTTTCCTGATGATCATCTGGTAATGCTAGCTGGTCAACTGTGAGCACTATCACTCCATTTGTCTGTAAACATAAAAAGTTAAGAGATTCATTATGTTATCAGTAATCAGGCTGTAAAGGCACCACTTTCAAACATGGTGATATTTTTGGCATTAGCTTAAGTAATACTATTGGTGCAGGTTTATTTCTAATAAGAATAGTGGAACATCAAGGTAAAATTTATTTGATAAAATAAAATAAACATTATTACCCAATCATTTTTAGTGAGTTCTAGGAAGGAGGTGGTGAGTGTAACTTCTTCAGGTTTCACTTGTTTCTTGGTAGGCGTGTTCAGTCGCGTCAGTGGGTAAAAGAACCCATTGAATCCGTCTATCGCCACGAAGGTTTTACACCTGAAAAAAAATGCATACAGACATAAAATTCTGTGCATAAAATAAATAGAATACCTATATTAAAGTACATAGAGATTATTACTTTAATTATTAATTATGAAGTGCCAATTTTAAAATATGTTAATCTAAAAAATATAAATGCATTTAATAATGTTTCATGAATATAATCCTACAACGTGAAATACTTACAATTTGTTATTGGAGAGTGTTTTGATCTCTCCGACAAGGGCGTCGATGACGTCACACGCGAACTTGACGCGGTTGATGCCGTGCTCCACGAGCGCCAGCAGCGGAGAGCCCGCCTCTGTCTTCTCACGTTTGCTCCATACATACTCTTTGGATAAGGTCAACTGTAAAAATAAATGTATTATAACTTGGAATTCATATCGCTTCTGAGTTGTGTTTTATGAGACTTTATAAAATCAACAGCCAAATGATCAATTAATGTTTGATAGCATTGTTATTAGTTTCCTGGGGTATAAAGAGTATTTACCCACACGGGGATCCGACCCTGTGGGTCGGATCCAACCTCTTAAGTCGTCATCATCATCATCATCATCATCATCATCATCATCATCATCATCATCATCATCATCATCATCATCATCATCATCATCATCATCATCATCATCATCATCATCATCATCATCATCATCAGCCCTTCTGCGTCCACTGCTGGACATAGGCCTCTCCCATAACACGCCACTGGACTCGATCTTCAGCCCATCGTCGCCAACTGCTACCAGCCACCCCACGAATATCGTCGCTCCACCTGGTTGGAGGGAGTCCTACACTACGTTTGCCGAGGCGCGGTCTCCACTCGAGAACACGTCTACCCTAACGGTTGTCGGTTCTCCGACAAATTTTACCGGCCCACTGCCACTTCAACTTGCTAAGTGAGTTAGATTTCTAACTGCAGTTGGTCCTATATTCAAGTAGAGTTCTTGCTACAATTTCACGTATTTCGCTTAATGCCGGCGCGAGCGTATGTATGTATGGCGTGACCTACGTAATGCATTGTCATTCATAAAAAATCTTTAAACCATCATTTAAGTATATTAACTTACTTCACTATTTTTAAGTAAAGCTACATTCTGGTTCTTAAAATGTAACAGCCATGCTGCAGCGTCCAGTGGTATGTCCACAAATCCTTCGCGTGTTTGCGAATTGGACATTTCCTTGTGGCGAGGTGTTCTTCTCAACCACTCAGACACTGAAATATGAACATGATTTAAATTATAAGTGAATACAAACTACTCAGTGGTAATATAATCTTGACTACATATAAAAATGGCTTGATTTGGCCATAGTAGATTATCTGTATAACTATAGAGCAAATGTAGTTTATAAAATAAAATAAAATAATGCCGCTATGGCCATGTAAAGGTGGGGTTCTTCACCAGAATGTACTATGGTACAATTTGAAACTGGTGTAATGGGAATCAGAAACTACCGCGGAACTGTGGTACCATAAAACAGACAATGAATATTCACACAAATATTTTTCTTACTGCACAATCAAACCAGACTCTTATTTGACTGCTATCCACATCACTAAAAACAGAAGCCTTTAACACAAATATCAACTATAAAACAACTTACCCCATGGTACATGCACAATCAGATATCCCTCTTCATGAGCATAGTGTAACAGATGAGCCATAGTCAGAGACTTACCCACACCTTTTTCACCATCTGTATAATACTTTGCTAAGAAAATTAAGAATATAATAATTTTAGAAAAGCAACAATTTTAAACATTCTACTTTTCATGTTATCCCCATTGTTAAAACTTTTGTGGCACTATAATTTTAATATTCAACAAAATGTTATGTTCAAAGGATACAAAGTACATATCTGATGGCGGGTTGATTCATGTTGGAGGCTTTAATGCAGTCCATTAGATCAAGGGCTGGTTGCCGCACCATGATAGCTGTTTCTGTGAATGTTTTAGTCTGCTTCATAAAACTCTTTGGAAGTCCACCTTGACTGAAAAGCTGTTTACAAAGGTCTGTATTCATTGTGTAAAATAATCCTATCTGATTCTCATTGTGTTGAACCTGAAAACAAGAGTTATTATAGTTCTAAAATAAAAAAGATATAAACTAGAGATAGTACTTTTAATCAATTTATATAAATAATATTAAGTAAAATTCGATTTGGATAGCTATTAATGAAATACATATATTTGGTATTTCAAATTTTCATACTTTATAAAAAGTGCAAGGCTAGGTTAGAATTTAAATTACTAATTATACCTAAGTATGTATACAATGCGAGTGCAGTTAATATTATTAACTTATGCTCTATGACAGTATTTCAATTGTTACTTATTAGATTACTACAATGAATAATAAAGACGTTAGTAGAAAATTCTAATACTACACTGCACAAGATGTACTAATCTTAAATTACTTACAGGAGAAGCCTCCGTAGTTCTAAATGTAACTGCCTGCGAATATCTCCGACATAACTGCCTCCAGTTACGTGTAAACATTTTTTTCTTTAATAAATAATTTGTAATTGTAAGAAACTTCTTAATATCAAATCAGCGATCACAACATAACCTAAAATCTTACTGTCAAATACGTTCGGAAATCGCAACACAAATGTACTATCTATGTGCGGAAATAGAATAGAGTTCTGTAATTTTTTTTTAATAATGCGATTACGGAACTCATTCGGCGAAACCTGGATGTCCTTGTAACACCTCTGGCTATTCCTTCTGGGAAAAAGGCGTAAATTTATGTATGTATCTACTGTTGGGTCATGAAAAATTTCCGAAAATTTTCCAAATGAAATTTTTCAATTTTTCAGAAAAATATGAAAAATTTCAGAATATTTTTCCGATATTTTTCAATTTTTGAATTTCGAACGAAACGTAACTTCCAGAAAAACGGGGTGAATCGAAACTCAGGGAGAAATAGAAAAAAGAATATTGTTTGTTTTTTCGTGTTTTATGAACCAAATTGATTATATTTTATTTATAATTAATGATTTATGACTCTTTTTTACAAATTGCAGCCATTACATTTAATCCCTATCGCGAATTTGCACTTTACACTATTACAAATGCATGTATTTTTACTTTATTAGCAAATTTATTACGAATATAAAACAATTAAATCGATTTTACGATTAAAAAGCAACAATTAAGTTAAATAATCCAATTTTTCCATTATTTTTCCATTTTGAAATTTTTCCGAAAAATAGATTTTTTCCGAAAATTACACAACACTATATGTATCTATACATATTATGTAATAAATTATTTGTTTCGTATTTATAACATAGTATGTTAACAATTAATAATGTAATGTAAGCAATTAAAAGAATAAGTAAATAATTAAAATGAAAAAAAAAAAAAAGATTTAAACTCTTTATTTTTCAAGAAGACTAGGTTTTTTTCTGCATTCTTTTCTTTTTGAACAGACTTGTAGGTCTTGCCCCAGTTTCCAATTTGTTGTCATTTTGGTCTATTCTCTCTATAATATCCTTAATAACTATAGTTTCTTTTTCCGGTTCTTCTGCCTTATTATCTTCATGGATGTTATCCTGGATTGTTACTTTTTTTTGTACAGTTGCTTTCTTTATTTCGACACTAGCTTCATATTTTGATTTTTTCAATATGGATGTTGAGCCTCTAAATGAGTTAGGATAAGCTTCAAAAATATCACTTGGCTTCTGTATACCTTTTGACGAATCAAATAAGGATTTGTCTGGTTCTGCATCACTGTGCTGAAAATTAAGTTCTAGCGTTTCACTATCATCATCATCTGCAAATGTAACCTGTCTTTTTACTGCAGTGGGTTGAAGCACCTTCTTTTCTTCAATTTCTTCAATGTCTTCATTTTCGAGAACATCATCAAGCCTGTAAACAACCATCCAATTAGCAATTAATACATAGATACCACTCTCAATTGATTTTCTCAATTGTAGAGTAGGCCTGTGCCCATCAGTGGGATATATATGGGCTGATACATACATACATAATAATATAGATACTGTGATTTGCATGGTTTCTCATATACATGTTTTAGCAATGCCAATTTAGAAATTATTATTTTACCAATATTAAGTATCTATTGTTATATGTATAAACCACTATGTATTTTATCTCTATGAATTCATAGGCTCACAACCTAAAATTTTAAGTTAGTAATAAGTTATTTATATCTAAAATAATTGTTGAATTTTGTACTGACCTGTCCATCTCATCTTCTATATCCTCAAGTTGTTCCATTTCATCTAGCCTAGATAACAAATCATTTTCTGTTTTGGTCTGACTTCTCTCTCTGTTCTTAAGTTCAAGCAGTCTAGTTTCCAGAGCATTTTGTCTATCAATTACCTGCTGTAATAAATCTAGTTTTGAAGTTTGGTGAGGTGGCTTAATAAGTGGTTTTCCTTGTATATCTGTATCACCATTTTTCATGTAAGATGCTTGGTTATCTGTTTGTGAAGACATAATTTCTTCATCATCTTTAATGATAAATGATTCATTACTGCAACTGCTTTCCAAATCATCATTATTGTTTAGCTCATTCAACTCATTTTCCAACTCTTCTTGAAGCTCAAGCTCCTCTAATCTTTGCCACAGTTCTTCATCTCCTACATCTTCTGTCTTTTCTTCTCTCCTACTCTCTTGTTTATACCTTCTCATGTTTTCTCTATGTTTCTCCCTCCAAGCTTTATCCTCATCTTCTGTGTAAACTTCAACAATTTCTTGCCCCTCTTGTTCATAGATTTTCTGCTGACCAAATGATATTTGGTTTTTAAGGTATTCCTTCTCATTCCTGTAAATATCAACCTTAGACTGGGCATCTGTAATAATATTGATAAATCAGTATTTTTGACAATTTATTACTATGATCTAAAGTAATAGTGAACTGATATAACTTGGTGGGAGTTGTATTTAATAAAATCAAAATCTATTTTGGTAATGTGAGTAAAAATATATTTCAAGTTTCATGTCCCCCACCTAGGTGTATAGTAAGAACAGTGAGAACAAGTGTAATACAGATTTGGAATTGCCCAAATGTTGCAATTTGCACTAATGTAATTAAGCACTATATAAATGAATAATACTGTAACCTTTTATCCTGTGTTGTCTCAACACTTCAGCTTGTGATAACGAACATTTAGCGAAGTAGTCGGCGCCCAGCGAGACAGTCACTTCGTTTGTATGCTTAATATCACCTCGGAAAAATATGCGACTACCGATTGGCACTAAAACAGGAACCTTCAACTTGTTAGAGTAAACATTAAAATCCAATGTCTTGAGGTTTTGTAAATAATCTTCCCAAAAACTCAAAATCCTGTCGTTTTCTTCTATACTCTGAAAATAAATATTTATATTTATATTATCTTTATATCAAATATATACAATGGATACATTAAGACAAGCTGTTACCTTATTATAAAAGTTTGCTAGAAAATTCATTTTGTGTACATTTATATCAGCTATTACCAGAATTTATTTCTCAAAACACAAAAATATAACCTAACAAACTAAAACAAATATTGTTGAATGTCACAGACAAAAAAACTAGAGTCGTTTTCCCAGATTTTAGATTGTCATCGTCAAATATAAATACATCGATATTTTCAACATAAACGCTAACATTAGACGGGTAACGTTGATGATGTTGGCCTAATCATTGTGTTCAGTGTTGGCCCATCTTAGACCTAGCCTTGATGTTTTATCATGGTTAATACAGGGGCCATAGAGTATATTTTTATTACTATAGGGGCCTAGGGGGAATCTAGGGCCTACCGCCTAGCTGGTGTAAGTAAAATTGATAGATCTACATTCTGGAAAATAAGAAACTATAATAAAATAAACTCCACAGTGCACATAAAATAGGCACATAAGTAGGTGAAAGGTATTCATAATATAGTATCAAGCTGATTGTCCCTTTGTTACCTATTCACTAAAGTAGCCTGTGAATTTTAAAATAATTTTAATTCTATTTCCCTTTCGGTCTTTTCTAGTACTGTACTCTTTGGTCTTTTCCCGACGGGACTCGAAGCGCCGCCGCGCCGCGCCGGAATCGATCAATAGCGGAAATGGTAATAGTGATGTGCATAAATAAATTAACTATTTGCATATTTCAATTCGTAATTAATTAGTCGAATGTATATTTACTTTAATATCTGGGTATAAACATAAAACATATACTTTGACATTTATCTCTCACATGTACTAGTAAATAAAAACAAAGTAATATTAATTATACATTTTCATTCTGTTCACAGCCTGCGAGGGGCCAGTGGAACGAGCGGCCGCGGGTTCGATCCCCACACCGAAACAAATATTTCTATGATCCGCAAGTATTTGTTTCGAGTCTGGGTGTTTGTGAGACCGAAAGCTCTTTTGTGGTTTATGATACCGACGCCACAAGACTCGATCTCAGTGTGGGGTAAAGACTATTTATGTATATATTTGTTTTTTGTACGGATTTAAAATACCTACCTTTCATTTTTCGATTACCAGCCCAGCTGGCATGGCATGGAATTGATTATGTAATGAGATCTGACTCTAGATAACATAATATTTGAAAAAATAAACTGGAGAATCATGCTCGTTAGTTTATTGCTAACTAATAAATAAGAACTATCTAATCGAATAAAGAAATCAGCTAAAATTTAATTACGCAGTTGATTCCTGGGTCATTAAAACAACGGTTTTATTTCGTTGGTCAGTCCAGAGTCTGTACTACAGACAGCTGACAGACTGCACCTAGTGGTCTGTTCTTTAGACCGCACAGACAGATGTTGTTATGAGATAGTCGATTATTTATCGAAGGACAGTTTTCTGCTAAATTTTAGAGACACGTCTGTGATCTGTCAAACTGTGAGTTGTGAAAACATAGGTGTATTTGCGAATTTTCTTCAAGAGAAAAATAAATGTAAAAAGTGAATGAAGCGTAGGAAAATATTGTATGTAACCTCCAGGTAAATAGCATTGGTAGCCATGGAGGAGAATAAATCTATACTACACGAATTATACGTGTATTCCGAGTGGAAACCTGAACCTGAATACCTTGTAAGTTGAGACAGATTTTTGTGTTTTTTGAGTTTGAAAAATATTCAGATGCGTAGTAGTCCTTGATACTACAAAGTATATTTGGATTACAAATATCTTTGACGGCGTTGTGATAAGTTAATGTTGTTTTTGTGTTTTGTAGCAAAAACCGGATAATATTTTGCCAGAAAATATATCCGCGTTATGGAAATGGCTGAAGTTCTTCGGACCGAAGAAGAGCTTAATCGATAGTGTTGCAGCGTGAGTGTGAATTCAGTTACAATTAGAATGTTATTATTTTTGAGTGGATGTAACAAAAATGCTTAGATATCTTCAAAGTTTTGTTCTTGTTTATTCTTATTTTGATTTGTTTACTTAGGTCTTAGATGTTGATAAATAATAATATTCAAATGTTGCCCCAGAAATATATAGATGGTGCTTACAACAATACTCTTGTCTTGACTGAAGATTATAATATGCATTTGGAATAGCTATAGATAAACTTAAAAAATATGCCTGAATCAAACCTTATATTAATATAATAAATTTTCTTTTGTTTTTTTTTTATTATAATTCAACATTTAACTTTTATTTCCAGGCACAAAGAGAAGCAACAGAAATGGCACATAGCACTTGGAGATGAAGGCAAAGTAATTGCCGTGTTGACTGATAATATATTAGAGATCAGAACTAAAAGATCTGACTATGCAACAATAGCAGCTAGAACAACAGGTAGCCAAGAGCAATAACTTATATCTTCCTTAGAAAATAATAAGATATTACTGTGTTAATTTATATTTAATCTCAAAAGAGGGCACTTGATATTAAACAATATGTTTATGAACTTATTGCAATATATTTATGTATAATTTGAAAATAGATCATAATTATTAATTATTTGTGTTTGGAGCATTGATTAAAAAGTAATGAATACTTTGGTATAATATAATATTCACAAGTAATAGATGGATACTAAAATATGTGGACTGTTGACCTTGTTTCTTGTTGTTGTTGTAGTGAACCGAGATCCATACTCCCAATGGCGTAAGCTAGTCTGGAGTCCCGATTGCTCGTTTGTGGTGTTGGCTTATGGCAATGGTGTTGTGAGCTTCTTTGACCTAACTGCATCAAACCTCTTTAACATTCCCATTGTAAGTATATGTTTTAGTAGTTAATAACATATGTTAATGTTGTATTTAATGCACTAATGTTTGTGATATCAAACTCAATAACAAGAATGAAGTTAATAAATTAATTTTCTTTGTAGGATTGTTCTCGCCCTGGGGGGTTGGAGTGTACAGATAACACTCATGCTGTGGCTGATATCATATTTATGCCCCTTAGAGTCAAGGATAATAAATGGTAATATTTCCACATATAAATATTATTGTGTTACACTTTTTTTTGTTTGTGATTAGTTAATTTATTGCTTAAAAAAAATAAGATTTTTTAGTTTTTTTTTAACTTGTGTTAGGAATTGGGAAGTGGCAGTGGTGACGTACGACGGCAAGCTGCGCGGGTACCTAGTGTCGCAGACTGAGGGTTGCAAACTGCACCACACGTTTCGTTTCGCCGGCGGCGTCTCTGCGCTTGCGTACGGCGCGCAACACCAGACTCTATATGTAGCTGGCTTGCCGCGCGGGAAACCGAAGGTTATAATCTTAATAAAAAGCGGATTTCAATCTTCGTTGAAAAAAATTGTAAAATGAAATAGGGTGAAATTATTCATTATACTTTTTATTAATTTCTTGTAAGATTCTTATTAGAGTTTTGTTGGAATATGAATAAGCATAATGCAATTTTCATGTAAGAGACTTCACCTGTATTTTTAAGGATAAAATTTCTTGGAAAGGAATGTAAAGTACTACAAATCCAATAAGATTTTATTGGTTGCGACTTATTTTTTTTTTTACCAGGAACCCATATCCCCCCTGAGCGCGGGCATCACAGCGTGGCGTATTCTTAACGACGACCCGTTCTACACTCTGTCGGTGGTCTCGGACCAGCTCGAGGCGCAGCTCGCCAACGAACGATTCCAGTTCTACATACCATTTGTTACTTCAAAAAATTTGGTGAGTATGATTGTTGTTCTTTGAATTATTTACCGTTATTAAGGTGAGAACAGTGACCATTTAAGTATCATCAGGGTTCTATGCATAAATACAATAGTGACACATACTTGATCTCCCAGTAAAACACTAAGTTGTATCTTGTGGGTGGAAGAAACTATATACAAAAACTTTTTCTCACAACACTCAGACCCAAAATAAAATATTTGTGGAACACACAAACATTTGTCTCGGGGCGGGGTTCGATCTCGTGGTCTTTCGTTTCACAGGTCGCCTCTAACCAACTGCACCACCAAAGCTGTAATTTTAGTTTTAGCATTTTGGCAAGATATGCTGTGTTGTAATATTAGTTTGAAGAGTTGTTGTATCTGATGATATTGATGAGCACTCGTGGTGTTCAGGCGTTCATAGTGCAGATGCAGCTGTCTCCGGACTGCCGGCGCCTGGTGTGCGTGCACTGCAACGGCGCCGTGTCGGTGTGGCGCCTGCCGCTGCTGCGCCAGGAGGCGTGCTGGGCGCTGGCGACGCAGCCGCAGCACGACCTGCGCAACCCGCTCGTGGCGCACCTCAAGCCGCACCACTACCACCCGCCCAACTTCTACCCCGCGGATGTTAACTGGTGGACGCATGATGTTAGTATTTCTGCAATTATTTTGTTTTTCGGCGTGGTTAGTATTTGCACCTCACCTGATAATAACTAGGATGAACGAAGTGCGATGTTCGGAAACATTGTCGGTTGATAATCATTCAGCACAATAATGCTGAGTTTCTTAGCTGGAACTTCAGACTACAAAGGAAGGGATGGCATTGTGGGAGCGAAAGAATATATGACTCAGTAAACTGTATAATATTTTTTAAAGTGCAAACAACCACAGGTCACTTTGGGCACAACTGCCTCAGGTAATAACTGAGTTAAATTTGCAACTGAAAAAGTGTTGATCATTTTTTTTTAAGTAATATTCTTCTTATTTTCATCTTTGATGTTGATTTGTATAGTTTAATGTTATGTTTGCAGGAAATAATAGTGTCGCGGTTCAGCGGCGCGGTGACGGTGTGCAACATACAAGACATGGTCAACATCCTCGGGAAGAAACCAGAGTTCTTCCAGGGGGCGCCGCAGGTTAGTATTTATTTTTTTGCCACAAATGTTGTACAAACACATAAACTCTCATTAAGAAACATTGATACAATGCAAACCTTATACTAGAAGTTTTGAAGGGCTTTAAAAATATCTTGAAAAACACCGATCGTTGTGTACGTTTGTGTCTCTTAACGTAGTTTTAGTGAAATGTGTTTTATGTTTTAAAAGAGTAAACATGAATATGTAATATTTTATCAGATTACCTGTGCGTATGACGGCACGTTCATGGTGCTGGAGTGCGAGTCCAACGTGCTCCCCGCCAAGAAGTCACGAAGCGATGAGAGCGTAAGTTATACCATCATTATAGAATTTACTTTTTGTGGAAGGTCTAGGTATATTGCAAGTTGAACAATACAATATAACGGAGGAGAGGATCAATTGGCCAATACTTTGTACATCCACCTTGACATCCGGCTCGAAGGATCATAGTAGTTTTTGATCCTTCGAGCCGGATTGTATCAATTAGTTTCTATCTCGAAGTTACATTTACCTTCTACTGTGTAGTCTTGTTACTAGATATTACATTTAGATGGAATTGATAGTAATTTAAAAATATATTTACTTAGATATTAAATTAAATTTAGATGGAGGTAGTGAACATAGAGTCCGACACGGAGGACTCGATGCTGGAACTGACCAAGGAGCTGTTCAAGACGGTACTGTACGCCATCACGGACATAGAGACGTTCCAGCCGAAACCGAAGCGCATCACCGTGGTCTCTCGCGTGTACAGACTGCTCGGAGTCAAGAGCACCACGCCCACTGAGCTGTTCTCCAGGAAGGTAAATGGCGTTATATTTTCATGGAAGTAGTAACCATGGATATAGACACAGAGGGCTCGATGCTGAAGCTGACCAAGGAGTTGCTCAAGTCGGTGCTGTTGACCTGTCGATTTTAAGTTAGAAATATGTTATTAAGATGAAATATACAAATTATTGTGTTTAATGGTTGGAGAAGGAATCGAACTTTCCGCTAGTCGATTCACTATCTGAACAATACTGGACTTAACTTGACTAGACAGGAGAAACAGTAAAATAAATAAGCCCGTAGTTAGTTGAAACCCAAAATAGTAATCATGAAATTACGGGTCATTAAAAAAATGTTTATTAATATATTATTTATTGCAGATCGAAAGTGGCAGCTACACTGAAGCCCTAGCGCTGGCGGAGACGTTCAACCTAGACAGTGATCTGGTGTACCAGCAACAGTGGAGGAAGAACCCAGTCTCCACTGAAGCCATAGACAAATATTTGGTAATAAGATGTAATTTAGTATAAAGATAGTCAAAATACTTATGATAACTAAATATTAATATTAATTAACAGTGTCTACCGTCTTGACCTAAGTCTTGAATTTGCATTTCATCTTTCTTTTAAAACCTTAATCAGCCTTTATGCAGGTATTTTAATGCAACCTATATTGGACATCTGGAGCAATATTCGAAACATAATACTGGTGACCGTAGTCCGCAAATTCATATCTTTTCTCTATTATTCCTGCGATGTTACACTATCTTCTTGTAGAGCAAAGTGTCGAAGAAGATCTGGGCGGTGCACCAGTGCGTGGACAGACTGCCGGAGACGCTGCCCGCTGCCAAGGAGCTGCTGCAGTTCGGACTCGAACTCACCAAGGAGGAGATCATGAACGGTATTACCAACTTTCTGTACTGTTGCTGGATATAGGCGTTGCTAAATGGATGGCAAAGCGTACATTTTATTTTTTTACTTATATCCTGCTCCATATTGGCGACATTTCGTTTTGTAAATAATTGTCGAATCCTATAGGTATTTACGGCATTTTGTTGCTTATGTTATAGAAATTATTGATTAAATTATTTTTGTATTGTCTTGAACAGAGATCAACAAGGAAGCTGAAGAGCCAATCACAGATCCAGAGGAGATTACCCTAGAACACTTGAATGCGTACACGAGTGAGCTGCTGCGATGCCGACACGTGATGTTATTCTACAAGGAACGACTCACACTCTATGAGGTACATTCATCTGTTAGCTTAACTGTCAGGATAATAAAGCTCATATTCCCCTGGCATTTGTAACAATTTTTAGCTCGCCTTGCACATTACTTGTGTAATTCATAAATTGATTTCGTCACACCCATAGTCGATATTACGGTGCGAAAAATCGACGTACGTAAAAGACGAGTACGACCGACTTCGGAGCAACAGCGTGGTGCGCTCCGCCATAGAGATCGCGAAGGAAGGCCGAATCGAGGCGCTCACGTGCCTGTGGCCTCACATCAAGGCCACGCCGCTGCAGCTGTCCGTGCTGGACAAGCTGCCCGAGACCATCAACCCCATCGACTACCAGCATCTGCTGCCCACCAAGCAGCCCTGCCAGATGTTTGACACCAAGTCGCCTATTAAAGTGCCGCCCTCTAAGTACGAGCACGATTGGTGCCGGAAGACTATATTCAAGTAAGTTTCGTGAATATTTTATTCTTACGACCTTTAGGAATATTATTGTAAAGGTACTTTTCAAACGATTTTGATGTTTTCTGCAACCGTTTGCTTTGCGGCAGTTCAAGATCTATTTAGATTTTGAAGTAAGAGTGAAAACAGCGACGAAATTGCCTCAGGTCGATCTGGAGCTCGAACTGGTCGGAGGACCCGATGGCGGAGGCGGAGAGCGTGGAGGCGGCGGAGGCGGGCGCGGGCGACGAGGCCAGCGACGCCAGCGAGGGCAGCGAGGGCATCACGGACGCCGCGCCCGCGCCGCCGCCCGAGCCGGCCGCGTGGGCGGGCGGCGCCGACGTGGCGGCGTGGTTCTCGCGGCGCGCGCGGCACATCGAGGCGCGCTCGGGGCTGGTGTCGCACGCGCTGGCGCTGGCCACGCTGGCGGCGCTGGGCGGCGCCGTGCCGGGCCTGGACCGCCTGCTCTTCCACCTGCTCACGCTCGACACGCTGCTCTACGACATCAACCTCGAGGGCGTCACGCTCGACCAGCTAGAGAACCTCTCCTCGCTTGAAACCTGCAAACTGCTCATGAAAATGGTACGCATCATATTACGCACTTTTTGACTGCAATTTGAATGCATTCATTCATCAACTATGAACAGTAAATGAAAATATTTTTTTACCATTTATACCAACAGTGTTATAATATGTTAAACGCCATTATCGACGAGACGCTAACACAAATTTATAGGTTAATTCATAATACGCTCTGTTTGTCTACAGTCTACACCAGCTACTTTCGTAGCGGATCTGAAACAGTTCGTGATCCCGTACCTGAAGCGGTACGAGCAGCTAATGCGCGGAACCGACACATGCCTGCACGGACTCATCGACTACCTCGAGAACATCAGCGTCGACGACCTCTCCTCTATATTATTGGTCAGTTTTATCTAATTTAGAACAACATGTCGTGCATATTATGATGAATTTGTACTTACAGCAAAAGTATCGCTTGGTATGTTCTTGTGTGAAATATCACACTTCAATTAATTCACCAGTATGTATGAAGAATACAGATGTATTATGCGTATGTTGTGCACGCACGTAGGTATGTACGTAACGTGTGTGTGCGTGCAGGTGCTGCAGTCGCCGAGCGAGTTCGAGCTGGACGTGCGCACGCACCTGGAGCTGGCGGAGCGCTGCCTGTTCGCGCACACCGGCACCGACCAGCTCGACAAGGCCTGCGACCTGCTCGACACACTACTCAACGAGACGTGCGTTCTTACACACATATACCTATTTCTACTAGCATCTAAATTAGCTATGATTGGATATATGAGTATGCTAGGATAAACACTATTGTTCAAGTGTGTCACATCGGGCTAGTGAGCATACTTCGAGTTTCGTTCAAAGCTTTTAAGTCGCCATTTGTAGTAAAGTCGTAATGTTAGTTTTAGAAATGGACATTTGCAACGGATGGTTTTAAATTTTAACAAGTAAAAAACTATTTTTTTCTGGCATGGTTTATATTTCACAACTGTTACTCCTTATGCTCCGGTGGTAGTATAATCCAAGGATACAAAGTGAATTAGTATGAGGAGTATAACGTGTGTTGTGTGGTTCGGTGCAGCGACGGCAGCATCTCGAGCAGTGAGCTGGTGCGGCGCGTGCAGGAGGTGGAGCGGCTGGTGGCGGCCAGCAGTCGGCTGGCGTGGCGCAGCGTGCGCGTGCCGCCGCGCGAGCTGCGCGACCTGCGCACCGACCACGCCAGCGTGCACGCGCTGCTCACCAGGATGGCGCGCGAGCTCGCCAAGGGGTACGCACGCTTACCATACCATACCTTAACTGCTCACCATGATGGCACGCGAGCTCGCCAAGGGGAAACCTTTCTAGTATACTGCAACAAAATGACTGGAATGCAAAAATCCAGGTTTATATAACTACCGGCACGAATCTTGAGCGCTGGCCGTTACTTGCGCAGATGTCGATTTTTGGATCTCTTTAGAGGTAGATGAAGAAGGCGGGCGGGGGCATTATCGCATCGGCCAGTGATTGGTTCACTACGCAACGCCATATTGTTGTTATGCCTAATTCATTCATTGCGTTTGTTCAATTCATTCATTTATTTTGTCCTTAAGTTCACGATGCGCAAAGCTATCCCCACTCTGTCGCCGAGCGCTCAAGATCCGTGCCGGCGGTTATACTCAATCTTTTCAATTTTATCTGATACTAGCTTCTGCCCGCTAACTTCGTCTGCGTGATTAACTTTGTTTAAAAAAATATACATGCATAGATTATTTGGTATTTCTCATCCCGTCCCGTCCAGTCCCGTTATATCCCGCCCGTCCTATCTCATTCTCACTCAAGGTATGTAATCCACGCCCATCGCATCCCTTTGAGTATAAAAATTAACAAATATATAATCGGATTTCCGTCCTCATCCCATGGGAACACTTAATTTATCTGGATAAAATGTAGCCTAAGTGTTAATCCAGTGTTAATATGGGGAATATTAGTTTTTCTCATTTATCTTCCATAATACAAAGAAACACCCTGTATGTAAATAAGACATTTACCAGTTTTTAAGTTGGACTTCTACCTATATAACTGTGAAACCGCATCTCATTTTGTCTTGTAGTTTTTGCGTTATGTGCAAGTAAACAAAAAGAAACACCCTATATGTAAATGAAATACATACCAGTATTTAAGTTGGACCTGCACCACTGTAATTGTGAAAACTGCATCTCATTTGGTGCGGTAGTTTATGAGTAATGTGCAAGCAAACAAAAAGAAACACCCTGTATGTCAATGCAACATAAACCAGTTTTTAAGATGAACCTGCAGCAATATAACTGTGAAAACCGCATCTCATTTGGTGCGGTAGTTTATGAGTAATGTGCAAGCAAACAAAAAGAAACACCCTGTATGCAAATGCAACATATACCAGTTTTTAAGTTGAACCTGCAGCAATACAACTGTGAAAACCGCGTCTCATTTGGTGCAGTAGTTTTTGCGTGATGCGCAAGCAAACATACAGACAGACAGACAGACAGACAGACAAAAATTCTAAAAAAATTGTTTTGGATTCTGTTGCTGTTATAAACACCCCCCGCGTTGAAATTTCTTAAATATCTTCCATGTACAGACATCGACCATTTACATTTTTATTTTATGTATAGATTTGTCATCTGAAATGAGCACCCTATTGGAAGTCGGTAGTAGTGGTCTTATTTTGGAGTCATATTGTTTCTGAGATGTCTATCACTATTATCGATTAAAGACATTATAGAGAACCGTTAGTGACTTTCTTTGTTTACATGGCAGTGACGAGAAGCCGACACAACAGGATTGGGAGATGCTGTTGAAAGACATCCTCGAATTGCAGTCTACAATATTCAATTGCATAACTAAAGAACAATGTTATGAGGTACTTGTCACGATCCGTTTTATTGGTCTAATTTAATATGAGTTTATAATCATTTACATTGTATAATGGTTTCTTAGATTTACGCGGTCCGCCCCGTGACCACGAAAGCTGTAAAGTAATCGAAACGTCGGGAAGTTAAAAAATGTAAAAATTAAACCAAATCGCGATAAAATCCGTATAAAATAGTTTCATTTACATTGTGTTTTATAAAACCGATATATTTTTTCGATAAACAGACATATCGATATATTTGTGTTGTTCTTCCATACCCTTTCGAGTCGGGGAGTGTTTATTCACCTTTGTAATTTGTATAGCCTATAGGTGTATTTGAACGTGTGCATAGATCTACGCGTCATCGCTGCTGACATCAGGCGTGGCGTCGAGCATCAGGCTGTCAGCGGAGGTGCTGACGTGCTCTGCAGACGGCGCGGGTGCAGCAGGTGGTGCAGGTGCAGGTGCAGCAGGTGGTGCAGGTGCAGCGCGGCGCAGCTCGCAGGTGGTGGACTACGAGCGCAGCGTACAGCTCGTGTCCAGCGCTGCTAAAGAGTACTTCAACTCAGCTTCCGCGCTTGATGATCCCGCGCTGGAACTTGCCAAGTAAATATGTCAATTTTATTACTTATCTTTGTCTTATTTGTCTTGTCTTTGTCTTGTGGAAGTTAAAATATGTTTTTTTTATATTGTAAAATCATTGACTTATAATTTTACGGCGACTCTTTATCAGCGTTAGTTAAGTTGATATACTTCACTTCGGACCTACAATATCCTGTTATTAGTCAGAGTAGGATGGATTGAAGTAAGCGGCGATTTGATTTGCAGGTGTTGCCTAAGCGTCATCAAGGACGGGAACCCTGAAATCCAAGTGGAAATGGATCTGATATCAGCGCTGCAGATTCTGAGCACGTTCAACTTGACTCTGCTTCCTATTCAAGGTTTGTACAGCACCGATACTGATAAATTTAATAATCTCTAAATCAAACTTTATCATTATATTATTTGTCAATTTTATGATTAAATCATGATTTTGTTATGTTTGCAGTTCGTTTGTGTGAAGACAGGATGAGTTTGATAGACGAGTGCTTGAAGCTGGATCCGAACGCGTACATGGCCAGTCACAGGCTGCTCAAACTTGCTGAACTGTTAAGGATTGCTGGAGAAGATGAGAGGACGCGGTACGATTTTTGTGACCATATTTTTTATGGGAATTTAACAGATAGAAATTACAATGTGTTTATTAATTGTCTGTATATTGTGTCTTTTATTTAGTTGATTAAATTTTTATTATTATTTATATCGAAAGATTATTTTATGTAAAATCGTAAACAGAGAGAATTTTTAAAAACCGTTTAATAATAAAGAAGTTAAAAATATTACAAATTTGGTGAATAGAAAAGGATATAAATATGTAAGAAATAGAAAGCGAGTGTCTCCACTAAACCTCTAAAAATATTAATATCTGTCAACTTACGACCAACTTTGATGCTGTTTTCAATTAATGTTTGTTATGATGGATACTTGGCAGTCATAATTAGGTAGGTGCTGTTCAAAAATTAACATTAGATGCATTCAAATTGAGGAACTAAAAGTGATGTAAAAATGATTCAAATGTAAATGATTGAAGGCTGTCAGGATAGTTTTTTGCAGTGATGTAAGTAGTTAGTGTGTGTGTGTGCAGCGAGGGCATGGTGATGGTGCGCGTGGGCTGGGAGGCGGTGCGCGCGGCGCCGGCGGGCTGGGCGGCGGCGGTGGCGGCGGCGCGGCGCGTGGCGGCGCTGCGCTACGCGGGCGGCGCAGACCTGCTGGCGCGCGTGGCGCACGCCGCGCCGCACGCCGCCGCGCCCGAGCGACGCGCCCTCGCGGCCGCCGCGCTCGCCACCGCCGCTCCTAGCGACATCGAGGACGTACTGAGAACCAGGTCCATACATATTGTACTCTGTTATTTCACTCTCTATTTAGATGTCCTTAATTCATTATTTTTATTTAATGTAAATATATAATGTAAAACGTTGTTTAAAATTTTATTTTCTCAATTTTTTTCTTATTGAATTAAGCTTTAACTACCAATATATAAGGAACTATGAACTACCAGAAGTAGGCCCTATGCTTGAACTTACAATTATCGAGACTCTGAATCTTCTTGAACTAGGTAATATTCATTAAAATGTACTATTGACAGACTGAGTATCGAGTTGGAAAGCCTGCAGCAGATGGGTGCGGTGGCGATGCGCGAAAACAATCACCTCACCGACCGTTATCCTTCCACCGACGACGAGTTCGCAGACGCGGTCACTACGGTACCACCATACTTACATGCTTTGGCCACTCACCACGACTTATTGCATATATTGTCATTAATTTACACCATTATTATGTGACTGTTGGGTGTATTTATTTATTTATTATTATTATTTATTATTTTTTTTCCAGCCCGTCATTGAAAACAAGGACCTGGTGGCGCCTTCTAAATTTGAAAAGAAAATACCGTTCCTCAACGTCATATTGGACAAGTTTCAAAATAAATCCCCCACCAAGTGAGTAGAGAATTTTATTTATTTGATTACAATTAAGCCTGCCCCATTTGCTTTTACCATAGAAAAACTAATATAAATGATATGATTGTCTGCAGTGAGCCGAAGCTAGTCCCAGCGGAGAGCAAAGAGCGTCGCATCCGCGTGCAGGAGTTCTACCACTCGCTGTACAAGGAGCACGAGGTGTCGGAGGAGTTCTACCGCTACGATCGCTTCTCGCTGCCCGACGCCGCGCCCGGCGCCGTGGGCCGCGCCGCGCTCAACTGGTTCTACGTGCACAACTGCTTAGAGGACGGTGTTGAAATGGACATTGAGACAGACGGTTAGTGTTCTACCTTCTATAATCTTGGTGATACCAAGGTTTCACTTCTTGGTAAATCTCTTTTATTTAGTTCGCGGTAAGGCGGTTCGTTTTCATATTTTCAAACCGACCTTAGGGCTTTCATTTATGAAAGTCAATACAAGGAAAAAAAAATAAGGGTCTCAAAAATGATATTGCTTTTGACGTTAATTCATTGCACACAGACTGAATAAGCAGTGGGAAGCAAAATTGCATTCCGTATTATGGCTTCGTATTTAATAAATTTTCACTCTTATGCATTGTTTGTGCAATACCAAGCTCTATCAATGATGTAACACAACAACATATTATCTGTCCCCCGCAGTGGTGCTGGCGTGCGCGGAGGAGGTGGTGCACGCGGACAGCGCGCTGTGCGTGTCGTGCTCGCTGCGCTGCGCGGGCGAGGCGGCGCTGGTGGCGCGCGCCGCGTCCACGCCCGCGCTGTGCGCCGCGCTGTACGCCGCGCTCGTCAAGTGCAACGCGCCCGACCTGCGCGACCATGTCTACCTCACGCCGCCCGTCAAGGTACACCAAACTCTTCACACCCCCTGAACTAATGCTTTCCTGCATGATTCGACTTCCTACGACCTAGTCGACAAAATACAACTGTTCATTTCCTCAGTCATTATTCAAATTTCACACAGTACTCTATGAAAGGAAATATTTCTTAAAATTTTACCCGTATAAAGTTACAGATATTTCTTTTATATATAAAAGCATTTGAATACGTTTTAAATATCATTAAATGCAAAAATATTTTTTTAATTTATAAACGTTTTCCAACTAACAAAGTCTATGTCAAATCGACAACTATTGTAAATCCAATGAGCTAATAATGTTTAATAATGAAAGTCAAACAAAACAAATATTTATTTATCAGTTTTCTTTAACCTAAAATTATTTTTGTCTCTTGCTTCATATAAATAACCAAAATAGAAACACTTTATTTATTGACTAAAAACCGAACCTGCATACAGATGGCCCGCACAACTCTAAAGAACAACAACGGCTCAGAGGAGCAGCTGCAGATAATCCGCGACTGCATCGACCGGCTCACCAGCATCGGCGAGGTGGCCTCCATGAAGACCTACGGCCTGCAGGTCAACGCACTGCTGTTCGGAGCTGACGAGGATTATCGGCAGGAGATTATATTCCGACTAGCCAGGTTCGTTTGTTTTTTTTAAATACAGATAGGCACCGGCGTAAATTTCTTAGTAGGCAAAAATTAATGTTCAAAAAAAAAAAAAAAAATTACGCGTCATATATTAAATTGGTTTATATTTTAAATGAGCAAGTTATTTGGCTACAAAACATAAATAAAAATACAAAAAGTAATCTGCCGAAACCCGGGATTGAACCGGGGACCTTTAGATCTTCAGTCTAACGCTCTCCCAACTGAGCTATTTCGGCTATAGCGTAAGTGGCGAAATTATGTATCATTTTCACAAGCAATGTGGAAAAGCAGTTTAAAGACTAGTAGAATAATTATTTTTATAATGAATTGTATTATAAAGTATCCATTTTAATTCTGTTATCGGATCTACAAGACAAGATAAAATAAAAAAAAAAAAACAAAAAGTCACTATTTTATCAATCATAATATTATCATGTGTATTGTTTTTGTAGTTCACTAAATCTATGCAGAAAGCTATAGAATAGTCTTTCTTTTATATGTTTAATTTATTTACTTTTATTGTATTTTTTGTTTGTTTATTTATAACTAAAAACTACAGTCACACAATACAGCTTTAAACTATGTCTGTTTCATACAAACCGGAGCTCATAATATTATGCAGGGCGGGCGAGCGCGAGCAGATATCGCTGGCGCAGTCGCTGTCGCAGAAGTACGGCGTGGACGGCACGGAGGTGTGGCTGCAGCACGCGGCCGCGTGTCTGCCGCGCGCGCACTCGCTCGGCCTGCTGGCGCCGCAGCACGCGCCGCACGACGCGCAGCTGCACCGCAGGTACCGCACTACATACTACATGCTACATGCTACATGCTACGTGATATGTAGAGCCCACCATGTGCAAAATGCTATATGCACATTGCGCCCATTCATTTAGTCTTTAATGGAAAAATATTGCGCCCAAAATTAAAAGCTAAACATAAATTTCATACTTTTTTTTTTCATAATTACCAGACCATTTAGTGATGCAACATATTTTTAAACTTTGCTTAACAAACATTGAGATTATAAATTGAAAATTTAATTGATTATATTCGAAATGAAATGCAACACATTTCATAGGGCTTTAGTAACTTTTTGCACACATTTTTTCTAAATTAGTTTATGATCATATTATCTAAGGAGTGGATATGTTTGTGTAGGATGCGCGAGGCGCTGTGGCCGCAGGTGCAGGGCACGGATCACAACGCGCTCATCAACTACTTCACGCTGCTGCGGAGCGTGGACGACAAGCCGCTGCTGTTCGGCCTCACCGCCGCCGACCACATCAAGCTGCTCAAGAAAGCCAAGGCCGCCTCATCTGGTAGTAATACTTCATACTTGCGGCTCTATTCTTACCGTCCATTATTTTTGTTTTCCTGTTCATACTGAATAGGGTGAAAGATAAATTTGTGTTTTAAAAAGCTTCTTTAGGGCTGGCCTTTGAGCGCGTGAAACTCTCAACATTTGAAGGATAATGTATGTGCATTGTTGTCTCGTGGATATTTGACATTTTAGAAAAGGCCCCTTTATTTTTATTATATATTGTCGCCTTTTATACGTCTGTGTTTTCGGCTTCGGAAAAACTTCCTTGCATCCTATATGAGTAGGCATGTGTGGATGTCCGTACATGCGTGCGTGCGTGTGTGCGTGCAGGCGTGCGGATTTCTCACAGGTAATATGTCTATAGAGTTGGACTACAAGTTCCTGCTGTCTCCATCATCTGCCGAGGAGTTTGTCTCCCGCATGGTGGACATCATGAAGCCGGAGAACGCGGGCATGGTGACCAAGTTCCTGCGCACGCTGCCGCCCGCCTTCAAGTTGCCTGTTTCAGTAAACACGCTCTACACCAAGTGGCTCACCAAGTACTTCTTCAGTGTGAGTATGCTATTACTGGAAAAAAATAATATTTTACCATAATCAACACGTAAAAGAAAAACAAATGGAGAGACAAGCTGATATGAATTGAAAGAAATTTATATGTTTTTTTTGCCTATAATAAGCTGTGTCATAAAGTTTTATGCGTTATTTAAGGTTGGTCATTATTAATTGTTAGTGTACCTTGTTCAATATAAGATTGAAATAAAACTATTTTTTATACGGATTTTATCGCGATTTTGTTTAATTTTTACATTTTTTAACTTCCCGACGTTTCGATTACTTTACAGCTTTCGTGGTCACGGGGCGCTCAAATCGCAATAAAATCCGTATAAAATAGTTTTATTTGAATGTGTATGTACATTCACGTAAATCTAAGAAACCAATATAGGATTCTTAAATTTAGGTGATGGCTGGATGGTGATTAATCGGATAGAAGAACGAAGTACTCTATTAAATGGTGTATAGCAAGTAATTTAGTCGATTAAATATGATATTTGGTCGCCAGGTGTCCTCGGCCAACGCGACCAGTAAGAAGTGGATGCAGCAGTACCGGCAGTGCGCCAGCTACTTCAACAAGCTCTCTAAAGAAGATCTCATGCAGTTCGTGGCCGACACTTGCTTCACAGACGACGCTGTACAGCGGTAACAAACTCCATCAAAAATTTACATAGATGTATGAGTAGCATGAGCTTCCGTGTGTTTATTTCTGAAGAGATAGATAAGGCAAATTTCCAACTAAACTTCGACTAGCTAATTCCAGTATTGTAATGTTATGAGGGGCGAGGCTATAGCCGTGCCTGGCACAAGTGGCGTAATTCAATTAATGGGGGAATATTGTGAGAAATTAACATTATGAAGAGAAAATGTTCTGTACTGTTTATATTAATGTAGCCATTATAATATAACACAGTGTACCAGCCTGCACGCGCAATCTGATGATAATGCAAGCCGTGGACTACTGCCAGCAAGAACAGGAGAACGACTTCAAATATTCTAAAAAGTAAGTACAGGTAATGAGTATAAATAGAAATAAAAACTAATCTTAACTTGCAATTGATAAATCATAATTATGTAACTCGTAAATTTCTCTTGTAAGTAACACCTAGGTTTGGAAACTTTGTTTGATGTTGATAATGCTAATGATAATTATAATGACTGTTTTGTAATGGTTTAAGTGAATTATCAGAAATACATAAATGATTTTCGTTGCACAGTGAGCAGACCTGGGCGCAGGTGGGTCAGGAGCTGACGCGCTGGGCTCGCTTCCTGGAGAACTTCCACTCGTCCGCCGTGCAGACCATCATCGAGAACAGCACCGTGCCCAAGGACGAGATATGGCCGTGAGTTATTATAACTCTGTTGTCCGGATATACTGACTGTTGCATTCTTGTTATCAACTATAGGAGGAAATTAGGCCTCTCTAATATTATCACCACCGTGTGGAAGCGGCCTGTAGGTAACGATTTAACTCAAGAAATCTATACATATAATACATTTGTAAGCGATCGATGTATTTTTTACTTTTTATACTCAAAGGGTGGGATGGGACTGGATTAAGAATTGGGTAAGATTGCCTTGAGTAAGAATGAGACGGGACGGGATGGGATAGGAAATTCCAAATAAAGTTAATAACGCAGACGAAGTTTGCGGGCAGAAGTTAGTAACAAATATATCTGGACCTAAAATAATACTTTAATGCTAATATTTTATTAATTTGATAGTAGTTTTGAAAAATGAATTTAGTTAAAGTATGTAATAGTCCACCACGTATATGGCCTAACCCCTCTCAATCGTACTCTCGATTGTAGAGGAGGTTCGTGCCCTGCAGTGGGACGTATATGGACTGATACAATACAGTGTAATAGTAGAGATGTGTAGAGTGGAGTTTAGGATGGCAATACAAGAGGTAGTCAGCGTATAGTTATGGTGCAGTGAGATCGAGAAGAGCCACGGGTCGGGTGAGGCGCTGTGCGCGGGCGCGGCTGGCGTGGTGCTGCGCGGCGGCGGCGCGGCGCTGGGCTCGCTGCTGGGCTGCCTGCACGCGCCGCACCTGCTGCCCGATGTGCTGGCCAAGGCCGCGGAGCTCTGCACTAACATAGCGTGAGTCATGCTTCATGCACCACCAACACTCATACACGGTATATCAAGACTGCGACCGAAAATGAAGGTCGTAGTTTTAGTGACATCAGAGTTCAGACACAATGCTACTATAAAAAAATAAGTATCGTCGTTTTTGAGTAATGGGTGGGAAATACATCGTTTTTTTAATAATGATTTTTAAAGAGGCAAGGGTTTAAATTATTATTTTACCAAACTGGTACATGGAACTTAAAAAAACCTTGCTTTTTTTTTTGCAAAATGTTTATTTGCACTTTGTTTGAATTTACTAAAATATAGTCAGTCTGGATATCCCCGATATTTAGTTACCGCCATGGACTGCAAATAGCCGTCGACTGAAGAAGAATGCTGTTAATACCTTGGAGATAAATAGCGACCGTGCACCCTCCAAATATTACCAAGTGCCCCGTATAATCGTCTGATACATTATTACTGGTACTCGAAAAGTCCTAATACCCAACTATTTTAGGTGGGGAATTTGGTAAGTCTTATTTATTATTAGGCCTGTGTACGTCACTGCAATAACAACATTTTTTGCACCTAGTTTAAAAAAGCATATAGCTATTTGCTATGAGCTGATCAACCGAGCCGCTCCTCTGAATCGATTGAATAACTTCATAAAAATGTATATAAGTAACTCGCCAAAATTAAACTCGCTACCATTTGTACGAACGATGACGTCAGGTTGACTTGTATGACTTGCACAGCGCTTTCCGAATACTGTTCGGTTCTAACTACATATACTTTGATAGTCTCCGTGGCGCAGTTGGTAAGACGCTAGCCATGACGAGAGGCCGCGGGTTCGATACTCGCGCCGAGACGAATGTTTCTGAGGTCCACAAATATTTGTCTCGGGTCTGGGTGTTTGTGAAACTGAAAAGTCTCTCGTAGTTTCTGATACCCACGACACAAGACTTAATGATCTTAATGTGGGGTCAGGACTATGTATGTGAGTGTTGGGTGTATTTATTATTATGGTTATTATACTGGGCTTGCCTTTAAAAATAGCCTAATGTAGCTATAGTTTTTTGAGAGGAAGTAAATCGTTTTTGTATTTAATTGCAACCCTGCAATCGAGAAAAAAATCAGCTGTTCCATACAAAAATAATCGTATGAGTTTGCAAAATATATGGAACCGCTGTTTGTTTTTTCTCGATTTCAGGGTCGGACCTATAGCAAAAGTTGTTCATTATGATGAGTGTAGCATCTCCCTTACAGCTTTATATATTCATTCTAACTAATTAGGCAAAGTACACGCTTCAGACATATTTGATATTAAGCTCAATGCCGTCTAGACTGCAGAATGTCGACTGTTGAGAGACAATATATTTCGCCATTCGACACAATTTGACCGGCTTTTTGAAATGTCACCGCACACCTTTTACTTTGTAAGAAACTTTTAATCCTTGCCCTTATTACGCTCACTATACGCCTTGTCGCAAATGTTATTCATAACATTTGCGTCATGTATTTTATTTTTTACATAAATTAATTTTCTGGGATTTCTGAATAAAATGACATATATTGGGGTATAGTTCTATATTTTATGTATAAAACACTTGAAAACATATGTTTTAAATTCTCATGTTATTATTAACTGTCTATATTGTCACAAGCGAAAAGTAAGCTTCATGAAACTATTACAACATTAGTTGTACCGTTAATAATTAATTTTGTTTACTGCCGATTACACAAAACAGTACACAGAGGCATGAATTGCCTAATTTAACTGGATTTAATATTATCATGGTTCTTTTCAAAACATTTATTTACAATCCAATGATCCTTCTCTTCTACATAGTAACCCATCTTTTTCTGGTGCTCTTTTATCATTTTCGAACTCGCTTCTCTAAGGTCATACGCCCAGCCTATTTTAGCAAACAGGTTGATGAATACAGTGGTAATGCTTCTCACGGGGTAGTCGGCTCCCTTGTAGTCGAACGGGAACGTGTGGTGGAAGTTGTGGAAACCTTCGCCTCCGCTCGTCAGCACCACGAACAAGTTGTCCCTCGCAGTAATTTTACTAGAAATAATGGTAGCTATCATTATTAAGATCGGATAGCGTTAGCCGGACTAATTGAAACTTATACCTAGTCGCTATTAATAGTGAGTAGCGAAACATGGAAAGGCGAGCAAATTTTGCTGTAGCGTTTTCCCCAAAGCTACGATCCACATCAGTGATGGAACGTGTAAATGAGGCGGAGGGAAGTAAATCCACAGCTTACTTGTCGAACTCCTGCGTGCCGTCGCTGTGCAGTATGCTGTTAACGGTCATCTGCACGTGGAACACGGCCAGGTAACGGATGAACACCTGCCACGCCACCATGCAGCGCCAGTCCTCGTCGCACAACCACACGCCCAACGCCGTCGGAAGCACGAACGCACATAAAATCTGCAACACTATGTAGTGCCTGAAAAAAAAATCGTATACAATATAATTAGCACGTATGAACCGGATGTTCTATACCCGGTATTGATGCCGGATGTCGGACAGATTTATGGCGAATACTGATTTTTTTAGTACGAAAACTCGTTCACAGAAATGAAATATCTTATTTCGTGCCGTTATTAAGAATCTACATAAAATGTCATATAAGGGTCGTTATTAAGACTCATACGAACGCTTTTACTTTTAAAACAATATCAGATATCACGAAAAGCCATTAGATTTCAGCCTAAAAATTCTACATATTTTTTAGAAATATTGGCTTCGCTGTTTCGCAGTCATCACACAGGCTCTCTCGTGGAGATATAGTTATTCACTGGTGTCATGTGAAATAGACACAACATTTCTTAAAGTTGGTTATACGCACGCATACCAAACTTGCAAATAGTGTAATTGTTATTAACCCGCAACAATAAATATGAAAGGAGAAGGGGAAATGAGCGGATACTGAAGTAGAGAAAACAGCTTCGGACGTCAAAGATGACTTGAATAGGAAATGAAAGCCTGAGATACGGCTTATGGGAGATGAAGGACTGTAGCTGATGAAAAAATAGTTTATGAAAATATCTCATAGCAGAAACAACAAATCGTACCGGTCAGTGAATTGCACAACTCTGTCATTGTCGAGGTCGCTCATGTCGGTGACTTTCTCGGCGCGGAATACTTCAGGCAGATGCTTGAGCAGCACGCAGCCGATGTGTCCGAACGCACGGCCCCTGGTGATGTCGTGAGGGTCGGCCGGGGTGTCGCAGAACTTGTGGTGCATGCGGTGTTGCAGCGCCCAGAAACGGATCTTGTACTGCAAGCATTCGTCAGGAATCATTAAAGATTAACTGTCTCGTAGATCTTTTTTAGAAATAAAACAAAAGGTACATTTGTTTTAAAAAACTAAAGAAAAATCGAAATAGTAAAAGGCCCAACAAAAATAACGCATTACTTCCCCATTAACAGCCGATGCCAACAATCAATCCCAATCCAAAATTTGCTGTTTGACATTGACAGCTCAATCTTTTTTCTGATTATAGCTTGCCAATAATTAATCTCAGTAGGGAAAAAACTATCTAAAAAATCAATCTACTTTTGGGAGGGCCAATCCCTGCTTGTGGATTGTCCTCTGTATGGAAATGACAGTTTAGGCTTGCCAATAAACAATTATCAGTTTTGACGTTTGGATGGATTGTTCAAAACAATCCAATATTGCAATCTGAGAATTTCCACGGATTATTTATGCAGATTTGCCAACAGCAATGAAACTAGAAAGTAGAAACGAATGTAGATGAAGATGACACAACATTGATTAACGATTTCTTCATTTAGATCTAAAATATTGTATTGTTGTGTATATTTTGATAAATATGATTTCTGTTATGATATGTTTCTTAATTTCATAGTTGTATTTTTATTTAATTGTTCAGTGTGTTTTGTGAAAAAAACATTTATAATGAAATATTCTTTATTACTCACAATTTACAATAATAATAGAAAGAATAAAAATAATAGAAAAGGGAATCAAATTTTGATCATGGGAAGTTGTAGAGCCACGCTGCTATCAGCCATGACTCAGTATGAATGGGCAGGCTATGGCCTTCTCGCTCTCCTCCCGATTTGATGGGCCGGTTACACAGCCATGATTCAATCGTAGTGGATGTTCATGGGCGGCAGTGATCACTTTCCACGGATCTATGTAAATGTTCAATAACATTTCGCAATTTTCTCCACAATATTCTCATAATATTTCTATTAGAATGACAAGTGATAAATCATTGTTTACTGGATATATTATTTTTCAGTGGCCAGAAACACAACAATTCTGTAAAAATCTATATAATTGGGACAAATTGAATTGTTTTTATTGCAATTATTATTATTTCTAACGTTAATTTTTGTTTTTCACAAATTATTTATTTACAAAATGCTGAAAGTGCATAAATATGCAATGAAATATTCTGCGTCAAACTAAATTGTCAAGAGGGAACCGATTGTTTTCAATCTATCAACAAAGGCAATCGACTGTCGCCTGTTTTGTTTATTGGCAACAAGATATTCGACCAATCGAAAAGTAGAAACCAATCCGGATTGACTCCAATCTAACATTTTTGATTGATTGTTGGCATCGGCTGTAAAAAGAACTGATTACTTCCCAGAATTTATTTATAATTTGTACTATGTTATATTTCTTTACTTTTTGTATGATATGCCAAAAAAATATAACATAGAAAAAGTAAAAAAATATAATATAGTACAAACTACAAAGTTTTAAAATTAGTGCAAAGCAATGTGCTACCGATTCTTAAACTACTTTCGGGTTTGTAGTATACTGAAAATAACGTTGTATATAAATAATCACTTTGGATCAATCTGAATTGATGAAAACGTAATAAAGTCCGATGCATAGTTTTAAAGATCTAAGCGTACCGAAGCGCGAAGCGACTTTGTTTTATACTATGTAAAGATAAAGATATACAGCAGGACCTCTTTAATCCGAACTCTGAAAATTTTACCCCCGTTCGGATTAGTGGAGCGTTCGGATTATAGGGGGATAGATGATAATTGTATTTTTTGTGAATAAAACTAATTAATAGGTACATAAATAATACAAAGTCTGTATTCATCTATAAACGTTACATATTTTATTCAACTTTTTTGAAGAAATCCAGTATTTTAGTTTGGTGTTTAATGACAAATAAAATGCTTTGTCTCGTAATTTACGTATAAGCATTTTTACTGGCAAAGAAATATTCACTTGATCAGCCCATTCAAGACATGTATTTAAGGCAGACATGGCGCTTCAATTGGAAACGGCCACTGGTTCAGCGTGTGAAATCTATTCACTTTCATCATCACATTCCTGTGTTACTTGCCGTATAATTTCATCGTCAGTAAGAGGTCCAGTTTCATTTAGGTCATCATTGCTTAGTAAGAAGTTATTAATTTCAGCTTCAAAATAGCCTCTATTAACGAAAAAAGCTAACGGAATATCATCTTCGGGTCGTCAAGGGCTCGGGTCAAAACGCTCGGGGGCGTCCGGATAACAGAGGGGTTCGGATTAGAGGGGGTTCGGATTAAAGAGGTCCTGCTGTAATACCATTCCCGCACTGCTCCACATGAAGACTAGCAGTATTTGTAGCGGCATCTTAGCTTTGTACATCCGGTGCGTCCAGTATCTGTGAGCGCCCGCTGTCAGGCCTAGCCCGGAATACACGTACATGAACACCGCTGGAAATAATACATCATAAACATCACATTATCATCATCCTCGCCTATAGAATGCCCTCCACCTGATTATAGGCTTCCTTCGACTTTCAGCGACTCTCGTAACGAGAACTAAAAGCGATCGCCAAAAGCGGTCTGCACCTACGGAATTTCTACCATTTTTAATAGGTCGTTTGTCCTTGGTGTGAGTTGCGTCCACCGCTGCGCTTGCCGTATTCCACTTAAAAACTTTTTGGTCACGCTAACTAATGGTTCTGCACCGTATATTATTTTTACTAAATAAATAAATACACCCAACAGTCACATACATAGTCCTGACCCCACACTAAGATCGAGTCTTGTGTCGTTGGTATCAGGAAATACGAGAGACTTTTCGAGTCTCATAAACATCTTGACCCGAAAGAATTACCTGTGGATCACACAAATATTTGTTTCGGTGCGGGGATAGAACCCGCGGCCTCTCGTTTCACGGATGACTTTCTAACCAACTGGGCCACGGGGCACGGAGGCCGTCAAAGGTCACTAAAGTCATATAATTTGCATATTACAGTAACAAACTTCTAAACGCTTGTCAGAAGTATTGCGTAACGATATTTATGACCATAAGTAGTATTATGATGGATTTATTTTCTCAGAAAGCTATTTTCATTTTTTTTACTTACCAAACGCCACAGTCTGCCATTTGGCCGGCAAAGCGTAGTAGTAACACCAGACTGCTCCTGCACTATGATGTGCGACTGCCAGGAACACATTGAACCACAACACTTCCCCTTTAAACCCGAGCTTACTCTCTAATCTCCTCATGGTGCTCTTAATTTTCTCCATTTTAATAATTATTAAACAACTAACTCTGCATATGGTAGTTTGATGTGCGTTAACGTTGTTACGTTGGTGGTTTGCTCCGAAATGAACGCGGTCGTCCAGAATATGACCGTCAACTAATACTTCGGACGCCGGGTCAGTCACCGTGGGATTTAATTTAATTAATGATTATTTTCATAACATACAAAATGTCATATAAGTTTATTGCGGTTTCTACACAATTTGTGCAATAACAAATGATAATATAAAATAAACTAACTTCTTTATCCCGGCTAGGTCAAATGAATAAAATATCACACACAGTGTAATTTACACGGCATTTTGGCACCACGTCGTGTTATTCAGTACGTTCCACTTGACGATCGCAACGACCACGCTCACGACGCGACCGCGATATTTACCGTTCCATTTGCTCGTGAGCGTTATGATCGCAAACCCAAGTGGAACGGGTTATGAGGCGTTTTGAGCGTTTAAGTAACAAATACCTATTTTAAAAAAGCTATAAAGAGTTAGGTTGCATTATGGGTTAAATCTTGACGGTAAAACATTAAAGTTTTATCGTCTTGTATTCTGTGATAAGCATTAATAAAATTAGATAAATTTATTGATGTTGAAAAAACCCATTTTACGTTCGAAGTAACAAAAATATCCCTCCGTATCATATAATGTAATTTTCTCTGTTGACATTTTTCTTGTTTTGACGTTTCAAAATCCCGCCAATTTTCTCAACGCGCACCACGACCCACCTCTTGACATGGGTCGTCGTGAGCGTATGTCATGACGTCATCAGTGACGTTTTCACCGCGACCACGACGATCGTGATCGTCAAATGGAACGGCGAAATGAGTGTTTTTAGCGCCGTGAACGCTTAATGGAACGCGCCCATTATAAACTGACAGTACTGGATTGATTTTTGGTTGATAAATCCGGTTAAACAAGTCGTATTTGACATTCATCGTATTTTTTGGATAATTTACCTTATACATAGTTGTTCTGTTGTTACCTCCAGACGCCATCATATAGCACCGGAAAAAATGAAGATACAGATGTGTATCTTCTAAATATCTAATATCGATAAAAAACGCCAAGAACGTTTTATCTGGGACTTGGTGACATTGGTTTAAATGCATGACACACTTCACCTAAAGCTGTGCCTAAAGTTTTGGTGTCTTGCATTATCTCGTCTCATTAATTACTCTTATCGCCAACACATGCTACGACAGAACCACATACAGCATACTATGTCGGCTACCGTTCGCTAAGCAGCATGACTGTGGCATCAAGAGGCAGGCAGTTACGCTCCCAACGGCTTTGTTTAACTTCACAGAACTAAACTGTTCATCACTACCGACTATCGTAGAGAGGTGCAGTCAATAAATGTTGGTTGATAAATAATTATTCCACACTCCATGTTATTTATCTACCAATATCCGTAATTTTTTGAATGCATGTGTTCTCGCTGAAACATATATTATCTTTAAGTGTAAAATCCGCACGTAAAGAGGACAAACCGACAATTAATACACTATAAGTAAGCATTTTTATTGTAGGGATATAAATAAAAACTGACTAACTTTAAATTATTATTTAAAAAAACCGTTATTTTTGTGACTTTGTCAATTTAAATATTCCCCTTTACCTTTTCCTACACCACGGTGTGTCTCTTCGAGGATACAACTGTAAGCCATACAGTGAGAGTATTTTTTTATTGGTCTATAACAGGCAGATGAGAATTTCAGAATTTCTACGGTATGTAAGTCCGCCAACCCGCACTTGGCCAGCGTGGTGGACTATATGGCCTTACCACTCTCAATCGATTCTCTCAATTGAAGAGTAGGCCCGTGCCCAGCAGTGGGACGTATATGTGCTGATACTTATAACAGGCAGATGAGAATGCAGCCCGCCTGATGGTAAGAGGTCCCTGCCGCTCATGGACCTTCGCAATGCCGGGTACTATGTCCTTAATATTGGTTTGTATTGTAACAGCGACGTCCAGACGCTGGTGTCGCGACTGACGCAGCTGCACAAGGAAGGCGTGAAGGTGCCGGACGAGGTGATCGAGGCGACGTTGGCCAAGTGCTCGGAGCACCGCCTGGCGCCGCACAAGCAGATCGCGCTGCTGGCGCTGAGCGAGCGCGGCCGCCACCACCACCGCGGGGACGCCGCTAAGGTGGCGCACTTCAGCGTAGACCTCTTCCGCGCAGAATGGCCTGATGCGCCGCAACTTAACACGCTTGACGGTCAGTCCGCACCATCATATAATAAGCAATCTAAGCTAGACAAGTTACCGCGCGACAAATTCCAATGTTTAAAATTGATGCCGGGGTATCGAAAGGAATTTCTTGACTCGGCATTGGAGAGCGCGCTAAGGGATGCCCTGGTGGGATGCCGCAACGCACTGCGGTATGCAACAGCAGGCCAAAGGACGCCGCGGGATGAGGCAGTCCAAGCGGGGGTACATGCAGGTGCTGCCGATGCATACTTCGGCGTGACGCGGCATGCCTCAGTAGGCCGCCGGAATGCTACAGCATGTAAGCGATTGGTCGGTGGCAAAATCCCCTGCCGTTCCGTCTCGCAGTAGGCAGGGCTTTAAGATTCATCATTTTGAGTCACACAAAAACACTTAGTTATACCTGTAAATTAAATATGAATTATGAGCGGTATTTTCCAGAGTCGAAGTTATTGACGGAAGAGGGCAGGCGTGAGGTGTTCATCCAATTCATGAAGATCTCCAACAAGTGGAAGCAGAAGAAGGCACTCGTGGACGTGCTCAACTGCTGGCCCCACACCATGTTCAGGTAAAGCATATCTAAATCTCGACTTATTAAAATTATTTGGAATCCTAGACGAGTTTCAATTACGATGCGTTCGGGTCAAGGGCGGATCCAGGGGGGAGGTTATCGAGGTCATGACCTCCCCCTGGGCTGACTCAAGGTGACAGACTTTTAAAATATATCATTGATTTTCACTTAAAAAAAACGTAAACATATTATTCACTAATCACAGGTGTGACAAACATTTAAATAATCACTTTTAAATGTATATATTGTAATCTAATTCGAGTACGTCCGGAGTTCTGACTAGAACTATCTAGAGCTATATGACCCTCCTGACTTGAAAGCTGGATCCGCCCTTGGTTCGGGTAACCGTAATGCAAGGATGGAAGGGATAACAAGTAAGAACCTACGAACTACTGTTACGGTGTTAGGTACCCTAATGCACTATGCTATAAGAATATTGGTAAGCGACTTAAAAAGGTTTTTACTGTTTTAATTGATTTAGCCTTTGTTTATTAGTGAAATAGTGTATACATTTAGTAATTAAAAAGATTTTCCACATATTACAAATAGCTATACATTTTTTTTTACTTAAAATTGTATCTAAATGTTTGGTCAACTAAAGATAAAAGAGGCTGTCAAAACACTACAACAGCGAATACTCAAAAAACTATTATCAAAACCGTAATAAAATTAACAAAAAACTGCGATTTCCTTGGCCTTCATAACGTTTACGTACCTCACATTCGTCAACAAACAACGAGTGTTTTTTGTCCCGAAATGTTAGAAAAATACCTGCTTTTATTTTACGTTATTGTATTATATTTTTGCAGTCTGCCGTTTATATAACTTATCATCAGTCATTAAAATTCAACATTTCAATTTTTTTCTCATTGAAACATCTAAATATGAAACAAAGTTATAATAAAAAGAACGGACTGTAGGTAATAGGTATTTTAAGTAATTTCCGTACATTCACCGATGATTTGGATATTTTGTTAAATTGGCTATTTGACTAATTTCTGAAAATTGTTTTAAAGTCTAGATATAATCACTCTATACCTCTTCAAACGATTAATTTATTTTTAAAGAGTTGTTTATAACGAATAAACATATTTTTCAGTTTTATCATCATATATGTCACCAAAACGGTAGGTCACGTGACTTTGAAAAAGTTACGTCACGCTTTATAAATGGTGAATGATCTTTGTGGCAGAGATGAATGAAAATTGTAAATCGTGACATCACACGCTGCACAATGACAGCTTGTCGTGTTTTGTTACATTTAATCAACAGATAAAAAATGGCAAACTTATTTTAGACAATTTAAATATTTATAATTTAGATAAATGTAAATAAAAATACCTATAATTATTGTTTACCAAAAAGCTATCATATGCAACACATTTTATAATTGATTGCCACAACAGTCAAATACCCAATTTATCGAAAACATATTGACTAATGTAGTTTATGTAATATTCACTTAACTGCAACACGTTTCACCTATTTTAACTGCTGCATAATAAATCTACATTGGTCTCTGCTTATATCATGCACAAACTAGCTCGACTAATAGGTCCACTCCCTAAAGATTTGATGGCACGCAGCTGGTCGCAAATTATAACCCAAATCACTCTGTAATAAGTCTAAAATCATGTTGCGCCAACTCTATGTATGCGTGGAATACGTACAGGTAGAAAAATGAGATATACCTATATGTATTATATGTTGCAGTGAGACGCGCAGCTTACACGGCGAGTTCCTGCACGCGCTGCTCACCGACACCACCGACCACCGCGGCAGTCTGGTGCTCATCAAGATGCTGCTGCGGCGACCCGCTCTCATTGAAGATGTAATACATTATCACTCAAATTTATCTAATCATCGCGTATCTATTCATGATACGCTATTAGATCATGGCACGTAATTAAGGTCTGCGAACTGTGCCTGGTAAAAATAGTGGCATTCATGCCTACTTCTTTGGGGATACTGAGTTGAGCTTATTTAAGTATATGATCACACAGCAAGGGCTCAAGTTTAAGGTTAACGGATTCGGGTCAAAGTCACGGTTAAAATCTATATTCTATATGTATTTTCAGGAAGTAAAAGGAATTGTGGAGGACGTATCTGGTGACGCAGTGTTAAACGCTGTGTGGATCATACTGCTCAGCAAAATTGATCATTCCAATGAAGAAATATTGAAGCTAGTCATAGAGCATGAGGTTGGTTGACTAAAGTATTTTTTCTGATTATTTTCAGCTGGTTTTATTCTTGCTAAGGCGAGAAGCATAAAGTACGGTATTAGAACCTTTAAACATCTAACATTGAGAGGCAATTATCGTCATCATTGTCATTATCTTTAGCCGCAGAACGCTGCTGAAAATATGCCACACTACTGCTGAAAGTGGCCTGCACTTATTAACTTGTGATAAACATTGTCATATTAATAATTTTGTTATACTTTTCAGGATGCTATAAAGAAGCTAGAAATCACAGACGATTTAATCATAGAGGTGCTCAATAATGGATTATTTATTAAACTAGTGAAAACTCCATTATATTCGAGCATAATAAACTACATTATAAATCAGGAGTCCACTGCCGCCGAACCTGGTCCGTATTCCATTAAATGGGCTACACAGGAGCTGCTCAAAGTAAATTATTTGGCTGAGGCTGGACACTTACATCTGATGTTTATGGGTGTCCCGTTGCCTCTGCGTGGTTTTACTCAATCTATTATGTATTCCAAAAATGTATTGATTAAGAAGTAAGCAAACATAAATCAATAATCATCTAAGTTATTAAATTATCTCTGAATGTGATGTAAAGCGTTTTATTATTTACTCAAGAACCCTTAAATTAAAAGTATGAAAAATAATAAATGATGTCGTGTCTCGAATACACATTACACACAATATATTGCAAATAATTAGGCTTATAGGATTTAAGTAACGGATTTCTATAGTAAATTTTACATCTATAGGTTTTAGTAGGGCTATCTGAATTTTATATCTTTGGTAATACAAGTTCTAAATTATAGACATCTTGTCAAGACTGTATGAATCACATTAGTTATTAACCTCCATCTATGACTGACAGACTGAGTATAAAACATATGTCTACAATTTCTTTCTGAGCTTAGATAATAATTAATCATTTAAGATTTGTAGAAAACAGGGCCAGGGGTCCGACTTTCATTAGTACCATTAATTTCTAACAATGCAAAAATAAAACGTAATTAAATGTCAACAACTGTCAAAATAATTTGAGGTTATGTAAAAATTCACTATTTACAACTTTCAGCTAAAAGGTTTAAAAATAAAATAAAATACGACACGAAATCTACATTAAAATGTTAAATGCAATCAGGAGTACATTGCGTGTGCCAGTAAACAGCGTGGTGCGGTTGTTTCAAACTTCGGCGCCAGTGGCGACTGAAAGATTTGACCACAAAAGAATACCAAAAGATGATGAAGGTGTACAAGGAGAGAAAGTTGTTGATCTTGACTCCGTATTAAAACAGTAAGTTAACTGATTAAGATTATAAATTATAAGAATTAAATAAATTTAAAGTAATACAAATAAGACACTTCTCATACTTAACAGTCATCGTTGCTAATGCTTCAAACCACCTGATGATATCATATACCGCCGAAAAGTATTATCAACTAAATTTAGTAATGATACAAAGACAGTATCAAAGAACTATATAGTAATAAATCTATAATAATTTGTCTCAAATTAAATGTTGTTATATTATTTTAACATATTTGCTATTTTAGAAAACAAAACATATTTCCGACTATGGAATCCGATTTCCAATTGTATAACGGAACTCCATATAAAGACCTGCCCATCTGCAACATCCGTGTGACACACAACAACTCAGTATTCACAATAACCGATAACACAGGAAAAGTGAAAATCATCAGATCTTGTGGAATGGAAGGATTTAAGAACACCAAAAAGGGAACTAATATAGCTGCACAGACCACTGCGTTAGGAATCGCTGCTGTAAGTTGCCTATTATTTTTTATGAACAGCCACTATAGCTGGAGTTTGAGAGTGGCATGTTTTACCCATAAATAACAATAATGTTTTATAACCAGTACTGTGATATCTTTCAGAAAGCCATAGACAGAGGGATTAAATCTATCAGAGTCAGGGTAAGAGGACTGGGGCCTGGCCGCTTGGTAAATATAACATCATTCTTATTCTTTAACCTTTGTTTTTTAACTTTATATATTATATGAAGCCATCATTGCAAAACTGGCATAAAATTGTGGGATTTTTCATGTTTATTTCATGTTTTTTTTATTTTTTCAGTCTGCTGTAAAGGGCCTTCAAATGGGTGGTTTAGATATTGTATCTGTAACAGACAACACACATGTATCTTGGAATCCGCCAAGAGCAAGGAAAGCTAGGAGACTATAGATTTTGTATTTATTCATAATTGTGGTAGTTAAAATAAAGAAATAAAGGAGTATCATGTTTTTATGCTTATAATTTAATAAATATGTACAATTCCTTTGCAGGACACATTCAGAAGCCATATTTTGATTGTGTTTGCCGTTTTGACATTCTATTGTTTGCCCATTGGTTCTGAAGTTCTGCTTCATTTGCTTTAGCCTGAAATAAATGTACTTTTATAAAACATCCATTGAATGCAATATAGGAGAATTATAACTTCTATTTTGAGAGAGACTTATAAATCACCATTTTTAATAATTGTAAACAGGTTGTTACCTGGTGTGCCAGATATGTGATCTGGTGTTTCCTTTTCTGTTGGCTTGTTGGTTCATTACCCTTCTTTTTACTGGCTGATACTCTCTTTGTGGTGTCATCCATTAGACCCTTCATCAGCATTTCTCGTGCATTGCCTAGAATTTCTTGTTGGTTCACATCCACAATTTCAATATCTTCCCTTCTGCGTTTTCCTCGTGCTCCACATAATTTGAGTATCTAATAAACAACCATATAATAACTTATGTTATATGTTACTATTACTTATTAGAACACCATGGTAGAACAATATTAAATAAAAAATTATATACTTTTAGTAAATATTAAAATTTTAGTCATCATAAATCTTTAAACATGACTAATACAGGTACATTCTAAGAACCTATAATTATTTGCTATTACTTTCGAAATTCTGTATACTTACAGCTTCTTCATCCAACACTGCATCATTGTTAGGTGCTTCTGTTTCAACATAATTATTACTATATCCTGAATTATAGTCTGTATATTCTGGGTAACTGGTTACTTGCATTTCAGGCTGCTCTAAATTACTATCATCAGTATTAGGCTTGAAATAAGACTCAATATTGAATGGCTTGGCTTGGCTAGTGGCTTTGTTTGCCTTATTAATACTTTGGTCTATATCTAAAGGAACATCTTCAACAGGAAGCTCTACAGGTTTGTTTATAGAGAAGAAATCTGTCTCCATTTCTCCATTATCACTGTCATCTGAGTAATCATTAATTAATGGTTTTGGATCAATTTTAGGTTTCTTTACAGGAGTTGGTGCAGGTTCTTTGTTCTTCTCACTTGTATTTTTCGTAAGTACATGTGGTATCATTGATTTTAATGGTGTCCTCACTCCATTTTTTGGTTGTGGCAACATGCTTAAAAGCCCAGATTTTTTCTAAAACATGAATATATAAATTACATAAATGTTATGAAAATTTTATTTAGATCTGTTATACTTGTCCAAATATCCAAAATATTGCTCTATAGATAAAATACATGTTATATAAATATTTTTCTTACCCCATTAGCAACCTTAGGTTTCATAATTGGTACACTGCTCTCTACATCTCTAAACTGAAAAGAGAAAACAATTTTTAAATTAGCTGGGATTTATTTACTTGGTCACAATAAGTTATTTTGTTTTTTTTATCATATTTTTATAACAGTTTGTTTTTTTATTGTGAAATTGGACATACATAAGTGTTATAAATTGTATATTATCATTAATTTTAATAAACAAGTACAATTTACTTACATCATTGAGTGATGGTACAGTGATCTTTGCTTTTGGCTTCACAATATTTGATGCAGTTTCCTTTTTATGGAGGAATTCATCATCTTCCTCTATAACCTGTGGTTTCTTTGTACTTGGTTGGGGTAAGAAATTGAACAAGTTTGAACTTTCAGCATTTGGTTCTAAATCTTCTATTTCTTTCACTTCAGATTTCTTTCCAGCTTTTGAGTCCTCTGTAGAATCTGAAAAAAATGTATATGTCAAAACTGACATTCCTAGACCATTTGCCTTCCCAAAGTACCACAAGTCACAACTGATGTATTGGAAGTATGATATCATGTTATGAATATTACAAAAGTAGGCTGATTTCCATTTAACACATTTGAAATAGGATAGCTTATATTTGCCATTATCAAATTAAGTGTAAACAACTAACTAACATATTGTGTAGACAACTGTACATTTTCTTGTTTTACTGAAACTTATTTAACATGTTGCTATAAAAATAACTTTTTAACATGTGCTCAATTTTATCCTTGGATGTTTGGTATAATTTAAAACATGAATTTTACCATTTAAATTAAATCTTTACATAGACATAAGCTATATTGCGTGTGATTAATGACTAGTGCCTTGATGGCGCAGTTGTACTATGGTACGATTACAAAGCCGAGGATTTTGGTTCAAATCCCGGGTTGGGCAGTGATACTGGATTTTTCTATGTATTTTCAGCCCGGGGTCAGGAATTTGTGCCCGATATCGCGATAGGCTCGCCCCTCCACATCATGTGATGGAATAGTGTCATGGTAGCACGGCTGCCTACCCTTCTGAGAAAAGGGCGTGAAGGTTATTGTTACTTTACAACGTAAATCAGAATCCTTACTTCTCACTAACCTTCAACTTTCTTGTTGATTATCGCTTCATTCGTGTTCTCATTATCTTCGTCTTCGAATTCACTTGAATCGCTGTTGTCATAGGCTACTAAGGCCATTTTTGGTTTAACTCAATAATATAATAATAACAAACAGTAGGACTTCGAGCACAGACTTCAAGGTATTGTTTTTAGTTTCGTCTCACAAATTCACAACTGGAAAGTGGAAGAACAAGAAAGCAATGCAATTTGGCTATCGTACTCGTAGTTAGATCATTTGACACATCAATGTGTTAATTACAATTTACAATTAATGTTTATTATCTAGAATATATTTTTCATTACAATTCAGCTAGCCGCACTGTTTTCACTACAGAAACAAGAAAAAGGTACTTTCACAGGTACTTTCGAAATATTGCAATAACATTTATTCAGTACATTTATTTTTGTCACAGTTATTTTTCTCACTGATTAGTGATCACTGCGTTCGAAAACTTGTCGTTTCCGAACATAGCAGAATATGTTAAATTTGTATTTGTAAATAATATATATATCTATAATATTATATTAATGATTAAACTTTATGTAGTAAACTACTTATGAAATAAGTATGTAGTTAACTTTTATTTATTTTTAATCAAAATTAAATAGTGCTTTCTTATGAATTATTAGCTGCATAAATGACAGTCGGTGTCAAAAATTTCCACAGATGTAAAAACGACTGAAGCAATTTTGTGAAAAATTCTATCTCCAGCTTAGTTTTCTAGAAATTCATTAAAAATTGGACTTGTCTTTTACTGTTTGGAGTGTGTACAATAATAGTAAGTATACGCTATTCCAATTCCCTCGAAAATGTGTTCAAGTGACGGAAAAATATCCCGAAAATTACCTCTTTGTAGATCAATATGCCGAAGAAGTTTGTAGGCGAGAATAGCAAAGCTGTGGCGGCCCGACAGCGAAAAGAAAATGTCAAACAAGAAAAAGATCAGAAGCTCAAAAAAATGATAGAGGATGCAGAGTGGGACGACAATGATGATAAACTTAAGAAAAAACAACAGAAAAAGGTTAGCAGAAATGGTAGCCATAATGAACATAATTTATATTTTCTGATTCATTAGTGTTTATGAGTATGGTATAGCCATTACCATAAACCATTTAAAATTTTTATTTTCTATGTTTTGTACCTATTCTCACAGGCTGTGTTTTAGCTGTAAGTAATTTATGTAACCTTTGTATTAAATTTTATGAATTAAATTAATTGGTCTGGTAAATCTATAGACTACCTACAGGTTTGCTAAATATTTTGCTGTTCAGAAATTCAAGGCACAATAAAATATGATGCTTTATAATAATGAAATTCATACATACATTAGAAAAGAAAAAAATATATTATATATATTTCCATTCTTGTTGAAAAATAAATGTGTTTGCTCTTATTTTTTTAGGTATAATATTATACTTGGTGATTTAATAGCTGTATTTATCAATTATAGGATGAACAGGAAAAAAAAAGGTTAGAACAACTCCAAAAGAAAGCCGAGGCCAAAGCATTGTTGGAGAAAGAAATGGAATCCCTAAAAGGCACTGTTAAGATTGCTCCACCTCCGCCAAAGATCACACGAGCACAGATAGCACAAATGAAAGAGAAAGTTATCAAGCCAGAACCTATTGTTCCTGCGGTAATTATATATTATGGCATTGTTCAATAGTAAATCATTATCATCAATGGTATATTATGTTAAAAATACACTGCCTATTCATGAAAGGCTATTAAGCATCACCCATCATATTTAGCATATATTTCTATAAATTTAAATACTCTGACTAGAAAAAATATTTGTATTTATTCTTATTAAAATCTCCCATTTCAATATGTGCTGCTTTATCCTCCTGCATTATTATAGAATGCACTATTATCAATAATTTAACACACATTTAATATTTTGCAGCCAGCTAGAGTGGTGGTGGAAGAACCACCACTGGAAGAGAATCTTAACAGGATACAGCTAGATGGAGAGGTTGCTCAGTCCGTGGAAGAGGCTATATCTATACTCAGGTATGCATATAACCACCTTACAGATTTAAATGTGCAACATTTAAAATAGACAGTAGTGCAGATACATGTTGCTTGTTTGTGGGAACCATGTGTTGCATTCATCAAACAAGAGTCTCAGTATATAATTATTATTTAAACATGCCATATTGATATATACAATGCCTGGTGGTGTAAAAACGGCACACTCTTTGTGAACAAAAAACACTATTTTAGTCTGTTTGGGTGCATTATGTGTGTTGCTTCAGTAAATTAGAAGTCGTTTTGACTATAAATAAGACTTAAGAATTGTTTTCTTCAAAAGTTGCCTTATTGTTACAGTGATAAAGCTGATGTGGATAAACATCCTGAGAAGAGGTTGAAGGCAGCTTACACAGCTTTCGAAGAAATTAACTTACCAAGACTGAAGGCAGAAAACCCATCGCTAAGGCTCTCTCAACTCAAGCAGATGCTCAGGAAAGAATGGCTCAAGTCACCACAAAACCCACTTAATCAGACATCTTAAAGTGGGAATGTAAATGGTCTTGGCTGCTGAATTTCTGTGTGAAGTTACTTTTATTATATACTTATATTAATCATGTAATGAAAGTATGTTTATAATAATTTTAACATTCAAAATATTTTAAATGCTCTCATAATATAGACATCATTAAATTGTTCCCTTCAATTTTAGTTTCCTGTAGATAACTTTTATTGTACCTTTTGTAGTTGGCAATTTAAAATATGGAAGCCATAAAATTTAAATTATCCAAAGTTTCAAAGTAGTGAGGATTTATAAAGAAACTCAATATTGTTTTGAACATTATTTATTGAATAAGGTCAAACAGTCTTATTGGGTAGGCCGAGTTTTGTACTGTGTAATGATTCAAATTGTAAATATACACAATATAAAATTCACTCTGGTTCATTACTGTATTGCAAAGGAATACCTTTGCGCCCCTCCTCTGCCTTTTTAACCTCAGTCTCTCCTAATTTTTGTTCAAGACCTTTCCATGATCTGTCTTGGAGGTTACTTCCTATGGATTCTAGTGCCCAATTTTGTCTTTCCGCCAACTCTTGACTCCCGCTTTCATGATTTTCAATTTTAGTTTCTCTAATTCTTCCTGTAATAAGGCTTACGTCAGTGAGTTCCTTTACATGGTCAATGTCACAATAATGGCGTTTTCCAGGCAAGAGATTGTCGTAATCCGTGACGTGGTGCGTGAAGTACGGTTCTCGGTTGGAGTTTAATGCAACCTCCAGCTCATAAGGGTACACTATTGATTTATAAAAGTCTCTGTTACTGTACAGATCGTTTTCGGGACACGCAATTAGTACGTAAATGTCGATCTGAAACAAAATAATAGTGTCATTGCAGGATTGCAAAATTGATATTGCTGGGTAATTCAGCTTATTTAAAAAATCAATAAACATTCATGTAATTAACACAACTAGATGTTTATAAAAGAAATATTATGTATTAGGTACTTACTTCAGGAAAGTTGGCTAATTTAGCAACATTGGGCTTTCCTACAGATACAATATAGCTCTTCTTTCCATTGACTTTACATAGCTGCTTCATTCTGCTAATAATGTCCTTTGTCTGGTCTCCAGCGAGCTTGCAGACTAAGATGCCAATTACATTGGCATCCTTACATTTCTCCACTAAATAGCGCCTGCGTTTAAACCAGGTTGTTTCTTCTATTTGTTCTAACTTGTCAGATTCAGGGTCTAGTAAGTACCATTTTGACGCTACAATATTAAAGAGAATTTTATTCACCAGTAAACCTACTATGAACATAAGTCATGTACTCAAAATAGTCAATTTTAGTAAAATGATTACAAAAGTAAGTAATCGAAATATCTAGATTCAAATGTTATACCGTGATACAAAATTTGTTTTAGTTCAGATTTCATCACAACAAAAGATACACAATATGAATGTGCTTATTTATAAGGGCTTGCAACTCAAATTCAATAGGGTGTAAAACTAAAATATAGCAAAACAAACCTGGAATTGATATAGTATAGTTGAACAATGTTTGTCCTCTTGATCCAATGTAAATACAAACACAGTCTCTAAGTACATCTAAATTAAATACTTCTCCATATTTATTCCTGATAACTTTGCCTAAGAATCTTTCTGGTTTATCTTCCATTTCAACATAGGCTACATAACTATTTGCATACTGTTGGAACCACTGGTGAACAAAGTCATCTGAAATGTTAATAATTATTATTGGAAATTAAACATCAATTGTTATTACATTGAATTAAAGTATTTAGGGTAGGAAACAATAATACAAGGTTTACTGAGTACTTATAACCATGAATGTTCCATTTCTGAGGATACCTACATCAATTATGAACTACACTACATCAAGAAATAGCATAAACTACATCACTTACAACATGTTCTACAAAATAAAGTGCAATGTTTAAGTTTCAAAGATAATGCTTATTTTGCTTTAAATTATTCACATTGCAACAGTCATATAAAATTATTTACAAATAAATAAATGCATATAAATTTATGCAACTGTGACAAAACATTGAATATTAGCTCAAAACGGTTTATATTCTTGTTACCTTTACAATGTTCAAATTCAGCATCATAAAACAAGCAGAGCTTCACATTGTCATCTGAATTATAAACACTAGATGCAATTTTCATACAGGCATCAGCATCTACTTCTCTCTTGGGCAAGACAGTAAACACTGGTATGTTGGTCGTGGAGAAGCATGTGTGACCATAATGTACAATTGCATCACTCTGTACATGCATAGCTGCCACTGAGTCCACACAGCAACTGTTGATGTAAGTTACAAAGAAAATGTTAAAAGGCATGTGGATATGAGTATTTCTTACAGTGTAAATATGAATGATAAACTATGATTAATAGAAAGCTGTTTGTAAATTACAAATACAGATAAAAAATAATTTCCATCAGCTGTAAACTTAAATGTAACTTAAATGTATAATATAATATTTGATAATCTAAATAATTATTTTTTACTCGAAATAGCATACCTTTTCCATTAAAATGATGGAACTATTATACAATTTTTAGCTTTGGTTAATATATATTTTTTAAATTGGTAAATGATTTTATTTACATACAATTCTTACAAGGATGTGAATAAATAAATCCATCCAAACATCTGTGGTTACGTAAGCATATTTTTTGCGTTTTATAGTGTTTACCTTGCGTACGATGTATCACCAAGGATGTAGAGATCTACATCAACTTGCTTTTTGATTTCTTCATAAATTTTTGCACTCACGTTCAAAAGCTCATCAGGAAATTGTAAACACACCTGCATAAAATAGTTCCGTATTTAAATAATGTAAATAATAATTCATACAAGATTAGAAAGCCACAAATACCTTGCCGTAATTATTGTCCCTGATCCACTTGCATGTTTCCTTTATATCAAAACGTGAGATAATTTCATCATATTGCTGATCATTTTGTGTCACAGGTAATTCACGTTCGATGCATATTTTTCCGTCGATAGTAAAATTTGCCATTGTTTATCTATAAAATCTACGAATGTTAAAATAAAGCCAAGTAAATACAGTAGGCCGCAATAAAATTCAATCACATCACGTACGCAACTGTCAATGTCAAACCGGTTTATGTTTATTTTGTTCACTTTTACAAATTTGGACAAAGGAATTTACAAATAAAAAGCCTATCAATTGTTATCCTTTTAAAATATTATATCTCATTTAATATGAAAAGAGCAAAGGTTACCAAAAGAGTCTACGTATATTTTTTATTTATTTATTAAAGGTTTCGTTGTATGGAACTCTTGCAATAGCCAAAGTATAATGATTTAATACTTAGGCCCTAACGTTCCAACCAGCTATGTAGGTAATAGGTATATATCAGCCCATATACATCCCACTGCAAGGTATGTTCTTCTGCAGTCGTGAGGACGATTAAGAAGGCCAAATAGTAATAATGTATTAACAATTATGCATGAAAACTTATGTTTAAGGTATGACTCAGTAGATCTAGATCTAGAACCTTGGGAAATAAAACACCAGATAAAACATTATTTATGATTATTACAAAACTGAAAAAAAATGACTACTATTAATTAGTATCCATCATCACTAATACTAATAGTATAATCTGGGTAAGCGTCTTTCACAAGACTCGCTGCAATCTCATGGTCAGCCTTTCCATAGCCCTGAGAGTATCCATAAATGTGAATCTTTTTGTTGTCGGGTTCATGAGAAATTCTACCTCCTCCCAAAGGTTCACAATCTAAAGGCTGGAGTTTTTCTTGCACCTGTAAAGGGTAATCAGAAATAAATTCACTTCTATTAATTTTGAAAAATACAATATATTAGGCAAAGTAAGAGGGAGAGAAGTAATGAAAACCCTGAGGTTTACTTTTTTAAAGTATGTATAAAGCACATATATTAATTGAGGCCCAATTATTCAATTACTTCTTACTTTGTTCCACTTCACATATTTTTTAAGGGCTGGCAATGCAGCCATAGATATCAGGTATTGGGGTTATTTATGATTGGAGACGTTCACTAAACAAGTAAGCTGCTTGTATGATGGAATCTATGTCATAATAAAAACAACTGACATATAATTACCTCATCAAAAATATCAGAATGATAGTCACATCTCTTGTAACCTCTTACAACAGTAATGGAGGGCTCAACATTGTCTTTCTCCTTATCATAAACTTTTACTAATATGTACTTATAAACTCCAGAAGGGTCTATGTCCACCTTAGGTACACTATCCAATGATGGTGTTGACATTTTTCTTACTATTTGTAGAGAGGATGAGGCTGAAAATATAAATAAATTAGTAATTGTAACATGTTGACTGTGGCCTGGACTTATTTAAGGAAATAATATCCAGTTGTATGACAACTAAAGCCAACATGTTAATATGTTCGATTAAAAATGAATTTGGTAATGTGCCTGTTAACAATAATTCTTCATAACAACATTAAAATTGTCAAATTAATTAAGTTAAAATATAGTGAAAAAGAAAATTTTAGATTATTAAAAGCAGTCTGGAATGTGATACCTGAATGTCTAATACTAATGATAAAAATATTATTTATGTACAACTTGCAAGACATTAAAATACATAGTTTAATATGAGAAGAATTTCATTGTACTACTACGTGAATTCTACTCTCAAACAGTTAATATAAAAATAAAAATAATTCAACATTAAGGCAATCCTTTCATGAATTAATATGCTAGGTCTTAGGTCACAGAAATTATGAGATCTAATTTCATTAAGTAATTATATTATTTACCCGTATTAGCGCTCTTGAGTTGATTAAATATTAGACGCACACTTTTAGGATGCGATTTTTTAATCAATTTATATAACATTCGGGTGTAAAAATATTTTTTTCAAAGATTGATGCACCACGAGTGCCGATAATTAAAAACAAATGTCATTAAACGTCAATATGACAACAGCCAAAGTTCATGTTCAGAAATGAGATTTTTATTCATCTTAATTCTGATTTACAAAGCTCAACCGTGAACATAGTTTTAGTTTAGAAAATATATTAATATTCGTTATAAATTTTCATTGATATGTTGTTATTTGTTTTCTAGTGAAAAATATTAAAGATATTCTCTACTCAAAGGAAAGGCAGACATTCATAGAAAATAGAATCTTGAATCAGGTACAGGAACTGTCAAATCAAATGTCATTTGTTCATGTTATTTTTGTGTAATGTCTGATGGTGTAATTCGATAATAATAAAAATGAATTCGGCATCTAATAAAATGGATTCAAATTTAACCGGTAAGTATTTCTAATTGAAGGAATAGTTACATTGGTTGGAAGTGTAATATAATACCAAGGCTACATCCAAGATGAACCTGTGTTTGATTGTCATTTTTAGTCAAGAATGTGCCTTCATCAAAATAAACACAACATCGAATGATTACTGCGTGGCTTTCATTAACAGATCCTTGATAAGTAAAATACATAAATATTTGCAAAACACGTTTACGTACATAGAATGTTTACTTACGTGGAACGTAAAAAAGTAAAACATTTTCAGTGGGCGTAAGACTCGCGGAATGTATTTTTAAAACGAAATTTACTTGAATGTGGCCGTAATTGTTATGTATCTGCCTGAATTTATTTACCACACAGATAAACGGCCAGTCCATTATCTGCAAAGAACACACAACAAGTTACATTTGTACCATTATTACTTTTAGTCTAAATATAACATTATTCATACAATAAGAGTTAAGACATATGGATTGAGTCATATAATATTCTGTAACTACTCCATAATTCTTGTCAAGGTTATTGTTTTGTAAATAATTTGTTTGCAATACAAAATTTATTAATTGGTTATCTTATTAGTTTAGTTACTAGTTGAGTGCGAAACTAGTAACTAAACTAATAAACTAAACTTTCGTAATAGCCTAATTCGCATACTTATAGTATGCGAATTAGGATATGAAATAAGATTTATGATTTTGATGATTTTTATGTACTTATTTTCTTTAATATTCTACACTGCTTAAATTTGCATATAAAAATCAATATCACAATCACGCTGTTTAGTATTCAAACACTATTAAAATGAAGCACTTATGTTTGCATTATATTTATTGACTTATTAATGTGGATAGTATCTGTTTATAACAACCGAATATAGCTGTGTAAATGCACTGTTGTGTTTCGGTTTGAATGACATTGACTTACTACTGGACATAATCAGACTTAACATCTTATGTCTCAGGATGGCGAACACAGTGGAATGCCAGGCATTGCTTTGTAATTTATGGTGTGATGTGCTGGTCTTGCCATTCATCGCAATAAAAAAAAACCAAACTGATACAATATTTTATATGCCATACATTATACATAAATTTTACTAGATTAATAGTATGATTAATATAAGAATTGTAGTGTATTTAGCTAAGTCTCAAGTCTGAAAATAATGTTATTGAAATAACTGTGTTATATTTCTATTTTCCTGAACACTTGAGTTCAATAACCTTGTTGATATACAAAATCTCCTTGGGTACAAACTGGAAGTTCATAAGTCTAATTTAAAAAATGTACAGTAACATAAAGTTGGGATAGTACAAGATAATAATAATCATTTGCATTTATTTTACTTTTATGTCCAAAAAGTAGTCAGAGTTGTTCCAGAATCTTAATATCTTATCTATTTTCTAGAATTTGATAGTTTTAACAGCACTAATATAGATCAAACATTGGCTTCCCTATTTCTTTATACAGTAACTGGTTTAAAGCTGCAATCAAAGTGCATGAGATAATATTAAACAAAGCATTTCTGTTTCAAGGTATGTGGGTGGGCTTCTTCACTGCAGCAGGCATTCCTTCAGAAGTAGGAGCCACATATGCACTCACCTTTACAGAGAACAGAATACAGACGGACATGTTGCTGGATTTGAACAAGGAGTATCTAAGAGACATGGGAATTACTCGTATGGGAGATATTATAGCTATATTACGGTGAGTAATGTGATCTATTTGTTATAACAAGGCTAACAGGGAGTGGTGTAGGGCGGGCCTTGTTTTAGGTGATGTCATTTGTGTTTTTGTACATAGTTTTGTATAATATCCAGTAGTATTTAAGTAGGCCATCCATGCATACCGCTTGCCTTTACAGTTAGTGATGTGTGAAAACCTCACATGTAATAATTTCGATTAAAAACATGTTTCTATCTATTTGGCTAGAATATCTAATTTGTGCTTAATTAATACTTAGTTCCTGTATGTAAGCTTGGAAATTTACTGTATTGCTTTTTCAAGTAAGTGTTATCTTCCCAGTAAGATTAATACCAGATTAAGTATTGTGTTAGTATGTAGATAAGAAGTGTTCACTTTTTCATTTAACAAAAAAAAACCTAATAATTAATTTTTTTTATTTATATGATTAATCATGCATTTTATGTAGAATTCCAATAACGCATTTTTTATGCGTTCCATTGTTAACCATCTGTCATAGTTTACATCAAAATCTGACTGTCCCAGAGATTAAAGTCCATTTTAATATTAGGTATAATCTGCTGTGGGTAATCTTGCTAATATCGTGTCTTGTATCTGCAGTCACGCGAAGCAGGTTCACGAGAGTACAGCTCGGGACAGGGTGCTGAGTACCACAGCCAACACTGCTAACAACAAAGTGCCCGTCGCAGCTATCACTGGACGCTCCACTGTCTCACAACCTTCTTCACGTGAGTTTCGTATTTGTTTTTAATATAAGTAAATCCATTTGAGCGAAAATCAATCTCACCATCGAAGCTTAAAGCCAATTTACTAACAACTGCGCCCTTCGATCATAAGAAGAATTAGATTCAATTAAAGAAGGTTGCAAGGACATTAGACATTTAAAATTACTTTCTTATGCTCCGTTATGATCAATGTTTTCATTTCCAACCACAGGTAGACCACAGAATGTAGGCTTTCCCCAGGAATGTTAATAGGGACATGTTGTTACATGGGTTGGATATAAATTTTAACAAACGAGAGAGTTAAAAACGCCAATTGTTTATTGTTACAGCGGCCAGCCGTATATTAGAGCATTACACTCGCAATCCCCAATCGCAGGAACCTCCTGCGCCGGCGCAGAAACTCAAGAGGAAATCTATTGAATTCTCAGATGACGGGTGAGTAAATATATTTTTTATTTATCGTATATAATTAAGTTCTATATTGAAAGTATTCCGTTTAAATACTGCCTGACCACTAAATGTTTGCAGTATTATTAATTTATTTAAATTGAATTCATATTGTTATATGGTCTTGTAAATAAAGCTCGTGATCAAAAAAATACAGCATAGATTGTTTGTATTACTAATACGATAATGTCGTATATTTGCAGTAGTGAAGATCTAGCCATGAAGAAGACTCGGCTTATACGATTCGGTTCGCCAGCACACACTCATCAACAAGAAGGTACATTTGTTGCTCTTTGAATAACTAATACTAAACAAAATATTTAGGTATTTATATTTATTTATTATTTATTTACACACTTTATTGTACACCACAATAAAAGAGAATAACACAGAACAGTAAATCACTTAAAGCTAATGTCATGGTTACAATTGGCGGCCTTATCGCTACCTGCGATCTCTTCCAGGCAACCTTTGGATGGATTAAATCATTACTATATAGAATTATGGGGTAGTACAACTGGAAAAAAAAATGGAATATGGATGTACGAGCTATACATAATAAACATATACATACATAATATACACCTACATTATAAATACATACATACACACAAATATACATATCTATACATAAACATATACATATTAGTACATATAAAGTAAACTTAAATGACTGAATTAAATGATATAAAGAAGGATAAAAAATATGACAGGATAAAAAGTTATTGTAGCGACAAATAGTGAGTCTTAACAAGTCTCTTAAAAATTGGTAGTGACTTGGCTTGCCTAATTGATACTGGTAATTCGTTCCACAAGCGAGCAGCATGAACTGTAAAAGACTTATCAAGAAATGAAGTGCTGTGCTTGGGAATGTCTAGCGTCAAGTTCTCCGTTGATCTAAGAGTTCGTGCGTGATTGTGACCGAGAAAATTAAAGCGGTTTTTAAGGTAGTGGGGGGTGGTGGGATGGAACAAGATACCATATAGGAGTGAAAGAATTCGAGTATTTCGGCGAAAACGTATTGATAGCCACTTGAGTTTGATTCGAAATTCGGAGACATGGTCATATTTGCGAAGACCAAATATGAACCTAATGCAAAAATTTTGAAGTCTCTCAAGTTTTTCAATCTGGGCTTCGGTGAGGTCGAGATAGCTAGCATCAGCATAATCAAGGAGAGGTAAAAGAAGAGATTGTACAAGTGCAATTTTTGTGGGAATCGGTAGAAAATTCCGCAATCTCCGCAAGGACCCCGCTGCAGCAAACAATTTGCGACTAACTTGTTGCAATTGGGGACCCCAGGATAAGTTTTTGTCAATAATTATTCCCAAATTCTTAACAGTATCGCTAAATGGAATAGCGCAACCATCAAACAGAATCTGAGGTATTTGATTCAGATCTAATTTCGATATTAACCTGGAGCTGCCAACAACAATGACTTGAGTCTTAGAAGGGTTTACTAATAGCCCGTGAGACTTACTCCATCTGCTGATGCCCACAAGGTCCTTATTGATAGTATTAATAGCCTCTGTCACCCTGTCCACGGGAGCATGATAATATATTTGTAAATCATCTGCATACAGATGGTAGGAAGAAATCAGATTATTTGATATAGAGTTAATAAAAACAGCGAAGAGTAAGGGAGATAAAACGCCGCCCTGAGGGACGCCAGTAAATGTATCGCACCATGAAGAGACGGAGTCTTCAATACGTATGCGCTGGCGACGACCCGTCAGGTAACTATGAAACCAGTCAATTACCGTTGGAGATACGTTAATAGAGCATAGAGTATTTAGCAAGACATCAAAGTCTACGGTGTTGAAAGCATTGCTAAAGTCTAGCAAAGCTAGGACCGTTAGCTTACCATTCTCCATCGCAGCTCTGATGTCATCCGTGATGTGAACTAGCGCAGTAGTGGTACCATATCCATGACGAAAACCAGATTGGAAGGGATTAAGGAGATTGTAACGACTGAGAAAGGAGCTTAATTGTTGATGGACGAGGTTCTCAAGGACTTTAGAAAGGAAAGGGAGAATGGATATAGGCCGGTATTCAGTGAAGGATGCGGGATTAGGTTTTTTTGGGAGAGGAATTATTTCGGCTTCCTTCCACAAGGATGGAAAGATAGAGTTGGATAAGGAAAAGTTAAGAATATGACAAAGGATATGGAGAATTTCGTCAAGGATAGGCAAAATCATGCTACGACTAATGCAATCATTCCCAGAGGCGTTGGAGGAGATAGATAAAATGCTCTTTTTAACATCACAATCAGAAAATTGACTAAAGACAAATTGTGGATAGTTAGGAGTTGGAATTGAAGAAAGATCTTGAATTGTTTTATTTTTGGTAGCCACATCAAATTTGGGCAAAGCAGTGAAATGAGCATTTAAAGAATCTAAATTTAAACAATTGGGAATAGAATCAGTGCGAGACTTTCCAACTCCCATAGAACGAAGAAATTTCCAAACCTTAGCTGGATCATTATTTTCTACAGATTTGTGAACATGTCGGCGTTGAGCGTTCCTACACATCTTGTTGCAGTGATTTCGAAGAGCCACGTATTTGTCCCAATTTTGAGTCGTAGGCTGACGTTTAAACTTCGCCTTTGCTGAGACCTTCTTCACTATTAAGGCTTTAATATCGTCGGTGAGCCAGGGTGACGGAAGATGTTTTATTTTGACAGCACGAATGGGAGCATGATCATCATAGAGCTTGATGATATTCTCGGTGAAAAAAGTAACTTTCTCATCAACCAAACTCGAGGCGAGTAAAGGAGCCCAGTCAATGTTGCTAGCATCCCTACGGAGACTTACAGAATTGACTCCACGAAAACAACGCTGCATGACCACTTTGTGTCTTAATTTGGGAAGACGGACTTTATAGGAAAGATAGATAAGGTCATGGTATGAAAAAGAATCAGCAGAGCACTGTCCATGTTTTTCGACGAGATAAGGAGAAGAAACAATCATAAGGTCAAGTAGAGAAGGAATAGAATTAGGGAAATGATGTGTAGGATTTAGAGGCAGGACAGATAAGTTGCTAGAATTTAGAACAGTATGAAGAGAACAGGAGCGGTGGTCTTTCTTAATAAGACATGTATTGAAATCTCCCATGATTATGGTGTGACTGTACGAGGGAGTGAGGTTAAATAGGATAGATTCTAAAGAAGAGAAATAATCAATACGTATATTATATATTTATATTCCTTACTATACATATCAATTTAGATAGTGATTACTTAACAAACATAAAATTAAAATGGTACAATGGGTGACCAAATCATATTGAGCTATTTCTTTCTGGCAAACTTTGGATGAACAGGAAATGTTGGATTGACAAATTGGGCTTGATGTGCAACAAGACTACATAGTATAATACCCGACAGCCAAAGGAGGGTATTTTTTTACTGTTTTGAGAGTACCCACAAAGGTAAAGGTTTGTGTTTCTTTCAGGTCCACTAAACAAGCAGACAGTGTTCTCCCGCCTGGGAACCAATGAGGCCGCGAGCGTTGCTAACACAAAAGCCGCCGTCAAACCCATTTATGCCAGGCTCGGCTCCAAACCGCACCAGCTCGAGAAACAACCGCCCGTGCCCATAGAAAAGGACGCGCTCAAATACGAGGGCATCCTGAAAAGCACCCCCATAGTCAAGAAACTGGTCACAGTCACAACTAGTAAGAACAACGTGAGGAAAATCGCAATGACTGCGTGCACAATGCGGGCGGACGAAACACCAGTCAGCGTGAAGGAAAAATTAGCCATGCCTAAATCAAAATCAGTGAAGTTTTCAAACCATGTCCAGTATAAGGAGATAGAGGGGAATAAGAAGCAGCTGGTTAAGGGTAAGAAAGAAACCCCGGTGTTCAACAAGCCAGAGAGGCGGTTGTCGATGCCGGAGACTGCTGATGTGAAGGCCAGATTGGGCACCAAGAATGTAAACAACTTTAAAGTGGACCGCAGTGTGTTCAACAGACTTGGAGTTTGATACAGCATAACTAGATGTTAATGACTATTTATAATATAGTGTTTAAGTGAGCTCAGGTGTTAGTGGGTGATTGTACCACGTGAATTGACATATTTACCTTTATTTTTTTATCAGAGTTGTGGTCTAAGTCGGTCTTTCATTAGTTTATCTTGAGCCAATGTTGTGTATAAAATATTAACAGTGCAGTGTTAAAGGCGATCGTCAAAAACATGAATTCTTACATGTGGTTCGCGATTCATCTAAGACATATGAATAACATAGAATTGAGTAATAGATGTGAAATGAGGGTTTATTTAATGACAACACTTTTGGCGCACCTTCTAATGTGACGGTATGTATATATTTTTGGTTCTATATCTGTATATGTCCCATTGCTAGGCATGGGCTTTCATCCTGTTATTTGATTTATTCAACCAAACTAGTCCATGCAATTGGGGGCTAGTCTCCAGTCTTGTTGGAATTTTCATGTCAATGTATAAGCCTATGGGGTACCGCCAATTATAGATTTACTGACTGTTATAAGTATAATAAATGTAAATTATGGTAAAATAAAAAAAAAATACAAGTGTTTAACAAAAATGTTGGAGAATGTTTGACAAATTTAAAATTTTATTTCTAATAGTATAGTAAAATTTATGTCATATTTTACATTTTTATGTCAGTTACAATTTATAGATGGAAGGTTTGATTACTTTACATTGATTTGCATAATATCGTTCAAACTTTATATCATCTACTGGGTTCCAGCCTTCATTGAAATTGAATGAAAATATTAATAGCATAGATTACGAAAATAACAATCGCCAGATAATATCTTATAACCTGTACATTATATTACATTTGCATTATATTCGCAATTTAGTAGTTCTGCTTGTTACTTCGATTTTAACAGCAATTTTTCTATATATTTTGCAATTTAGTTTTGTGTAATTATTTTTAAATTTGCATGAAAGGCTAAATCTGAAATGCGACACGCATGAGACATTATGATCTTTCCTACAATGATATGCCTCTGTTGAGAGGTTCCCAGGCGCTGTTCTACCACATTGGCTTTATATAAGTTGCTAGACTCTCCATAAAGTGATTTGTAATTCCCATTTCCCGGTGCTATGTCGTTTGCGGCAAAATTGTGTCGAGACCCTACTCAGTAGTCAATTTATATTTAAAAAACTTAACGCTTCATTTGCATCTTTTTTTAAACTTACTGACCCATTAACCAGTTAAGTGTTGTTTAAGTTCGTATTTTAATTTAGAGTCCGTTAAATAAGAAATACTAGATTTACTTGTTAACATTTTAGACTAGAATCATACACAGCAGGAGTTCACCATTATTTTCTTATTGCGACTGCAATTTATTTTTCCTTCTATCAGAGTTGACTTATGTATGTGTGGATAGCTCAAGTTTTTAGCAAAATAACTTTAAGCCATTACAAACTAAAAATAATATTTTAATTCATATTTAACAGAAAATAAAAAAGCTTAATTGGGTATTCTACCCATTTTCAAAAAGTATTTTAAGTTGTTCCTAAGATTAAGACAAACTATTTAAAAAAATATCAAATTTTTATTCGCTCGGCAAGTCCAATAAAAAAACATTTAAAATTTAAATTTTAAATTTATGCGCGCAAATATGTGAAAACGCTAGGCGCCATGTTCCTTTAAAATGATACGTCACTCAACCAGTAAACAACCTGTGTTTGTATGAGCTCTTGGACACCGGAGGGGGTATTCTACTTACGGAATGACGTAGAATCGTTATCCATCATGGCGGCAGCCGTTTCACATATTTTTAGGACAGATAAAAAATTGAAATTTTCAAAACGAATTATAAAATTTATTCCTTGGAAATAAAAACTGAAATTAACATATACTTATTGCTTAATGCTCTACTATATACATTTATAGTTTTTAGATTTTTTCTTTCTTATAGTAAAATACCCAATTGATAAGGCCTACTAAATTATCAAATACGTCGCGTGCAGACGAGCAATGCTCGTCCCCTTGTGGCTCCCTTAGGATTACGCTGTCACTCTTCATTCTCCAGGGAGTTTCTTTATATGTTACCCAATTGGCTAATTGGTTTTGTTTCTTTAAATAATGCTGAATTAATCCATGAAATCGTGTTATATATGCTTTTTGTGCGCAACGGCTTCATTTATTTCCGTGAATTATTTGCTGTAAGAAATTCATTTTATCGATAATTAATACTGTTTTGAACTATCGGGCGCTAGTAAGTTTTAATATTATAATTAATTGAGTATTAAGTTCGTTACTTCCGGTGAACTAGGTAGAAGTGTGGATATCACAAAGGCTTCCTGAATAAAAAAAAATGATTCTAAACACAACTATAAAGGATAAAAGTGATTTGGTGCAGTGAAATATTACCGTGTTATGATTCTGTTTATATTGGCGTAGTCCCTTTGTTCTGTAAAGTGCTATCTACATAGGGAATCGAAGGGTAAGAGATTTCAAATAACTTTGCGATACCTATGTTAAAGGATTTCCTTGTAAAAACTTAAACTATGATTGCATTGTCATATTATAAGTATTAATCTGATTAACTCCAAACTGAGGGCATTACTAAATATAAAATTAAACTGTCGAGTTTCTGCTAAGCTTACAGAATAATGATGCTGAAACAATGGATAGAATACTAATTTAGAAGCTAAATGTGGCAATAAAAAGAATATTGCGTTTCGCAAAAAAATGCATTTCAACCTTGTTACTTTAGGCTATTTTGTCAGCTGTTCTGAGTGCAATGACCCGGTGTTTTTGCATGTTAATTTGAATTAAAAATTTAAAGGCAGCATTATAATTAGTCTTCGTAGTTGAAATTCTTTTGCACCCCTCTGGTAAATTGTCTTATCGTTGCAAATCTATCTAAATGTTTTTTTTATGTTAAAATGTTTTTTTCGAAGTAGTCTTCCAATGCACAAGTGTCATGGGAAATATCTGATTTTTGTTGATTCTGATTTATGTGGTTCGCCTTAGAAGAGCTATCGAAATAAGTGCCCAGACATTGTAATATACATTGTTATAGTTCTTAAATAATTTTATCTCGGGATAAAAGAATATTTTATTAAAATAAACCAAATGTTTGACTGTGGCGAAATAAGTGTAATTTGTTTTTGTGTCTTATAGTTAGTATAAGTGTAGTTTTAATGTTAAATCTAATTTGTACAATAGTACTGATATGGTTTCTATTTTGATAAGTTAATAAACGAATTTGAAAGAAATAATATTTTATTGATAACCTTGTTTTATAATAGATACAATTATTTGTATAATTTTCAAGCAGATCTAGTTGAGCAATAGTCATGACAGATTGCCCGTGATGTTTAATTGCGAGAAATAAAAGAATTATTTTCTGGGAATTTCATCGGGATAGGATTCGGGATAGATCTAAATTCAAAGTTGGCTGTGTTCATTGATGGTTGACAGCGAACTTGATTGGCGAAAAATTTTTTTTTTGTGGGAATAAATGCTGGCAGTAACGAAACGTAATGAGAGTGAGTGAAAGTACGAGTATGAGATAGCATGAGTGAATGGAAGTGAGTAGAGAATGGCGGAAGGACGCGACAGTGAAAGACGCAAGCGCATAAGATTAAGAATATTAAGACGTTTATTGTAAACTTAAAACTATTAAAGAGTAAAGAAAAGGAATTATTATTGCTCTCCGCACACCAACACCACATATTTTGGGGGCTCGACCGGGATCGGAGTGTTCCAACCGAACACGTGGCACGACGCAACGCACCGGCAGCACTTCGATTTGAAAATCATTTGTTCGCCGTGTACATAGCACTTTGTACATCGTTTTAAGAAGATGGCTAACAACGGTAAAGATGGAAGACGAAACCGGCAAGACGAATCTCAAGACTACACAGGAAGTTTTGTACCAGACATACTGCAAATGGCGGCGGAGGTGGTGTCGAAGTTTAATGGACACGACAAAACTTACTCAGTATCGCAATGGGTAAGCGATGTGGAAGAAAATGCAGCTATTTTTGGTTGGTCACCGTTGCAGCAACTACTAGTGGCGCGACGAGCACTACAAGGTACCGCTGCATTGTGGCTGAAGGCCGAGCGACCATTCAAGTCGTGGGACGACTTAAAGGCGGCCATTATAAAGGAATTTCCGGATACTGTGGATATCAAGGCGGTCCACGAGATGATGAGTGCGCGCAGCAAAAAACCTACGGAGTCGTGCTTGGACTACATGCTTACAATGAAGGAGATGGGCAAGCGCGGCAAGATGCCCGACTACGTAGCCATAAAGTATATAGTCGACGGTATAACAGACAGCGAAATTAACAAAGTCATGTTGTATGGTGTTACAACGTATTCAGAGTTAAAAGAAAAGTTGAAAATATATGAGACGGTAAAAGAAAAGATGTCCTGTCAAAGGCAAGCTGTGAAAAATATGAACAAACAGTTTAATCATACCTCAACTACGCTATCATCACGCCTATGTTTTAATTGTGGTGATCGAAATCACATTAGTGAAGAGTGCCCTAATAAATATCGCGGTAAAAAGTGCTTTAGTTGCAATGAGTTTGGTCATATTGCGCCTAGTTGTCCGGGAAAGACGGCAGTATCCAAGATAGAAAACAAGAGGGGAACATACACACAAAGAGCAGGTACATCTTGGCGAGAAGAAGCAAAACCGAGCGTAAACGGAAGAATTCAAAATCAAAATATTGATTATCATCGGACACAAGCATTGTTTGCGGCGAAGGCGACAGAGGGCGCCACCGCGGCTAAGATCGAGAACGAAGTGAATGACAACCGAGTGACACACACGGAGACGAACGAAACATTGGCATTGACAGCTGTCAAGATGACATCTGAACCCGAAAGCGCGCGACAAAATGTAAACAACAATTCGAGTAACAAAAAGCCGATTAAAAGTGTTAAACTTAATAATTACGTGACAAGTGCATTAATAGACTCGGGAAGTGATGTAAATTTACTATCAGTTAGATTATTGTCGAAGTTAAATGTTGAAATCGTAAAAGATGACTTAACTCTTTCGGGCCTAGGTTCGTGTAAGATTATATCAAAGGGCAAAGCTGTTCTAGATGTCCAAATTGATGGTCGGCGTTACAATAATATAATATTTCATTTAGTTTCTGCGGAGGTTATGCCCTATGATTTAATTATTGGCCAAGAGTTTTTAAATAAAGTTAAGGTGTTAATGAATGAAGGAGTTGTAACATTGTTGCCTGGAGGGAGTGACTGGGATTTGTCTAATATTAATTATTTTGCAGGGTGTGTGGATGTATTTGTGGATCATGTAAAAGATGAAAGAGTGAAAGATGAAATTAAGAGGTGTGTACAGAATTATAAGCCACATCAAACTGAGGAGGCACCCATCCAACTGAAGATAATTTTAAAGGATGATTGTCCAGTCAGACAGCCACCAAGACGCCTATCTTTAATGGAGCAGCAATTAGTTATTAATTATTCGACAGCCTCCGTGGCGCAGTTGGTTAGACGCCGGCCTGTGAAACGAGAGGCCGCGGGTTCGATCCCCGCACCGAAACAAATATTTGTGTGATCTACAGGTATTTGTTTCGGGTCTGGGTGTTTGTGAGACCGAAAAGTCTCTCGTAGTTTCTGATACCCACGACACAAGACTCGATCTTAGTGTGGGGTCAGGACTATGTATGTGACTGTTGGGTGTATTTATAAAAAAAAAAAAAAAAAAAATTAGTAGAGGATCAGGTGAAGGAATGGTTAGACCAAGGCATTATACGGGTGAGTTTTTCTGAGTATTGTTGTCCAGTAGTACTAGTTAGAAAGAAAGATGGTTCATGAATCAAGTTCGCTGTGTACTGCTCTAGTGAAAATCTTAAAAGGAGAGCATGTCTCTTTATTTTTAAATTGTCTAATCAACACGGCAAGTAAACCGCAATAATATTTGATCAAATTGTGATCCACAGGTATTTGTTGCGGGTCTGGGTGTTTGTGAGACCGAAAAGTCTCTCGTAGCTTCTGATACCCACGACACAAGACTCGATCTTAGTGTGGGGTCAGGACTATGTATGTGACTGTTGGGTGTATTTATTTATTTATTTATTTAATTGAAAATCATTTTCCAATTTTGTTATTCCACGGATTAATGACCTGTTAGAAACGGACCGGACGCGAATTGGCTAGCCGGTGGACGCGGTTTCACATCCCAGCCCCAACTCTTGACTTTTCGTAGCCATGTGTACAATGAAAATATTGCTAGGAAACCGGTATTACTTAAATATATTTAGAAGAATTTCTATGACACGGGAACTCTGTCGATCCTCAATAGGACTGCGTGGTGATATAGTGCCTAAGTCCTAAAAATCGTACTTTATTATTTCTAGAACAATGGGTCCACTCTTAAGTTTGGCATACAGTTCAGTTATGTACCATCTCTCAGTGGCGAAGGGTGACTTTTTTCAAAAGGGAAGCCGATACTTCTGGTGACTAGTTTTATTAAATAAACAAGTAGGTACTCATACTTATATTTTTACTCCGTTATGTACGTAAGATATTGAGCGACATATTTGCTTAGTAATACTTACTATATTTTCATACAACACTTGCACGGAATAGCACTGTGCCCGTTAGGTGCTTTTTTTAACGTTTTTAAAGTAAATTTCGATTCAATGAAAAAGACAACATTAGCCTGTTTTGAAATTGATCGACAAAAAAAATTTCAAACGTTCCTTATATATAAAAAAAGATGAAGAGATTGATGTAAGTGGACGAAAGTAAAACGATGCCAGTATAGAGCTAACTGGAGATCTATCGAATCTGGCAACCCTCATGGGATGCAGGCGTGGGTTATGTTTGTATGTCCTATTTTGTATATATTATCAAATTTAATATAATTTCCAGTCCCTTTTTTAATTACGTAAATGCAGCATTTTTAAAATTACCTCATAATGCAATTCATGAGATAAAACGATACATACGTGATACGACATTATCAAGTTTCATTCATCATTAAAGTTTTGCTAAATAGATAAATCTGTTTGCACTTCGAAACCAGTAAAATTTCATAAATTACCCACTAATTATATACAAACCTAAAAATAGTACCGCATTATACATATATACTGAAACAACACAGTAGTAAATAATATTTTCTAATTATAAACACGAAATAAAAGAGGCGCGAACTGGCAAATTACTTTATAAGCCGTAGGCCCACCGGCATATTCACAAGCAAATATCGTCGTATTTCTACAAATAAATTTAGACCTTAAAATCAAAGGGTTTTAAGGTGCAATTTTGCATGCAGTTCTGAGCAACAAACGTGTAACAGAGATGGCAAATAATGCGTTGGAAATGAGCGTGAGAGCAACGGGAACTCGTGCTGTGTCCTTGTAGCCTGACGTGACGTCATCGGGATCTAGGCGGCCGGGCCGCGTGTTTCGTATGCATGTACTTACGTTGAACATCGCGCAATGCGTTTGTCGTTGTGTTATTAATTGATCGATAATATTTTGTTTATTAATATCGAATAACATTTGTTTATTGTTTATATTTATTTTAATATTGTTTATTATTTGATTATTTTCTTCATATAACTTGTTTAAAAAAATGTAAATAATTAATAATTTCCTTTAAATTATAAGGCGTGCTGCTAGGAATCGGCTTGTAAGAACCCTTCGCCACTGCCATCTCTTCTCCCCTCCAAATATTTATCTGTGACTATAGCTGTTATTAAACGCTAAGACAATCAAGAATCAATCTAAAACACCTATTAATAGATAGCAAGAAAGGCCATAACTTTCAGTAAAAAGCGACCTTTTCCAAGTTTTACTCTTAGTTTGTTTACATTTCACTTGCAGTTGAGGTGTAAGCGAGGCGTCTCGAGTGTCGCCGAGTGACACACTCACGCGGCCGCGTATCCATATCATGGTCTAATTGGATCAATGAAAACAGTACATCCGTGCACTTTCCCTGGGTTTCCAGCGGAGCCCTGGCGCAGTCGCCGTAACCGCGCGAAGAAAGTCTACAAAATGAATGAATGTGTCGGTCATGAATCTAGGTATAGATATCTGGATTTTAACATATGAATATAATGGAAATATAACGTTTGATAAGGCAGGATTATACTTGTAGAAGAAATTTCTTGTAGAGGAAATCAATTGATAAATCGATATTCATTGCATTCACTAATAGGACTTAAATAAAGAACCCCAGACTCTATTTTATTTTTATAGTATTTGTCGCGACTGTATTCACTGATCGAACTAACTCACAAAGATGGGAATCGGTGCACCCATTTGACCAAGAGCTGTGGAAAATGTCGGAACGTGTTGCTATGGAACAAATTGAACACCATTATTTCAATAAACTGCATTTTCATCACCATGTTATGCTTCACCGTAACAGCTTACTCAAACGTGCAATATTTGCTCTCGCAAAAGAATTAGTTATAGTGCAAGTGCGCTTACTTGCGGTTGTTACAAAAATGTCAACGAACTCTCAAATCTTACGGGTATTTAATCTTTCTGTTAAAACACGATGTCCCCTCATAATGTGGGTAGCTGAGCTCAAATAGTCAAAAGAGATCACTGGACACAAGCCGCCTCCGAAAGATCGATTTGGATTATTTTTTTTAATAAGTAACTAAATGTATTACAGCATCATCATAAACAACCAACAACGTAAAATTAAAATTAACACCAATATTTTAGCAATAACTAATTTTGATAATAATATTGACATTGGAATTTCTAAAGATTGAAACGATGAAATTTCGTTCATAGCAAAAAATGTAATGAATTGTTTCCGCTACTATAATATAATAAAAGCGTGAAAAAGTAATTTAGAGTACGATAGAAATATTTTAACCTACATTCATTTTGCCTAATTGGTACGAAATTTGATAGTTTATCGTATGCTTGTAGGCACAGCATATCCTACTATGAACACAGTTCTTCTCTCAAAGATTTCCCGAGGAAATTGTTGGGAGCGACCTATATTCAACAGCCCATACCATATATGCCATCGACCGTAATAAGTGTCGACTCCTACAAATACTCCTAGTATTTTTACGGGTGAACCCAATGCGGGAAGAAACTTTCATATCTCATTGGCTATCAATATTGTTGGATGTCCATCAACTTCATATCGGTGTGATTATAATGTCTATATAATAAAGAGTAATTGTAGAAGCAGTTCGATAGCTTGGTTTAAACGTTATTATAATGTTTATTTTCTTCGTTGAAGTCTGCAGCACTTTTTATTCGCATGTCCGATGAAAAACTTATGTACGGAAGGTGAGTATTGGAATTAATGAATTTCCAGAAAGTAACAGTCGGTTACATAAGCTGTTATTACCTATTTATGCTTATTTCATGATTTATTGTAGTCATTGCTGATTGATTTTATTCGTTGTATAGAGTTTTCTCAGTTCTGTGTCTGTTTTAAATGACAGCATGTAAAATGCTCAAAGTAGTTTTTTACGCTGTTTCCAATAACTAGTTTGTGAAATTACATATTATGAATAAAATGTATATGTATACCGTTTCCTTATTAGTCCACGTATGTAACGTATTTATTAAAAACTTATGAAAACAATTATCAATTATCGCATGCACTCGATTGTAGTTATTTAAGTAACAATCAATTATTTTTGTTGCGAGTTCAAAAAGGGATGTTTTTTTTTCTAACGGAATGTCAAAATAAGGTTTATCGTGGAGTTCTTGATCTGTGTGACCTGCCGGGTATTGCAGCACTGAGAATAATTCCTCATAAATTTTGAACTCGCGCGTGAAAAGTTCTTCGACATTCACCGATTCACTTAATTAGTAATAAATTAAATTAAATTTCATACTCACACTTTAACCTATGTTCTAACTTACCTGTAAGTTAACTATTATGTTCTTGAAACTTATTTAGTTCCAAATATTTAGCTAAGAACGTAATTTCTCTACAAAGAATTATATTTCTTGGATGTTACTGCAACGGTATTGTTACAATGGTTATAAAACAAATTGTCCCATTCACTGATTACAAAATTTATTTGCACCCAAACCCTATTGTGGTCACTTGTTCGTAAATCAATACTTAATTTTGGAGCAGGAAGTAGTTTGGTTATTTAATTCGAGTTGTAAAGTAACTGTATAAATATTTGTTTATGATACTTTGTACTTTACAATTATCCAACACGGCAGAGTTGAGAGGAATCAGCAAAAAGACGAGAGTCGGTTGCGATCGCGCGCGGTAAGATATAAGCGCGGCTAGGGCGCGCGCCGCCGCAGTGCTGCTCCCACTGGCTTCGACACAACGCGGCCCAACATGGGGAGACAGGTAGCTGAATTATTATATTTATATTGCAGTTAATCTATTTAAATATTAATAAATCAGTCTTGCGGAACGTTGAATTTTTTACGAAACGATTACAGTATTTTCCGTTTTGTTCCAGGCATTATTAACGGTCGTGTATTTGTTGGCGGCAAGTGCAACCCCAGGTGACCTAGTGGCGCTGAAAAGTTCGTCGATAGCAGACAATGTCAGTGCTGAAAGTGCTCCCCGACTGTATCGTAATGTACCTCTCGGTGTTTATGCTAGTGCTGCGCCGTATGGAGCCTACTCCATCCAGATTCCCTCGTTTGTCTCCGCACCGAAACCAGCCGCGTCTAGGATTATACCAGTGACTGAAGTATTCCAGAACAATGGATATCTAAAGGATTCGTATGGAAATAGATTTGTGGAATCGCCTCAATCGCTAGGCTATAAAACGACATTCCCGCAACAATTTGTGCAGCTTCAAGCCCTTCCCGCGCATCTTTCGCAGCCCATCGTAGCCGCACCACCGAGTCACCAGCAGAGACAACCCGCGCCATTTGTTCTCGGACCGCATTACACATTTCCTTTGCAATCGAGTACACCGCAACGTTTCGGCATCGCCCAGCCACTCGTCTATGCTGGAACAATTAAGACTTTTGTGCCTCCCGGCGCTCTTCATACTCAAGTTCATAGCCAAGGTCAGCAACAAACCAAAAGCAGCCAAGTAGTGTACACTAATACGCAACCACAAGAACAACACAATAGAGTGAAGGAAGAGTCCAAGTTCCAACGTTTGCAAGAGGCTCCTAAAGAAGAAAAAGAAGCGGCGATTATTCCACAACAAGCATCTCACCATGACAAAGGACAGTTACAAACAGCTCCTAAAGACACGGCCATCACGACCGTAGTGAATGGACAGAAAACAGTGATACATTTAAAAACTAATCCACCCCTTCCTTTATTAGATCTGAATCTCTTGGAGCCTTTGACTTTTGATAATCCTCTTGTGCCTCAAGTACAGCATTTTTTGCCTAGGATTAGCCAAGCCAATTATCACAAATTACCAAACCCGAATTTAAATGACGCAAAATCGTATCAAAAGGAATTCGTAGTGATGAAGACAAAATCATATGATAGTGGACTAGTGAAAGGTAAACCTCAAAAAGATGCACCTAAAAAGAAACAGAAACGTCCAGCACCAGAAAGTAACATTTCTCACGAGGATGAAGAGCCTCCAAAATCAAAAGTTACAATCACAGGAAATCCTACTGGTAATCCTGAAATTTCTTATGAAATCAACTCCCCAAATTACAAGGAAACATATAAAGAACAAGCTATTAGTTACAATAAAGAAACTGAGTCCGAACCAGTTCATTATGCATATGGATCAAACGTTGAAAAAGCACCCGTACACTATAGTTACACGCACAACAATAAGGAACCTTCAAAGTTTAAAGAAGTGCATTATAAAAGCAACGGACCGGGACCGACTCAACTTATATACACATTTAAACCTGAAGAACAAAATAGACAGCAAATTGAAAAATTTGAACGAACACCACCTCAAAGCAACGAGCACTCTGGTGAACATACTGAGACACAAAATGAAGGTCCTGCTGATTATCATCCCAAAGAACATCATGATAATCACGAGCGCCACGAAGAAGTGACAAGCACACGGCAAACAAAACCAGAATATCGTGAAATACTATACCATGAAGTACCAAGTCATGGACACCAAAAGGTAGCTCATCAAACCCAACCTCAGCATCACCTTCAAGCTCGTCCAATTAATGTTCAAACTGCAGAACCGTTGCACCCAGTGTCCCAATACGAAGAACACATTCGCATTGCCCCTGATCACAAAACGGGGAGAATAAAAGTTGATCCAAGCCAACATATTCACAAAGGGCAGATAGCTCCCCAACAACACGCGAATCCATCTCCGGCGCCTCATCACCCACCTCAACACTTGTTGCATCATCCACCTCAGCACCAACAAACACACTCGCAGCAACACGCGTCTGGGCCGCACCACCACGCGCAAAACCACCCTGCACCGCCACCAAGGCCATACCATCCACCACCGCAACACATTCACGAAAAATCAAGACGGGTAATTATTCAAGAAGAAATCCCAGAGGAAAGGCATATGCTTGATGAGCAAGTATCTGCCGAAATGACTGATCAAGAAGAAAATAATGAAGAAGACTTCGAAAAAGCATATAAAGACGCCGCGTTTGGTTTTCCAGCGTATGACAAAGATCCTGTTGATATAGAAAAAAATATTTACAGTGCAGACAGCTACGGCGTCCCACGTGACCAAAACGAATACGACATAGAACATAGTCCGTTCCAACAGTACCAAGAAGAAGGCAACGACTTCCCGAAAACGACGCGTTTGAATTACAAAGACGAGAGGGACAAAACGAAGGAGGATTATTACTTAGATTACTCGGTTAGCAAACCGGAAAGTTTGACAGATCGATATAAGAATAAGGTCGAGTATTACAAATTATTTAAAAAACAAAAGCCCGAATTTTATGTCAATGACGATAAAAGGAAACAAAATCAAAACGCGAAATATACGGCGGCACCGTTTATTTTCAATGCTGTGCAACAGAAGCCGAAGCAAACTTTCGCCCAGTACAGAGTAGCTCCCAATACATATGAATACGACTATTCCAAAAAAGATTCCAGGGACAATTCCGCGTACGCCTCACGACCCCTGCAAAGGTATAGAACTAAAACAAATTTCGTCGAACCTCAATTCCAATACGGATTCGAACCGATATCCCTACCGCGTTTGCTCGACAGCGAGCTCGCCGCAATGGCGAGCAACAACAGTCCGGAAAGTGAAAAGCCGGGCTTGAGAAAGAAACTTTATAAAGAAAACTGGTACATCAAAAAGACGAGCACCTCCGGCGTAGAACCCGCTAGCTGATAACTCTAATTTATTGTTTAAATTAATATTAAGTTTTTAAGGTTTAGTCTATTCATAGTAATTTAATAAATGTATTATTTTACTTTTCGACTAATTATTTTAACCAATATCTCATTATAGCTGTAGTTTTTGCCATACACTATTGCCAAAACTCAAAAGCCTCTTCCGAGTTTAGTGCATTTATTTGTTGTTCTTTGCATCGAAATGAAAATAGGTATTAAATGATGAAACACACCAAACATCTGATTTTCAGTAAAAAAACTTACGTAAGAATACTTTCGCCGTCGGCACATTACGTGACGGCAACGGCCGCTCCCGTTTTTATTCACAGTAGATATACAAATAAAATTAACTGTGTAATGGATCAGTAATCGAAATCAGCCACCGTGGAATAGGCAAAAAAGTTTCGCTCTACAATTTCTCAAAAATTAACTGGGTCTGAATCTGACGTAATAATCAACAAAAGTACTTTTTGGGCATGATTTTTCATTGAGTCATCCAAATTTTCATGGTCACGTATTCAAGATTAAAAGCTCCCATTCCTTTGAAAAGCTGGTGAAGAAAATCTTGTTATGATATAAAAGTGTTATTTATATAAAATGTTAAGGGAGTTAACAATATATTAATTTAAAGTTGAAGTAGGTAATATAAATAGAGATATTAGATATGAAAAATTTCTCCAAAATATTTCAAGTTCATTGTTGCCAATTGATGCAATTCATAAAAATGAACTTTGTCCCCTTTAAACTTGAAAAATTGGTTGAATTAAGATCAGCAATTGGTGTACGTGTGGTCTTTCATTCACAGGATGTGTGGCATCTATCACGTGCCTTAGTAGTGATCAGATTCAAACTCGAACAAACAATTGTGGCATAAAGGTTAGTCGCAAGAATCTCTTGAGTCACATCTCTTGAGCAATATTCAATTATTAACGCCGCGACAAGTTGCAAGATGTTTTTTTTAGAGGAAATGCCACAAAAAATCGGTTTTAGTTAACGATTTGATTGTGGGGACTTAATATTAGCCAACTATGATCTCACTTAAATTAAAGTTATGGCCGCACAGCGATTTCACCTTCATAGGGAACCTATTGTTTGTAAGAGAATTTGAAATTCAGATTTTGATTATGGCTTAAATTTATATTTAACGTGAAGTTTATAATTAATTTTAGCTATTTCTAATAACTACTTAATCCTTTCGGTTTTTGGGATCCTGATAATTGGAAGTACAATAAAAGGCGATGTAGAAAAGTGATTTTATGGATTTATTTTATTCAAATACTGTCTATGAGCTTAAATCTAATTTTATTTATTAAACCTACTTGTTTGAAGCTGCTTCATGGAATCCTCATGTCTATAACACAACAGATTGAAGGCGGACGTACTCTTCAAATATGTGCCATAATAAGCACTATCGTTAAGATAGCCCACTTCATGACATATTGGAATTTACATATATTATGTGACTAGTAAAAAAATAAATATGCTCTATACATAAATTCGAAATTTCTCATCCACGATAGTTCACGATTTAGAGAGATAATTATTTACTAAGCTAAAAGTACAAAATAGAAGTAAAAAATCAAATAGTTTACTCAGTAACCACTGGCGCCTGTGAATTTGCATACTGTAATCTGCTATCTCGATTTCCTGTGGGTCTCTGTGTCAATTTCCGGCACGTTGTTGTTTCTCCTGAACAGGCGTATAGTCATTAATACGGAGGCAATACCCAGTGCTAGCGCCATAACTGCTAGAATAGTGACTCCGGTGGGCATAGAAACACCATTGTCGAAGTCGAATATGTCTGCAACCAACGCTACTGGCCTTAGTATTTTGACAACAGGTTCGCAGCCTGATTCTCTAACGTATTTCGCCCAAGTTCTGTTGGCATATGTTAATTCCCTTGGTTTTATAAACGGCCTCCTGCCTGGTACCGTTTTGTTGATGATCGTGCTCATGTTACGAAGCTGCGTCTCATTATAGTGACAGTAAAGATGCTTCTTCTTTTTGTTTCCTTTAACAACGATATCTTTCTCAGCACTCTTCGCACCTATTAGCACGTCTAGATCGCCCTTGATCATATTGGCCCAATCCCACATTTCAGCAATCTTACAGTCACAGACGAATGGGTTTCCGAGGAGATTTAGAGAATGTAGTTTAGGATTATTTACAAACACTTGTGGATCAATAGTTGTGAGATTATTATTACTCAAGTTTATTTTTTCTAAATGTTCAAGTCTCTCTAAGAAAGCAAGGCTACCATCAGCAGATCTTAATCGATTTCCTGCCAAATTCAGATCTGTTATATTTACTGTATTTTGGAATGCATTCACGTTCAACGATGTTATGTTACAATTGCTTAAATCAAGTATAGTCACTTGGGATAACTGTTTAGGGAACACTGGTCCTGCAGGTGGAATTACAAGAGGATTCCCACCCAGTTTAATTTCTCTTAGATCCATGTATGTCAGATTCTTAAAGAAGGCGTTTGCGTTTAATGGCCTTTTCAGTCCGCAAAATTCTAATTCCAAAGTTGTTAGTTGAGTCAAATTTCCAAATAGTCCAGCTTCTAAGGACAATAAGTCGTTTCCAGAGAGAACTAGTCTCTTCATTGAAGTCATCTTTGCAAATGAATCAGGTCCGACATAAGAAAGGTTACTATAGCCCATATTCAAATACTCCAATTTTTCCAGAGGTGCTAATAATTTTGTAAATACATTGTTCAGTGGATTGTGAGATATATCCAATTCTAAGAGGTTGTCGAATACGTTGAAGTTGTTTGGAAGGTTGCGGAGACCGCAATTGCTCAGGAACAGTTTTTCAAGTTTTGGTAGAGGTGCTAGGGCATCCCGCAGATCTGGTGCAAACAATGGATTCCCGGAAAGATAAAGGCTCTTAAGTCTTGTAGCATTTGCAAATGCTTCTCCAGATATTGGCCCCAATATCTTACAGTTGGATAAATCAAGTAGTTCCAAATGATTGACGCTGTTGCCCAACGTGGCTGCGACATCCAAATCACGCAGCTCGTTATCAGCCAAAATCAGAGTAACTAAGTTGGTACAATTAGAGAAAGTATCCTCAGAGAGGTACGTGATGCCAGATTTTCTCAAGTTCAGATACTCCAACCTGGTCAGCTTTCCTAGAACCTCAGACCAGTCTGTATTTGTTAAAGTATTGCCGGCTAATTCCAAGCTCTTCAGATTTACAGTAGATGTGAATAGATTGTCTGAAATGCTTGTTAGCTGGCAGTCGTTCAGTTTCAACGATTCTAAACTTGTGAGGACATCGAAAACCCCGGTCTCCAGGGTCTTCAGCGGATTATTGGAAAGGTCCACAGTGGTCAATGTTGTTATGTTGTCAAAGAATTGTGGATTTATTGAGTTCAAATTGCAGTTGCTGATGTCGAGGTACTGTAACGTGGCGGAGATCAGGAAAGGGCCCTCCACATTACCGATTGGGTTATCTTGAAGCTCCACGTTTAGCAGACCACGGGAATCTCTGGAAATAAATAAATGTTAAGGTTTAGTATCACAACTTAATTGTTTGATAATAGGAATTGAAATTATTAAGTACGCAATTTAAACTAACTTAAGCAATAAACATAAATTGTAACTAAAATAAATGAAATACTGACTCAAGGAGTAATACGCGATTACGTTGTCCTTTTGTTAAATAACTGTAGTGATATCAAGAGAACACGTTTGTTAATAAAAGACCAAAGCTATTCATGATCGCAGCCATGTAATAGGAAATATTGTAAGCGAATTCAATTTGCATTCGTTGTGTGGCCATTATCTAATATCGGCACCACTAGTTGGCGGCAATTTGTCTCGTTTCTGGTTGTCGTGCCATAACAAGTTCGAAAGCAATTGGACAATTTTATCATCAGCAATTGTGTGGTTATAGATGAATGTCGGAATTGGCGCGCAAACACTGTTGCCTCGTGTGAAAATATGTGACACTGTTTTAAAGAAACTTTGGACACTAAATTATGATTCAATAACTTGTTATTATTTTTAAAAATACAATGGTAAATCTGTTAATTCCATTGATGCAGTTATTCCAACTCACTTTACGAGTAAGCGTTAAAAATAGCTAAGGATAGCATATGATTCTTGTTTCCCTCAACTTCTATAGTTGGTAATTCGAAAAAAGGGTGCTTAGTAAGCAATCGATCCTTGCTTTTTATAATTACATCTTATTTATACCCATCTAAACAGGTTTTCAATAGATCCTACCCTGTAAGTCTACATGTCAGGGCGGTTCTCCGCTCCTGATAGTATTTATAAATAGCCCTTGGGAACAGGTTTACAGTAAGAAAGGCTCGCTGTAATAAGTTCAATAGTACGACCTTATATAGTATTACATTACGTTGCTTATTCGATAACACTGAAGGCATTGAACCTTCATTAAACTCTTGAAGGTTGTTGAGCCAGCTATTCTTTTAAACGACCTATAGATCTCAACGCCAACCGACTTTGTATGGCTTTTTTTGATCACATACTGAATGCGTTTTCAAATTACTGTAAATAGAAAGTGTATTTACATCGAAGTTAAATGATATAAGTAATTTTGGTTTCGGTTTATTTATCAATATTAGCTACGATATGTCGATTGCTGCCCAAACAAAGGAATCTCTAAAAATTTCCGAGGTATCTATTTATATGACTGCTTAGTATTATATTATTATTGATGACATATACGAATCCCCCAACAATACGTACGATATAATACGTAAACAAAAAAGGTGAATTGAAGCAGTGCAATGACCACTAAAATCAATACCAAACGACAAAGAAACGCTTTTGTTATTAATAATGAAAATAAATGCTTACAAGAAAGCCTCAGGATCGACGTAGCTGATATTATTTCCCGACAGATCAATATCAATCAAATACTCCAATTCCTTGAAAGCCTCTCGCTCGACCCTCGTCAGCCTGTTGTTGGCGATCTGCAGTCTCCTCATCTTGATGTCACTGGGGAACGACTGTAAAGTGGTGATGTTGTTGCCGTTCAGGTCGAGGATATAGACGCTGAGGCTGAGCTCATCGTAGGGGACTTCAGTAAGGTTGCTTTCGGAACAGTCGGTGACCCAGTTGATTCTGAAGTAATGGCAGTCGCACTCGTCAGGGCACTCCAGCTCGAAGCTGTCTCCGTTGAAGGCGTAGCTCAGGCCGGTAGTGGCTAAATATACTGCTAGTGCCGTAATTGCAAACATCTTTCCTGGAGATCTTCTGTCTACGAGTCCATATTACACCTGGAAAACAATAGTGCAAGCTTTTAAGTTATTATGCTTTTTGATAATTGTTACCAAATATGACTTATGCTTGAATAGTTGATTTGGGTCTATTTTGGTATATTTAATTTGTGTGATTAATGTTCGATGTGAAAATAACGATGTTGTTGGAAGTATTTATTATAGAACGCACTTGTTTGTATATAGCTTACACACTAAGAATAGTTAGGTAAGTTACGGACTGAAAATTAATAGTAGGAGTAAAAAAACTGCGGAATCAGTAATTATAATATACTCTGAAAGCCTAAATTAAAACAAATAGTCAAATTAGAAGTAGTACCTAGTAGTGCTCGACTCTCAAGTTACTACATAGTACATTCGCTTATTGCACTATCGTAACAAAGTTAACATTCGTGTCGCCACGATAACGAGTTATAGGAAATGGCAGCACTCATAAACGCTGTGAAATAACTTTTTGTTGGTCACAGAAATGCCTCGCATTATCTGGCTAGTAGCATCACCAAATAGCTGAATGACCCGAGCAATTTTATTCCCATCGCTACGCATTAAAAACATCAATAATAGCCGTCATTTCGAGAGCTAAATTGTGGAGATTTTCCATTCGGGACAAGAGACATTACCATAACAAGTGATGTATTTGTATTAAATAGGTTGAAACCATTGTTGAAACCAAAAGGATATATCGCAAACAACCCACGCAAGTTTTTATTAGTTTACTGAAAATATTCTACGTTTATCCAAAATCTGTCGACATTATAAACTTTTGTTTATCTTTGAAAGATTTGAGTCACTTTTCCATTTTCCATCTTAAGGGTTACTTCCAAGTTTAATAGATACGGCCAGCAGACCCAAATTTGTCTGGCGTAGGTGCTTAAAGTTTTTAATGTTGAATTTATTTCTAAAGCGTTAATGGTTAAAACGGAGGTTTGTGGGTACGAGGTGGAGGTTTAAGATAAATCGAAGGTTCCTTTCATAGATCTACAACGAACATTGAAGGCTGTGAAAGTTCATGGTGAAAGCAAACAAGACTTGCCGTAAGACACCTGTATCCATCTGAATAAACTAGTGTCTAAAGATTCATGTTTGTATATCGTATCACGCGTGCCACGAGTGAGTGTGTTCAGTTGCTTTTCATATTAGTATTGACATATAATTAACTTCCTTGTCGAGTTCTTTTGATTCCTCAATTTTAAATAGTAGCTGAGGTCTTAGACAGAATTTTCAAGATGGTTTCATAAAGGCAAAAGTGTCATATTAATTATTGTGCACTAAACTGCATAGACCGGAATGCTAATTACGAATGATATCATTTAAGATCGGATAGACTTTAGAGAGTGGCCTGTCCACATCACAGTATATAGAGTCGTATATGAGATATCTATAAAATACGATTATTGGGACGTAATACTGAAGGAAGTAAAGAATGTATCAAACCATTTATCTATAAATAGGTTTTGTGACACTCGTATAAGTCTGAAAAAATATGATGTCGATAAAAGGCAGCCTCGTCTCTAAAAGCGATGTCTTCTAAACGTCAATAAGATAGAACGTATGTTTGTACCCTACTTTGTATAGCAAAGAGAAAATAACACGGCGTATAAACCCATAACAAGTCGATAATTATAAACATTAGCACATAGACGATAATTGACATGATGATCTATAACATCTGTCGGCAAACGAAGATGTTTTCTTTGAATGGACTTGCGCTTCACAATTTGCAAACATCTTACACGTGATTTGTTTTGAAAAATTAAACACCCGTCTAGTTATTTCAATAAGGATATCATTCCAGATATCTAACTTTTTCAATTCTAACGCCCGAATACTGGAACGACATTCAAATAATAAGTTGCTCTTAACAGCGCACGGCTCACTTAGCCAGTACATTTAATCGGGATTAACGTAGTTAAGCGCAAGTTATATTTAAGTTGCGTTCCAGTATTTGGGCGTTAATGAAATAAATCGAATAAACGCTATTGCATTACAGAGGATATCTAAACTTCATTATTAACGTATTTTTAATCCGGAGCCTGTGGAAGTTTTGTTTTGCAGAAGTTAATAATCGTAGCTATAGATTAATAATGTCATATAAAGTTGCATTTTTCTAAAGTCTGCTTTACGTACATAAGTACAAAACAATCAAAAAATATTTAAACCTTATCAGTGCTTTATAAATGCCAATTGCTCTGAAGAAAAACATAAGCTGAAGTGGCTGGTAGGTTTTTTGTTCGGCACCGTTGTCAAAAGCACCATTTTGGTTGTACACCACATTCTAATATGATTGCGTTTATTGTGAACACTACAGGTGACCTTGTTAGCACGGGACACATAGCTCGCATTACATAAATAGGATGGTGACAATAGTTTTAACCGTTAACTGTAACAACATCCCAGCAGTAATAAACGAGAGAGTCAAAGATGTTTTAAAGGACTCTAAATAATTCGTGGCTATTACATTAGCTCTAAGTTCATGACCTATATTAAGAATCAAAATAAACATAGGCTTAAGATCATGGGTCTAGTAAATACATCTAGGTGATAAAATGGTACAAATAAAATCTATTTACATAATAACTTACTGCTTACAGAAGATACAATGGATATTGTGATAGGTTGTAAGGTATACTGCGCAGAGTTTGCTTTACAGTTATTACTGAAATATCTTAAACTTATATCCTCAAACAAATGGCTTTGAACAGCAATGACAGCGTTTCATTCATATAAACAAAGCTTAGAATGATAACCATTTTTAAAACAATGAAAAAATCTTGCAAGCTTTCATTGGTATTAATGATATTATACTTAGAACATTTTTCTTTAAAATGGATACTTAATTATTGGCAAAGCATGCGGAAAGTGTATTATTGTCACAAGAATAACATTCGCACAGCATAACTGCCATTATTTTAATAGCTTGGGTGTGTTGCACAATGTTTTTCTTCACCGAAGTCAGGAAGGTATCGATCGGGCTCTCTTTGGAAACATCGGATCGCTTCTTATAGACTGTTCTAGCACAGTATACTTTATACGGCAATAAACTTTATGAAGACACAAACAAATGAGCATTGATGGCATTGCCTAGTTTATGTACAGATACCTATGTGGAATTCGGAATGTTTCGAAATTCATCGTCCCTTATTGCCTTATGTTATTTTGTACTCGATATTTCGGTTTCCGATTTATTCATGACCCTTGTAAACGCCTTTTTTATTAACACAGTTTTGAAACAATAGTCAACTCTCAACATCTCTATGTTAACAACCATTGTGTACTGGCTTTACATAATTGTCCTTTAATGCAATGATACTAAATAAATATAAACACCCAACAGTCCCATAGTCTTGTGTGGTGGGTATCTAAAATTATAAGAGATTTTTCGGTCTCACAAATATCCAGACCCGAAACATAGGTAGCCTACCTGAGGATATGAATTACACTAATATTTGTCTTGGTGCGGGGATCGAACCCGCGGCCTCACACAGGTGTCACTTTCACAGCCTAGCCGGCGCGGCGCGGCGCGGCGTTTAACTAGCTGCGCCACGGAGGCAGTCTATTAGATAGGCAGTAGGAACTAACGTAGTGTTTTATATTCTCTTTGGTAGGAACGCTATTTTTTACAAATTTGAAAAAAATTACAAAATTGGTGGACAAAGAAAAAAAGGCGAAAGTAGATTACATCACGTACGCATTAAAAGAGGTTGAATGTCAATATTTAAACCTGTTTCGCAATGTGACATTAAAGTGTATAGGACCATTGTAATAAGTATTATGAATCACGGAACTGAATCAAAATATATTAGCATTATTAAAACTCCTTTTATCCGGACAATTCTGAGGAAGTCCAATTATGCTTGGAGCTGGGCGCTCGTCGCTCGACAATTAACTGAGTCATTATAATAAAAAATTAAAAAATTCAATCTTCCTCTCTTAACATTCATCGTTAATATATCGCACTAGCTATTGTTCTATTCGTAGGACAAAAGTAATCTCCAATCGATAACATTTTTAGACACTTCCCATCATTGATATCGATGCTTTCCATTTTCTAATTTCCATACTTATACACTTTCATATCTTACTTGACTTTCATTATCACTTTCATCCGCAGAAAGTTCATTGCTGTATAATTATCCTTCCCTGAAGGATGTAATTAACCCTATGTTGACCCCCATGTCGTCATGCCATGTACAAAGATATTCTGTTAAAAATTCACGTTACTGGATTCACCCCACTTGTAAGCGGTTCATTCGTTCGAATGTCAATACACAACGCGAAAAAAGCAAAAAGGGGTATGTGAGGGATTGTTCTCGAACGAGGCTCGTCGGAGACGGCCGACTGGCGATTGTGTAAGTGGTAGGTCTGTCGGGACAATAGGAGCTAATGGCCAACATCCTGCTCGGGGCGCCGTGAGCCGTGTCCCGCCAGAATTTTCCAGAAACTACACAACGCCAGCTCACACGCGTGTACACTGTACACCGATGCGTCAATACATCGGCCATCCATCATACTAGAGCTCGGGGATTACGACGCGATTCATTCTGCCGCTTTCATATACTGTACTTAATGACATTGCATGGTTTTTTATACGTGATAAAGTCGTCGTATTGATGTTATTTAAAGTATGCGACTGTGTTTACAAAAGGGCTTACTTAATTATTTCTCGAGTAAAATGTGTTTTTTAACCTATTTTTAGGAGTATGAATCATAATTTATAAATACAGGTAGGGCCAATGCGCATTGGCCCTACCCGTATTTAGCGCACTCGCTTGTAATATTCAGTATTTGAAGCTTTTAAATTATGGCTGGTACAGTATTTCAACAAGTGGCGAGAGGACATAAGTAAATTAAAACCTATCAGTCATACACATTGCTGCGATTTCCTCAGTAATACGTGTATATGTATTTTGTCACGGTTATCTGATAAACTAGAGGTTTTTATCAGTCCGCAGTCCACACAACACTCAGACTCAAAACTTAAAGTTGCGACCAGTACCAGACACTACTACATTAATATTAATTATCACTAACACGTTAATGATGGTCATATAATGCGGAATCAAATTACCATAGTAAAAACTTCCACAAAAGATGGATTGCTTAATTGAAAATGCTGTAACTGCCGGTCTATTGTCACTGGGAATTGAGTCATCGTTCTCTCGACACAGCAAATTATAACAGATACCCTATTATTGTCCATTGGACATACCCGTACTCTGTATCATGTGATGTCATAACAAAACATGGGTCTGACATGTGCATCATCGTACATGAGTCATTATCGTACTGCGTTCCATTGAAATTAAAGGTGGATTTAAAATAAAATCTACTAACGTTTATAGCATAGGATCGTCAAATAAGTAACTTAATATTGTATGATTACTGCCATGGATACGTAGAATAATCCGCCTTGAAAAGTGCAAAGAGCTTTCAAGAAGGAAGGAAATGTAAGAGGTAAGAAGGACACCAGTCAGTGATCGATTTACCAAGAATATCCGACGCATTCACACACCATTACAATTTCTGTTCTCTGGGGTCAACATTGGCAATTGGCATTCAAAGAATATACATATTGCACTAAATCTATGGGAGTGTCCGAGAGTGAGAGATTTTGTTCCAATCAGCTTTTGAAATTGATTGACAGAAAATAAATAAGAGTTGGATACAATTTACACACGAGTTGGTAGGGTTGTCACTGACCAAACGAAATGTGAAAGCGAAATTGTTATGTAGGAACTATTAAAAGGTTAAAGGTGTTTTGTGAGACAGCAATACCACTCTGGTAGAGTCCAGTTTTAATGTAGTAAGAAAAGTTTATAGCTCCAGTGTTGCTCTTACACATAATTAAATTGCAATCTATCTGCTCTTGTGACATGTCGTTAAGTATAATTATTATTCCTCATAGATTTTAAACGGGGTAGAAAATTTCGAGCGTTTTTGATCCAACTGTTTATATGCCTAAGTAATAATAGTAGCAAAATTCAACCTGTAATCTGTATCGGCTATCGAACATCCTAATAACCAGCGACAAGTACCTATTATACTTTCATATCTGACGTCAGACAGGCGGTCGTAAAACCAATAAACCTAGCCATAACTTTAGACTTAGTGCACACCATTTTAAGAGTTATTTCGATCTTGCTCAGTAGTAGAGCATACCAATGTTTACTGGTAATACTTAATAGTATAAACATCGGGAGATAATTAATAACTTTCCAAATTTTATTCTAGCATATTCCGCGGTTTGTTTTTTCAAATACGTCACTAAACATAACAGACATGTTGATTATACTCTTGACTACGTATGTACAATTTTAAATAGGTGGAATTTTGTCGTTTTTTTGAGTTGTTACTATATTTTAAAGATGGTAGAATATAGCTAATTCCATTTTTACCTTCTTTGCAATTTTTAGCGTCTGGGCGTAAAATGTGCTTAAATCCTAAATGGCTAATGACCTATATGACTCACTAGCGATCTCGGTTTAAAGTTCTATAAGTCCGTGTTAGTTTAATCACAATAATCAGGAGACTGTAGATTCCCGTATCTTCCGTTTGTTTTTCATAAATTTGTGAGTGTTTTATTGTATGCATTACCTACCCATATTTAGGATCTAAAAACACTTGCGTACTTATCTTATTATATCAGATTTTATCATTAACCCAGGCAAAGCAGACATGTTCAATTTAAATTAATTTATATGTGTAGTAAAGTTATTAATACGCTTTATATTAGCTTCAGACGTATGTATGTAACGGAATCTTTGAACATGATTTTGACCCCTTTCAAAACGTCGGATTATTTTATGTACAAAATGTGTTCGTATATGAAATAAGTTAATAAAAGCGTTTCACGTAGGTAGATAGGTGCCTACGTGAAACGCCTTTATTAACTAGCAAATTGCATTCCATAATGTATGGTTTTAATTTTCTAAACATCGTTATCGAGTTTTCGTATTTTCAGGGCAACTTATCTCCAGAAAACAAATATTTAACGTAGCAATACGTTACGACAGTTCGATGTGAGGCAGGCAGTTCAGGCATGTGTCACTTTGTTTCCTTGACTTAATTGCAAGAAATTACATTATTTATGATGGGAAATGACGCGATCTTGAGGGTGGTAATTAGTCCTTTTTTATTGGCTAGTATGATGAAATGAGCAACCCGCTCGCCTGAAGAAAATCGTCACGTTTGGCCATAAACAGGATTGTCGCGCAGAACATGTTACAACTAAGCATAGCATCAAGGATGGCACTGCAATGCCCTTGTCCGGAACGATAGCCGTTAAATCTCATAATACCTAGTAATTGCACTGGATAGTGGCCACAATGTCCTTCGTACCGGCACACAATGGAGCTCATAAACTGCTGCTTGCTGCTGAAATTATCTAAATTTGAGATAAATGTTTTGACAGCTTACGCGGAGTCGCGGGTTCGATCACAGTAGCATGACTTAAAGCTCAAATATTATTAATTTTGGTTCTTTGTTTTTGATATACACTATACAAGACACATATATAATATTATCTTATTGCGGGGTTGGGATTCCGGTCTGATGGGTGAATTATTTTTTTTTGTCACCAAAATAATATATAATCGTAGAGCCATGTTTTAACGATAAAAAAATATGTATCACTTATCGCTGGGTAAACGATATACCCAAGCAACGTGTTATGAGTAGAACAATACAAAAATGAAAAGTATGTAAACGAACGTTGCGGAAATGCAAAGGCCTGCGTCAACAAATGGTCTGAGAATTGCACAAGGGACACCGCTAGGTCACTACTCACTACACCTTAAAATAACACTCACTCATCTGGCACAAAGCTCCCTCGCATCATTAAATTTGTCACAAATAAGTAATTCGACTATTCACAACACAAAACAATGTGACCTCGTAAAAGAGATTTGCTGTGTATAAAGTGACTTACATGTGTAGCTTCCAGACGTGTGTTCGCCACCGACCACTGGCTCTACTGAAGGCTGGTTGGCTGTTTACACTGGCTGTAGTGCTGCCCACTAGTGATTAACCAGCTTAATCGAAACACATCGTATATGATCGATAAACTAGCTTTGTTTACTTCAGTTTAAATTAGTTTTGCGAATGTAATTGTAATTGAATCACGGAATATTTTCCAACTGATAGCCTAGCTGAAGATGTGTAGCAATATTTACTGTTATTGTGACACGAAGTACGATCAGTTTTAGAATTATTTAAGCAATTACTTTGCTTAAGATTAACCAATATTATGTTGACTATAAAATAAATGCGGAAATCGTGATACTTACAGCAAATTATGACAGTACTAAGTCTTTGATGACCGCAACAATGGTTTCATAATAGATGTAAGCTTCGCGCAAATTAACCAATTAAGTAATTGCTCTGCTATATGGGTAGGCGTTTCAAAAACTTGAAAGTTGGGTACCTTCTGTACTCGTATCGGTATCGATTGTATGATTCGTTTGTAATACACTAACACAGTCGCTTTCAATGTCGAAAATACTCAATGTCAGACAGGAGACATACTATAATAAGTTTAAGTGAATATCGTCTAACTGTATTTTGTTTTTATCTTATCCATAGAATCTAAGCAACAGGTGTTACGTAAAGCGTCAAACAAAACGTGAGATAGCATTGCATTTATGCAGTCTGTGGTAAACAATTACCAGGTAATGGATTACGTACAGCGGCATTGTAAAACTACGCAACGTACAATCCGCGATTACCGAGCAACGAACGCCCACGCAATTATCGAGTGCTCTGATGATTGTTATTACATGGCTTGAGCCCACCGTGCAAATTACACTAATATAAAACGTAGTTAGTTCACCTAAAAAGTACGTCGCGCCATGACAATACAGCACAAATATGCAATAGGTATTCATTATAAATTATATATTAATTTGTTCTGCTACATTAAAAAGTCTTAGATTTACACATGAATTTTAGCGGTACCTACCAATAATTATAGTCGTTGCCCCAATTTCCCTATTTCCATGACTTTGTCTTTATAAAAGACATTATAATTTCGAACTTATTTATCTCCTACAACGTAGATTACCCTTTAAATTGAATTCTTGTCACCGAATTCTGGTTTCATTTCTTATTGGATCTTCTGAGAATACATAAGACAGGAAATTTTGTCAAAAATGAAGACAAATCAAATGAGCTCAAGCTTAATGAGTGTCGTTTTATGGCTATAGTACTCGCATGACGTCGGCACTCCGGTAGGAACCAGTGTTTTAGAGAACTCTAAAGCTTAAAGGTGCGACAAAAGTGGATGAGTTGAAAACGTTTTTGGTAGGTACCGACTAAGAGAGTGATCATCACCAATCCCCAGTTTAGCAAAAATCCACGCGTGCTTATCCTAAGAAAGGAGAGGATAAAATAGACAATTTCTCAGCATATTCATTATCCTAGAAACAGTAAACCCCGCTTAGAGAGCCGATAAACCCCTACAATTCTGGCGACTTCAAGCTATTTGTATCATCTGCATCATTCACAATGCCAATGACCCGCCGCGTCGCCGCAATCAATACAAGCCATCCAGCAAGTATTGAGCGCAATAGATCTAGAGGTGCCAGTAGTTTTACATACTCAGTCCGGAATTAAATTTCTAAAAACTTAGACAGCGTTAGCACATTTCCTTTGCCGGTTCCATTTAGCTCTTTAAAAACATGAAACAGAAATGGGTTAAGATTACCCTGTTCTACATCCCAACAATATTAATGACTCGTTCTACTTGTGCCTCGTGATCTTGTAAGGCAACGACAATAACAAGCCAATTAGCCCGAGTCATGTCACCGCGTTACATTATGTGAATTGAAAGTACACAAAGGATTATGTGACATTGGGTCTAATTAGACTGGTAGTGTTAAGTATGTTACCTTGTCTCACACATTAGAAATAGGTTCGATGCATTGCTCCATTTAATCATTTGATGACTATTGAGGATCTCTTCTTGGTTAAAAGAGATTTAATTTGATTGGTATTTAAAATTATACGGCAATGACGGCTTGCACCGCCCAGGCAGTACAACAATCAGTTCATGGCCATAGTTACGGCTTACAATAACCATGAGCAGACCTAATATAATTATCAACCGGGCTTAACATATGAAGTCCATATGAAACCTAAAAGCGATGGCAATTTTCTTGGGTCGGGTTAAGCTGTAGGCACGATCTACATCAAAGAAGTATAAATGTTCGAAGAGAGTAAGATAAGATTTGTTAAAAAAAACTCATCAACCCGCAACCGAATCCGTTACACTTGTCGCTTCTGGCAATGATCACCATGAGCATAATGTAAATACGCCCCTGAACTATAATTTGTTGTTTACCCCGAACATCACAGTGACACAAATTAAGAAATCTTGGTAATAACCTGTAAACTCTAAAATAATGATTTTATTAAAATTCTTTAATATAATCTACACATAGAGTACATTTGTGTTATAATTACTTATAAATATTTAATAGATACATAATTACAAATAGAAATAAATATATGCAAAGAAATGTTCTGGAAAGATTTCTAATTATAAACTGGCAACATTTCAGTAATACGTCAACGCAGCGAAAATAAAGCCAATTCGTGAACTGTGAAGTAGACATGGGTAACTCAGCGAAAATCCTTGCGTTAACTCAGTAACTCAGGCGCAGTTAACTGCGCCGGCTCATTGTGTTAACTCAAAATTGCGCCATAGCGTAACAAAATGAAAACACGCCGGTCGCCGAGTGAGCAACGAAATGCGTTATGCGCGCCATCTGCACGGCGCACGCGACATGCCGCGCTCACAAGTCATAGGTTATTACTTATTAGTCTTGTTTATTAATCTGTGTTTTTTAGCACAAACCGCGCGAAAACTACGTTGGCTCAAGCTCATTGTTTACTGGTATTTTTATTAACGGGCATGAGCCCTGATGATTGAGGATTGAGTTGATGACACTTGACTGTTGCTGTTGTGTGTGTTTTGTATGTTGGTGGTAAGTTACTTTGTTAGTTTATTTAGATAGGTTACGTCGGTAGTTACTATGGTAGTTACTATTATTTTATTACTTTCCTGTGGTGATGTGAACTTGTTATAATATAAATAATTATTTGTAAAGTTACAACCCTTTCACACTCAAAACACACATTATAACAAAAAACAAATCAGACATGCTTCTCTTTCAACTACACTGAATCGACTTATTTTGAATTTCGAACGTAAACTTAATCCGTCAATAATTTTAACATAGCTGTCAACTCAACAAACTGAAAATAAAACCCTAATTTCCATGAAGTAAAGTGAATTGTAAGAATAAAAATAACGTAGGTTACTATAACTCTATGTAGGTACATATAACTCTATTTAAATTTCACGGAGTTGCAATTTATAATAATGATAACCAAATTTCCCTGTACTGCGCTGTGCGCCAACACATTTTGAACTAGTGAGTTAACACATCCAGCGCAGTGAACTGAGTTGGCGCAATTGCGCGGCGTAGCGCAGTGTTACCCATCTCTACTGTGAAGGATATTTCCAATTTTCTTGTTTTTATTGAAACAAATTGTTCTTAACAATGGCACAAGTGGAAGCCGGTCAATCTTCGGACGAAGAGCCTTTGAAGAACGTATTCGACCAGGCGATGAAGATGTTCGACATCATAGAGACTGGCAAAGAAGCTACGAACAGCTATCAAGTCCAAGTTAGTATATTTAATAAATTTCATCACATTTTTGTGGTGTCTGTGGGTAAATAGATTACAAATAAATAAAGATATCGCCTACAGTTGTGTTAATTTGGGCTTTAAAGAATTCAGACTATGTTATACGTATTTTACAAATACTCTTGATCGTAAACAAGTTTTTATTATTGTCGCCATTTAACAATAGCAGTTTTCATAATATCTTATAGGTAAGTGCAATGGAAAATATTTGTTAATAATTTCCATTTCATTTGCATTTTTAGTCAAATAAAAAGATACATACATAAGCTCCGTCTTTTTCCCAAAAGGGGTAGGCAGAGGTGCTACCAGGACACCCACGTTTTGTGTTACGTCTCACGATGTGATAGGGGGCGAAATGACGTCGTTAATCCATCAGACCAAAACGCTGGCTCAATGTGGGTTGAACTTAATTACTAATTTGTAATTGTATAAAACATTTCAGCTAAGCATCAAAGCAGCGATATCCAAGTTTGAGAAGTGCACAAACATGGTGTCTATGTCAGGGATGTTCAGTCAGAATGAGAGCATCGAGGAGTTGCCAACGGAGACATTGCAGTACCTCCTCCTGCCGGCGCTGCTTGGCACCCTCAGCTTGAAGCTGTGCAATCAACCTAGGAAACAAGTTATTGATGTTGCTGAAATATATTTTAGGTGACAAATTGTTAATTATTTTTGTTGCATAGTGGTAGAAATTCCAATCGTCTTATGCCTGATTTGAATATGGCTAATAGCTTCTATGCAGGGAGGTACTAAAATGCAAAAATGATAATGGTATCATTTAATTAACACTTTCTGCTTATAATAAATATTTGCATACATCGTTGTATATATTTATTATTAGCTGAGATATTGAACTATTCCATTGTGTCATGTGTGGCCTAGGCATATTATGAAGGTAAATAAAACACCTGGCATGTCATAACTGCACAAAGGTCACTTTAGAAAACAATATGTGTGTGTTTTCACCATAGGATCTATGTTAAAAATTATCAAATTTAATTTTTCAGGGATTTCCTCCAAAGGTGCAAGGATTATGGTGTTACAAATATTGAAGTGCCACAACCAAGTGAGAACGGACCCACCACAGTAGACCGGCCACAGAGTGAACAAGTTAAAATTGCTTACATGGTATGATTATTTCAATGAAATATTAAATACACCCATCAGTTGTGATATAATTATGACCCCTGTAAGATATTGTCTGCTAATATTATTAAAGTACTATATTTTCCTATATTTTCTTTGTAATAAAATAGATAACAGTAACATATGTTTGTCCCATTTATGAACGAATAAATGGCCGGAATGTCTTATTTTCGAATCTTTTTTTGAGACACAAAACTTTTGGTTTAATTTGGTGCTAAATGTGAACAACTTATATTATGGCAATCTTAAAATGCAATAATTTTCAGATATCATCAAGGGAAGCTAAAATAAAAAGGTATAAAGAAGGCAAGGAGCTCAAAGAAAAGCTTAGTACTCTATCAAAAGCGATGTCTGCGCCCAACGTGGATGACGAGACGAAACGAGAATACTTCGTCACACTACTACTGAATTATGTGAACCAGGCGTTAGATGAATTAAATAGTATAGAACAGGAAAAACCAATACTGGAATATATGGCCAAACATGCCGGCGGTGAGTTTTTTCTACATTATAATGGTAATATTAATAATATTGCGATATTAAGAATTTTGATTAAAAATTTATTGTATTGAGCAGAGAATATATATAAAAAGACACTTTTCCGCTATTATTGTATTGTATTGTATCAGTCCATATAAGTCCTACTGCAGGGCACGCTTGAGAGAGATTAGACCATATAGTCCACCACGCTGGCCTAGTACGGGTTGGTGGACTTTGTGGACGATGTTAGTTTGTTTTTCCGCTATTAGTGTCTAGTAAATGCATTAGAGGTACCATATAACGAAGATATCGTACACACGAATAAACGCACGTACCCACACACGCACGAATATGCAACGTTATCGACTGATTAAAAGCCGCACTAAAATTTTAATATTATACTTGTTTTATATACATGTTTTCCACACTTACCCTATACACTTATCCACATTTTACATTTATAGATCTGCAATAAAAAATTGAATTCACAGACCCTAAGCCGAAAGAGAAGCCCCGTTCTGCTCCTCTAAAGCCGGTGATAATAACTCGCGACGCGGTGCAGAAGGCAGTGTTCGGAGCAGGCTACCCCGCCCTACCCGCCATGACCGTCGAGGAGTTCTACGACCAGAGGGTCAGGGACGGAATGTTAGTACTCATGTTTATTCATATTCAACCTTCGTGGCGCAGTTGGTTAGACGCCGTCGGTGAAACGTGAAACTCCGTTTCGATCCCCGCACCGAGACGAATATTTGTGTGATCCACAAGCATTTGTTTCGGGTCTGGGTGTTTGTGAGACCGAAAAGTATCTCCAAGTTTCTAATACCTGCGCGACAAGACTTGATCTTAGTGTGACTATGTATGTGACTCTTGGATATATTTATCTGTACATTATAGTTAAACCCATAGGCTTGTGAGTTAGGCTTGGTGGTCTCGATGTGGAGAACGAATCCGTAACCTCTAGTCATAGCTGGCTTTCAACCGATTACATCTTGAAGGCTTTTAATATTCATTACCTTAATTTAAACAGACTTTCTCTGTCCTTATCTTACACATATTAGGGATTAGCAAATTTCAGCTTTATTTCATCATATAGAATATTTCTTGGTGAGCTGCGTTCACAAGCTATAACGTTGTTTCAGTTTCCCTGGTTCGGGCACAAACATACCTCACAAAACGATACAGAGCACTGAGAATGACGGCGACGAAGCCGAGGAAGTACGGAAAGTAAGTTTATAGTATTTATTTTATTTTATCGAGTATATTTTTATTTAACTTTACAAGATATAGATTATGAGTCCTATTATAGGATGAATGAATTTAAAATCAGGTAAACTCTGGTTTATAATACTCGAAAAGCAAAAATAAACTATCTATAAAATCTATACAGTTAGCCCATAATCGTCGACTGCTGAACACAGGATTCCCTTACAAACTACAACCGAGAATTCGATTGAGAGGGCCTAGGTTTAGTAACCACCCGCTAGGTCTAGTATGGGCTGGCAGAATTCACATTCTTTAAAACTACTAAAAACAAATTAATATTTGTAGATCACTCAAATGTATTTTTCTATGATGAATCCATACAATGCATTATTCATGGAGTGGTTTCTTTCAGGAGCGGCTGGTGGAAGACGAGGATCCTGAGGAGTTGGCTCGGCAGCGCAACATGGACGAGTACAAGGACGACCACCGTCGCGGCTGGGGCAACCGATACAACCGCAGCTAACTTCACTATACACGGGCCGATACAGCAGGATCTAACTTCACACTACAATTCTGGGTCGATGCAACAGAAGCTAACTTCACACTACACAGGGCCGATACAAACGGAGTTAACTTTACACTAGACAAATATGCAGGGATATTTATGCAATACTTTGCAACACAAAGGAATGGAATAAGCATAAAGGTTTTGTTTGTGACAAGATGTAGTACAGAATAAAACATTAAATTATATTAAAAATAACATGGTGCGCGTTCAAACGAACAACACGATAAGAAAAACTGCTGAATAATAAAAGACACGTTCTACATTTTATTATTTATTATAGGCGTCACCATATTTTTTTTGCAAAAAAAAATGTATTGTAAATTGGGTTTAGGTTTTATTATTGAAAGTTTGTATTCATCACAAAAACGGCCCCGACTTGCCATGTATTGATATGATAAAACAAGGCTATAAGGCTAATTTCAAAGTTCAGGAGGTGGTTTAGCTAGTGTGAATCATTTAGAAATTTTCAGTTATCTTTGTGTATTTGTAAAGAAACGGTGCAAACATTCTTTAGTTTTTAGACCAGAAATTCAAAAATCCTACTGCTAAGTAGCGAAATTAAATGCCATTCATAATTAGAAACGCGTGGTTTATTTAAGATTTGTCCCATATTATGGTAATAGGCTTTACCCATCATATCATAGGACGGAAAGTAGATAGGTAATTAATACCTACATTTTTAGTATATGTTTTATGAAAAGTTGAAGACAATGTAATGAATACTGTGTACATGTTTATACATTTGTAATTGAATAATCTAAAGCCGGGTACTCACTAACGAGCTGTAACTGTAGCTTTCGTGTTACAGTAACGAGGTTTTAATGTGTACGCGTGTTACAGTTTTGGTTACAGAATGAGTACATTGAAATCGTCGGCTCGCACGCAGCAAGTTTGCGAACCACGTACACGCTATGTTTTAGATTATATTTTATATACTATTTATGTTTTTGGATTACATACATTGTTACGGTTCGCTAGTAAGTACCCGGCTTAACCATGTTACGTCATAGCTATGTACTCAATAAAACATTGATGGCGATATACCTGTGTTTCATTTGTTCTTACTAGCTTCGATTCGCAGAGCATAACAGCGTGAGAACTGAGAATAAACACTTTTTACTGTGCGTAGTAAATGTTTTTTTAAATTCAGTTGCGATTGATAAAGTTTTATGCGGTGCAGTAGTACCGACCCTTTTGGATCACTTAGTTATACAATGTCTTTTCCAAAGTTTGCAGTTTTTTAATATTTTGTTTGGTAAAGTCAGCCAGTCACTCTATTTAAAAATTTGTAAGCTTAGCAACAAGTTTCATAAAAGTTATGGGTTTGATTTTAAACGACAAGTTGCTGGTGGAAATCGGTAATATCCGGTATAAAAAATTAATTGTCCAGTATGCCGATCGGTTGTCAGGTATAATTTGACTTTCATAATATTCAGGAGTGAAATTGTATAGGTTTATAATGAGGGTAGATAAAATTATTTTGTAAGATTATTTGTACCCTCACATGAGTTCCAATAGATACCGCGTACCGGGAGTGATCTATATTTATATATACCTAATTCAGACGTGTTTATGTGGCTATTTTTAGTTAGATTAGCTATGTGACTTCAAACTTGGTAGTGCAGTGTTGTGTTCACGAAAGAAGAAAGAGTATTTGACGTTTTGTTTCAAATCACCTTGAGCCTTCGACCCAAATCGTGCGATTTTGGAACTCCTGTGTTTGCTTCGGGTGCGTATTACTTCAGTATAAGTGTTATTTTTGTAATAAGTGTTATTATTTTTTTGACAATTCTGGGCCAGTTTTACCTATTTACGGATAGAGTTCTCTATTTCTTAGATCCGACGACAACCTGCAAGAATGTTTTGTTAAAGTGGGTACCCTTCTACAAACGGATGATTTATATAAGCACTTGACAAATCCAGTCGCGTCTCGAATTAGGTAACCCAAGGATTAAACATCCGATATGGCACTTATGCACATGTCACGTACGAAATGTCTAGACGTTGTTTACTCGAGTGATGGCGTGACGCTGCGTACGAAAGTGATGAAGATAACGCAAAACAAGCCATTAAACAACTGTTACATGACACTTATTGCACTTTCGTTTTCGTTGGCGGCACTAAGTGAAAGCGGCAGGTGTAGCGCGGTACTTGTACCATTGATAAACCATCGTTAATCGACGCATGAGCACGGCGTGTATGTTTATTCATGTAATTTACCGCGGGCTACGTACGCGTTCGTACTCCATTCAGCATTGATTGCAATTTGATTCATGATACACAGAAATATGTTTCGGGTCTGGGTGTTTTTGAAACCGAAAAGTCTCTCGTAGTTTCTGGTACCCAAGACACACGACTCGATCTTAGTGTGGGGTCAGGACTTTCTACGTGACTGTTGGGTGTATTTATTTATTATTATTTATTTTGTAGTGCTAAATGATGATAACATTAGAATAAGTGGTCATAATCAGATACCGGTGTCTATTACTGGGTATTGTAATAGACACCTGCATTACAACGTTGCACTTCTCGTTGCATTATTTAGGTAGCTACCTACTCAGTGCATTGTCTATTGAGAACTTAACATCGGCCATCAGGATTCCGTCTTATTGAATCTGAAGTTATTCCTAAATAAAATTCTTGAAAATGCGGGATTATCCAGCAGTTTCAAGAATATTATTTTCAGAAATACAAGTTTTTAGTTAGTCCAGTAATTAGTTGTTAGTTATTATCTACATAATGGTTACAAACAGAATTTAATTGAGCTTTTCTGCAATAATGCCGGAACAGTGACATTTGGCTGAATTCCAGCAGGGCAGTTGAACTAATAGTTGGTAACTATTGCCAAACGTCCGGGATCGTTGCCTCTTTAACCTAATCGTTACCGAAGCGGGATCTATAGAAAATCACTTTGGAATTGCATCTTTTATTTAGCTACATGAAAAATATACATTTAAAAGTACATAATTGCTTACTTTATCCGAGAGTTCGGAGTTTTTTATTCTTATATCAAGTTAGCTGGCGACATCATTGTGGTAAAAATGTATTTCACGGTAATCTGGGACTACGTCGGCGTAAATTGAAATAATCTTTATTATCAATCTTAATAAGTCTAGCATTACACGCAGGCTTTTTTTTATATCAAACCACCCATCTAGATGCTTAGTTGATTTAGTTTATTGCTGTCCATTACCATGCAGTTGTCGTTGCTCTACATGCCAAAATTTCCCCATGAATTGCTACAAATTCATATTTTGTACCAGAACATGTTAAGCAGTATCCATATGTGACATCCGGTTACAATAAAATAAATCCAAAGAAAACTTTTGGTAAACTACTTTATAAATTCCATGATTTATAAACACGACGACAGTAAGATAAGCGAGAAAAGTTATGTGAAATGATAAGGCGATTTGTAAGTAATATGAAGTGCTGGCATGTCGCCGTTAATTTCTACTAAATTTTTTTTCCTGTCAAGGCAACCACGATTTGTTGTTTTGTCAGACGAGAATGTCTAGTTGATTTTACAATAGCCTTATTTTTGCTTTTTACCACAACGCAGAACTCAACTGCATAAATTAAGAGCACATACAATCAAATATTGAATTATTTACTCAAAAGCACATAGCATTCTTTTTCGGTCGTATGTGTATCGCGTTTAGTGTAAGTACGGGGGCATATAGGGCGAGAGAGAGAGCCCGCAAGCGTCCATCATTGGAACGATTTCCGTGAGCGGTCGTTTATGGGAAGTGGCGCGTGCGTCGCGCAGCCGGAAACTCGCGGGACGCACCGACGAAGGCCTGCCTCGCTTAATAACATGTGGATGTGGCATTTGTAAATAATATTCTACAGTCATATATATAGTCTTGAGTCCAGGTTAAGATGCATGTGTTCTGTCGTGGGATAAGAAATTACGAGACATAGCTTTAATTTTAAGTTAAAAAAGACAGCAAAGTAGATCTCTCCACTGACCACTCTTGTATCGTTTTTTTGTTAGTTTATAATATACCTAATCAATAAACATTAAAATGTCAATTACATTCATAAGAACGTAACTCTGACCACAATGTATCGTACATATATTATATCATAAGTATCAGAAACTACTAGGACTTTTCGGTCATCCAACTCCCTGACCCGAACCTGAATATCGGTGCGACTGAATCCATGGCGTCTCGTTCCAAAAGCCGATTTCTTAACCAATTGCACCACAGGGGCTGTCATTTATAAACATAGGATATTACATAAGGTATCATTTGCAATAGCCCATGAACCATTTACTTCAAAGTAATTAGCCGTGAGCGCTGTGAGCGGCGATGTTTCCGTTTAGATAATCAGACGACACGTAAATGTAATCGGTACTACTTACTACATGCTAACAATTGTTTCGTATCAGCCCATATACGTCCCACTGTAGGGTACGGGCCTACTCTACAATCGAGAGTACGTTAGGCTATATAGTCCACCACGCTGGCCTGGTGCGGCTTGGCGGACTTTACCTACCCTAGAAATTTCTAAAAATCGCTATGTTATGCAGGTTTCCTCACGATGTTTTCATTAACCGTTATAGTGCGTGGTGATTGACTATCAATACACACGTGACGCCGTAAAGTCAGAGGTGTGCCTTGGGATTTGAACCCGCGACCACTGTGAATATGTAGGAACCTGCGTCTAGTCCGTTAGTTCCGTTACCAACAGGCCACCACGCACTTTTGCGTGCTTACAATATTATACGGAAAACGAAAATAATCAAAAGGTACTTATTAATAATAATATAACAATATTTTCTACGTTATAGACCGCCAACCCGCACTAGGTCAGCGAGGTGAACTTTCACCTAAGCCCTTTCAGTCGAATTTTCGGCTGTAGAGGAAGTAAAATAATCGTCACTGACCACCACTAACACTAAATAATCGTGATATCTAAATACCTAGGTACTATATTTTTATCTCAAATTAATTAATTAATGTTATCAATTACCTAAATGATATTACGTGCTAAATCACGATCAGACATATGTAAATATGTAGGAAGTATTTAGGTACTAGATTTTAAATGCGGTTGAAAGAAATTGGTGGAAACTGGAAGCAGGCCACTTTTAAAATGTGGTTTTGCAAATTTTGGGGAACGCCTATGTTTAGTAATGGGCATTAAGTGGCTGACAACGACGTGTCACGCCACTTTCAAAAATAACTATGGAACAAGGAAGCGTGATCAAGCAATGGTGCATGCCTTAGAGATGTAATGTTTCTGGTCAATAGCGATATGCCAATTTAAAAAAAGAAGTTAGTGTAGACTGCCTCGGTGGCGTAGTTGTATTACAGTACGGTTACAAAGCTGAGGTCTCAGGTTCGAGTCCCGGGTCGGGCAAAGTGTTTTTGGATTTTTCTATTCACTATCAGTCAGGAGTCATGAATTTGTGCCCCATATGGCGATATACTCGCCCCCTATCACATCGCGGGACGGAACATACAAGGCGAAATGTGGGTGACCTGGTGGTGCCTCTGCCTGCCTGTGAGTTTATGTATGTATGTAGCTATATAGTGTAGACGTTACTGTTATACAATTTATTACAGGTTACCTGGTTTTTGTAGCTTTTGACCTAAATTAGTTTGGTGAACCATTAATTGTAACAACAATATCGATATAAGTGGTCGAGTAAGCCCGTAGTTAATGGATTACAGTAGGAATAAGCCAGATCTACCAGGTGGTAGCACTGCCTCGCAGAAAATAGACGTTCAGGAAAAGCTTTGCTATCGTTTATGGTTCGAGGAGTGAAGTTGCCAGAGACCCATTACGGGTATTGTTAGGTTGTCCTCTTCCTGTACTTTTTTCCATTTTCACCTTCATTTTGCGACCACACATTATGATCCAAATGTAGATGTTCACAGACGGCGGTAATCATTTAAACGGCTCAGCTGGTAGCTGAGCCGTTTAAATTCTTGCCGGAATCCCTACTAATATTATAAATGTGAATGTAAGTTTGTTTGTTACGCTTTCACGCGAAAACTACTCAACCGATCATCATAAACTTTGTACACATATTGTTGGAGGTATTAGAAGTAACATAGGCTACTTGTTATCCCAAAAGTTTAGTGTTGCCGTGGGATGAAGAAGGAATTCCGATATATTTGCTACTTTTTTATACTCAAAAGTATGGGATGGTACTGGGTTACATTCTATTAGTGATAATGGGACGGGGCGGGCGGGATATAATGGGACGGGACGGGATAGGATGGGAGATTTCAAATAAAGTTAATCACGCAGTCGAAGTTTGCGGGCAGAAGCTAGTGAGTAATAAAAAAGGACTTTACGACCAATGGATTAATTGTACGAAGCACCTGCGATGCCACATCTGCGCGGTGTCTTCGTACGCGCGATACGAGCCAAGGCCGACCTTTGCCTACAGTTAATCGATTACTTATCGTGAATTCATTTACATTTTGATTGCCGCGTGTGACAACCGTGAAGATAGCTGCAGTTCCACGTATTTTTTTTAGAAAATATCGAGATGATGTGTGACTTGTGGCACATTCGTATCCGCCGCGATATGGACCATCGTGCATAATGAAAGATCCGCTGTAATATCCCTTACAAGTTTTTTTTTATTACAGTGAATGGCGAGACGAGTATGCCATTCGCTTGATTGTAAGCAATACGACCGCTCATGGACAGTAGCAAAACCAAACATCTTGAATTACAAAGCAATGCTTGGCATTCCACTGCGCTCGCCATCTTGACTCTTGAGACATGAGATGATGCTGTGGGTTCAATTCCCGCGCCGAGACAAATGTTTGTGTGATCCACAGGTATTTGTTTCGGGTCTGGGTGTTTGTGAGACCGAAACGTCTCTCATAGTTCCTGATACGTATTTATTTATTTATAATTTTTTAAGTGATACTAAACTTACACTACCTATACGTATATACCACCACCACACACATCACCAACCACCCACACAAGACTATCTTAGAGTGGGGTCAGGACTATGTATGTATGTCACTGTTGGGTGTATTAGTTTATTATTTATTTATTTACTTTCAAATAACAGATTTGTTTGAAGCGAAAATAGAGACATGAAATCAACGTAGACCTGGGAATCAAATCCTTGTAACTTGTCACAAGACTTAGCAAAAGTTTACTTTACTTTAAAATAACTTTAAAGGCGCTCTTCTGAATAAAAGCTTAAAAGAGCGAGTAAATAAAACATGCCAATTGCTTTGCGTGTCGGTAGACGGCACAAACTAAATAATGTGCACCGCAAGCTAGGAATTACCTTTCATGTTAGATCCCTGGTATGTATAAGACATCTAATAAATTCATTTAAATGGTAAAAGTTTTATATTTAGGAAAAGGTAGCAATCATGGTATTCAATTGTTATGTAGCGTTATAATATATTCAATTCAATTGGGGTGATGATGTTTTCCTTCACCATTATAGTGCGTGGTGATAGAGTATTAATACACATAAGACTCAGAAAAGTCAGAGGTGTACCCTGGGATTTGAACCTGTAACTACCGTGAACGTGTTGGCAGCCACGTCTGGTCTGTCACCAACAGGTCACGCAGTTATCTCTATAGTGATTTCAATTTTTTTAGTTTGGCACAATCCATACAAGTATACACTCCGCATACGGATAAGCAAAGGGAAATAACTAGTCTAAAACAATTTAGCTAATTCAAAGGAAACAGGCGGCACACATGCGCATAGACAGAAACGAAAGCCCATTATTATCTGAAATTCCAGCAATTTTATTCAAGGCACGAGATATTTGTAACGGGCAGGTTGAGATGTTTACAAGCCGCTTTGATTTAGCATAACATTACAGAAACGATTTCTAGACTGTAGTTATGCAGTTCCGTTAAGGCTACTACCCAGTTAACGATTGCTGGGACGGAATCAGACAACTTACGAGGAAATGCTGCGATATAAACGTATCATAAAAAGCAAACTTCAGTTTTGTTTTTTAAGTTGTCAAGAGGTGATTTAGTTGGTAAATAGTAATTTATTTCATATAACCAAGGTATAGGCTTCTTGTTTTAATTATTTCACATTTAAATCGTTTACATAATACACCTAGATATTAACTTTTACTATTAATTAAATTAAAAGAAAACTATTTGTAATTTTTGTTACGTTTCGCTCAATGGTGTAAAATAATAAATTAAATAGCTATAACAATGCAGTGTTTTTTTTATATATAATATAAATAAACTAATATAATATAAATTTATATATAAAGTGCTATAAGTTTTCGTTTATTTTTACACTTGTACAAATATTTACAAGAAAGAAAGAAAAACGATTTATTACAAGCAACTAACAGTGTCAAGTTTCCAAAAAAAATTTTGCTTGCTATGGAACTGATATGTGAAGGGTAGGTAAATCTATTAGCTTAATAAAATGCCTATAATTATTATGATTTCAAAAATCCATTATTGTGGATTGTGTTAAAAAAGTCGCTTTACTTCTCGCTTTACTCTCTCTCTCTTGCTTCTCGCTTCTCACTTTACTGGCTTCTCGCTTCTCGCTTTACTCGCTCTGTGGGTCTTGAGTAGCGTTTACCAAGAAAATTGCACTGTATTCTTATTTTGACTGAATATTTCTGACATTTTGGACAAACGAATGAAGCTACGATTGCCGTTCGACATCAATCCTGTGAATTTTTAAGACAGTAAAAGAGATTCGTTGTACATGTTGTGCCTCTTGAGGTCAGTCTTATTATAATATTAATAAAATAAAAACAATAGCATACGTCCTGACCCCAAAAGACAAAAGATTTTTCAATCCCAAACACAAATGTTTGTTTCGCAGCGGGGATTGAGCCGCCGCACCGCGTCGCGCCGTCTTTCTTTTCACAGCCGGCGTCTTACCAATAACGGCACAGAAGCTTTTAATAAAATAGTTATACCGCGTTTTCATAAAATGTTTTGATAGAAGTTCCTAGTTAAACCTTTTTTACCCCCGAATCAAAGCTTCTAGCTCGTCCCAGCGCGAAGCAGTTAGCAGTTGAAATGCGCGAGCTGTCTCTAGGGATTTGCATATCAAGTGCCGTGCTATAAGTGTGTCACGTGTTCCCGGGACAGGTCCCATTGTAATTACTGTCCCTTGCAGCGACGCGGCACACTTGCCCCGAGAACTGCAACTTGCCAGCTGTTGTATTGTCAAATGTGAGATTTAAAGTTGGTTTATTGTGTGGAATTTGGAGGTGGTTATTAATAGGAAATTTTACCAAAGTAATTCTCTGATTAGATAGGCGCGAAGTTGAATGACTAATAAATGTTTCGTTCTTATGTTGGAAAGTATGTTAAGAGATATTGAAAAGTGTGTAATTTGTGAGTTGGGAGCGATGTGTTTATCAGTTGAACTATAAAAACATTATTATTAAAAAAAAAAACTTATCTACATGTCCTGCTGTTAGGCGTCTGGCGTAAGCCAACATCCAAATGTCTTCCGAGAGGCTATAATTTATCTTCCGGTCAAATGCGATCTATACAATAACATAATATACTGGGACAGACAAATAAATCAATTTAATAGACACATCAGAGGTTAGAGTTCTCCATATCGATTGAAACACACGTATTCCGTTCAAATTCCCATATGATTTTACATCCTAGTTAATATTCGTGCATCACTCTTCGCAGCAAGCGCAAACGCTGTAACGATAACTATCTTATATGCAATCTGTATGAGATCAAAGTAACATATTCATGCAATTTATAACTGGTATAATTGTGTAGTGCGATTGCATCGGAATTCTGTGGACGCGGCGAAAATGTTCGTATGATTTATTGACACGTTGGGTGATAACCGCGGCTCCGAGTTGCTCGCTTGCGGGAATGCCGATTGGGTTTGATCTGCAATGTGCTTTTTATATTTGTTGTAGTGAATGTATCTGAGAATGCTTGCTTTTTGGATTTTGCACCGGTAAATTGTTGAATTATTATTTGACAGTCTGAATTTTTGTGGCGAAACTACGAGAATTTGGCTTTGAAATGGAAAGCCGGGTATTCGTTTGCGCAATTTTATTACCTATAGGTTTGTCTGTGTGTCTGTTTCGGTCCTCGGATTTGTGGCATTTATCTATGTATTAATTTTGTGTTTATTATCTACTACTGGAATTAATTGTGAATTCTTAGTATATTTAACATGCGGAACATTCAAACGCTTGCCCGATATTTTATCTTAACATGAATTGCTATCTACGAATCTTGCATATAATCCGACACGTTGTCTTGAGATTTGTAGGTTGCGAGCCATATCAGGCGTAATTTAGCACTTACAAACAAATGAATAGCGGCAAGCGGATCAGATAAACGCATGTTCACAAGATAAAGCACATTAACAATGGGAGATAGATTCATGTCAGTCTTGGATTCTTATGCGTTACTTTTATGCTTCTCGCATTTATCTTTAGCCTGTACTGTACTGTAAAGGCCTAGTTAACTATAATCGTTTACTGCTTAGGAGACTGTCCCGCCCTCACACCCGCCACTGCAACTCCTGTAAGCCAGGATCAACAGTGGCACGCATTTTAATGACACTGAGCATTGAAGCTCAGCGCGTCTCCGGGAATGTCTAACTTGTCTTTAACCCGCAACGAAATCAATCAAAAAGTTAAATTAATAGGAGGAGTTGGAAATAAATTATTGTCCACTTCCCACGTCGTTTACTGCTTCTTACGAAACACAACCGAGAGTTCGTTTGACAGAGTTTTATGCTTAGGCTTAATTCACTAGGCTGGCTTAGTGAGGGTTGGCGGCCTACACATACCACACTTAAGCCATCGATTTTACGAAAAATGTTAAAGTATGATCGAATATCTATACTTGGTATTTTTAGATACTGTTTCTATTATAGGTGTAAATTTTTCGTGAGTTTAATGAATTTAAAAGAATCTCCCCATTCTTCACATGAATAGTATCGGTCTGAAAGTGCACGGCATCGCGATAGTATCCTTCGATTCACATCTTGGGACGCAAACAAGCTCGCTAAACTTCGGTTGGCACGAATAGGACTGCTTACTTCTTAGAGATGCAAGCGTGAATGTACGTACTAATTTATCAGCTGACCAACTTATATTTAACGTAACCTTAAAGATAAGCCCGAGAGATTTTTAAAATCCGTATTGCTATTTTAATTTTAGAAAATACGTACATTCAATTACTGACCTGTCAAATTTTACCTACTCTAGATATCTTTATCTTACTGACTCCTGTCCACATCTGAAGTAGTCGAGATATGGAAAACCCTTTAAGATACGATACGTTGACATTGTAGGTCGACGGAGTTTAAAGAAACAGTTATTATTCCAACGCATTTGATACATTATCTCGTGTTATCTGCGAATATCGCATCTCTTATCGTTTTTACCTTAGTTTAAAGCTGTTTTATTGGCAAGACACAAGTGAATTATATTTGTAGGAATTATTATTTAAAAATTCAAAATGTTGGAGTGTGAAGTTGATAATTTTAAGGTAAGAAAATTCTTTATCTGCTTACTTTTTAATAGTGAGAGTGACAACACGATCAGAGCTTGCCTAACAGGAAGTCACCCTGTCCAGAAAAAAGAGCAATGCGACTCAGAACTTATGCACTACATGGCAGTGCATTGGCCTCGTAACCTTGAACCTTTTGACAACTTTTGTGGCTCAGTTGGTTAGACGCCGGCTGTGAAACGGGAGAGTGCGGGTTCAGTCCCTGCACCGAAACAAATGTTTGTGAGGTCCACAATTATTGGGTCTGGATGTTGTGAGACCAAAAAGTCTCTCTTAGTTAATCTCTTGCCCTTATTTTTCATAAATTGTCATGTTTTTATTTTTATCATTATGTATTGTTTTCAGTGACATATCTTCTCTTAGGACGATTAACTCTAAATGTTTTATTGTTGAGGAGTCTGCACCGCTCATTGTTTTTCTTTGTTTCATTCTAGCCATAAGCGTTTTAAATAATTAATATAATGGATTTAAACATTAAATCTTATTAGGAAAAAATACATGTTTTATTATATAATCATCGCACGTCGCTTTTTACCTTTCTAATATTTTTGTAGGAAGATCTGGTAAAGCAGTAAAGAAGTTCGGTACTAATTACTATTTAATATTCCATTCCTTTGATTGGCTGGTATGTTTGCACCATTAATTTCAAGTGGTTGACTGTAATTTTCCTTTGTGCCATTGAAATTCGAGTGACCGATGATCTCTACTTTTTCCCACGTTTCTTATTCAAAAGCCGCGCACGCATTTAAAGGCTCAGCTATCCCGAACTAGGTAATGTATTATTAAAATGCCTTTCGGTTCTTCTCTGTCAGATCAAAACTCTTCTTCATAATGCTGTTTATAAAACTAGTCACTGCGAAGTTAGTCATTGATTTCTGCAAATGTAAAGATCCTACATATCTATTTGTTTCTAATCTTATCTTAAGAGGTATAGTCTACAGACTATTGTTGCATTCTCATCTCCGGTGCTTTACTCATACAGTTACCTAGGCTTTTGGAAATGATCGAATGATGGATATACTTGAGTATTGTGTTTTGTAGCATGATATTATGATTTTCATTTATGAGTCATGGAAAGATGTATGTCACCAGGCCTGGCATATTTTACATCTTTTTGAATTCCTTTAAAATATAACAATTTACAACTATTGTTGGAAATAGCCACGGAAAAAATATGTTGTGGGTTCGAAAATTGTATTGGAAAAGAAGACGCAGTGTCGACTTAACTTAATCGAGTTTAAATTATATTATATGTATGATAAGCATTAGTTCTCCGCTTTTTCTGGCTAGATACGTAGATAACATCAATAAATGTATTCGTGAAATACAAACAAGTAAAACTAGAGTCATTTCTAAGGTACATTTTTATGTAAATACATGGAAGAAAGTTCTTTGTATTCAACTTTCTTGAACACAAATATATTTAAATTAAGTAAATAGTGCTAAAACCTTGAGTATTCTCACTTTTACCCTAACGAATATTGTCAATCTAATTTGGTAACATAACATACATAGTTACCGTATTGGTTTAAATAACGAGGAACACTGAACACGAGAAATAATAATGTGAATTTCTAACTCCTTTCTAAATTTATGTCAGCGCTGTACGAAATAATATGGTACTAAAACAGGCATGAAAGTACCTTATTGTTCCTTTAAAGGATGGCGATGTTGAATGGTCTGCTCATGCGGCGTTAGCGCTAGCCGGGCAAGTGTGACGGGCAAGTAAGCTGTCAAGTCTACTCTCATGCCGAGATAATTTCTCTTTAGCTCCTCGGGTGTACTATTCGAGTGGTTATTTTTAAGTCAGTCACACTTCGAGGTAATGCTCGGAGCGAGTGTACCATTTTCCTGAGTTTACTTTTAGAAAATATATTATTATTTTTAACTGTAATTAGTTAGTCATACAAATTGACGTTTAAATATTGATTTAACTTATTCTATGTATCAATATGAAAGAACATTAATATGTTTGTTAATCTTGCTAATTGTATCGCGGATTTGTGTAATTTCTTAATGATGAGTGGAAAAATAAAGTATTTAAATCTCTTAAGCGATACACTGCGGTGAAATTCGATTTATGGGCGTTGACCTTACAATACATTACTTATAAAAAGGTGTCCATCAGCGCGTCAGTGTTAGCCCAAAAAATTACTGTCCAAGTGTGAACTAGATGAAAAGTATACCGCAAAATTACATCAGCGTTATGTTAGAAAGTCGCCGTGGACTAGGCGTATAAAAATTTCGCCAAATTCTATTAGACCGGTTGACGCGTTTATCCAAGTTTCCATTGTCTATTGCCACATTTGCACGGAGATAAGATTTTTGAAACAGCCTCTTGATAATGTAGGCCGCTTCCTGTCGGTTATGTCATGCGAATATTTTGGTTGCTTGAATTAAAAGTTGTTTTGTTATGTCTTCCTGCATTGCGCATTCTTATTAACGTGTAGCATTTGTTTTAATATTGTGGTCTGTAAAAAAATAAATATTGTACCTAGTTGTTTATGTTAAGGAGCTGTTTTTTTATAGCTAAAAGGTACACGTTTTGCCGTCGCTTGGTAGACATTGCGTCGACCAAAATATTACATCATTTTGCAAGTAATCTAAATTAATTGTAATGAATAAAGTATATTTGTAACATAACTGAACCATCGTTTTCGGTTTCAGCTTATTACATACCATATAATATAAACCTACGCCTTTTTCCTAGAAGGGGTAGGCAGAGGTGCAGTACACCCACATTTCGCCGTGTATGATCCGTACCACGGTGATAGGGGGCGAGCCTATCGCCATATCGGAATCAAATTCCTAACTGCGGGCTGAAAATGAATAGAAAAATCCAATAGCAAAGCTTACTACATAATGTCGATGATTAGATGGAAGCAGCTGAATATACTGAGTAACTCAACCTGATTTCAAATGGCATTATTATATAATCTCATGTGCAGATAGGTACTCCACTTAAACCGCACAGACTCATCATCTGCATTACAATAATTTTATCATGCGTATGACTAAAGCGGGCTGTTGTTTACCTATAAGTCCTTATACGTAGAAAAGCTTTGTGATAAACAAGTAGTAAGCATTACCATTAGAGTATGGCGTGTCCTCAGAGCCCAAGGTCTGTGGTGACGCAGGAAGGACATTTAACACGTGTGCTGTCATGTGGCCTATACTAGACAGGGCTGCTAATCACTACTCTTTTCAAGATTGAAGATGAAAATGCAGTAAATGTTATAGGTAGTGGATAGGTACTAAAATATTTTTGTGCAAAGTATACATTTTTTAATTTTCTTCACCTACGTTAACAATTTATTTTTACATGTATTCAAAGGACAAAATATTATGTATAAAAATATATGTACATACAATAATTATTGACTCTCCGAATTACGATAGTCATGCTCAAGATTCAAGCCACCAGTAGGGCATAATTAAAAAGCTTATTAGAGAAAATAATAGTCGGATATGTAACCTTTATGAATAAAAAGTTTGCTTGGCTCTGCCCTTAACCCATATTACTTTTGTATTAATTTGGTTTTATTGATATCTTTAACTTGCATTTTAATTTTTTTGTACTGGCATTTATATTTTAAATTATGGGTTAGTAGTTTCTAATAAGTTGAAATAAAACTATTCTTATGGATTTTATTGCAAATTTGGTTTAATTTTTACTTTTTATACTTCCTAACGTTTCGATTACTTTACAAATTGCAGTTTTCGTGGTCACGGCGCGGACAGGTTTATTTCGATTTGTAACATGCGCGTAAATCTAAGAAACAATTATTCTGTAAGTTAAAAATATTAATGTGCACCATGCTCGTGTGTAGTATGTCAATATAAAGCGTGAAGTACTATAATAAACTTGATTGTACATAAGACCGAGAACCCTAGTGGAATGTATGTTGGATTCTTGTCTGTTTGTGCATTCCGTACTAAGGCGTGCTCCGCTAACTCTTGTTGACTATGAATTAATTTGTTTGCATTCCGCGCTATTGATGTTTATATTGACTTAGTGTATACGCATTGCGGAAATTACTATGTTTTAAATTCCTCACCTCTTATTGGCATTCTATTGTAGTAATTATCGTCACTTTGTAAATAAAGAATATCGACATTATACTACTACTTCTTCTTAGACAAGTTTAATCACTCTTCCTTTTTCCTTTCGTAGAATTTTTGTAGAGGTCTAGACCAAAGATAGCTGGCTAGCCATCATTGAGAGGGTGAAATAGAGGAAACTCGGCCAGAAGGCGGACCCTGGCCCCGATCGGGATAACACCAAAAAAGAATGAAGGTGATAAAAACAGGTCATAGAGACACGAATATAAGCCTATGTTATTCTAAGCTTGCGTATTCGGTTTCGTCTAGACCAGAAAGAGTACTTTTTAATTTTATAACGTCCAATGCAGACATGTGTTCTGTGGTCTGTGGACTTAAACACATAACAATAAACTAATTCCGCGAGGACGATGAACTAAACATTTTATGGCTCATGGAACAGTCACGTTCACAGGGTGATTGGAATTAGTAGAATTTAGTTACAAATTATTTCAATTGTTAAAAACTAGAATTAATTACTTCAAAGTATAATAAGTAAATAAGTTTTATTGGTAACATTATTATTAACGCTTTGTTTACCTAAAAATAAATAAAAAAAGAGAATGTTCATATCATTTTTTTGGTTTATTTCTTAGCTTCGATTAGTAAATGCGCGCGTGTGTACCTACTTTATGGCAGACATGGCGCTACTGCCAATTTAGAGTTTTGCGAATTTATTTCCTTTCCAAGACGTGATAGGAGCTAAGCTATCCTCAACAGGCTTAGTGCCTGAAAGTTATGTCTAGAGTAAAAATGTATTAGTAGGTAATAATCAGTTGCAAATGGCGGGGTGATTACCAAAGCGTATTGCGTACAAGTTTGGAAGGACTATTATTTTTTGTAATGATTATTTTTAAAACATCACTAATTAAATTTTTCCTATTTTCTAATCCTATTCTCGTTTCATACTTTTATCCTCTTTCTTACCGTTTGTAGTTTATAAATTACATTAAAATTGATTTTAAACTTGAAAATTAAAATGGCGCAGGCTGTAGATATCCTGATGCGTGGATGATGTCAGTGCGCGTCGCGACGCGTGTCTCAAATGCCACGTTACGTAACTATTGTACGGGCCGCGAATGGGCGGCTCCTACAGGTTTACGATGTGTAATTCCTGCCTCTTTGTTTTGTAACGTCTAAGAGGTTGCTAGAACCAGCTGGGAGTTACGCCACAGCTTAGGATGTTGTGGGCGAAAGGGAACATGTTTCTTCAACGATTTTTTTAATGTCATGGGGATTTTTGTTTTTGAAACTCTTTATTAGGTATATTGCGTATGAAGAATTAATTTTAAAACATGAAAGATGACTGCCCCGGTGGCGCTGTTGTACTACAATTAAACCGCTTAGGTCTCGCGTTCGAATATTAACGTATCGTATATTTGGTTCGCTCTCTATCACATTGCTGGACGGAACACACAAGGCGAAACATGAGTGTCTTAGTGCACCCCTGCCTACCCCTTCTGGGAAAAAGGCGTGAGTTTATGTATGTAGGTATGTATAAAAATTGTCGCCATTCGTGATCCGTGGAAGCGAATCTTAGAAAATCTTATTACATCCGTTGCAGTAAATATTTAGTGCGTTTTCACTCCTTCATTCACAGCAACATTGTATCAATGAAAATCCACAATATATCCGAGAAAGCAACGGTACAGAGGCATCTTATGTATTTTACACTAAGTAATTTCGTTCGGATTCGTGTTGTGCTCTAATTACAGCCAGAATGATAAAGTGTTTGTGAAATGTATAGTTTTTCATCCAGCGCGGCGGTGCGACGGGCTTCTGAATGTTTTTACACATTCTTAATTACACGTGATTGATTGCGCGCATTCTTCACTGTTTTATTGCTAACTAGTAGCTCAACCTGGCTACATCTGGGTCCAATTAAGATTCAATTGCGTATAGACAATCCCGCCCCCAGACCCGCCTGTGAAACTGCTCTGAGCCTAAATCTATACACGTAAATGACACGAAACACTGAAATCAATGAAAACATTTAAACTGCATTATTATAGTCCACGTTGGCGTAGTGCGGGTTTGCGGACTTTAAATGCCGTAGAAATTCATACAATTCGCTACGGTATTGTATCGGTACGCTCACGATGTTTTCCTTCAACATTATAGTGCGTGGTGATTGACTATCAATATACACACGACTCCGTAAGGTCGTGGACGACCACCGTGAATATGTTGGCAGCCGCGCCTTGTCCGTTTACCAACAGGCCACCCCAGACTTCATAGTTTTATAGCATACCTATCACAAGACAAAATGATGAGAGAAAGGTAAAAACCTCGAATAAACAAAACATTACAACTGAGATGATAACCAGTGAAATGAACAATGGAAATAAGTTTTTCCTATTTATTTATTTATTTATTTATTTATTTATTTATTCTATATAATTATTTATTTCCTATATAAATCTGTTGTGTTTCGCTCTTAAAATAATATAAATGTTGAAGGAATACTTATGACAAACAAAGTAACATACGGTTTTAAATATAGATACAAGCTAATAACGTGATATTTATCGGTATTTGTGTATGAAATCTTGTTAATTAAGAAACTAGGTTAAATAAAAAAGAACATGGATTACTTCTTTCTATTGCGTTATGTGAGTCGCATCGGGCTCTTGGTTATTTGCAATGGAATAAAATAACAGGCAAATAATTATGTACTTAAACACAGATATCTGCCTGATTTCTCCCAGGCGTAAAAAAACCAGTGCCCGGAGTTGGGATTTTATTTTTTTATTTTATTTTATTTACACAAAACAGGTTACAATCTTAAAGCTGCTAAATAGTTACAATAATGTTTTTTATCTTGAATATAACCCAAAACTTGTGTTTCACGAACAATATTATACTACGAGGCGAATATACTGCTATATAACTATACCGGGTATATCAAGACTGCGACCGAAAACGAAGCCAGTTGGTAGTTTTAGTGGTTAAAGACACGATGCAAGTAAAAATTTCACCAAAACAGCGACAGATACTTTTTTAGATTTTTTTTAAAATCATCTTGTTTGGGTGGTAAATACCTAGTTTTTGCAAAAATCATAACTTAAACCCTTACGTACTATTGAGTGTTTAAAAATAAAGAGGTTTACATCATTATTTAAGGATAACTGTATTTATAACCCAAATACGACGATAAGTAAAAAATTACAAAAAAAAGTTGTTGATTTTTTTTTGCGAAATTTTTACTTGCAATGTGTCTGAAGTCACTAATACTACCACCTGGCTTCGTTTTCGGTTGCAGTCTTGAGATACCCTGTATACTGGATTGTTCAGTTAACATCATAGTTATGGGCTGCGGTAATTGTGCTGCTTTTTACTAACCTATATGCCTTTCCCAACAATTTCCATCGCAACCCGTTGAAAAAAAAAACTGCATTCGGCGATTTCTTACTTTATGAGGCCGTCTGATAAGTTAAAAGGTTAATAACTTTTTGATCATATCAAATTTCGATCATAAAAACTGCAAGTTGTGTATCGAAAATCATCGAATCGAAAATCACATCTTTTTTTATACATTATTCATATGAAGCATATAAAAACATCACTCGACCTTTACATGTTTTGGCAAAAATCCTCTTTTGTTTGTTTTATATTTGTCATTCATAAAGATTTAAATATATGAGAATTGCATAGTTTTAATTCATAACATATTATAGATATTTCCAATAGATTCTGTTTTGTTATAATCTACGGAATCTCTAAAAATATAATTTGCGGGTTCGAAAACCCTTAGTAGGCATATGTACATGGAAGTATATTTAAGCATATATTATGTAAGTTTAAATGTACACGTGAACGTGCTTAGATAAGCGCCCACGATATGAAATCAATACTTAGAAAGGGTTCATTTAATAAAAAAAGTGCTGATTGTTTTTTAACGCATATTTAAAAGAAATCCTTTTCAAAAAGGTTCTAAACTATACAAATAAAAAATAAATAAATACACCCAACAGTGACATAACAACAGCCACACTAAGATCGAGTCTTGTATCGTAAGTATCAGAAACTACGAGAGACTTTTCGGTCTCACACACCCAGACCCGAAACAAATACCTGTGGTTCGCTCAAACATTTGTCTCTTTGCGGGGATCGAACCTGCGGCCTCTCGTTTCACAGCCAGCGTCTAACCAACTGCTCCTCGGAGGCAAAGCACGTGTTAAGTACACAAGCCTCTACACTCTATGTACGAGTGAGGCTGTATTATTATTTAAATGTCTGTGAGCTTGAATATCTGATCGGTATTGACTGAGGCGAGCTCACTGACTGCATTATCCACAATACACTACACGCATGCTAAACGTATGTTAGTATTGGCTTAACAAATATACTTGTATTGCACTGTTCTGGAAATTTCTGTTGCAAGACGTTTCTGGGTATGCAGCAGATATATCTTTTAAGATTTACTAAGTTTTAGCACGTGGACATCGGAGTGGTTACAATTTTGTGTTGTTTTCTTAAAACGCGATAATCCTTTAATGGCTTTGGATGATGATGTTAAAAATATTAGAATTTCTATTTATTTTCAATCTGATCAATGTCAACTTATAAGACGCGTTGTAATTGAGTGCCAGGTGTCGTTTCGGTCCGTATCATAAAAATATTTTCGGTATTTTGTATGGTATGTGATGTCGGCCAACCAGACTCATGCTTATGCGAAAATGGGCTGATACAATTCACAATTATAGTATAAATAGCAATAAAAAATTAACCCCTCTTAATCGTACTCTCGATTGTAGAGGAGGCTCGTGCCATGGAGTGGCACATATCTGAGCTGATATAGATACAAATACAGAAAATGTTAATAGAATATAAGTGACAATATCAGTACATTTGCACAATGTCCACGTATTGTAAGGCTCCGAGGCGATGTTTTGCTATGTAAACACGCGTTCATGTTTGTTAACAATGTTGCATTCACCGCTCAACATCGACTAGTTTGTTTTCAAATAACCTAAGGCGTAGTACAATGCGATTTATCTTAAACATTTTTGTTCGTTGATTGAATTAAACTAATAATTAAATGTAGTAGAGTTATTCTGTAGTTATGGACTACTGTAATAATGGGCTAATTAAAACTGTATGATGCGTTATGGTACTACTACGGAATGGTTATTGATTACAACGCTGAGGTCTCAGTTTTGGATCCTGAGTTGGGCAAAATTATATTGGACTTCTATTCGTTTTGCTATTGGCGCGTGTGATTGTCGGAGGATTAAAACACCTTTTATCCTTCTTTTATTTCTTTTCTTCTCTTTCTCTTTCCATTTTGAGACGTCGGTAATGCACGTACGTACCAATATTTGTAAGTTTTTATCGTTAATGGAAACCCCTTGTCCTTAGGTGAGCCATTTGCATTACTCTCATTCCATCGTATTGATAGTGGTATTTATACGTCTTCTACTTAATTATTCGGTACCTGCTTAATCTAATATGTCTGCAACAGTACATACTAATTACTACTATTAATTGATTAAAACTACCAGTAATTGGGTATTCTACCCATTTTCAAAAAGTCTTTTAAGTTGTTCCTAAGATTAAGACAAACTATTTAAAAGAATATCAAATTTTTATTCGCTCGGCAAGTCCAATAAAAAACCATTTAAAATTTAAATTTTAAATTTATGCGCGCAAATATGTGAAAACGCTAGGCGCTATGTTCCTTTAAAATGATACGTCACTTAACCAGTAAACAACCTGTGTTTGTATGAGCTCTTGGACACCGGAGGGGGTATTCTACTTACGGAATGACGTAGAATCGTTACCCATCATGGCGGCAGCCGTTTCACATATTTTTAGGACAGATAAAAAAATTGAAATTTTCAAAACGAATTATAAAATTTATTCCTTGGAAATAAAAACTGAAATTAACATATACTTATTGCTTAATGCTCTACTATATACATTTATGTTTTTAGATTTTTTCTTTCTTATAGTAAAATACCCAATTGTTTACGAATATGTACAAGGAATTTCTTGCGACGTATAAGCGTATTGAAATGTATGAATGGCACTAAGAACCCGATATAATGGACAAACAAGACGTATCTTCGCCCACGTTGGACACAGCTCGTTCGATAGTTAATATGTGCATATTTAACTCATAGACTGGCACGCGTCCGTCGTTAACAGGCGCCTAGTATTCAAGCTTAAAGTTGCCAGGTGCGAAATTAAATGCACTTTTGTTTTTTTTATAGGTCAGTCTGATGCGTGAGCAAGATGCTCTACTTATAGGAGACTGTCCCGCCCTCACACCCGCCACTACAACTCTTGTAAGCCAGGATCAACTGTGGCACGCATTTTAATGACACTGAGCATTGAAGCTCAGCGAGTCTCCGGGAATGTCTAGCTTGTCTTTAACCCGCAACGAAAATAATCATGAAGTTAAATTAATAGGATTTGAAAATATTTTTTGTCCACTTTCCTCCGTAAGAAATGCTCTATTTATAGAAAGTATTGAAATAAAATTACTTTTTACAGATTTTATCGCGATTTGGTTTCGTATTAAATACATTTCGTGGTACAGTCCGTCCCGTGACCACAATTATTTCAATGTGTAACATTCGCTTAAATCTAAGAAACCATTATAGGAAGTAATCATTGTTTCCCATTAATATTTATATTTAGATAGGATCGAAGGTTGTTTGTATCTGTATCAGCCCATGTACGTCCCACTACAGGGCACGGGCCTCCTCTACTATTGAGACGGATTGGCCCTTGTGTTTTTGTGGTGTTTCTTTTTTGCTTTTGAAAATTAATGGGGATTTTACTGAAGAAGGGAGCGGGGATAGAGTGCAAGATGCGTGGATCAGGTTAACCTTTAACACTTTTGGCAATTTTTAGCATCTTTAATTATAAAAAAAAATAACTGTACAATGTGTTGAAATAAAACTATTTTTTACGGATCTTATCGCGATTTGGTTTAATTTTACATTTTTTAATTTCCCGACGCGACGTTTCGATTGCTTTACAGCTTTCGTGGTCACGGGGCGGATCTAAGAAAACATTATGTACAATGTGTCTAAACGTTAGAAAATAATAAATAATAAAATATATAACAACTTTTTCTGCATGCTGATCCCACACTTGCATAATTTCGCCTAACTTCACGACACGTTCTAGAAAAATACGTGTTCTCAATCATATTCAAGAATCATTTGGTTTATTAATTTACCTAAGAACTCTTTAAGGGCCAAGCGCTTTGTAGGTACTATATTACTGTATTAAAAATCGAAAATGTGTTTAAATAATATTTTTATTTAAATTATATTTTTTCCGATGGGTAATTGATGGTGCAACAAATGGTGCAATATTCAACTTATCAAATCAAGAAGACGTTATCTCGCAGAACATTATTGATGATGATCTAACCATTCTACCGTTCATCTTATCTCTGCAAATCTGGCTAGGTATTTCGTAATTTGAGGTTGCACAAAAAATGTTCGGATTTCACATGTTCTACTTGAAGAAGTATTTTTTCATGCCATGTGATGTAATGTAGCTGAGATATGTTGCGTAAAACGGAACGATTGTTGTTTTTTTTTTGAGGAAGACGTAATTTGCCGCGCTTAATTAAAATATGACTTAAATTCGCTGCTTTCTATTTCTAGGCTGTAATTAGTGTGATTTTTATATTTCTAATATATAGTGTATTGTGGAGACGATCCTTGAAGCAGTGTAATATTATATTGTTAGAAAAACGTTTAAGTAACATATTCATCATAAAAATGGCGGCTACTTTAACTTATAACTGACTTTCGTAATACATTTATAGACTCTCATGAGTTGGCAGCACATAAATAGCTTTATTTATATAAGGAAATGCCAAATAAATGTTATTTATTAATAAATTTAAATAAGTTTCCGGATTTCATAACACAAAAAATCTAATAAATTGCAGGATTATTACTTATGTAACAGATACAGTGAAAGCTTAATAATAAAAAAGGCAGTCTTGTGAACTCCCTATATTTATTATTAGTTAATTAGCTTTACGTGTACCTGGTATATAAAATGAACAATGGAATAATTAATAAAAATACGGACAGTAGAATCTAGTTCTATTGCAAAACCTGAACTCATTTTCTCCTCCATCAAATAAATTATATTAAGTAACAGAATTTCTAACAATTTAAAAGCAAGACTTGTACGCCATTTGTAAAAATACAGGCACACAAAGATATTACATAACTCGAGCACAAACCTACATGCGAAAGCTTCCTAATTCGTGTGGCGCATACAAAGAGCGCGCAAACAGTTCTGTTACATTTGAAAACCTAATTTTGGCTGGCATCGCTTAATGAATGCGAAATACTGTTCTACTTTACAGTATGGAAGGTGTTGCCAATTTTATAATATGCATTTTCGTTGAACTATACTGTATCAGCTCATATACGTCCCACTGCAGGGCACGGGCCTCTATAATCGAGAGTACGATTGAGAGAGGTTAGGCCATATAGTTCACCACGCTTGCCTAGTGCGGGTTGGCAGACTTTACAAACTATAGAATATTGCAAATCGCCATGGTATGCAGGTTTGCTCACGATGTTTTTCTTTTCCGTTACGTTATTTTCGATGTGCAGTTTTGTACATGTTTTGCGTCAAAGGAAATTGCAACTGAATTTTGTCCTGATGACATGAATTTAAATGGGAGGTGATGCTAAATTAGGTGTGCTTATTGGTTGTTAATGACCATAATTTAATGGATAAGAGAGCAATTTTTTTCACCCTGTTCTATATTATCTTTGACTAGACTTAAACTCTTGTTGGCTTAGCGAGAAATATTTCGATTACGCGTGGTAGAAAAATTTAGTCTATATATTACGAACAGCCCCCTTCTTGACACTAGTATTTCCAAAATGTACAGAAATCCGGTTACCACAAATACAAACATACGAGAACTTTACTTATGTTCAATAAAAGTGGCAACCCTACATAATTTGCATGAACGGAAACAGAATAGGATTGTATTAGGTCCTTAGTTTTATTATTCTTATTTTAATTATAATAATATACCTTCACTTATATTTCTTATTGAATTTGGTTTCGCGTGCTAAAATCACCAATGTCAATAAGCAAGACTAATTCGACAATACATCACAGACAAAACGTTTTAAACATAGAAGCGTTGGAAACTAATTACTGTTCGTGATCTATTCACAAGTAGCTTTTGTTAAGATATGTGTAATTTTGAGGTTAGACTTGCAAAATAATATTGTCCACTATTGGCGCAAACGCAATAAGCAACTGCAGACATCTATTTAATGTACTTGTTTTTATGGGCTAGTGGGAATGTGTCTAGAATCTAGATTGAGAAATATAGTAATTTCATTTAAGTCTAGTAGGAGTTTGTCTAGTCTCTAACCTTTTGTAATCTAGGCACGATTTAGTGATGTAAGAATGGATACACGTTTAGTTTTTTATTTATTTGGGGAATACCTTTTGTCTCTCGAGTTTATGCAATCAATTGAGTATTGGACAATAGTTTCATAAGTATATATTCTGTACTGTACTGTACTGCATCAGTCCATATACGGCCCACTGCAGGGCACGAGCTTCCTCTACAATCGAGAGCACGTTTGGGAGGGGTTAAGTCATAGCCACCACGCTGGCCTAACAATATATTCACGTTCATAAAAAAGTAACTGGTTATTTTTATAACTCATATTTTCTGCTGTGTGGTGGGCCAAACGAAATCCCAAAAATAAATAAGTAAATATTGGCCATACTATATTTACCTCACTCACAATTTACCAGCTGCATTTGCATTACAGATAGTTCGGGAATCGTTTTGTATAAGCAAATTGCGTGTCTACTCACTCCCCGTTATTTACCATCTTTTAAAGTCAAGAGCTGTCGAGTGCTGGGCAAAGGCGCCATCAAATTATCTTCTTTAACACATTTTCTTACACTTCAATGCAATCAAATATGCATAAACAGTTACCAAAAATAAACATTTTCGTTTGTTTTCTAAAGCCATCTTCACACACTTGAGACATTTTATACCGCTATTCGCATTAAGAGCAGCGATTTGTCTCCGAAAGTAAAGTGTCCATTTATGAACAGTGGACAATCAGGGGACACAGAGCTGCGCTAAATTATGCTAACACATCACGATGAATTGTTTTAGCAAACATTATTACATGCTACAGTTATGTGGGCTGACAAGTAGGGCTGTCCACTACTCTCTCTTCGCTGTCTCTTTTTGATTTTGTAGGTTATGTGTTACTGTGCTTTTGTAATTTAAAAAAAAGATGTCTAGTGGACGTATCTATCTATCCATGTCAGCCCATATACGTCCCACTGCAGGGCACGGGCTTACTCTACAATCGAGAGAATCGATTGAGAGTGGTTAGGCCATATAGTTCACCACGCTGGCCTAGTGAGTGTTGGCGGACTTACATACCGTAACGTATTTCTATAGTGGACATATGCTTTTGATAATTAATAAAATATGTGCAAATAATTAAAACAAATATTGGTGGCTTCTGGTTTTGGTTTCAAAATATATTATATGCTTTTCTAAATCCTATTTCATACAGTAATGCTTGGGTTATAGCCCAAAATATGTTTTAAAGTAGGCATCAATTTAATAAATATGTACCTACCATTCTAACAGTGAGTTTCTATAATACTATTCTAAAGTATCGAGTAAATATACTGCAAAAATGCAGTCGGCTAATAAAGCGTATGTAAACAGCACCTAAATACCTCATAACCATACCGAAATAACAGTTAATTGTAGGCAACTGGTGCGTGCGTCCCTATATCTGGAAAGCGCCGGTCGCAGGCGCTCGCTGCATTCGTAACAACTTCCTAGCCTACGTGCCCACAATTATGCTGATGCTCAAATGTCCATTACACAACTAAAGCCCCAGATAATTGCTGGATATCAACGTTATGCAATTGTCAGTTTATTTGTATTTGTAAGTTGTAGGCGAGGGTAACATTTCGACGATTAACCATTATTTTTAGTGACGGTTAACTGGCTGGTTACTGATTAGCTTTCTGTTGTCATCGATGCTGCAGAGGGAATCATCAGAATCTTAATATGCAGCCACAGGCTCCACAAATATAATGCTGAACAAACCTTGAATATGTCTTTCAAGAATTCACACAGCGTAAGCTTGCATCTAGAGATGCGGTTGAAACTTTTCGAGGCTGCGTGATTTTCCATTTCGAATTTGTAAAAAGATATGATTCATTACCATCAAGTGATCGGTACCTAGATTGAGGAAATCTTTGTTTTAAAAATGAAAAAAGTTTATTTGTGTTTGGATTATGTCATAAAAAAGTTATCTAATCAACCGTGAAATGATGACCTCGAAATTAATGCTTACGTTATATGTCTTTAGGTCATTAGGTAATGGATAATGTTGATTACACGCCATTAAACAATATTTAATACGTAATTTCGGAAAAATATTAAGTAAGTACAACTACGCTAGGTTCTTTGAATTGTCCACCCACTGTGAATATTCGTTAGCTTGATGTGGGCTGAAAAATATGATGAGGGTCAATGATCTTACAATTTAATCCCATCTCTATAAAGCCTTCTTAACTCTCTTTTGTGCTATGACCTCGTGTTTATCTTTATATTTAATAAAAAATATATTCTATCTAACGATTTTGCTGACGTCAACCTTTTGGAGAAATTATCCATTTTCAGGCAAACTATGTTAACGGGAAACTGAAACCAAATTATATAATTTGGGCATAGGCTTGGGGTCTAAAGTTCCAAATTAAACGAAGCGACTATATTAGTTATATTATAGCATCTTATATAATTCGAATTAATTAGCTCTGACATATTGCATCTGCCGAATCAATAAAGCTATCGTGTCAGTGGTTTGTTAATGCATCGAACTTTTATTGCTTCCTGCAAAGCACTGTCTTTCTTTATTTTCAAATGGTTTAGTTTCTAACTGTCGAGTGCTTTAAGTGCTTCCTTATCTCGCGATTAATGGCTCCTGGGGTGTTCTGGACAGTTACTCGCTGTTGAAACATATTGGATTTCAGTTTATGTGATGTGTTCGTCATTTTCGATAGTACCTCAGTTAAGGAACTATCATGGTCTGTCGAGTCCTATATATGTGCGTTTAGTGTTTAGTAAGCTCTGCTTATATTGCGTTTGTAATGAAACATTCGATTTGTATTATTTCATTTTTCAAATATTTTAGCAAACGTTTTCTGGGTTCATGAAATTCGTCATAGTGAGCATGCAAGAATGTCACTTTCTGAAAATATTGGACTTACAATTTTGACGAGTCTGATATAGTTGTAGTTATCTATTAACTAAGAATACGGAGTTTTCATTGATTGGTAACCTAAAACCATCTTTCTAGATTTAAAAAAGTAGAATGGAATGAGCGCATATACTCGTTATACAATCAGTCTTAAAGCATTTTGAATTAAATGGTTTATTATCGTAATATGTATAGTGCTTTAAATAGCGTCAACATTAAATAATAAAAATTATCTCACACAGTCATACCCGGAGGTGGCGTAATAAACATATTCATTAAAGAAACGGCCCATAAGCAGCAGGATTTGGTTAAAAATGGTGAGTTCAATCTTGTTTGCACATAACGTAGTAAGGAAGTTAACTGCACATTGCCACTCAACAGGCTGTTAAACAAATGCTATCAACTCCTGCGAACATGTAGCTCGGCTTTATTAAGTAAAGCACGCGCGCAATTTATAGTTGGTTTACACTTTAGTTCGCAGATAGTTGGGAATAACTCAAGAGCCTTAAGACTCCTTCGTTGCATACTTTAAGATTGACGTCAATTACATAACTTTGATACTTGGCTTTGTTCATGGACGTAGTAGGTCATGGCATTATTAGTCCTTACTGCATATTATAGGGCTGACGCCAATTATAATATGACTGAATGGAGTGTTCCAGTACTTACTTGATAAATAAATAAAATAAATAAATAATACACCCAACAGTCACATACATAGTCCTGATCCCACACTAAGATCGAGTCTTGTGTCGTGGGTATCAGAAACTACGAGAGGCTTTTCGGTCTCACAAACACCCAGACCCGAAACAAATACCTGTGGATCACACAAATATTTGTTTCGGTGCGGGGATCGAACCCGCGGCCTCTCGTTTCACAGGCCGGCTTCTAACCAACTGCGCCACGGAGGCTGTCAAATGATGGTTATATTTATTACGTTTCGAAGAGTAACGTCTTTTAATACAAGAAACTAAGTATTTATGTTGCGATTATAGACAATTACATATGTTTTCAACATTAATATAAACACATTAAACATCAATAAACTTTAGGCTATATACAGACAGTTTGTAAACAAAATCATTAATAGAGTTACAGCTGATAATACGTGCCGTTTGCTAGCCCTCTACAGACCAGCTTAAACACGACAAAACATTATCACGACTATTTGTCGCTCATATGTAAACGTACAGCATGGAGACTGTGACAGATCTAGGTTTATTATAATTTTATTGTTACATGGGACTGCATCGTCCAGCTTTTATGTTGTTATATACCATTAACTTAAACCAATTGCGGATAGAAATGGACTAACTTTAGTCCATTCTAAGATAATAGAATATTTACAATAAACTGATATTGGTTTGCAGGATTTAAGTGGATGTTAGGAACTAAGGTGTTGAAGTGATATTCATTGCTAGTAAATTTTATGTTAGTGTATTTTAATTTTATAGGTACTAGTTTTAATGCTTTACTGGTAATTTTACTGCGGATTGACAATACGATTTGACATCCGAATGAAATTTAAATGCATGAAGACTGTAATGTATTGGTTTTTGATCATTGATTACAAACATTTTTACTAGAATCATTTTTTTTTAATTTTTACTAGGTTTTTTACTTTATTATTACCAGGTTCTAGGAATAGGAATTAAATAGGTTATTACGTTCCGTTTGATTTGAGAGGCAAGAGCGCCTTCCTCTTTTCCTCATTGCTCTTTCCTATAACTTTAGTTACCTATAAATCTGTCACCAATATCACACTTTTAGTTTCCTTGATACATAAATAGTACGATTTTTGATCACTTTCCATCAGCAAGTGAGGTCCTTTGTCAATTGTATAATGATTGCTCTCTGGTAATTATAGTAGTAACCCATTCATGCTACTGACATGTGCTTGATCAGGGCTAATTTAGAGACAGTTCAACAAAAATACTAATGAATTATTTAAGGATCACAAGTCAACACGTTGCTAAGAATTCGTAACAGAATTCTCCCACTATAACAGGCTCGTAGTCAGTCGTCCACGCCACCTGTCCGTGTGGCTGTGAGTCCATATTTGGTCCTTACAGTGTATTATTAGGTCTAGGTTGTCTATGTCATTTGAGTGTATAAAAAATGCCAACAAGATAACGACAGGTGTAAAGTGTTTATTTTATTTTGAATTTATTGCTTAAATTAATTATAGATAAGGGATAAGGCGTTTAATAGAGGCGTTATACATAATATCCTAGTTTTACGTTTAATGTGATAATTCAAACAAGGCAATGTGATAAACTGTTGTTAATATTTAGAGTCCTTTAGTTATCACGTCGTCTGGTGTCTGCGAATAATAATTTTTTGATAATTTTTGTGTTGTATATTCGTTAGGTAATGCAAAGATTACAGAAATACTTTCAAAAATAATTAATTGGCCAATTTGAAAACCAATTAGTTTATGGCGTTTATGTGTATTCAATTATTTATCATACATCACAAGGCATTAAAGACAAGACTCTTCATCGATCAAGACCAATTTATCTGAACTAATAGAAATCATAAAAATAGTTCACATTGCTCCACAGTGTACAGAAATCGCGTTCCAACACCTGTAATTGACATGTGTAGAAAGTAAGCGATTTAAAAATGAAAATTGTTCGCACAGTCGCTCGGCGCGGCGCGGAGTCTGCCGAGCTAATGGGCAGCGGCTGAGATTACAACAATGTAATTATGTTTCGAGTGCGACTAAATGTCTCGGCTCTCAGTACGCATGCCAACGGATGGATAGGTTCCTTTTGGGGTCGTAGCTTTGTCCTTGTATAAGTGATTTGCTTTTAATAATTAATTATTAAAGTGTTTGAGTAGTTTAGACGGTTAGTCTAAAGTAGTTAATTTCGGATTAATTTTTTAATTTAGTTTGGAAAAGGTGATGAACTTTTTTTTATAAACATATTTTGCTCTTATTTCGATTAAAATTAATTTAAGCCGTTTTGCGGTAAAGTGTATTCTGTTTCATGATAGGCAATTTAATATAGAATGGCGGGAAAACCGAGCTATTGAATTCCTTTGGCTGAAGATGGTGTTTATGAACTAGGTCATGGCGAAAGAAATAGCAGTAATGTTTGAATAACCAGTAAATATTATCTTTATCGTTTGTTTTAAGTACTTTTATTAACTTAATTAAATCCCCAATAACTTGTAGATACTTTTCTCCAAATTCTTAGAAAAAAATATTTCTCCAAAAATATATTAATGATAATTAAATAAATCAGTGGCAAGTGGAACACATCGCAAGTCAAACGCGTGCTCAACAAGAGCGCGCTTTCACGACACTTTCACGATTTTAGCATTCGGTTGCGCGCGGTCCGACCACACCGCACTCACAAACCGTGATTACTACCAAGCTTCCTCCCACAGCAATATCAGCCCCTATACGTCCTATTGCAAGGGAATCCTTTACAATCTACACTACAATTGAGAGGGGTTGAGCCATACAGTCCGTGACGCTCGCCTAGTACGCTTTGGTGGCCTTTACATACATATTGAAATAAAACTATTTTATACGGATTTTATCGCGATTTGGTTTCATTTTTTCATTTTTTAACTTCCCGACGTTTCGATTACTTTACAGCTTTCGTGGTCAGTCCGCCCCGTGACCACGAATCCGTATAAAATAGTTTTATTTCAATGAGTAACATTCGCGTAAATCTAAGAAACCATTTTACATACATACATAAACTCACGCCTTTTCCCCTGAAGGGGCAGGCAGAGGTGCTACCTGAACACACATTTCGCCTTATATGTTCTGTCCCACGATGTGGTAGGGGGCGAGCCTATTGCCATATCGGGCACAAATTTCTGACTCCAGGCTGATAATGAGTAGAAAAATCCAATATCACTTTGCCCGACCCGAGATTCGAACTCGAGAACTCAGTTTTGTAAACGCACACAGTACAACTACGTAACCGACGCAAGTGTACTTTACATATAGAAATTGTTACAAATTGCTATGGTATGCAGGCGATGTCCCGATGGTTTTCCTTCAACGACACATAACTCTGCAAAGTCAGATGCATGTCATGGGATTTGAACCCGCGACCACCGGAAATAATTTGGTATCCATGCTGGTCCGTTACCAACCGGCCACCACGCACTTCTCCTTCCACATGCGTGACACAACACGTGTTATCAGCTTCAGCGTTATGCAACCAAGCTTTCACAGCAACTCAATCGAATTGTAATCACTTAATTAGTAACCACGGTACAGAATTACCGGAAGAACTGTAACATAAAATGAATGTAATAGCTTAACAAAAGGAAATTACTTAATGTCACTAATAGTTGTTGATTTTAATCATTCAATTGATCAGTTTGATTAGATAATGTTTAATGCAGATTATTTTCAAATTACATGATTAGAAATTGATGATAATGTCTGTCTATTCATAGCATTGCGAAGTGTCCGACGCCCGCCTACTAGGTGGACGGACGACCTGGTGATGGTTGCAGGAAGTCACTGGATGCACAGAACAGTGGACTTGATGCAGCTGAATAGATATATAGATTTATAACATTCATAGATATGTATTTGATCATTGACCAGTTTCTAGCTTTAATAGGATTTAAACGTCTGCTTATTTAAGTTCAAGGTGAAGTTTGACTATGATTCCGCTTACTATGATATAATTAATATAAAATGTCGGGACCTGAAGTCAAAACATACAAACAGAACATGTAATATTATATTTTGTCTCCTATTTTACATCGCACATCACGAGCTCCATTCACATGTAGATTCTTTTAATATAATTAAACAATCCGCGCCATTGAATTTTCGTGAACAATAATTACAATGGAGTCGTGCGGTGGATAATACGAGTTGGTTCAGCCTTCAGTTCGTTGTGTAATGGAGTCGTGATGCGAATAATGTGTCAAGTACTGCAAGTTCCTTGTAAACACTTCCTCTTATTATGACTCAATTTAGATGCACGCTGAGATGGTTCGCAGTGTGTTGTGTGTGTTTAATTTTGCTAAATTATTGGTAAGGTGTTTTCGTCTTGTTACCTTTTTATAGATTAGTAAAGGTTTATTTTCAAATTCTGATATTCTGGTTGCTTTTCCTACGTTCAATTCTTAGTTTACATCATTGTCTCATAATATTTTCTACTCAAAGTTTCGTGTTAAATTCAGGAATCGCATCTTCGATTTTAGTGGTTTCTTGGGTGTAAATAAAATTGTAGTTTTAATCAAATTTGGTTCCTATCTCTGAAATTAAACGATTAGTCGTCGAAATTGCATTACTTATAATATGCATTGTTTTTGTAATTAACAATTTGCTTTTATATCGTCTGTATATTGGGTGAATAATTGTCGATGTCACGGAATCTAATTACACGCTCCATTTGGCGTTAATTTCTCGACGAAGGCTTCATAACGATGTTTTCTGTACTAACAATAAATAAGACCATTTTTTCTAAATTTGTTTGGTATGGAACAAGGTTATGAATGTCAGGTTATAGTAATTGCGCCATAATCGTTATTGACCAAGATGCCACATAATATGTCCTTAATTTTTTTGGTTTTATTACTAGGTAAATTATCCTTGTGTTCGTTTTTATTCTAAGATTTGACTAGTCTAGGATTTGACAATGCCTTGACAGGGCAGACACCGAGCCAAGCCGAGATTATCCATCTACGTTCATTTGTTTAAGTTTTTCAGTATCTTTGGAGTGTGATGAGGTTCTTTAAAATAACAAGGTAAAACAACCTGACCTTATAATGAGATCATAATGAGACATGCTGCGCCGCCCATATAACTGTTAGTTAAGGTCAGTTAGAAGAAGAAAAATAATAATAGTCTTATGTTGTTGCAGGAGAAGAACTACGCGATGTCTGTGAGCGGTCGACATTTGCAGCGGACCAACAGCATGACGATGTGGCGACCGCTGAATACGGAATGCGTAAGTAATTATTTCAGTAATAAACCAAAGGTATTTGAATAATTTTGTCGTATTTTCTCAAATTTAAGCCTTTGTATTATATTGCACAATGCACAGATGTAAGTGCTTAATATGTAGAGGTTTTTTTAAATAATATCGCGGCTGTGAATACAATGCATATGCTATCGAGTGCAGCGGAGGTACAATACGAAAAAAATATGTATTGTTCAAATCATTTTGACAGTTTCTGTGGCGCAGTTGGCTGGACGCCGGTTGTGAAACGAGAGCCGTGGGTTCGACTCCCGCACCGAGACTCATGTTTGTGTGAACCACAGGTACTTTTTTCGGGTCTGACTGTTTGTGAGACCGAAAAGTCTCTCGTAGTTCCTGATACCCACGGCACAAGACTCGATCTTAGTGTGGGGTCAGGACTATGTATGTGACTGTTGGGTGTATTTATTTATTTTATCTCGTAACAATTAATCGCGTATATCGCGTAACAATTTCCGTATGACATTGTTATGTATGATTTAAAAATTCCTTTTTTTTATATAACCTTACAATGAATGTGTTTAGTCACACACGCAGCTGTTATATCGTTTTAGCTTGAAATTAGCCTTCACGCACGAGTTCCTTAAGCTGTTTCCGTTTTTTGGCGGAAAATATTAGGGACACGGCTGCAGGTAATTTCATCGTTCACGCGATGGTCGTGAACTTTGCGTAACACTGCACAAGGCGACCGCTAACGACGAGCAGGGACGTACTTGGGTATGAACGGGGGTTTGGTCACTGGGACCAGACTACTGGGAGGCCAATAGTTGTAAAGTTCTGAATGTTAGTTACTTCTTTTGCTGTGGCATTTTTTAATGTTTTTTTTTGTATTGGTTAATGTTGTAGGCTAGATAAATCAAATCTGATTTCGTTTTTATGATCGTAATAATTGAGTCCCCTATCGCCATTTCATCGAAGATATTTACAATAAATAAAAGCAGTCAATCAATAATAAGTAAATATATTTAACTCACTGCATTTCATATGTCGTGGAATGTAACTTTTAATTTTGCATAATAGTTTTTACTTAATTTACCAATAATATCGTAAGTAACAGTAAAATAATACCCGTGCGAACATTGTGTAAACTGGAAAGTGTAAGCCATAAAACATCAGCACCCAAAGCATATTTCAATTTCACCAATTCAATCATTACACAAAACATTTCCCTCCCTAGCTACTTTTCAATTCCATCCCTGGCCTAAATCATTACAGTAATGCAAATGAACTAATTATGTAATGTAATATGTGTGAGCGCGGGTCGGGCGTGGTGGAGCGACGCGATTACTTGCCAATCGGTTCTGTTGCATGACTGTATCAACGGGAGTTTTGCCATTATCGTTTACGTTTGCAGTTGCTTTTTTGAATAATCATTTTGATTGGCTAATTAGGGTACAACATTTGGTATTTTTATTGCTATAATATCCTTTACCGATTCTTTTTCCTTCTCCCTCCCTTCCTATCTGGCAACACTTCTATGATTCAACCGTTGTGGGTGGGCGACAGTCATGACTTACCATTATTAATTGTTTGCTCGTTTTCCATAAGTATTGAATAAAAAAAATGTGATAGTGGTTATTATGCTATGCTATATGATAAGCGCAGTGCAGATAGAGTATCAATCGACGCGAGATGGCTACCTCTTGTCAGTATTTATATCAGTTTGATTGTATCCGGATATGCAATTATCTGGTTTGAAGGACATTGTAGCCAGAGTAACTGGCCATAATGAGACTTAACACCTTATGTCTCAGAACGGCGAACGCGGCGGACTGCCAAGCCTTGTAATTCCTGGCGTTATTTGGCTTTGCCACTTGTTGCCACTGTCGATGAGGGGTCGTATCGCTTACCATCAGGCGAATGGCATGCTCGTCTCGCCATTCAACGCAATAAAAAAAGGTGAACCTAATAAGCTACTTACGGAGGTCACTATAACAGATCCCTAACCGTTTACGGTACCTGGTATTAAAAATAGATTTTAAATTACGTCTAGCCTGAATCCTAGAAAATATCATACATACCTCGGCATCATCGCATAACTATCCCTCAACCGTTAGTTAAATAATACTTACAAGTACAGTAACTTTCAGATATTCTATAAGTGAGATAAGTGGTATTGGATTAGCTCGCCGTTTCTCCCGTTCGCGGAATGTCCGGAGTTCTAAATGGAAGCGATAATAGCTCTGATTTATGTCCTCGCGATAAATAAATCTTACTTTCCAACGAGTCTTTTGGATTGCGCATTTTCATATTTTCTTAGTAGAACGTCATGTTGGACATAATTTAGTTATTACTTTGCAGGTGCAGGTATGTGAAGAATAATAAAGAAAATAATAATAATAAATAAATACACCCAACAGTCACATACATAGTCCTGACCGCATAATAAGATCAAAATATAAGTCATCAGTCGTGGGTATCAGAAGCTACGAGAGACTTTTCAGTCTCAAAATCACCCAGACCCGAGACAAATACTTGTGGGCCTCACAAATATTTGAACCACATGAACCAAAACACGAACCCGCGGGCTCTTTTTCACAGCCGGCGTCTAACCAACTGCGCCAAAGAGGCTGTGAAATAATATAACACCTTGACGTAAAATTCAACAGAAACAACAGTAATTTATGCTTGTTATTTTAGTAAATTGATATTACGTTAACCCTCAATGTAAAGCGTACAAATCACGGGGTGTACCAATGCAACGCGCAGAGTCGACAATATTAATTAACACAGGCATCTGCGTACGTAACTTTATTAGCGTTACATTGCGCTGTTGAAAATTTGAATGTAAATGAATATTGCAATTGATAATAATTTAATGTAAACAGGATGTAGCGGAATAACAACCATTTATTTTTAGTGACTTGTATTATCTATATATTTATGCTTTCGAATTTAAGACTTTGAAGAGGAAAACAGTTTAATTAACCTACGTAAATAATAAGTACCTATCTACATTTAAGAAAACACCATACATTTTGTAAAGCTTATATTAATAAAGAAACAGATGCGTTGCCGTTAACTTGAAGTGTGATACTATCTTAAGTTTTTAATTTCTAATATATCTAAGATTTGATCAATATTAACAAATTCCGAAATACTATCCCAGGAATTTTAATTAGAGAAGTTTTCGCTTACAACCGCTGTTCTGTCACCAGTTATTTGTTAGAAACCACACAAGTACCCTGATTTATATTAGACATTTGATCAGAAAGCGTTGCGGCCGCTTATTTATTGAATGAAAATTTTGTTTTACCGCTGCACTGGCAGATTTGTTGCCAGATTAACCGTTTAATATATTGAATACGTCTCCATTAATGAAACCTTATTTGTTGTTACATCTATAACGAGCTTAAACATTCTTTAGATAAAGCCTCGGGTGTGTTCAGTGAAACTTGCTTTGGTCTAACGGTTTTGATTTGTAGTTGATTCAATTAATTGTTTTATTCATTTCACTACCTACATTTGAGTTTGGTTCCTACCAGGTGTAATCGTTCATAATATACATACATAAGATTAGTCTTGTAACAAAATAAAGACATTTTTCTGTAATGATTTATGGTTTGTGAAATTTCTCTCTCTCCTTGTAATGTTCTTCTTTTATTTATATCTCACATTTCTAAAAATCTAATCGATTTAAATAATTTCATCAAACAATTTGGCTCTATCTGAAATTCGAACTATTCACATGACTCTACCTCATATCTTAACCTTACGATTCTTATCTCATCCCACAGACACTCATGAGACAGTAGATATCACAAACACATATTTACCATACATTTTTTCTCACTGGGAGACAATGACCCCGTGCTCCGAGGTTTCCCATATAATTTGATGCTCGAAGCTGAGCTAGCATGAATGCGCACTTTATTAATGCGCCATGACTTGTGGATCAAGATATTATATCCCATTACCGATATTGTACAATACCATATAATATCTGGTCGCTGTATTTGGTAACCATGACATTTCTGAAATGAATGGATGGATCGCTAATTGGAGTTAAGATATACGAATGCTAGAGGAAACAGAGAAATGATAGAGGCAATATTAAACCGTGCGTGTAGAGAGTGGAAGATTAAAAGGGCGGATTAGAAATGAGTATGATTACTGAGTCACTGCTTATCCTAATGATCAAACGAAACGACTCAGCAAGGGTAGACCAGTGATTATATGTGTTACATTTGAAGACGAAGAATCATTCCATTATTGATGTAGTTAAGGCTCAGTACATTGCTGCTCTACCATTTAAAATTATATCAATTTACCTACAAATCCTTCAGGAATCTATGGCGCAAGCTGTACTGGAGTACCCAGCTTGCAAAGCAGTACCGTTTGAATTTTTTTGCCGTTGTCAGATGCACATCATACTAGAGGAGCCACGGTTCTAGGCCAAAATGTCAGGGTACGACACACAATCGCGGCAATTAGAGGAAATTGCAGGCGTCAATACAATTGTCATTGTAACGCCACAATGATCCGCGGCGACCACGCGCGGATTTCGCGAATCGAGTCCAATCTCATGAACCGTGAAATGTCACGGGGTAGTACGTAATAACTGTGAATTTGGAAGTACATGTGGGGAAATGGCCCGGAAGGTGACTACGGTGCCTAATATGGCCTGAATAACAGTACTTTGAAAAAGTATTGTTAGTTTCAGCAGTTGAGTAGTTTTATGATGTTCAGGAACTAATTCTAATATATCGTGTAGTTGTTTAATATTTTCAGGACCATAATCATTGGTGACACTATACTGAACGGCAAGCATATAATTACTATATTTTGTAGTTTAATTCTGTTATTGTACGATTCTAGTAAAATCTAGAGCCTTTTTACAATCGTTCTTGTGTTTTTGCTGAAGTACTTCAGGAGGGTCTAAAAGTGCTGGTAGGATATTCCGTGATTCTTGCCTGTGGAAATTGCGTTATGCTTGTGCAGGCATGAGAGTCCCGTTTTAGGGTCAACCTGAGTACATCCGGTTGTGACCATATCTTAATTTTGTGAACCTATGGATAGCACTTTTTTGGTTCTGGTATTTCAAAAAGCACGTATTATATACCCATGTATATCTCTCGTGAACTTTTTGTATACTAATTTCCAAAATAACACGTAGAGTCAGTTTTGTGTCTTCAAACTGCCTTTACTTTAAAAACACATTTGGCAATTGTATTTCCACCTCCGGCATTGTTACTTAAAATTGTTCTTTTATATTTTAAGCAAGTGTCGTTAACCTAGTGGAGGATTCTATGGGCGGATATGACTGTTTCCCGGATAGGATGACGTTTACAGGGGAGCGAGTTCAACCGAGGTTGATTTTCAGACTTCATCGGATTCGTTGGGGCCATAAAAAATTTCGGTGATTGCTTGTGATTGTCTCTTTGGTATAACAGCAGCATCTTAGATTGATAATACCCATGTGGGATGCCCTGCAGCCCTACCATGACCGTTGTATAAGCAATTCAATTGCGATGCAATTCAGTTTAGGTTATCGTTTTATTTCGTACCATGACCATGTTTATACTGAATCGCAAGTGAGTCGCAAACTAACCAAATGAGTGAACGAAAAGTCTCTAATCCGTAAAGCTAAAAAGAGACAGCGCTATAGAATCACCATGTCCTTTGTTTCTTTCTCACCGCACCAGTCAGCAGCGTTCTGAAACTTAATCGTGGAAAAGTTACGATAATATTTTCGATTGATAATTTATATACCTAATTGTACTATGTATTAACTTTTGGATAAGATTTCCTTCAATGTGAATGTTGCAGATTGACACAGAATAGTATTTTAGCTGACGTTATATCAATTTGTATTATTTTTAATTGATTATAATATCATGAATATTATGCCCATCAACTTGCAGAATTACGTGTCAAACTTATGAACGTTTCTCTATGATATATTATGACATTCAAGATTGTGAATTGTAACATTCTCGGAACGCGGGTGTTTTGATTATTATGCTAAAGTAATATTGAATTGTTGTTGTTTCATTAATTTTACGGCGTGAAATATTATCCTCATTATCACACTCCAAATATTCGAAGAATAATAAATTATGCGACATCTAAAATAATATAAATTATGCTTTTACAATGTACATTACTTAGAAATTTAATTAAAAAATCCACTATTGACCGTTACCTACTTTGCTAATGAATTCATTTCACTGAAATATCTAATTTATTCAATAACGATTCAGTTTCGGTAGTAAATAAAGAACTTTATTTGAATCGTAAGTTTTGACAGATAAGCGACTCAACTGAGGTCTTGAAGTTTAGTCGTGGTACGAATTGAATGAATGAAAACGCGATTTGCGAACGCTTTGCGATTCAGTTTAGGCGCTAACCTAAATTGATCGGCTAAAACGATGTCATGGTACGAAAACACAAAGCGGTCCAGAATAGGTCCTGAATTTCGTCGCATTAAGAGGTCATGGTAAGGCTGCTGGTCTGGAATTTAGGTACAGTAAGGCCATAGGCTTACTCTCTGTAGTCTCTCTTATTTTGGAGAACGAAGTAAGCTTGACGAACTGTGGTTGGTGCTCGTTTCACTTTTAAATAATCTAAATAACACTTGGAATTGGAATTTAATTTCATGAAATCGAATTAAAGTGAATATTTAGTGAGTCTGAATATTCCTATCATTAACGATAGTTGAACAAAGAGGTTGTTTTATTGAATATCAAAGCTCACAACACGGATCTTAAGGTTAACAATAATAAAACAGTCTTATCCATTTAATTTAGAAGCTAAGTTTTGAATGGTAACTAGTTAAGCTTGTGCCAACTGCCCGGATACAAAATCTAATTCTCTCAAGTCATTCAATATAATTGCTTTGCGAATGGTTATCCTGCAGTTCATTTATCTCTTAATAAATTATTTTTGCTAACTATACCTTGCATTTTGGTATCTCTAAGAATATTGCGGCGTAAATCGTCTCAAATTGTACACACTTCATGGAGAATCAGAAATATTAATATTACGCAGTGTAAATAGTGTGGATAATCAGTGTAACTACAAAAATGCACTTAGGAACGTAAAACTTTCTCTGGACATCAGAATATTCGTTTAAATGTGGGAATTTTGATACACTTGCTCTCTCGTGAAAGTGAAAGGTTTTAGTAATAAGTAACGCTCGTTTTTTGTTAATGATAAATAAACATTTTTTTTGTAGTTACAGAAATATTGATGTAGGGTTGTAGGCTTTAGTCGCTGTTTTTGTGGCCTGAACCCGCGAACTTGTCGCTTGTTCGCCGAATCAATTACCGTTCGTGAAGCACAGGTTTAATGACTTGTCGTCACAAGTTGGACAAAAACTGTGAAGTCAAATTGTATTCGGTCGGCGACCGGACGTCAGACGATCTCCGCTGTACCGCGCACATCCACCGCAAAAACATACTCATTTATTATGACGTGTGACGTGATTTATGTGATTTTTCAGTTTTTTGTCAAAAAAATCGCACTTTATGGCCTCTCGGTTGTGCATGCGGAATAAATTGTGCATTACAATAATGAGTTTTTAGAAATTGAAATGTTTCATCTCGGTTTAGCGAAGGAAAGCGAGAGATTTAGTAATTCGTGTTGAATTTTATGGTATCAATAATCATAGACTATCTATAAATTATTCGGGTGACGTAGAATACCCGGCTGGGTAGAGCTACGATCTTTCCAGAACTGGGGTGGATGGTAGAAGCTGAGAGATTTATATTAGCTATAATAGTTATATATAAAACAATACAAACTGCAAACAAAAGTAGGTTACACATACAATCAATAAATCTATAAATACATTTCGTAGCGTCACAAATATTGTTTACTTCCAATATACGTGACAGTTAAGATTGTCCGCAAATCTCTTTCATGTGATCCTTTATCGGTTCCTGTATTATAAATAGAACCGTATTTTGTCATAAATCTTTGGTGTTTACTTGCGTCCGTTATCTTGTTTTATCATTGACAACAGTGGAAAACTTGTACGTACCTTTAAATGTAGGTTCTACTTTTGACATCAAAATATAATTCATGTATCTTTACGATGTATTCGAGAGTATTTTCGATTTAATTTGAATGAAATGAATCGATCAATGTGATTAAATATAATTATAAACATTCGATTAAAATTCGGTTTTCCTATAATATAATCAAATGGAAATAATCTCCGCGTGTTGTGGATCGCATATCACTTCCACCTATTCCTTCATGAATAAAAGCATGAGCAATGCATGAAATAAAATTTAAGGAAGTCAATAATATTCCGTGATTTTACTTTTCGTTCTAGTAAGTAATAATTTTTTTTGCTGCTTTTTTAAAAGGATGTTTCCAATCACCACACGGATAAATATTTGTGCAACGAAGTCTGGATGATTGTACACATGGAAACAATTTTTGTAAAACACATCTCTATTATAAGAGTAACGGTAGCGGTAGAAAATGTTATTTTCAAACAATATTTATAAAGGAAGCTGAGCAAACAGGAATTCACGATAGACGCAAAAAAGTCAAAGATAGTTACTGTAAACAGCTCCAATACGCTTAAAATAAACAATTTATCTGAGGAAAGAGTGTTCCTGTTCGAATAGATAACACTGCTCAGTAAAGGGAAACGAACTTACATAAATAAATAAGAATAGTGACGTACCACATACATTGCTTATGTACTGCTTGAGAAATATTTATTAATTAATGAATTTAAGAGTTAAAATAAGCTCTCCTTATTAACAATTCTTCTCCCTGTTTGAGTGTATTTTGCTTTCATTTTCCATCAAGCAATAACTAAATACTACGGCATCATGGGCTTAAAGACTCTTAGGCAAGGAATGAATGCAGGTTGAAGAATGAAACCTAAATTCAACTGCCCGAAAGGAGAATCGTACTTAAAATGCATTCAATACAATTGAACACATAAGACCATGCTCAACGCTTGTATGCAAAAACGGCTGCCGATCCTTGAGCACTGATGTAATGTTTTGTACCAATACAATATAGTTCCTACTCAATATTTACTTACAAGTTTGTAACAATGTAAATAAGGAGTGCGCAAACACATTTCAATGCAGTTTAGAGAAAGAGATTACGTAAACTCACCTTTATTGCAAATCACACTATCGTTGCACTTTTTCTTATGTGTCATGTGTTACGTCAATGAACTCTTCCACACTTTGCTTATTGGTTTTTACGGTGAGAAAGTTGTTACAACTTTGTCTCGTTTTATGTAATTCTAGTGATTCAGATGATTTGCTTGGGTGGGTGGATGGTATAACCAAAGTGATACTAAGAGCTAGCCAGGTGTTGTATATCTTGGATTGTTGATATTGAGTAATAAGTGCACCGATGGATATTTAGGCTCAGTTGCACAAGGTAACTTTGCCCATAACTTTGACTTGGAAAACGTCAATTTCATACATTTGCAATGTCAAATACATGGTACAAATGTATGGGATAGACATTGGTAAAGGCAAAGTTATGGGCAAAGTTACCTTGTGCAACTGGGTCTTAGAGATACGTAGTGGTTTTCGATCATCTACATTACTTTGGAACAATCTAGGATTATTTTCAAATATTTATGCTATTTTAGTTAAAGTACACCATAAGTATGTTGTCATATTTACAATGTTGTGTAAATATAAAACAATTAGGCGTTTAAATTACTGTAGAAATTTAAACGAAACGTATGGTCAAAAACCAAAAACATTCTTCATCATCGTCAACCATTAAATCTGATCTAATAATAGGTCTTGTTTCTTTCTTTACTCATTCCATATAAAGTATCACACAGCGAAATCATGTAATGGATTGCTTACTTCTTTTCATCATATTTTAATCTTATCTGCCATGCACTGTTTCTAAACACATCTCTTGCCAACTCGTTGAAATCCTTTTTGAAGTGAGCTAATGATTTTATTTATTCGTACGTTCTCTAGCTGGCTTATGTTTAAAACCCATAACACAAAAGTGCAAGTGTGTCTCAATTAATTATTCCGAGTGCGGGCTTCGCTATGAATCATTGTTAATTCAAGTGTTGCTACATCAGCCTCTTTTTACTTTTATACATATTTGTTACACATGTGTTCGGTATACATTAATTATTCCAATTGTCATTTTTTGTTATTCAACTATATATTTACAATTTTCACAAACATGAATGAGTGTTTTATGTGCCATTAATCACAACCAAGTAAATTAGTTCTTCGCCCTAAGTCATTCATACCGGATGCGTTACGGAGCGGAGACGACGTAATGAAATGGATCGTGGGACGGTTATTATTCGAAATGCACCTGGAGCGATAATGAAAAAAAATTGGGTGCGCGTGAGGTCGTCTCAGAAAATCATCTGGGGGCAGGTTGTCTCGAGCGCAGGCTGCGCGCCTGAGCGAGAGGCACGCCCGCGCGCCCGCCGCGCCGCGTCGCGCCGTCGCACCCGTCGACACTCGATTCATTCTCGATTTCTCACCAACGCCAGTGGCGCGCCAACCGTTGACATTATCGCCTGTCGTGTCTTACCTCCGTCTCGAAGTTTTTGCGTGTTCTAAAAAGTACATATAGTCGAAGTCAGAGTGTTCTGTAAAGTTACTAACAATACGAGTTTATGAATTTCGAATAACGAATTGAATGGTGTTGTGAACAAGTGAAACAATTGTTGAAAACATCTACCTGAACGACGCGTGGCGGAATATAAAAACAAACTGTTGTCTCGCGTTCCGAATGCTCCCCGACAATAATTAGTTTGGTAAAAGTGAGTGTGTGCTGTGGGCGCTTGATGGTTCAATTGGAACTGTTCTGCTGAGACATTCGCTCCGGAGACTATCAATCGGGATTACGGATGCTGAAGCTGGTTAGTGTTGGCACTTGCGCGTGATTCACACGATAATTATTATGAGCCGTCACAACCAGTGGGTCGATCGATTGTGATGGACTTCATTGTATATATCTTGCAAGTAATTTTGTTATTCACTTGTAGTTGCATGAATTTACATGCAATGACATATCGTGTTGGCAATTCCAAATGAAATTGATAATTATCGTCCGACATCGTTGATAACAGCAACAATGGAACATGTATAACACTAATATTTAAAACAAACACTGATAATTACGATGGAGGAATTCGCAAGCGCAGGCAGATTACGCGATGAACGTAATTTTCGGATATTTTGTAAGAATTATGGTCTGTTGCCACAAAAATCATCACTTTCATAACCAGCACAACGTTATTGCGTTACAATTATTATATGAACCATTGACTTCTCGGCGGTATCGTTAAATTTAATGTTTATAGTTGTCTGCACCGCTTTTTTGTATCTCCTTTTAGCTGAATATTGTTATTGTTGGCAAGAAAAGGACAATGCGTATCAATCCTGACATCATCAGCGCAATTTAATGATAATTTTGGTCTTCAGGCCAAAGATTCAACTTGTTTCTAGGGAACACATAAAAATGATGATATTGATCTTTGGCATAAAATTAAACGTGTATGCTAATAAAAACATTTCATGATCATGTTTGGCAAATATGGTGTGTTATAATGTATTTTGTTAATGATTCATTGGTTTGATGAATGAGTTTGTCTTATACAATAATTGTGGGTAGTTCAAGTTCGACCGTATTGTTTTTGTGCTTCCTGCTTCTTTGTTTCAGTGTTGTTACAATAAATATGTATGTTACATTCATTGTGCGTATTTGATTAACGATTATGATTTTATTACATGTAGTAAAATACAATTGTAAAAATACATCATGCGTGATCTGCTATATATTTTCACTGTCTACTTGTATACCATAATTAATGTTTTTTGTATTATTTTCTGTATGATTAATTTAGATTTTAAAAATGATATAGTTATTTGCAATAAGCTTTGATTTTGAAATATCGAAAAGGCATTATTAATATTCATTTAAAAAGCATTTATTGCATATAACTACCTAATAACCTGTTTGTCTGCATATTAACGTTCTTTGACCGACACTGTTAGTGATTAACAGTTATCGTCATTAAAAAATAACTAGGATATTTAATCACAAGTACGTGCTAGCGCTTTAATGTCCGTAATAAACAAATATACAAGACATTATGGAATTCCGCAGAGCTAACATGAGTTTCAAGCAATAAAATCCGTTAGTTTCGCACATAATATATTCGAAGACAAGAGATTTTGCATGAGAATATCGTGTGGTTAAACGTTTCGGTGCTCGATAAGAGGTTATTGTTGCTAATTAATGACACCGTTCTTTCATTCTACCTGTTATTACTTAGTCCGGAGTTAGAGTCTGCCGTTTTGCCCACTCTCTTTCACATCAGCCAATCGTCAGCGTCCTCAGTTATAAAATTGTTGGCTCTCACGTATCTTCCTTGACGAAATTAAGCTAGTGCCTTTTTTGGATAATTTTGACGCCATGGTCTTACTATAGTGAGGCTAACGACACATTTTATAAAGATGTCCCGAAACATTAAGAACATAGGCGTAAAATGGCTCGCAAAACTTTCTATCGAGAATGAATTCCACTAAATTCACTAAATCAAGTACCAACAACGTAAAGTTAACCTTAAAACTAAACGACAGTCATTACATGCTCGTTGGTGATGGCGTAAATTTGCCTATTCTTCAGCGTTTAGACGCCGCGCCGTCACAAAATCATTACCGTAGTCTAAAACAATAGAACGACTACATCTTTGTCGTGATAATTGGAACGTTTTTTGTCGCCGTTCCAGTCACCTATTTCTGAGATATATTTAGCTTCGCGTGTTTACTGTCACTAGCTCACTAATCGGCAATTGCTAAGCGTACATTCAGTAACACAAGTTAATTGTTGAATCTTCTTAGTCGGGCTTCCTCAGCTCGAATCAGTCTACCGTAAAGCTACATCGCTTTTAGGGTTTCAGTGTCATGTCACAAAGCCCAAAATTTGAATCGATCAGTAATTTTAGATAATGGATTTGTTGATTAGATTGTTTGTAAGTGCAGCCTAGGAGGTCTGTTCTTGGGAAGAGCAGACAACCTGATAAAGATCGCAGGAGTGTTCTAAATTTAGGTCCCTATCAATAGGTCGTTGTATTTAGCAATGGACATTTGGTATTTGTTGATGAAATATTTCTACAATATGGGTTTATATTTTCAGGCACAAAGAACTTACAAAGTTATAAAAGGATAATCGTCTAACAAGGCATCTCTTTGTTAATAGATAATAATAAAACATTCAACACAATGCTGAGTTCACAATTTACCTGTTAAATATACGACATCAAATCGAAGCGATCACCTAGCAAATGAACGTAAGAAATTTGACAATCGCAAGATTAATTACAGGACAAGAGGAACAATAAATCTAAGGCACTCCTGTTATACGGTCTAGAACCAATCATTTTCTAATTATGAAGGAATATGACAATTAATGAGTCTCATCCACAACTTTACCTAAAACTTCCGCGGAATGTATTTCAAGGATGTGATCAACCTCATCATTCTCCGTATATAAATGTGTTGATTGGAACTAAGTCGATATTTTGTAATATTCGTATTCCTGGAGATTATGGCACCATCAATGCTATAGGAAATGAGAATCACATTTAAATGCGTCACATAAGATTCTAAAATTGGTGGCGAGTGCTTTTGGAGCGTCCTGACATCCGGCCAACGTGACGGCTGGAACTCAACTACGAGTTTAAATAAAAACGTTTGTCGCAGTATGAAAACATCCAACTGACGTGCGAAATGGACTTTTAGAATGTTTATTTTTGTTGGAGTATTTGCGTGTCTCTAAAATTAAGCCCGATAATTGCGGATAGACAGTTTGTGAATGAAAATACTTTAAGTTGTGTTTTGTACAATAAATAGCCACTAACCGTAACAAAAGGTGACCTCACATCCAAGGAAATTGGTCAAATGTCGAAAGCAGTTGTTGAATTAGCAGTCTCTTTTAAAATTAAATATAAATAAATTGTAATACGATATAGCACAGTAATAGCGTATAAAGATCAAGATATTAAGACTACTCATTATGAGATAATCATAGTTAATACTTTAAATGCCACTATACCCGCAAAAGCACTTAACACTGCTTATCATCATTATTTATATAGTAACGTCATAGGCGGTCTTGATAGCCTTAAATCCCATTCTAAATGTGACGGACGGTGGATGTCTCCAAGGATTAAACACAGTGTCAAGTAAGAATTAGACAGTGGAAATATTGAAACAATTCGCGTCCAGACTAATCCTGTTAGGGGGAAAGTAGGTGTCCCCATTTACTTGCTGTTAAAATGGACTTACATAGGAAGCTGGATGCAAGCTTAATTCAACATATGGCTATGGAATCGAAAAGATATTATTGACGGAATATCAGGTTTTGCCGTATCATCGACCGTACAGCTCCTTCCTAAAATGTGCAATTGTAAAAATCATCCACCACAACGACAAATGGCTCCAATGAACACTCCTCTAACTCAAAATTCATAGGTTTACAGGAGGAGCATTTGAAAGAAAAAAGTTGATAAAATCTTTACTATTGCAGATATAATTATGAGTTTTTTTGTGTGAATAGCTGATTTACTGTTGCTTTAAACCCCATTAATTATATTTTGTACATCTTTCTGGTTTTAATGTTAGCTCTACTTAGCGGAATGTAACAGAAAAAACTCTTATTCAAAATTAGGATACAGTCCGCTAACTCACAGTTAGTGGAGTATATGAGGGAACACTCAAGAATACACAACTTTAAATTAAATCCGTGTCAGAACTAAAACACATATTACTTACGTTAAAAATCAATTTTGTAAGTATTTTACAGTATCATAACCATTATTTTCTTATAATAAGACCTATTCTATCAACTTATAAAAGTTGGCGTTGTATAGTTATAATAATAAGAAAATCTTCGGCCGTGATACAAACCGCTATCAATAATATAGCGTAATGTTACTCAAAATGTGTATGGACTTGGCGGTTTGAATTAGTAAATATTCAAGAAAATCGTAGGATTTCACCCTAGTTGGTTTTAGCTTTTTAAATAATAAGGAGTATCTATTGAAATAAAACTATTTTATTGCGATGTGGTTTAATTTTTTTAATTTTTTAACTTCCCGACGTTTCTATTACTTTACAGCTTTCGTGGTCACGGGCGGACTCAAAAAATTTTAAAATATAAAGTATAAAATAGTTTTATTTCAATGTGTAACATTCGCGTAAATCTAAAAAACCATTAAGGAGTATCTATTTGGTATAATATAGCCAAAAACGTTGTTAAAATTTTATTTTATGTAGGAGGGAAGTATAATTCGGAACAAAGTTTACATTTAAACAGAATATTTATTTATTTTTATTATAAATCTTCAAAATGTCTTAATAACACAGCACTCTTGTGGTACGAATAAAACTATAATTTTAACTTAAAAACTTGTAGGAAATAATATTCTTACATAATAAATCACAGTAATATGTTCGCAGGAATTTTTAAAGAGATGGTGAGATCAAGCAATGGCATGTATTGACAATATTTTGAAATATTAATGTTTATAAAAAAAAATCAAAAATTATAATCATAAACAAAAGATAATAAATGTAATTATCAAAATTTTAGAAAACAAAAATGATTAGAATTTTGCTAATCAATTTTCTTCATAATTATTATTCGTTTCGGGTTCTCCTGTCACTGAAAAATTCTTATAAAAATTGTGATATTTTTGAAGGACTATGCTATTAATACAAAAATAAACTAAGTCCTTGTACTTGCTCTGCTAATTGCCAAAACGTTTTCATATGTCTTTTGTGGCAAAGCCTCCACACGAGGCTGTCTAGTACCCAATTTTTTTAAGCATTGAATTTGTTTACAACAATGGCGTTTTTGAAGTTGAGAATTACATCTTGTTTCATCTCTATAACAATGCAAGGCTTTCCGTGTACATTTATATATATAATATGTATATATATATATTTTATTATCGTAAAGTTTTCATCTGTTTCACATTAATTCACACTGCTTATAGGTTTATTTATGCAGGTTAATTTTTAGCGTAGGAATTTCTTTACAGTAACTAAGCTGTTTATAATATTAAGTTTTATTTTGTTTAGGACTTGGCACCGACTTTAAACCTATGAATAGATAGCACATACAAATAATTGTATTTTATTGATATGAAAGCTATATGTTTGCATATGAGGTGTATTAAATTAAATCCTTATTAAGTTGTTTTATACTTTTCAGTACTTGAAGTCGGTTTTTTTATACGTAGTTTTTTTGTTTTTTATTTTTTTATTTTTTAGTGTCTGTAAGCTAAACTTAATTTCCGTTAGCAACGCTCATAAGAGCATAACGTCTACAATAACTTAAAACCGTACACAAACTAAAATTATATGTACATTAAAAAAAATGTTCTTACAGATGAAAAAAAAATCACTGAAATCGGTTCAATGCTACGGAAGATATTAAGTATTTACATTTTCTCACCCCCCTCTTAACCCCTACTCCTTTTTCTCTACCTCACTTAAACTTGACTTTAATACTGAACCTATTGCAAAAACAACCATTTTTATGGGACCAAATGACAGCTATTTTGCATCCAACTAAAGAAGAATTACGTAAATCGGATCATAAATCTCAGCGTAATCGCTGTACATACATAAAAAAACCCAACGAATTGATAACCTCCTCTTGAAGTCGGTTAAAAAGTGATCGCAAACGGGCAATACACCGCCAACTGTATAAAAAGAGTAAATATTAACAAATGACTCTCCGCCAATTCTAGATGGCGGCATGTTCCACGCAGGCTGCCCGCCGCGCGCGCCTTAAAAACTCCGCTATATTAACATGGCGGCATGTTTATCGCACGATTGCCAAAAGTACATAAAGTTAGCGTTATGTAAACCTGAAAACTTCTTTATTTTTCACAATATTTTTCTAAATTTTGGTGGGCGTAATACTTACTAAATAGTAAAGCAATTTACGTGAAAAACGAAAATTTCGAAATTTTGAGTTAGAGGAGTGTTCATTGGAGCCATCGAAAACAATCTATCATTTGGTGTATAAACTTCAAAATTTCTTGTGCCTATGACGTCAGTTGTACAGACAAGTGTGGGTGTAGTTGTTCCATGCTTTGTGCAATATTTTTTATTACATTCGTGATTTATGTCGAGTAATGTTAATTTTTGCGTTCTTGATTGAACCGATCGTTGCAAAACATGTTTTAGTCAGAATTTTTTGTTGGTAAGCAATGAGAATGATGAAGATTGTGTTTGTTTTCTACTAGAGGTATTGTCTATTTTTTGTGTTTCATTCGTGTTTTGATCTTTTTAACCGCAATCGTTTTAAGTAATTTTAAGCGAAGCTGAGTATTTTCTGCCATCTCCAATTAATACCATTCCTCGGTAGCGATCATTGTCCACAAAATATTTATTATCGTTCAGTTTATTCCCTTTAACTTACATAAGAAATTCAAGTATACTAACAGCAATGTATGTAAAAATATCTAAAACGACCGCAAAAGGCGCATACTATACTTATCATCTTCTGGTTTTGAAATATTAATGTGGCTAGTGGCTTCTGACGGCAGCTGTACATTAATTATCATTTACTCGAATGCGCGCGGTTTCTCCACGCACCCAAGCAGATCTCTCCACACCAGTTACAACAGATGATGGATGCTGTCTCTCTATCCAGTTTCTACTCTGACTGATGGAGGTATTGTCTCGGATTCCATTTTCATGGCTAATTACTTGTCTTTGTTTTATTATACATTGTTTTTTGCGTGGTTTGTTAATCTTGGGACTTGGGTAATTGGTTTTGGTTATATTTAAATGACGCAATATGTTTGAATTTATACCTCTACTAAGCCATGGGGATCTGTAACTCTACTAAACCAGAAAAAAATATAATTTATCGCCTATAAATTGTTAACTGTATTCATTTCTACTTATTCCGTTTGCATGGAGTACCATGCTAGTAAGCAAATGAAAAGTGATAAAGTTTTCAATTTGATCACAGCTTCAATATCTTTAAAGTCTGTTACCGTTCAAAAATAAAGCGAAATCTTAGCGATAGTTTTAATGCTAAAATTAAAAGTATTAACAAGGTCAGTGTTAAGCAGTTGTTTTGTTGTTATTAGACGTGTTCAGTTTTTAATGCATTTTTATTAAACTAGTTTTACATCTTTATCATAAATGTAAATAATAACAGGACCAGACAGAAATGTCAAATCAAGTCAAGGTAGACTTAGATACGCTCACAGATACTATAACTGCATCCTTTATTATTTTGTCACAGGAAGAAGTTCTACAATCATAATCAATTTGCGAAATTCTAAAATGAATACTAATAAATATTATGATGATCGAAAATACGGTATAAGATAAGGCAATCTCATTAGAGAATATGGAAAGAAACAAAGAGGAAGCCAAAGCAATAAACAAACCTACCATATCTAGAAAAATAAATAGCCCTTTTAAAAGGCTACAAGAAGAGAAAACATTAAAAATTACTAGGCTCCCCGCTGACCTTTTGAAGGAACGCGTATAAAATATGCATTTATCTAAAGGCCGTTCAAGTTGATCAGGTTCCAAGGACGCCGTAACATTGCCCGAGGCTAAGAGATGTGTATAATTAAAACCTGGCTAAGAACTAGGACAGCTAGCTGGTTATGTAAATACAAGTGATAGGTGTTGAACTTGTGTACTTAATGTGTGCCAGTGGTTTCTATACGCACGTCTAGGAACTGTTGGGTTTTGAAGAGTCTTTCAGTATTTATTGTAAGAGTTGGTTTATGAGGATTTTTCATTTAATGAGTATCTTTGCTCAAGGTGGGATTTTTCTTTAACGAGGGTAACTAATTATCGTGGTTTACTAGTAAAGTCTGGGAAACATAACGTCTATGTGTACATATTATGCACAATTGTATGTACAGGAGCAATAATGTTAGTCTGGATTTTTTATATGGTAATTTTAATATGCAAATACGTGTTACGTATGATTGACTAATCTTAATAAACAGCGAGCATATTGATACCTCGATTACTCGGGTTCTTTAGCCGTTGATTTCAAGCATACTTTCTTAACGATACTGACAAAAGCGTGTTATAAAGAGAAAATCTTACTTTATCTATTACAAGGCTGTTAAACATTTTTTCATTGTGTTGCTGTGAGATTTGATCATTTGATAATTTTTATCAATTCTTTGAACAGGTCCTTTAAATACTACCTAGAAATCCTCCTTTACTGGCGACATATCAATAGCTACGATATTCTTATCATCTATGTAATATGTTAATTCCCTATTTTTTCCATTCAACGTATACCTTGTTTGCCTTGAACTTCCATCTAGTATTCTATTTAGAATCTTATTGTTCTCTGGTATGGTTGAAAATTATTTGTAAATCATCAGAAGCCACAAATACATCAATTTGATTGATATTTGTATCACGTCCGAGGCTTTGTTTTCGTCCGTCAAATCGTAAACTAGATTTTGTCTGCGGAATCTAAATTCTATTTTTTAGTACTTCAATGACATCAAATATTTACCTGGTTACATCATTTGCTGTGTACGGTGAGTGCAAATAGTTTCGTTAAATCGTATTTGCCTCAGAAAATATATGTATTTCTAACTTGAAAGTATGTAAATCTGTTAAAAGATTTAAATAATTTCTGACTGCCTATTGCTGTAGATTTTAGTAACAACGCGGTATAAACCCAGGTTTTTAATAAATATATTTAGAAAAATGGTTCATATTTTAATTCCTGGCTTGGGAAATCCAAAAGTAGTAAAAAAGATTCGTTGATAAAATAAAACTTAATTCAAATTTTATAAGATTTAAAGACGAGAATAAGTATTTCTGGCTTATGATATTCTATGATGTCACCTTTTTATTTGTATATAAAGCATAAATTATTAATAAACTATAATATTGATTTATTTATTTATTGCTATTTAATATCTCGTGCCCTTCAATAAGTAGAATGTTAATTGACTGATTAAAATCTATTTAACCGTCAATGCAATGTTTTTTTTAAGATAATGGTCTGTAAATTTGCTTTCTGTGTTTTACAAGCACATTATAATTAGGTATAAGTGTAAATATCGAAATATTTGAAAAAAGATATTAATCTCTGTCCCTTGACTAGAACAACCTTGTCCCAAATTTAGTTTAAACGTTGGTCCATCATTATGATTTATTACGATTTAGCAGTGGGGCAGATTTATAAAACACATATCATCATCACATCATCTTTTACTAAGCCAGCGTGATGTCTTAAACCCTATCACGTAATGTTCAACATTGGGCTATATACATAAAGGTCTATACAAATGCTGCAATTGTCAGATTTGCTGGCATCACAAAAAGGATAGACATCGGGATTACCTAAATCCATTGTGATTTATGAATCTAGACTCTTCACGTTACAATCTGAATGAAAATTCCAGCTAGATAAGTGACGTTAGGCTGTCAATCAAGATGTGAATCTGTATGATCACGCGCTGTATCATAGTAGACGGGCAGACTTGTTGATAAGAGAGTTCGTGACATTTAGTGACAGATTCGGCGCGATTTGACTGCGTGATTGTGACTTACGTGGTTTATTTTTGTTTGGATTTATGTTGTGTAATATTTACGTCACTATCGATTATGTCATTTTTGGAATGTTGTTTTGGACAAGACAATTTAGATGCGAATGTTTCTGGTGATTTGTACTTATTTTTTTAAAAATTACGTGTTTTGTTTAAATAGCCATTGGGATGTAACTGCACGAGAACTTTGTTCGTTTAACTCATTGATTTTTATAATCTTTTTCATAATTCAGTACAGTAGGTTTTGCAGCAACTTTGCATATAACATTATCTTCTTTAGGCTTTCCAATCTTCGCAGTGTTGGGAATGCCAGATCCGTTGATAATTCAGAAAAAACTTGCTTAATTCTGCCTGATCATAAATGCACGCTATCGGAATTTTCCCTGTAAAAAATCGCATCAGGAGGCACGGCTCATTACCACGGTACATGCGACATTCCTTACGCTCTTTTTTATTTACTCTAGCCTGTAGGTTATATCATAAGGCATTAGCTGTTCTTCAATATAACAAGATAAATCACCTTTTTCTGACATAAAATTAATGTAAAAAGAATCTACAAGATTAGAGAGTTGTTTCTCTAGGTTGTCTTTATTAAAAAATTCAATAGGTGTTTATCATTATAAGGATATTAATCATAATTGAAGCGATAGGGACCTGTAATAAGCATAGCATAATATGTACCTAGTACAAAACTTGCTGTTTCTTTAATATAATTAATAGATGGCTTGCAATTTTTTTTATTTACCATAAACCATTTATATTTTAGTTTGCTACGTCCGTGTAAAGGTACCAGCTGGATATATCAAATATTTTCTAAAATTAGAGAACATTATTATAGGGGGAAACTTTGTAACCACCTCTAGCTAATTTACAAGGTAATACACACAGATTCTAAGTATTTCCTTGCAAAATTTAGCAAAGTAATGATAACTATTTGGCGCGACATTCCGTGTCTGTCTGTGACACGCGTCGAGCAGTTGCGTCACAGATTGTTCTCCCGCCCGAACTGCGACCGAGGCTGTGTCGCAATCTTAATGTACTACGAGACAATGAATAATTCGCTCCAACGTACTATAGACCTGGTAACAGGGTAACAAATTATGTTTGGGTTTAGTATTGATTTATAGTTCGTACTTTGTTGTTTATTACGGGATGAGATTTTATGTAGTTTTCAAATTGAAATGCGTTATTATCCGTTTATGTCATATATTAACTATGTCACATTCCAACCTTTTAAACGGACACTGAACAGCCAATGTACTTGAACTTATATAAAGTAAACGGTGTTCTGTGCAAAGCTCCTCCCAAACCCTTTATTTTGACGTTGTCTGTTAATTACCTGCTAGTTATATTTTATTTTATTAAAATTTATACAACTTTTTATTAGTGGAAACTTTACTGGATTCTGTAACACATTCTTCTGTTATTTATGTGTTTTTTTCTGTTTGTACCCCAAATAAAATTAAATAAAAATAAATAAATAAAATAAAATTGTAAGTAACTAAATGCCAATGGCATCTTCTACCAGTCTACTTTTGGGAGATGCAATAGTGAAACAAAAAGGTTGTTTCTAAGATAAGAAAAGTAGATAATATATTTATTATTAGTAATAGATAATATTATAAATTATATAGTGGTACATGGTAAGTAGAGTGTTACGGTGGTCGGTGGTCGGTGGCATGGCGACACGTAGCGCCGGCGACACTGATGCGTGGCGACTGCGTTATTATTTCACTGAACGAATTGAATTGCTAACCTATAATATGACTGTACATGTTAATAACTGTTGGCTTGTGCCACAGGATTAGCACGTGCATTGGTTTAGGCATTAAACAAAAAAGATTCATATACCAAAGCATCTATGATCAGTAAACATGGTCCATACATAATATATGAATCTGTGTAGGGATTGTGTAGCCAGTGTTCCGCAGGAAACCAACTTCATAGCTTTTCTTGATTCACTTTAAAGGTCAATAATAACCTATATTATATATTTCTTTGCGTTTACTTATACAACTAAATACATATCTACATCGCCTTTTTCCCAGAAAGGGTAGTCAGAGGTGCTACCAGGACATCCACATTTCGTCTTGTATGTTCCGTCCCATGATGTGATAGGGGCGAGCCTATGGCCATATCGGCCAAAAATTCCTGACTCCAGGCTGATAATGAATAGAATAATCCAATACTACTTGTCCCGACCCAGGATTCGAACCCGAGAGCTCAGCTTTGTAATCGTACCGTAGTACAATTACGCCGAGGCAGGAGCGTTGCGTTTACTTATCTGTGACATAACAAAAAAAATATTAACATAAATAAATGGGAGTGGTAATTGAAATTATTTTGATATTCGGAGATTTGGTTTATTAGCAGCTTATCTTTGCATTATCGGATTTAAAAGATTGTGTAATCATCTTATTGGTTAACACGTGCATGTCTCATTGAATTCAAGTAAATCGTGAGCTCCAAGACTCCCTGGTTGGTTCCCACCTGTCCTCCAGAATCGCCCACTACTGAGCACGAGACACCTCTAAAATCGAACGTTCGATTTAGGAGGGTTGGGACATAATGCACCACGCTAGACAAGTGCTTGTTGCCTAATCTATAGAATATTGATACACAAATGGCCTGAATGTTTGAATGCAACGATACTTATGCATTAATTCTGCCCACGCACGCAGTGTCATGTCTTAGTCAGATTATGGAATGTCAAGTTATAACAACCTCGTGTGTAGTCGCAATGTGAAAACAATAATTCCTGCCTACACTCATACAAAACTAGACATCTTGACATACAACAGGATTTCTGTAGGAATAATAACACAGACTGGCAGAATTATGTTGAATTCAAATCACCTTTCGTCACTGGGTAGGTATTTATTGATTACATAGTATGTAAAGTGCCACTACAACTACTAACAGATAATAAAACAGAGATATTACAAAAAATCTCTTAAGGGTGGAAAGTACAGATTTTTACTATCATCACAAAGAGCTACAAGAGGACCAGCTGAATATAAATCTCCTCAAGAAATTTCAGAATGCCTGTTGCATTTTGAATTCATTATTTCGTTTTCTTCAAGAATCAATTAAAAATATTTCGTCACGAATGTAGGAAATAAAAGATATTTTCCTACGGTTCCGTTGTCGCAATAATTCAATTTAAAATTAATTTGATGTACGATGAGAAACCACAGTAATATCGTGTTATACAATGCATTAACATAATAAGTCTTCTGCCTTAATGATGTTACATAAACGCTATCGTAGTTATCTAACAGTCCAATTTATTTTCTACGATTATAATCTTAATTATTAGGATTTTCGGAATTGCTATAAATGTCTCGATTTTATCGCTCGTGTAACGGGTTTCGAATATTTGTGGCAGATTTCATTCTCGTTAAAATTAAGATGTATTTTCTAATATTTCCATGTTTATTCATTTAGTTCTGTGTTATATTGATCCTTATCACGTGTTCTGCAGCTGTTGATAAATTATTTTATGCACTTATGTGAACGTTGTTTGAAATATTTTAGGTTAATTCTGAGTATTACTCTAGATTTTGTCTGCTCGTATCATAGTTATTGCAAAACCGAAAGGATTTACAAAGATTGCGCCAACGGAATTGTCTCTAGGCCGCCAAAATGTTTCACATTACACATAATTAAAAAATATCCAGGATATTACACAACATCCAATTACTTTCCTAACTAGATTTCGAAAACGCTGTTTTTAAAAATATTTCGTTTTGTAAATTTCTTTGTGTAGCAAACGATAATTAATTAGCGTTGGCAACTTTCGTTTTTACTTTAATTGATGTGAGTCGCATAATCACTGTTGCGCCACTTGCAAATATTTGATTTAGTGCGTTTTAATTCAAAGCCTTATAACCGGACGTATTTTTTATTTCCATGTTTTATTTATATTGGTGATATCATTGCGTTTGTTATCAATATCACGCAACAGCGGTCATTAACCTTGGTGTTGATACGGTGTAGTCTGTGGAGCGTTATTACAGCTGTTTATAAAATGTCAGTTAAAAGTTTGGTACTCTCCCCTTATTATAGGATCATATGTCAGTCTCCCGGAGTTCCGTTTGAGTTCAGAAGATTATTTACTTCGATATGTTAACACAAATCGATTGGTACTATACTATTTAACCCATTAAGAGTAGCCGAAATTGGTATTTGTGTTCGGCATGGTTTTTAGCACGCCATTTACCACATATTTTGATGGAAATAAGATTTATGGAAATAAACCGGTGAAATATGGCGGTATTCCCCTTCCTACCCTTTCGGGGATACAGTCGTAAAACTGTGTATGTATAAGTTAATGGATATTGTGTTTTACCTGCTTCTTCACGAAATGAACCACGCAGTTTACTATGGTGTCTATTGCACAAATAATTATGGCATGCTAGTGCGATTAGTCAATCAAGCATTAACAGCAGTTTCGATGTCGCAAATAAGCGATAATTATACTGAGGCTCGAGTAGTTTAAGCAACTGTTTGGTGTTGGTATGTAACATTGATTGAATGTAGTGTGACCTAAAGATTATTTTACATATTTTCCCTATTCTGACATCATTCTTGGATTTGAGGCAACTTTGTTGTTTTGTATTTTATTTTTGCCCGGCAAAGTTAGATATTCTAACGATAAATGCGCTAGCAACTATTTTTATGTATGTATTACGTTACGGCCCATGTTGATCTAATGATGGATTAGACCTCATTCACATAACATTTATTTAATTCATAGTCTTCTCGAAAAAATATCTTGAGCTAATTAATATGCGGCATTTTTTTCCTAACGTTTGGCCAATTTTCCTTTGACATAAATTAAAAGGATATAACGATGAAACAAAAGGAGTGGAAATGAAAGAGGCAGGTGACAGTTCTTTGCTTTTGAATTAATAGTATTATGGGGCTACATGTCTACATCAGTAAACACGTTAAGATTCCCATCGAGTATAAACACAAGACATGTCACATCTACGTCAGTACAATCCGTGGAAGGTTTTTAATGCAGTGTCCGGCTTGTCAGGTGATTCACGGTGCTGACGTCAGCAGTGCATTCCACTTCACTGCTGACCGCTCTCTTAGCTTACGTACTAGGTTCTAACTTTATAGAATTGACATTACTTAGTCGGAGATTAATGGAGTTTTTTTGACAACTGGTGGATATTTTGTAGTAGGTTCGTGAAAATCCACCTTTCGTTATCGAAATGCCAAGTTGGCAGAACAGGATGAAAGAAAGTGGGTCTTAAATTAGATAAAATTTATGACAAATTTGCGATCACGGTCGTGTTTGTTGAGGACTCTCAATTATTTAGCTTACGATATTTTTTCTAATAAATCTAGCAAACAAAAAAATTACAGCTGTGTGCTCCAAAATCGAACCTGCAATCTTCCTGTCAGAACTCCGTATCATTTCCAACAGATCTAATTCTCCTTACCCAAGCCTTTCAAAGGATAAACAGTAAATTCAAGCGAGGAGAGCCACAAACGGGACCGTAATATAAATTACACAAATTCTTCAACATCCGGAATGGGCTACTACATGCTCGGGCTTTGAACTTTAACACATATGGAGCTATTATGAAGTATTTTTAGCTCTGTTCGTAGTTTGCGGGATTTTAATTAAAACTTAGAAAAGAAGGGGAGGGATAGTAATGTTTACGTCTAAATATTTGGTAATTGAATGTATTTATTAGCTGGTTTCAGGGTATTCTTATTTCCATTTAGTGTCACCTTTTGAGTTCGGCCTGTGTTTGTGTTTCAACTTTCATGCTCTATAACTGTATCGCCCAAATAGATAATCACCTGATGGTGGATGCTTTAATTCAATTGCCCTGTACTTATGAAGAGATATTGCAGTCGTTATATCGTGTTAGTATGATTAAACAAAAACAATGTTTTCAACATGTAATTGGGGTCATTTCTCTGGTACAACTTTTATGAACATCGGAGAACTGTGCTAAATTCCACATAAAATTCATAGTATAAGACAAATTTTTGATAAAATTTTGGTAACGTTCGGTGCTTGATTGACGTTTATTTATCATATGAACAAAATTATTTTTTTTCATCACATATGTAGTTTATAGTTCGTTTTTAATTACATCATAATGCATTGTTACACTATAATAACAAATATGTAACAACCTAATACAACTTTATGTCCATAATAAAGCAATTATAAAATTTTGATATAAAAACGCGTCATATGTCGTAAAGATATATTTTTATTTTTTCTAAGCATAATGAATGAATCGATGACATCATACAGCCTTTGAGTCATTATCAATAGGAATACACTAAATACAATGCCCAATATAGTGTGTTTAAAATAAGCGTCTTACAAATAGGTGATAAATATATTTTTGTTATTCTTCTCTCTCTCTCTCTATCTCTCTCTCCCTCTCTCTCTCTTCAGTCACAGGAAGTCTACTGCTGAACATAGGCCTCCCCAAAAGATTTCCACATCGATCAGTTGGAAGCGGCCTGCATCCCGTGTGTTATTTTTGACTCATGTCTCATGTCTTTCTTATTAATGATGAGAAAAATTATCTTTCTTATGAGATGCATGTTTAAGCGTAAATTTAAAATAAAATACTGGCCCATTAAACTTTAAATATTTTAGATTTTAATTCAATATTGCCGACAAAAATTGAGTGATTTCATTTGATCATTTTCATTAGAGTTCAACGGTAAATATAGATGCGTATTCAGAATTAAATTACCAGAACAATCTAAATATTTTTTGATAAATTCAAATTGACTTTGAAAAGTGCAAATAAACGTTATTTAAGATCATAGCCGTGAAGCGATCGCATGCCATCACGAACATTTATTCTAAAATTATGAAAATGTTCGGAATGTCCATGTATAAATATAAATTATGCAAATCGGATACGTATTCAAGGAACCGGCGACATTCACCTTCTGCTTGCGAGTTTGTAGATTAAAACTAAGCCGTACGAAATTATGAGCATATTATTCACTAAGCATATAATTCCTGAGCAATGACTTGGTTACGTCAAGTTGTTTTTTTTTTGGTTTGAAACTTTGAATTCATCAACGAAAAATATTTAGGTATTAGGCCAATGTATATTTAGGATGAACTAAGGTCTTAACCTTTCTCATTCGTAGAGGAGACCCGTGACAAGTAGTGGGACGTATTTAGACAATTGAAACATAGCCCCCAAAATGCTTATTTTCATGAATAAACTCCGTATAAGGAGAGGAATCCCTGAATGCCGGAAAAACACGATGGTTATATAAATACAAAACAGATCCCATACGAGTAAAATTAACAATTCGCCTAAGGAAATAGTGTTCCTGTTGAAATAGATAACGCAGCATAGCAAAGGGGAACGAACGTATACTACGAATCGATTTTACATATCTTTCGAAAATAGAAATACATATGAATTTCCACACACACAGTTTCTCTCCTCTGTCAACTGTCGTTAGTTCGTTTACTTTCACACGCCCAAACACACAGGATCGACCTATTTTATGAGATAAAAATAAACTGTCTCCACAGTTCATTGGCTCGGATGGAAAAATAAGATAATCCGTGTGAAGCATGTACAAACCAAGAAACGAAAAGTATGATGAATGGGAAATGCTCTCTCTCTTCAGCCACAGGTAGTCAACTGCTGAACATCGACCTGTTGGAAGCAATTTTAATTCAATTGGAAAACATTCACACATTTATTATACTTTTTTAATGCAAATATTACCAGAGATTGACGTCAGACAAACAATCTGTTGTAATACAATAAGCTACAACTGCAGTGTGTATCACATATTAATATTGACTTTGTACCCCGCCCTCCTCACCTCCCCTCTCTCCTCTGTACATAACGCAATAATGACAATGCTATAAACGGATTTAACTAGCATTTGTTTTCTTGCGCACCTTGACTGGCGTCTGATAAGAAACGTTGATAACAACCGTAGGTGTAAACTTGTACTTATTTTGCAATATATGGAAACTGTAAACGGATGTTTTTTCACATGTCCGGCAAACGAGCAAACGGCTAACGCGAATGCAAGCGGTTATCGCTGTCAAAGATCGTCTACGATAGGTTTTGTTGCAATAGACCTAGAGGCCACGGGTGGCCGCCAGACTCGTCATTTTATAAAAGCTGAAAATTTGTCTGCGCATGCCTCTGTCAAAGTCATCACACGATCAGCTATATTTAAGTTTGCGATCGTGGTGGCTTTGGAAGTTATATGCTTTAATGTATCTGGCAAGATGAAAGAACCATCAAAAGTGTTTTGATAGTTGCTTTAACAACATATAAAATTTAACTTTTATACTATAACGCTGGCAAAATTACATTTTAGGTATATTTACAAATTCTATTTAATATTTGTGTATATTCCCCCATTGGTTTCCCTAAATACAGGCCTGAGTAGGACAATAATTATCGACCCTGCGTGGGTAGATGCGCTCTGGAAATGGCGTCGGATGCTTCACATAGTTTTTGTATGTATAATGTGGATGCACGAGACAAGGATATTATTATGCCGGTGATTGTATGAGCTTTACGCCTGTCGCCGAGGAAGAACCTTTTTACTTTGTAGTGGAATATTCAATGATACAGATATTATGGCATTCTGTAATAATATAATAAGAAAGCGCCAAATCCTTATGGTGATAATTTGATGATAAGGGCAGTGAAAATATAAATAAACAATCCTATACACAGTACTGAACTAGGTGTTTTGTAAATAGGATTTCAGAAATCAATAAGGATTTTTTTATAATACTTAAACCGGAGAAAAATTCTGTTGTGGGGATCTAACATCATATGGTTTTTCATTATAAATAATGTGTCAAGCTTATTGTCAAGATGGAAAGTAAAAATGGAACATGATAGGATGTTTTTGAGTTACAAAAACCACTAGAGAAACACAGATCCTACTCGTATCTTTATCACTTTTTATATTTACAAAAACTTCAAGCTAACTAATAAAATAATTGTTAGCACACACACATACAATAATATAACATGCACATTAAATCCAGTGGCGTGCCTAGGGTTTTGGAGTAGGGCAAGCCGAATATTTTTTTACGTTTAATTAATATTGTTTTAGAAACACAAAGTTACTAAGAACGAAGAAAATTAATTTATAATACGTCGGCAAACCTACCACACAATCAATATTAAGATTAAAACAATTAATATAGATTACTTGTGAACATGTATCCGTAACTATTCATTACATTTCTATTGCCGTCACTATTCTGTGGTGCCGTGGTCGACTTCGAGGCTTACCGAAATTGCAAGCAGAAATTATTATTAACGCATTCATGTTTAAATGTTTTTCTGAATTTAAAATAATAGATTGCCTTTTGAAAGGACCACCTAATTTAATGAAAATTTAAAGCATTATAATCCAAACAATCTAACACACAAGACGTGTCGTTTAAAAACATATGAATCACGATTGTTTAATAGCTTTAAAGGGAGTATGTAGTAATAAAAGTACCTACGTAGTTTATTAAACTGAACTGAAGAAATTTCTATTGTGATTTATCACGACTTACTAAATGTACAAACCCGGCATAGGTTTCGCGCCGGTTTATTTTTCAATATAATTGAATGAATTTACCTTTTTACCGGCAATGAACGCTTTCACCATCGCACTCAAACCATCACAGAAAACAATACAACTCATAATAGTATCAAAAAGTTTAAATAACTTAAAAAACTAAACATTAACCTTAAACAAAACACATTCACAACTCATAAAATATCATAATTGATAATACAAATGAAGTTAGTAGAAATATGTGCTGTATTGCCAGTAAACGTGAAATAAACAATACAAAAGATACAATTTATTAAAAGAAATATTAAAACTTCATTATTTGTTCTAAAAAAAATACTAGATATAATTTCTAAAAGGAACCAACTTAATTTATTAACAATTGATATAATTGATTTAACAAATAATCACGTGACGACCATGCAATGCACGATGTTTTTACATCACCAAGGCCGAAGCCGGGCATATCGTCTAGAGTAAACTGCTATATAACATATCTATAGCTATACATTCGTAGCGATCGAGTAATATCATTTCCCCATACAGTTCACGCGTTGCTAGAAGCCCCGTAAAAGCACACGAGAGAGAAAAGGATAGATGTATGTGCTGTGTGCTCCGTCTTTTCAAGTTCAATATAGTTTTAAAGAATGAATATTACGCGCATGGAATTACGCGTCTCTTCGGCGCTGGCGTCTCATTGAATCGAGGCGCGGTAAATTCAAAAAATTAAAATGTTAGATGTTTTCTAATAAATGACTGTTGTATTGAATGTAATAGTTTGTATTCAGTATGGAGTATATATGTATTATGTAGGGCAAGCCGGGCTTTTGGGCTTGTATGGAAGTACCGCCACTAATTAAATCCACGTGACAGGTGTGCGGCCTTGCCTTATCTGCTATTTGCGATGCGACGTCAGCAGATAAGTCTGTTTGATGAGCCATCAGCGCGGGGTGTGGTGTGGCTATTATCTATCCTATAGTATAATAAATGTTACTCAGAGGCTTGAATATTATGGTTATTAAATGCGTTAAAAAAGGTGCGATTTCGGGTGAATTTTTCTTTGGATAATCAAATTGCTGAACACATTGATTGCGACTATCCCACGCGTGGCTTATTATTTTTATACTTACAAAATAATAAATCAGAGGGTTTATGACTTTTATATTTGTCTCTGTATACAATATAAAATAAACACGATTACTTCGGACTGATAGAAAACGAATATATAAAGGCTGAAACGAGCAATATCGTGTGTTATGCCGTTGTTCACTACGATGGATTTTCTATCATCTTCTACGCCCATCTCAGTGTGGGCGAATACGAATTTCCTTCCACTCCTGCCCGCTCGTACTTTTTATCACGATCAGTAATGTATGATAAATGTCCTTAAGTTATTCAGCATAACACTAAGGAATGCGTGACCGTATTTCGGTATTCTGCATGCGGAATAACGGATTGCACGCGCACACTGAGTATGCACGCAGCGCGACATTTACATCAGCCGGCTTAACTCGTATCCATCAGTCATCTTGCTGACGACTTACCTCTTAACTACAGCAGGCTTTGCGTTTTATGTTAGTCTTTATGATACCCTGGTTATTATTGTACAATTTGTTTTAGTAGAATAAAAACATCGTGGATTAAGTCTTATTAAGGAAACCTGCATACCGTAGCGATTTTAAACAATTTCTACAGTATGTAAGTCCGCCAACCCGCACTAGGCCAGCGTGGTGGACTATATGGCCTAACCACTCTCAATCGATTCCCTCGATTGTAGAGTAGGCCCGTGCCCTGCAGTGGGACGTATATGGGCTGATATAGATAGATAGATAGAAACCAAGATGTTGGGGACATGTTGAAATCTAAAAATAACGATTGAAAACTAGCCATAATTTGAATGCCAATGACAATTGGTAAACAAATCGGGAAATGATTAGATCTCTTATTGGACTTACAATCATTTATTGACTAAAATTCCATAAGTCGGGTAATAACTTGCGTAGGCGTTTCTCAGAAACTGACGACAGACGATGCAGGAAAATCAGACGCTAAACCTTTTTGGCGTGTGTTTGCGAATATTGTGTACCGATATCCAATAGATCGGCTTATCACTATGCGAACTCCGCCAACTGCCATTTCATAATCTCGGATATAGAGGAATCCATTGCCCACGAGTGGACGACGTGGGCTGGTACAATTCAGTACCATGTAGTTTAACTTACTACCTTGCTTAGTTATTTCCCCCCTTTTTCTCTCAATTGATCCATAAAGTGGGGGTGATCATTTTCGATTCAGTGCATGAGGACTTGGGAAATGGCTGAAATTGTATCTAGGGAGAGTATTGTCCTTCTCGCTAGCCGATAGTGTATTTCACCCTTTTCGCTCCCATCAGGTGCATTGTCACCTTTCAGTATAACAACAAGGGGTAATTCTTAAGCTGTTACTGCTCGAGTATTGGAATTTTCCGAAGGTTGTAGTATTACTTCACGATTCCAAAGATATTGTAAAAAACTATTATAAGGTTTGTACGATCTACGTGGTAATTAATTCAAGTTACAAATAAGTAATACCCAGCGCCAATTTCAGTGTCTTTATTGGTGTATATTATGCTAAACTAACCTATTTAATTAAGACAATTCCAGGCTCACGTAAATATCTAAGATACATAATGTATAAGAGATAATGTAGTGTCGCAAGGTGCTTTGTGTGCGTTTTGAAAGGATTGACAAATGCATGTTTCGCAAATCGTGTGCGGTGTGCCAGTCGTAATATCATTGTGCGCAGATGAATAATGCGATCCCCGAGTGTGATTGGGCTCATTATTTTTGAATTTATCATTGTTTGGTACTCGTTTGTTGTTGGGGATGGATAACGATATATTTGTTAGTAAATGCCATCAGCCATGTGACGTCAGGATGTTGTTTATTCTGGGAAATAGGTAGGCCTTACACTGATGACGGTCTCGTAGGCTTAACATACTTTCGAATTTGTGAAAATAAAGGGTACAGAATAAACAGGCCAGCATAAGTGTCAAACCTACCACCAAATAGTTGAATTGCACTTAACTTACCGTAATTTCACATTTGTATTCACTTTGTCGTGGCAAACTTTTTTGACGCGTCTAATTGCTTTGTTCATTCCATCGAGAGATTGCACTTCGTATGCGAGAGATAGTCGATTTTTAAAAAAATCACATTTGAGACATTGACGGTGGTTCAGTTGTTTAGTGCTTTCTTATTAGACATTCGCTTTTCACCATTTAAGCTATAGTAAGTTATTACACAGGTATCTCAAACATCTCTGTCTTTCCCAGGAGTCTCCGGAAGTCCGCATGGCGGTACCGCTGCAGCCGCGCGCGCCCGACCCCTCCGCGCTCGCCGCCTACTGGGCCGAGTACGAGGACCTGTGCCGCCAAATCAGCACCGCCCACCAGAACGACGAGGATGAAAACCATTACGAAGGTACGTGATACAACCATCGTAAAACCTTTCAGTCTGACGTCATTTAAAAACCTTTTTGTATTTGCATCCGACCTTTTGATTACCTATCATATATAAGATGATTGTTATTATTCTTGAAGTTCACAATTAGCTATGAATAAATAAATATTTATGATGGTTTTATTGTTTATTGATATGTTATATCTTAAATAGCTACGATAGTGAAGTGTGATTTTAATTATATAAATCGGTGTAATTATGAAAGACAAAACTCCATGTACATATATGAGGCTTTGTCGCATAGATACCTGTAGTACCTATTGTAAGATGAACATATTTAGAGGACACAAGAGCCGTTGTGTGCCCCACTATAGGATATTCTTAATTGTGTGTATTCTGTACGTAAAAAATATAAGTACAACTATATGTGACAGTTACGCTTCCGTAATCTAAGTGTGAACTAGGCCGTTCCAAGATACTGTAATAAAATATCTTCTCGAAAGCAACAAAAGGTATATAAAAAATGTCCCCTCTTGCGGTTCGCGAGAAAAAGCACAAAAGATTTTTTAATGATTGACGTAATCAACAACCGTTGATTCGCACGCACATCAACTTTCATCAGTTCGACACTAGACGCTTAATTCAATTGACATTTTGGTCAACCGACCGGCAACCTTGTCGGTAGTCGGTACAACCGCTTTGTCCAACCAGTCTGTTTACTCGAGCTACCACGCTGTCCTAATGTTTACTGTGTATTGACATGTTTTACAATTATTGCGCTGGGAAAATTATTGGTCAATGGTCATTGAAATCTATTAAATATGGTTGCCCTAGTTGAATTATGTTGGGTAATATTTGTTATATCATACTTCGATGAATAAAAATATCACTAAATTATGACGAAGACAGGAAAAAAGAAAAGGAATAATAAGATAAAGTGAACAGACAATTGGTCTGATTTCTGCTCAGTAGTAATTGACTGGTAATATTAACCGCAAAATCAATTAGCGTTGTGGTTGAAATAGTAATGAGTGGGTATCGCGAAACGGAAACTATGTAGTGTATATAGTATGTTTTGGTTAGATAGGATAATAACATGAAATCGAAGATTGGACCAAGTGCAGTGACTTGTAAGGGCTTATAAACAATAATGCATACAAACATAAACGTCACGTCCGTATCCCATAGGGGCAGGCAGAGACTATCATAGATCTAAAAATAATGATATTATCAACTTCATCCTGTTATCAAAAACAGTTCGCACAGCCAATTAGTTGAATTATTAAGGTTATCGAACTCATAAAATACTTAAGCTATCAAACAGTTTTCGGTAAAATCCACTTTTATTGGTAATACTAAGATCCACAGAGTTTAATGATGTCACTTCTACACATCTTCCACACAATATACTTAAACACGTATAAGAATTCGTTGCGTAGAGAAATGAGGATAAAGTCACATTTCTGCGTAAAGGTTAAAACGAGATTGCATCAACTGTTACTAGAGTACGAGGAATAAAATAATGTTGTTATCGGTTGCTATATTTCTGATTCATATTTACCTACAACGGCTTTGAACTTAGTAAGCGAAAATATGGCTGTTGAATGAAAGAATGCGGAATCTGGGAAAACCTTATGCGCCCCCCAATCTATAAGTAGGATTTTTATAAGTGTCTTTGTTGTATCTAAAAGACTCGTCGTGTTTCTGTATCTTTTTGTATTGTATTGTATCAGCCCATATACGTCCCACTGCAGGGCACGGGCCTACTCTACAATCGAAGGTACGTTGGAGAGTGGTTAGGCCATAAAGTCCACCACGTGTTTCAGTACTGTGTGTGAAGTTGCTTGCCGTTGGTCCTGGTTGACAGGAGTTACAGTGGTGGCGTGTGGGAGGGACAGCCTCTATAAACACTAGTTCAATGGAAAAATCATGTCAACTACCTGAAAGACACGCGAAAGAAGGGCAAACCAACTAACACAGATCCAAATTTTTATCTTAATAAGGATTGTTCCACATAACAATAAAGTGTGCTTTATTTATATAAAAAATGAGTTCAACCGTCGAAAGTATTACTTTAATTCAAACAAGAGGCATGACTCATCATAATTATAAAAAAATTGCGATGTTCTTGAAAATACGCTAACGTTCACACATGATTTCTTAACTTCGTTTAATCCACGGCCATCGCTGCCGGCCCACTTGCGCAAGCAGCGCGATAGTAAATAGAACGGAAGGCTGTGTACGGTAACATTTTATGACTGTGTTTATGTAAGCTAATTATGGTTTTAATTATATATTAGATGACTTCTTCTATTGATTAATGGGGCGTGGTTTGAGGTTACCCTGAGGTTTGTGTGGTAATAGAAATTATTTTTGCTATTGCTTCATGCGTTAGCTTCTTACGGCCGGTCTCTATATTCTATCTATCTTTAACTAGAGCTTACCATAGCTACCATTACTATGTCGATACAATGATATATTTCACTAAACAAAGATGGACATGTATATTCATCTTACCTAGCTATCTACAAATAAATACACCGTATCTATATCTCTCTATCTTTGTTTATTGAAACATAAAATGCATCGAAATATCTAACGAAATCTCTAGTTAAAGATAGATACATTTTAGAAACTGGGTGTAAGTTATTAGTTATTACTGACGATGCTTGTTATACGCAACGTTCTCAGTGGTCAAAAGGGTGTTTCCTTATTATTGGTTTTATTCTTGAATTTAACAATGACACTTATTTTTTTTACATTTTAAACATTTCTCAAATGTTCGTAGCTTCTTCACTAAAATTAATGCTGCTTCCCAAATATGGTTCCCATTTTGATATAACGTTGTATTTTATGTTTACTAGATTTAAACAAGTTGTTTATACGCAATTTTTACGTCTATCGTAAACACGTAATTTAAGAATCATAATATTATGACTGTTTACCGTAACCATAACAATTCTGTTTATTGCGTTGTTTTAAAGTAAACATTTTCAGATAAGCAAAATCTTGTTTAGAAAATCCGCATGACAACATTATTTTACGTTTTAAATTTTATTGCGTAATAGAAGTAACTGCGTTGATCAATTTTCGTATATTGAAATTATGTTTTGATGTTAATTTTGTATATTGATTAGATTTGTAAACTTCACTTGGAAAGGAGATACATTAAAATTAGCCCAGTTAATGAAATGCGTGATGTACTTGGTGATTTTCGTGAACTGCTATACGGATTTATTCATAGAGATAATTATAACCTATTTATTTTATCGAATGTTTTGTCCCTTTCGAAAGACTTTAGAATTCAGTTTGAGCGAAGAATACAAAAAATCTATAATTAAAATAAGTTTTAAATCTGCCTATGAATGAAGCCGATAGTTTTTCAACCCTATAAAATAGACACTCAAATTGGCCCATCTAATGTCTCACAAATAACTAAAGTGTAGTAACAGCTTAGCTACCAAGTATTGTTGGGTCATTACGATGACTGAAGTCAAATAATTTTTCTCTGTCTTGCCTCGTTTTAATCAAGTTAAAGCTCGGCGACACACCCATGATATTCCTTCTTAAAATAAGGTTGGATCATGATATGTAGAATATAAACGTCATTAAATTACAAAGCTAATGAACTGTCAAAAAATAATTTTACAATCAAAATGTAGGCTGAATACTGAAAGTAATCGAACGGCGTCACTTCATTGTTTTGTAGGATTATTACCAAGCCTTTCTTAAAGGTTAATTGAATAATGTCATATGCACTTGAGGCATTATAGAGAACATTAATATAATTTTATAAATGGGTATTTTTATTGTTCAGGCTGATTACTGATTCCGCATACTAAAGAACTGATGGAATGATAATCATTGATAAATAATGTATGTTATAGATGGCTGTGTTATAGATACCAATGCTAGACATACCACTTGACAGCTGTCACATATGTTTATTATCTCTTTGACGGAATCTGGTTGTAAACAAATGTTTGTGATTAATAAATATTTCTTTAACTATTAAGTCCATAGTGGAATTGAGAGATTCGACGTAGTTTCCGTTCCACTTGAAAGCTCTGCGGAGTTGATGAGTTTGTTCGTGTGTAACATATTGTACCTGCCCAAATCAATGTTCAAAACTGGAAATCCAGTGCCTGTTATTACCATAAATAGTCGAAGCCGGTGTGGATTAGCATGGTAATAGAATTTAAAGATGGTTTGATTATCTAAACAGGATAAAAAAAATGATACAAGGGGTGAGGGGATAGGAACAGTTATTAGGGGTGACCGTCATCGAATAAACAAGGGTTAAATGTACCCTGAATTGATGATAATGCCTGAAAATATTGAATGTGGAACTGAAAATTCAAAGTCGAGCAACTCATCATAATCATCAGCCTGTAGGTGTCCACTGCTCATATGTCTCCTCTATTATGTGCCATTTCTCTGCAAGGTTTGTTGCAGCCCCCATCCATATAAATGAACGGACAAAGTAAATTAGTAATGTTCTAAGCACGATGTTTGTTTGTTTTGTAAACTCCTCAGCTGTTTCCTTGACACACCCAGTGTCTTAATGGCTATTGTGACATGTACCTAAGTAATGTACATGCGGTTTTAACATTATGAAAGCTTTAACTAAAAGAGCCAGTGCATTACCGCGCATTATAAAAGGAGGTTAAATGCTTTTAAAAGTATAATAATGTATTTTTTACGTACACCGGCCAGTGCTAATAGTTGTTTTTAAATTTTAGTCGAGAGGATATGAGCAAAGGAACTCTAGAACATACAGCCATGAGCCATTTTCTTTTTAACATTTTAAACGGTTTGTTTTATATTCAAATTAATTAGTTTTATTTCTGTAATAGTATACTTAGCCTATAATTATAATATTATCAAATTTTATCCCATTTAGTAGAGCACTTGGAGATAACTGCAATCAGTTGTATATAGTATTTAAGTAATTGGAGATTTCTTATGAAATCAAGTTTTTAAATATTTTGAAATTCTCCATGCACTCCCCCTATATTTCCGTCAACACAACCTTTAATACGATAGCTCATTAGTAGTCCACAGATGCTGGACCTTTCATACAGCCTTGAAATACCATCAACAGGTTTCCGCAGCAATTTCTACGAAACAATTACAGCAAAACTTTAATGGAGCCACTCCTTCAGATGCCTATTGCGTTGTATTATCGAGCCATTGATTTATAATCGTGTTAACTCGTTTTAAGGCATTCGGTTTTGAATTTATATTAATAGGCAAAGATCGATTTAAAAGATTGGAACGTCGTTGAGATTTAAAAATAATTGATAATGTTTACATCTGGTGTGTTATAACGTAGAATAATACATAGAGTAGCAAATATACTTCTTTTACACAACTGTTGCTTTTTTTAAATTTTGTGCTGTTTTTTTATTTTTCATCAACCTATTAATAAGCCTAATACGACTTGCAATACCATAGGCATATGCTTACATTGTATCAAATATACGAACAGCTAACATTGGCCCATACAGCCAAACATCCAAACATCCGCATTGAGGAGCGCAACTAGCTTGGCCAGTAATAAGATTGTTAATGGCTGGCCGTGACACGCTGCTTACTCTAGCGTGAACACTTGGGATGTCACGCGGCGTGACGAGAACGGTATTACTACGAGCTGTGTTGGGCAAGGTTAGTGGGGGACACATATGGTACGGGGAAATAGGATCAGATATCAGGTCTAAATCCTTCTGTAATTGGCCTAAAAAAAGGAATTTGGAATATAGAAAATATTTTGTTTCGTGAATAAAAGCCTTTTTTGTCACTTGCTAAGTATGATTTAAGTAATATGGAATATTGTTTAATTGTAATGTTATAATTAATGTAAGTACAAGTATTTAGTGAATGATTGTCTAGTTAGGAGTGTAAGAGGTAATTAGGGGTCACAGGACCGAAATCAGGGCCTCATGCAAAACTAATCAAAACTTTCTAGTCACTTGCGTGTTGTTAATTATAAATTGCACTCTTTAAAATATCACGTAACCTTATCTAAACAATCTTCACAACCATCTCAAAGAAGTGCAATGTTTTAGTAACATTTAACCAGCGTATAATGGGAGCAAGAATTAATTAAAACAATAATAGAGACGGTGCGTGCCTTGGAGTGATGTAGGTAGTCCAGCTAAAATTAGACAACTAATCCAATTATTACTACCAAACCCCATACATACACAATTTTCTGGTGACATCCGCAAAGCCAGTATGACAGTGTTGCTACTCGGGCGTCCACTGGCAGCCAATGGGGCGTCGCGTCGGTGCGGGCAGCCCGTTACATCGCAATGAGATTCTTCGGCGTAACGGGACCGCGCGCCGCCCGGCACCTCGCCTGCTGTGAGCCGGGGTGTATGGGGAAATGTTGGTGCTGGAAAGGGAAATTGGAAGACAGTACGGGTATAATGTAGATGTAGATATAGCACCAAAAGCTACAAGTCTGAAGAAATAGGAGTAGTTACTAGATGTGTCGGGGAATAATGCAGACATACATATGCAAGAAAAACTGTGTCTTATGTTTTGGTACATAATGGATCAAGGACAAGAATTCCTTTTATTGTAAGTAATAAACGTAAAATATAAATTAAAACGCAACTATTAAATTAAATACAAAAATAAAATTATACATAATTCCCATTTTAAAAAAAAGACACGCGCTTTAGGAAACCTTTGAGGGCCGGCAGCGACTGGATGCGTAAAGCAGCAGACCGGGCTCTGTGGCGTACCTTGGGAGAGGCCATATCCAGCAGTGGACTGCCACGGGCTGATCATAATGATGATGATGATGACCTATACTTAATACATAGATTTATCTATTTACGTTTTAATTATTTAGAACACATAATAATTATCGATAATAATAGATAAACAATTCAGACATAGAAAGTGTTTTCACAATCATTTTCTTTTTCTCCATTAAACGTCCACCGTACGACGTTTAGCATATGAAATTAAATTACAGAATATTGCTAAACCGTTCACAGCACTCAGCGTGTAGCCGCCGGCGTAATGAGCTCTTATAAGTGTTAACATTTTTCGAAATCAAAATACTTTTCATACCACAATATATTATGGGCCATAATGTGGTTACACTTAATGGTCGTAAAATGGCGAAATAGCGTAATAGAAATCAGCCCCGTAATTAAATTGTTTCGTAATGAAATTGTTTTCTTCTGCGATACGAGGGTTAGGTGTAAGTCTACCATGTTGGCCTTATGAGGGTTTTGTGCACTTCACATAACAAGGATTTTTGTAGGAATCTTATAGATATTCAACGTGCCTTACGACATTTTATTTAATGAGTAATGAAACTGAAAATATCGTAGAGGTTTTTGGTACGCAATTCAATTCACTTATATGGTGGAAAAAATATGACTTTTGGTCCGTATGCCGGCGTAGAGATTTAGCTGTAGGGATCCAGCTCGGGATTAACATCCGTGTATACCACCGACATACCCTTCCTGTCCCTTCCCCCGGGGTTTACGGGAAGGGAGCCATAATAAATATTCCCCTCGTTAAAAAAAGAGTGGGAAGGATATGTGAAATTGTTAAATCTTCATTTTTCAGGCATAGATATTACGACACCGATCGATCTCATTCGTAACAAAAACAATTTTTTTTTCCCACCTATTATCCCGGCCATTTTCATGACCGATTTTTTTCGTTAATAACCACACTATTTATTATTTTGAGCTCTCAATTATAGGTCATTTATATCCACAGCCACACCATCTTTGAAAGAAAACATATATCTAATCGTGTATGTTTATGAGCCCCGATGTCGTAACTATCTGCGCGAACCTCAATTTTGAATGATAACATAATGGCTGTATCTAATCTGTAGATATTAATGTATTGCGTAACTTGTTATCTTTGCGTTCTAATTACCACCAAGGACATAACCATTCTATATTGTATACACATTAGTACGTATAGTATAAAAATATGTATAATTAATAAATCCTCTTACGGACAATAACCAATGCAGTAATGTGTAGGTACCTAAGGGAAGCCAAACTGAGAGCCTCAGTGGCGCAGTTGGTTAGACGCCGGCTCCAAAACGAAAGCCCGCGGGTTCGATCCCCGCACCGAAACAAATATTCGTGTGAACCACAGGTATTTGTTTTGGGTCTGGGTGTTTGTAAGACCGAAAAGTCTCTCGTAGTTTCTTACCACGACACAAGACTCGATCTTGGTGTGGGGTCAGGACTATGTATGTGACTGTTGGGTGTATTTATTTATAACTACTTACCCCTTGATAGACAAAGGCGTAACCGTTTCGATGCGTTTCACCTTGACGAAAGTCATTAAATTAGTCTGTAATTATTTGTCCTACTAGATCACCTTGGGGCGTAAACGAAAAAACATATTTATGACCTATTAATTTAACTATCCAATAGAATTGTACTAGTATATTTGTCGCTCAAATACATTAGCACTCAATTTAAAATTAAGGTTAGCGGTATGAAGGTTGTAGATTTATTATTTATTTGTTTCTGGTCGTGGGAACGCAGAAATATTTGGTTTTGATTGCGACTCAAGGAAATCTTACAGCTACAGGTATACAACAGTTTCTTGAACACCGCATAATATTAGAAAAATAACAGAAAAACCTTACAAATAATTGAAAAATTTACATTCTTATCGCAATGAGCGATCTCTTCTAGACCAAACCTAGGGACAACTATTAATAAAAAGCTGAGGTCTCAGGTTCGAATCCCGGGTCGGGCAATGTGATATTGGATTTTTCTATTCATTATCAGCCCGGAGTCAGGAATTTGTGCCCGATATGGCGATAGGCTCGTCCCTATCACGTCATGGGACGGAACATACAAGGTGAAATGTGGGTTTCCTGGTGGCGCCTCTGCCTACGCCCTATCGCCCTTCTGAGATAAAGGCCTGAGTTTATGTATGTATGTATGCTAAAAATATTCCCGTTTTAACAGTAATAGTTAGAAGTTTCAGAATCATCATAAGTACTATGACTACAGGAAATCTCCTGCAATATGCCCATCAAGTCTAGACTTAATTAAAAGCTGAAAGCAATGTTCCAACCTGTGAGCGACATTGCATCAACGTCCTTCAGATGTGCGGGTGTTGCGACAGTGCTCAGCCATGTCAATTGTAGCTCGTTTGTCATTGTTGATGCTCGGGCTCGATATCTGATTCACAGATGAAACATTTTGTATAATGGAGAAGTGATTGCACAGTGCCTCATATAAAATGTAATGGTGTTCTCGGAAAAAACTGCTATTTCCGCGAGTTAATTTTAAGGGAAAGGGGACGGGTTGAGGTTTAAGCCTTGTGGGACTTAAGGATCGTTAGAAGTTTATAATTTATAATCATAACTATGATCATAGTATCGTATGTGCAATTGAATTTTAAGAAATTCGGAGTTCTGTATACTCCTACCTCAATAGTACTTCGATTGCAGATGAGGCCTGTGGTCAACAGTTGTGTATATGGCTTTTACAGATACAGACAATATACACCCAACAGTCGCATACATAGTTCTGACCCCACATTTAGATCGAGTCTTGTGTCGTGGGTATCAGAAACTACGAGACTTTTCGGTCTCACACACACCCAGACTCGAAACAAATACCTGTGGATCACACAAACATTTGTTTCGGTACGGCGATCGAACCCGCGGCCTCTCGTTTCGGAGCCGGAGTCTAACCAACTGCGCCACGGAGACTGTCTGTAATAAAGAAGTGTTATTAGTAGTCGTACCAGACATCTCTAATCTTGACATCTAGGCCACCTGACTACCAAGGTACGCATAAAAATCTGATAGTATTGTTGGTAACTGTCCGGCTCAATTCCATATCTATTCATCGCTCGCTAATGGCCCGTGAAGTGGCTTGCGTAACCAGCAATGTAACGCGAGATTTGACGGTCACTCATTGCACGCAAATTACGTGTAGATATGGCGAATAGTTTCTATCGATGTTTATCTTGTGTAGCAAAAGTGCGGAAAAATATACAAGTGAATGGAATTTGATAAGCGGCCTATGAAACGCGTACTACTTGGAAATGGTTTTTGTGGAATAAAGATTCAGAGTAAAATAGAAAAATAGAGGCAAATGGTATAATCTACTTTTGCTTTAACATGTACATGTTTTCTGATTGTACATATAAAACACGTGATTGTTGTTGAGTAATTGAAAATTAGGAACAAATTTTGTCGAATGCCTATTAAGTTTGACTCACATCAATTGACATTCGATTAACGAACTCTATTTAAAATTAAATAACTTCTACGTTCCCTGTTATCTATCTAAGTAACGACTGCATAGTGAACATACATTAAGCTGATTCACATTCCAGTCATCCAAAAAAGCGTTTATTGACAGGCCACCCAGTAAACATCGTCATTCATCAGGCTTATTTGTTCATATAGGGCTCCCTTACTCAAGACGAATTGTACCTTCATATTCATTTTTAAAAGTGATGTCACCAGCGAGGCATTTTAATTTTATACATTCACGTCAGCCGTCAGTGAAAAGGTTTCAAAAGACGATGGTATTTTCGAAATTTTACCGCCTCTGTGTCACGTTTTAACGATAAAGTAAAAACAATGAAATTGGATATTGTATAATAAATAGGTTTTTTGTTTGAAAATAGTAAAATTACGCTAATATTGAAGTGTACGTTGCGCTAGTACCAATTTTAATACTTCTATGGGGAATAAGAAATAACTTTTTGTATGCAAATATGGTTCATTTAGTCGGTAATCTTTTTTGTGTTTTGATGTATGTAGTTTTTAAAATTAATTTGATTTTAAACATTCTGTGAGGCTGTCTTATCAGCGTTTTATGCATTTCAGATCTAGTGTTATAATGTTTTATAAGTCTTTCACAAATGGACAAAAAGCATACGTCAATTGTAGTAACTCTATATAATAGAAACTGATCTCTATTAAAATACGTAATTGCGGCACACGTATTGTATTAAATAGAAAGTTCAATAAAAATAGTAAAATCACTTAACAACAAGTGAAAGGAGAGTCAGTCTCACATGGTTTGATTGGCGTAAAACACTTCTTCACGGTTATAACATATCGTAAGATTTTCATACTTATATCGTTGCAATAAGGTGCACATATGCATTAATTAGCTCGAAAAGCTTTACAATATCATAAATTAAGATTATGAGAGCTTGTTAGACTTATGAAATACCCCAAGTGGACGAGAAAGATGAAATTGAAGTGGTATACTGTAATTGTCTTGGACTATCAACCAGGCCGGTGCAATTGCCTCACAGAACCTAGACGAAGCTACGAACTAATAGGGCCGGCCAGCAACGCATATCCATGCCCTATGGTGAACCGTTTGCTCGTTTGCCCCCCTATAATATAAAAAAACGAACGTCTTTATATCAATGTTTAATAATCACTTCCTTCTTCTATCGTTTTTTCGTCTCCTTATCTCTTACTTTAAGTGGCCGTCAAGGCACATACGATCTGAGTGGGGTGATGTCTATGGCATATTTACTTACGATCAGGTAAGGTCGGGGGTATTAGTTCGTTTGACGAAAAGACGCGTTAAAATAAAGTATTGCTTTGTAATTCATGGCGTTGATTGGTATTGCTTACCATCAGGCGAATGGCATGCCGGTATCGTCATTTACTGCAATAAAAAAAATCGGGATAAATTTAAAAGACCTTTATTTTTTCGTTTTGGGAATACCACCTTGTCGAGAGTACAATGACTCGGAATTTCTTCAATATTTTTTGCCAATAAACCACACATAATAAATGGAAAATATAAAACCAATTTCAAATTACGTGTACCGTAATTTTAACCAGTACCGTTCTTTACGAAAAAATGAACAAGACTAAAAAATCCAACTGAGGCAGTTAAAGAAACGTAAAATACTGCACTTGCAATTGTATAAGAATAAAATTGTACATTTTGTAGTTTTTTCTTTTTACATGCTATAACAAATTGGCAGCTTTGAACTTGTATAAGATTTCAATTGATATCAATGTACCTCTCAAAAATGCTTTTTGAAGTCTCTTTTTCATTATAATAATAGAAAAATGCCATTTTGGATATGTTCGCCTCACGAAAATGCTTTTTAACACGCTTTTTATTTTATTAGCATCCTCTGTATTGTATGTGTTACGGAATCTTAGAAGTGGATGTTCGAGCACTTTAAAACTTTGAATTGATTTTACAATACTAATAATCAATAATTTATCATCAACCACTCAACGCTTCTTAACAATGAATGTATTTTACTCCATTTTCTAATCTTAAACTCAATAACAATTATTTCCACTTTTTAGTTAGGTATTTTAATGAAGCGATTTTTAGTTTTTTAAACTATTATTTATTTAAGCCGAGTTTCATAGGTTCAATTAGGAACATGTAAAAAATTAACAAGGATTTCATTCAACGTAACGCGACTACGAAGGTCTTACTCCATCAGTTTTCAGATATCAGGAAATGGCTGGATATAGGTCATCTTAAAAAGTAGATGTGAATATTCTTAGGGGAGACCCATCTTCAACAGTGGTCTTCCTGATGAAGGTGATGTTGTTTTATTTAAAAATAGGAACAGTCCTGTTTTGCTTATAAATATTTATAAGGTCTTTGTTATTTACAACTATTTAATTTTGCCAATAATATTACGTACAAAATGTTCGTATCTATTGTGGTTAGCGACGATTACGTCATAGCTATAATTGAATGGCCATGAAAAAATAATAGCAACGGAATCTTTTGTGCATAAATGTATTGTGGTGTAGGATTTAAGTACGTCTAGTTAGGCCATATTAGTAGTTTTTTAAACACAAAAAATTAATTAGTTTTTACCGAAAACTTTTTTATTGTTGCCAGTTATGCTTTGACGGAAAAAGGCAATGATTAGAAATGCTTTATGAGTATTGAGAAGTCCAATTTAATTTGACAGCCATAGTCCATTACGCTTGAAACTGTCGAAACGGAAGACCGCAAATATTTGTGCACATTGCAATCAATTTGTTTTAACTTTGTGTTATGGGCTGGAAGTTCCTTGTACTTTTTGACACCCACGGCCATTGTGGGGTTAAATTACATATTATATTATTTCGGGCTCATTATATTTCCTTTGTGGTTTCAAAATCAAATGTACAGTTAAATATCGTGCAATTTTAACAGCTTACATCATACTCGACCCGCCCACAACATTCCCGCTAAATCATGTGGCCATATAATAAATAATGGTGTTATTAAATTTATTAACTACACGACATTTTGTATTAATCGAGCACCAAATCTGGAGCAAGATCAATGCGTTTATGACAGTGAAATAATTTAGAGGCATAAGAGTGAACGCTACAAGGTTACCGCAGTAACCGTAGTGCCTGTTTTGGCTTAGATTGTTTTAGTCGTAATAAATAAGACATTTTAATAGCATTAAAACTTCTAAATAATAATAGGGTTATAAGGAATAACTTATCAACCAAAATTACGAAAAGCTTTTTTTATATCGGATTTTCTTGAGGGGTAGTTTAAGGTGTTGTCGTTTTGGTCGATAAATATAAAAGATGGAGTTACGGCTTTGCATAAAAATATGACCAATGCAAAAATGGACATACACATTTTTGGTGACTGGGCGACCAAAGTGATTGTCAGAAGTGACATAACCGACGACACATTAATATCCGCAAGAACTTTCGTATTTATTTACATTTAAATGAGTTCTGTTCAAATATTTGCTCCAATATGGATTTCTCTAATTGATATACGGGCGATAAAACTTGTATATTTCGTTATTTTAGAGTGTAATTTTGTAAACCAAAGCATTTTTATGTAGATCTGTTTCCACTATTATACTTAATGTAGATTAATTTCGAATCTGCTGGTGATTCAAATAATAAGACTATTCAAATATGTTACAAATCTTAAAGTAGTTTTGATAAAAAATAATCACTTAAATTATCCAAATATTGTTATTGTTTCTATCTGGTAGTTTAAAAATCGTCATAATACAGTCATTATAACTTCTACCGTATTTTTTTAATGCTAAAACGTTTAATTTACAACACACATGACATCACCCGGCTAAAAGCAGCTAATTACATGAGCCGTTGTATTATTACTGTTTGATTTTACGCAGATCAAATATTTGCAAGTATCGTTTGCTGACGATGTGCTCAGCAAGAGATGACGCCGGGTTTTAAATTCTACGATATTTATAGTTTTTTACTAATGGAAAAAAGGAGGTTCTTATCTCGATTGTTTCTTTTTAACCCATATTATCCCAAGGTATCAAAAAAACATTTTTTTAAATTTATTTTAACTAATTTGGGAAGAGGGGCTTCCAAAACCGTCAAAAATATTTTTTAATTTTTTTTATGTATTATACATAATGTATTTTCAGACCGCACCTTAAATGGGGCGCTGGGACAATATGCCAACGGGATTTGTATGAAGAAATAACAAACAGAACTATTACTTGCAAAGTATTTTATAGCTATATGAAATTTGAAAAATCACTATAATGAACACAAATACTAATTAAATAAATGAAAATAATCAAAAATAGTTTGTGAAGAAGAAATAAATAATAGTATATGCAAATCGACTCCACATTTCCTGCACATAAACTAAGTGTTTTTATTCACATAGAATTCGAGTCTAATTTTTGACGACATAATGTTCTCTTTCACCCAGTCTAATCGAATCAGGTAGTTTCTTCTGGATAAGCTTTGGTAACTTGGACTCGATTTGTTATACTAACCCAATCTTGTGCATACTGACCACATCTTGTAGCCAAAACGGATTGGTTTGCCAAGAATGTATTGTTTAGTTCTATGTTTTCCAAAATATGATAACATTTTCTCATCAATTGATAGATGTTTGTCTCAAAAATACATCAGCCATCTTTGATTCATCATATGCCACAGAGGTCGTACTTTGGCAAATTTGTCGTCAGCAGTAAGACAATTATTATCGCAGGCATGAAAGTAACGCAGAAGGTTTTCCAATCGATTCCGATACATACAAGGAAGGTAAAGGTGGTACCTGACACCCCACCTTAGCTTCAGCCAATAATTGTCCACCAGTAAGGTTGCTAATATGCCATAAATCATCATCTCCGCTGTTTTCATTGCTCTAAGCGTTGTTTGCAAGCTATATAATGAATACATCCGCGGAAATTATAGGGTTATCTTATTTCAGAATTGATATAATCTCGTTATCATTTAACCTGGCAAGAAAAAAAATACGATTAAAACGTAGAATAATGTACTTTATGTAAGCGCTCGAAGAAAATGTTCATGGTGCCTCCTATTCCCAGCGCACCTCAAATGGGGCGTCATGTAAAACTTACAAAATATATACAAAAATAATTAAATATCGTTATTATCAATATGCTAAATAAAAGTTTGAACTATAACAATGTAAATAACAGTATTTATATAAATTCAAAAAACAATACATTTATGTAGTAACTTACCTTTTTCTAGAATTCGTAATGTCTGAAATTCACTTTTTTTCACCGACTATACAAAAACAACTGCCGCAAGTTTTAATTGTCAATACCTGTTATCCTATAGACTAACACATCTAATTAACGATCGCAATTGAATTTACCCACCAATATTCATATATTCAGTGTTAGACATTAAAATATTAATGCACTTTAAATGGGGCGCTGGGATAATATGGGTTAAATGAAGGGTCAAAAATATGTAAGGCTTCACAATAATTTTGTTTTTATTTTGCATTGAGATCAATTGTACGGCTACATGGAGTGTATGTGGTCCACCAAGAACTAAGGATCAAAGCCAACCTCACCTGCTCGCGGTACACTCTGCTGACCTTACCAACGAGGCAATGGCGAAACTTTGGTTCCCAATTTTGTGGGTTGTGGGGGTCAGACGGCGGGTCGCCCCACGTAATACCAAAACTCCGTCATATCATGGATGGCACAAAGAAACGTTGTTGGTACGGCTAGGGCGTCGCCGCATAACGACGCGCAGGCCCATCGCCCTAAGCCTGTGACAAGTGGGCAAGGGCTACCGCGCACGGTACGGGCGCGGCTAAAGACGCGAGTACCAACCAAGCTCCGTTTCGCCACATGGAACATTGGCTCTCTCACCGGTAAATGCCGAGAGCTCGCAGATGTTCTCGAGAGACGTCGGGTGCATGTCGCGTTTCTCCAAGAGACGCGATGGAAGGGTGGCAAGTCTCGGGATATCGGGCAGGGTTATAAGCTGATTTACAGTGGATCTCCTACTGGCCGGAACGGGGTTGCCGTAGTGTTGTCGCCGAGCGTCCGGGAGAGTATTGCTTGTGCGGGTTAAAGTCATGATCGAGGGGGTTGTTACCAACTTGATCAGCGCTTACGCCCCGCAGGCGGGTTGTCCGGAGGCGGAGAAAGAAGCTTTCTGGACCCTTGTCGACGACACTATGCGCAATTTGCCCCAATCCGAGAGCATTGTGGTGGGTGGGGACCTGAATGGGCATGTAGGTGAGGATCGACGGGAGAATGAGCGTGTTCATGGCGGCTATAGTTTTGGCGCACGTAATGCAGAGGGGGACTCAGTTCTCAGAGCCTGTCTCGCGTCAGACCTGGCCGTTGTGAACACGTTCTTCCAAAAGAAACCCGAACACCTCATTACATACAAGAGCGGGCCCCACTCAACACAAATCGACTACCTGCTCCTAAGGAGATGCCACATCAGCAAAGTGACCAACTGCAAGGTTATCCCGGGAGAATGTCTCACGACACAGCATCGTCTTCTTGTTATGGATGTCAAGGTAACACCGAAACCCAAAGTGGCCGAGTACCGACCACCAAGGATAAAGTGGTGGTTGCTGGATGGACCTGCTAGGCAGGGTTTCCGCGATGCTTTGATCCCCCTACTGGAAAATAGTATGGGGACCAAGGACGTGGGGGAACTGTGGGGTGGGGTTCATTGACTTGGTGGTGGAGTGGGACAGTTCGGGAAGCAATTCTCGGGAAAAGGACACTATTCAAAAAGTGGCAAGCGACTAACTCTCCTGAAGACCGCGTTGCGTACAACCTCGCCAAACGCGCTGCAAAGCGAGCCGTGGCTCAGGCCCGACACGAGTCTCTGTCTCCTCTGTATGAGAAGCTAGAGACCGCGGAGGGTCAAAAGATGGTCTATCGGCTCGCTAAGTCTCGGGAAAAGGCGACACTCGATATTACCAAATGTCGATGTGTCAAGGATTCCCGAGGCGCTTTGGTATGTGAGGTTGGCGCGGTGAAGGAGAGGTGGCGCTCCTACTTCCACGATTTATTTAACACCCTATATTTGAGAGTGTCCTATCCTGAATTGCCCCCGAACCAGGGTCTTGTGCCGCCTATTACACCTGACGAAGTTCTCTGTAGTCTTCGTCGCATGAAGAACCGGAAAGCGGTGGGGCCTGACCTTATCCCGATTGAGGCGTGGAAGTCGCTGGGACTTCATGGTGTGGACCTTCTCGCTGCGTTATTTAACCGCATCCTGGATACCAAGCAAATGCCTGACCCTTGGCGGTTGAGTGTGATTACTCCTGTGTACAAGGGAAAGGGCTGTGTTCAGGAATGCGGCAATTATCGTGGCATTAAGGTCATGAGTCATACCATGAAGCTCTTCGAACGCATCATCGAGTCCAGGCTCCGCCAAGAGTGTGCTGTCTCTGAGTGTCAATATGGCTTCCGACCTGGCAGTGGCACTACAGACCCGATATTTGCCCTTAGGATGCTTGGCGAGGCATACAGGGCGAAGAAGACGCCTCTGCACATAGCATTTCTAGATCTGCAGAAGGCCTTCGACTGTGTGCCGCGTCAGGCAATCTGGTGGGCATTGAGGGCAAAAGGGGTACCAGAAGCCTATGTTGATACCATTAGAGACATGTACCTCCGAGTCCTTCGTTCGGACCGCCGTTGGCGATACTAATTCCTTCCCGATTGATATTGGTGTGCATCAAGGCTCGGCGCTGAGTCCATTCCTCTTCAGTGTTGTGCTCGACGTCATCTCGTCGGACATCCAGGACCCTGCGCCCTGGTTGTTAATGTACGCCGATGACATAGCACTGGTGGAGGAGGACCGGCGACTTTTGGAGCGCAAGGTCAATCGGTGGAAGGAAGCGCTTGAGAACGGTGGTCTGAAATTAAATGTGGCGAAGACCGAGTACATGGCGTGCGGGGGTACGGACCCGGAAAGCATCATGATAGGGAACGAACTTGCCGTGAAGACGGACAGGTTCAAGTACCTAGGGTCCGTACTGCATGAGTCCGGTGACATCGACCTTGACGTCAAAGCCCGCATAGGCGCTGCTTGGTCTAAGTGGAGGGATGTCTCGGGCATACTTTGCGATCGCCGGATGCCGATGAGGCTCAAGGGCCTCATCCATAAAAGCATCGTGCGCCCTGTGCTCCTGTATGGTACTGAGACGTGGCCTGCCCTCAGGCGACATGTGCAGGAGGTCCACGTCGCGGAGATGAAGATGCTGCGGTGGATGTGCAACGTTACGCGTTTAGATAGAATCCGTAATGAGCACATCCGCGGCAGCCTTGGTGTCCGCGATGTGGCAGATAAACTCCAAGAATGTCGCTTGAGATGGTATGGTCATGTCCTGAGAAAGCCGCAGGAGTACGTCGGCAATGTGTGCCTGAGACTCAACATTCCAGGACCTCGACCAAGGGGTAGACCGAAGAAGCGCTGGCTTGATGTCGTCAAGGAAGATATGAGAGTCAATGGCCTGACTATTGAGGATGCCGAAGACCGGGCGAAATGGAGGAGACTCAGCCGGAAGGCGGACCCTGGCACCGGCCGGGATAACGCCTAAGTAGAAGTAAGTAAGTAAGTATCAATTGTACGGCTACAAAGCTGAGGTCTCGGGTTCCAGTCCCGGGTCGGGCAAAGTGTTATAGGATTTTTCTATTCATTATCAGCCCGGAGTCAGGAATTTGTGCCCGATATGGCGATAGGCTCGCCCCCTATCACATCATGGGACGGAACATACAAGGCGAAATGTGGGCGTCCTGGTGGCGCCTCTGCCTAACCCTTCGGGGATAAAGGCGTGAGTTTATGAGATCAATCGGTGCTCTCTTTACAATTTCGTTTTATATATTTATCGGTCCATAAAACCTAGTGCCGACGAACGTCATCATCGTCTTCAGCTATAGGAAGCCTACTGTTAAACGACGGATCTACTGGAAGCTATTTACATATAACATACCTACTTCCTGAGATTTCCTGCAAACAGCGATAAATGTCAAATTGTATTAATAATCCCAAAATGTTTTTTCCTTGTATGCTATGCCAAGGCCTGATCTAAATATGCGTAATTAAGATTAACGTCGTCTTTGACTGACGTGGACTTATCTATAGTCAAATGGAACTTCCTTGTCCGTAAGCCCAAGGTATAAGGTGTTGCTTCGTAGAATAAGGTGATGGGTCTTAATATAGTAGTGATCAGTATGATAGTTGGTGAGTCGAATACATAACTTCATTATTAGCATTTGTGTTATGCCTTATCGCATACATAATCATGCATGGCATCATCCAAGGGTACATGGTTGAAATGAATGATTAGTATATGTTATTAGATTACATAACAGATTGGCTTGGTAGTGTATGCGTGTATCTGGAAGTGGTACTTTACAGACAATTTTTTGCCAATACAGACAGAATAGCCTCCGTGGCGCAGTTGGTTTGTGAAATGAGAAGCCGCGAATTCGATCCCCGGACAGAGACAAATGTTTGTGTGAACCACAGATATTTGTTTCGGGTGTGGGTGTTTGTGGGACCGTAAAGTCTCTCACAATTCATGATACCCGCGATCCAAGATTAGCTCTTAGTGTGGGGTCAGGGCTGTGTATGTAACTATTGGGTGTATTTATTATTATTTATAAGTCGATTGGACTAAATTGGTTACTATTATATTATTCGATCGGATACTATTATATTACCACCAGTTATAGAATCTCCGACAATCTCAAGTCACCGAACGAAGGCGACAGCACCGTTGTTACTTAACAAACGTTTTCCATTGGATATAGGTAGAACTACTCCGGTTGAGCTCAGTTACTTAAACATCTACGTAACGTGTACCATTTACTGTAACAAAGGGTCGTTAACACAAACCATTGGAGCCATATAGCAGTATTTTATCATGAAGGGTTTCAAATGACAAGATAAGGCCTTGAAGCACATGGGCAACCTTGTGGAGGCATCAACCTTCGGCCACGTACGACCAGTGCCAGCAGATAACCGGTGACATCACTTTAATTGTTATTAAGGCCACCTTATTGTGCGCGAACAAGGTTCAAGGAACTAATGCGTGTCTTTTTACTAGCAAATGAACTGACAACTACCGACTTGAGGCAATTCTAACGTTGGAAAGAGTATTTTGTGGGTGATTCAGTGTCCAAGTATGTTAAACACTAGATGTGATTCACTAGGGTGTTTTTTAAAACTACAATTGTTTTTTGTAATGTCCATAACAAAGCAGTTTCTCAAAGTGCTTATACTTAGGATGACTCAAACTTACTAAGGATAAAATTCTTTATCGAATTTAATAAAAACAACAAGCCACTCTTAAGTTCGAATTTTATGCCGTTTCATTACCGAAATGTCATTAGTCACGTCCTGGGCGCCCCAAATCTGCCACATTAATATCATTGTCCAAATTCACGTCCAACTAATGGTAGACGCCTCCACAACCTCTCTTGCGTAGGATGTATTTTTAGCATTACCAACTTGTTTTACCATTCCGAAACTTTCATCTACGAAGATGTCTTCAATATCTCGATCTCCACTGGCAGCATCAGTAACTTTGTCGTCTTTGTTATAATGCTTTTGATTAACCGTAGGTACTTCTAGCCCAGTTTTTTGTAACAATTGAATGTTCTCAATTGATAGAGGTGTGTGCTAATTTGTGTAATTAATTCAATTGTAGGCGACCAGACCGGTTTGATGGATGTTGCTGACATAAAGATATTGTATACACTGCCCCTTTTTGTTCTATAAGGCAATGTAAAGTAGGTTAGTAAGATATTAGAAGCAATCGATATTATTGTTTATGTTTTATTGTATGGATAATGAAAGTTATTTAGAATACATGTTTAATCTTACAGTAATTTTTGGACATATTTTTCAAAGGACTGCTGGATTGGTAGATACTTCTGTGGTGACTATATTTGGGCTATCAAAGTTTAACAAGTCCATGGCTAGGAGGGAGACGATATTTTGAAGGTTTTCTGTTGGTCAAGGGCAGGTAGTATCAATTAGGGCAAATCTTTGACAGCAGGACATTTTTTTGGTCAGTTGATTTTCGTGGAAGTGATTTGATCATTATCAATTACTTAATGCATTGTAGTCGTTCTGCGCCGCCGTGATAAAGAATTGCCTTTGTTTATTCATAATTTATCGGTGATTCTGATAGCTTTGTCGCTACCAGACATCCTTATTTGTTATTTCGGCACTGCTTTTGTAATTACGTGTTTTTTATATTTTTCCGGAATTTGTTTAATGGTGGCTTGAATATTGTAGCAATGGTTACTATACTACATTTTTATAGGTCGTTTTAAGGGTTTATTTTGATAGATCTAAAAGCAAATGGCTGACGTGGTATAAGAACTTCCTACCCCACCACACTCCACTGTCTTTCTCTCTTTCGAATTTTAAGGGTCAATGTCAGCATTTTCGTACATACATACATACATACATAAACTCACGCCTTTATCCCCGAAGGGGTAGGCAGAGGTGCCACCAGGACACCCACATTTCACCTTGTATGTTGCGTCCCACGATGTGATAGGGGGCGAGCCTATCGCCATATCGGGCACAAATTCCTGACTCCGGGCTGATAATGAATAGAAAAGTCCAATATCACTTTGCCCGACCCGGGACTCGAACCCGAGACCTCAGCTTTGTAACCGTACCGTAATACAACTACGCCACCGAGCATTTTCGATTTATTAAATATTTCCGGTGTTCTTAAGCAAAAGCAATCGATAATCACTAGGTGCGCTTTTGCTGCCTCCAAATGAAAAAATGCAGTTCAGAGAACACACGAGGCAAATATCGCAAAATCAATATTTGTTTCTGCGTATTATCTACTGGGATATTTTCTATTTGCGCCAATCATCGTTATTGACAGATAATATGAGTGACGAACCAGCGTGTCTCCGGCGGCTTAGTAGTTAGTAATCACCGCTCATTTGCCGTATCCTGCCCAGGACTGTGGTTAGATGCTTCCCTGTCGATGTATCTGAATGTAATTGACTGTAATCTAACCCTCTAATTATACTGCACTTGGTATTTTGTTTATGATGTCTCATTCGTTGTTTACGTGTGACGTTTCTAACTACTTTATTATAATGTAGGAAGAAGTACTGCTGGGAAGCAGACAGACTATTTAATTGCATTCCTTTAAATTCGAAATTCCTTTTTAAAAATCTGTAGAATTAGACCTTAATCCAACAAGTTACCTTAGAACGTGTTTGTAAAACTTCCAAATCATGATGAAAAGTACGTGGAAAAGATATTGTATTACTTTACGCATTTTCGAAAAATAAGTTATATTTTTGTGTCCCTGTTTTGAATTCTAGTCGAAAGTGAATCTTGAAAATACACATAGGGAAATTATCGTTATTCATGGACCTAATCTAAGAAATGTTAATAGAACAATTAAATAGAAAAACCGACATTTGTGTTTTGATTTTACGTTAGGGAACGATGAGATAATTGTTAGTTTTTCTTATCTCTGTCACTTGTCAATGGTAATTAATTGAGAGTAAACAAGATTCAAGTTATTTGGTGATAAACAACATTCCGTCACGTAGGCAGATGGATCTGCCAACCCGTATTGACAATGACTTCTGCTCCAATGCTGTTTTAAAACAATAATCTATTTATTTACGTTGTTAAGAATAAATACAGATTAATATGTGTTTGTTTACAGCTAAAAAATACTGGTTATGTAAGCTTGATTTAATATACTGACTTCGTGTCGATTTTTTAAATTCATTAAGGGTTACCTAAACTGCATTTCTGTTTCGTTTGAAAAATTTCAAAAGCATGTCCGTTAACAAATAAATTTAATATAATTGCGATGTTATACATACTGTTTGTATGATTAAGAACCACAGATCACTCCTAAGAACTAAATGATATGCTCATTTTCGAATTGATGTTTCAACCCACCCATTTCTAGGTACTTCTATAGCTAAACTGTTGGAATCATCTTAATCTCCAAAGTAAACTAGCCCAAGCATTACATGACAATGTCAGGTCCACGATGTGACACACAATCGGGCACTTTCTCGTGAGAACCGCCGGCGTCATTGTTCCGCGATCACAACATTGTACTTTCATCGGTTTTCAATGGCAAATATTATCATAATATTGCCTGTTATTGTTTGATTAGCTTTCATTCACTGACTGTTGCGGTTCACATTTATATTCATACTTTCTGTTTTTGCGGTTTTATTTTTAACTTGTGTAAGTCCTCAAGTTAAAAATCTCCCTTGAAGATTGCATGTTATGGGAAGATTTTTGATGAATAGTTAGGGTAATTAAGATGGAAAATTGTTTGCAAAAATTCTTACTAGTTTCGGGGGACATTAAGAATTGATCAATTAAGAGCAGCTTAATGTGTTAGGTCCATAAACTATGAAGAACGGAAAAGCTATGAGAGGCGTGAAAGTTTTCATCAACCGTTTTAGGACCATGATGGATCAAGACTCAAGATTCCCATAATATGCGATCATTTGTCCTGCAGTGGGAATACAAAGTAAACCAGATAAACTAATCTTTTGAGATGGTAATTTAATGCGTGGAAAAGAAAACCGCAACACACTAATAGTTACGCAAAATATTTTTTATAATATCAGGAGTTCCCTAGGGATAGGATCAACGGAGCATGAAACCGCAGTTTCTTACACATCCTTAGGGATTTTGTAATATTACGCAGTGCATTTAATATTATTACTAATATCAATAAAATCATTTTGAGTATCCTGTAAATAGATACTGTATTTAGCGAAAAAAATTGAAATTCAATGAAAAAGCACTTACATTATACAATTTATTACATACGGTTCTTATGCGGTGGTTCTGTATTTTTTAATGGTGTTTGTTGTTTATTTGAAGTAGAATGAAACGCAGGAAACCCTATTAGATATCAGGTTTTAAGCCCACCATTTCAAAGATAATGATGATTGTGAGAAACGAGCTGTTAAAACAGCAATCATAACATGCAAAGTATATGCATGTATTAACGCATTAGAAAGAATGAATTCCTTTCGATGCGTGAGTAAAAGTAACTAAACAACTAGAACAATACCCATTCTCATGTGTAATTAGCATTTTTTTATATACTCTGCCTATCCCGCGGAAGTGAGGGAGCAGGTATTCCCACGATGGGAATTTATAGAGTTCACTCACCTAGGATATCATGGCTGATGTATTTGAATGGGGTCTCACCTTACGTTGAAATTAAAAGGATTCTTGTTTTAATGTTTATATTGTGATTTCATTTCAGCTTATTAGCTTGATGCATTTAGTCTGTAATTAAAAAGTAAGTATTGTCCGTAATAATAATTTGGTATATAATAATAGAGTGGCTGTTAGAAAACATTTCATCGTTATATCTTAAATTAATGTCCAATCAAGTCAGTCTTGAGAAAGCTCCTCCTTGTCTTGGTAAGCATGCTAAAGTAATGATTTTGTTTTTTATTATATTTGTCTACAAAACAGTACCATATGCATCTGTTCTGCGTATTTTTCGTTCAATAGCGAAAGAGGTTGACGACACAAATCTATCGAGTATCGAGATTTTAACCCGCATCGTTATCCATTTCACTAGCTTGAAATTCTGAAATGTTCACTCAATCTTCAAAATAATCAGTTCACTCATAGCTACTCCGAACCTTGCGTCTAGGCAAGCGTGTTAAAAATGTTTTCTGCACTAGTTTTCCATGAATAGGAAACGGTAGACTAAGCCTACACTTGCGATAGTTATCTAATCGTAATGTAATCGCTCTATAAGGAAACTACTCCGATATCTTTAATATTGTTTACTGTTGTCGTGATTTGATAGAGATTACAAGTTGCGTGCGTAATGATGGCATGCGAACCATACATACATACATACATAATCATCACGCCTGTATCCCATAGGGGTAGGCAGAGACTATGGATCTTTGCTCGATCCTGACATACAACTTTCGCTTCATCCACTTTCATTATTCTCTTCATGCATTCTCGTTTGTTCAGGGTACTTTTGACCTGACTCTTCTTGAGGGTATCACCGATTTGGATGGTGTAGGTTCGATGAGGTCGACCCCTACCGACTCTTCCATCCACACTCCCCTTGTATATTTGCTTAGTTATTCTCCTTTCATCCATCCTCTCTACATGACCAAACCATGCGAACCACTTTATTAGAAAGATAAGTTTTAGACCTAGAGCCCGTGGCCGCCAGACTTTCTTCATTTTATAAAATTGGCACGGGCTGGTAATAAGACAGGTAAAATTATTTCTTTAATTTTTAAATTATATGGTTTATGAATCCAGAATGGGGAAGGGACTGCGACCAGTACCTGCCTCTAAAACCACGTAATAATGTTCATACCAGTTATAGTTAAATAATGTCCACGTCAAAAATCCTATGGATGGACCTATAGATAAAATTAATCCTATTCTAGAATAGCTTATTCATTAACAAATCCGCTTAGCAATAGGATGAGTATGGCCTTCTCCATATCTAGAATGCATAAACGTATGTCCTAGTCCATTCTATAACACGAGTCGAAAGACAATATACGCTCTATTTCTAAATGCTCATTCCATGGCACAGTACAAGTGACCTCTGCGCATAGCTCAGGTCTAACATATTCAAAGTTGTATGTAAATGCGTTGGACATGCGTTGGTAATTGGTATGTACGCATGCTCGCGTGCGCTCTTAGCCACGCTGTCATCGTGCATTATCATAAAGGTTCTGATACACAGCAAGATATGCACAGATGCGTTGACTGAGCTTCGTATAAGGGCCAAGAGAAGCACTGTAGATATTATTAGCAGTGCACATTCATTTGTTTGGTTTTCCTATTCTGAAAAAGAATGTAATCGTTAAAAGACTAGTCCGCTCTGAAGGTGTAGGGGGGACCGTAGCAATACATTAGTTATAGAAAACTCACATTTATATCCTCGAAGGGATAGGCAGAGACCTCTAGGGCCACACAAATTTATCAAAATTATTTCTGTCTCAAATTCCGGGAAAATCATATTCAATTTCTAACCAAATTGGTTACAAAATGTGGTCTGCCCGATCAATCAATCGAGCACAGGAGCTCTCGGGTCGCGCTCGAAACGTTGCCTCTATTCAAATGAGGCGACAAAAAGGGGAAATAACTTATAGAATTATAAGAGTCACGTACATAGAATCGTGGGTCTATTTAATAAACAGAATCACGTCTCCTTCCTCGTACCGTGTAGTGGCGCCTTTACATCCCATGCAAGCCTACTGTGAATATATTCGTTACGCGCCGTACGCCTCACATTCAAGGATATTATGATAAACATAAATTCAAACGCTTTGATACGTTCTGATTGTACACACATATGCAAAGGCATTCAACAATTTGATCATCTTTGGAGATCCTCTCCATAAAACTTATTATCAAACTGACAAGCGAAACTTTGCACGCAGTGTGATGTTCTTTAAGTCTGTTTATTACTCCGATTAAAAATTTCTGATATATTTTATGTATATTGTTTTTTAAAAACATCATATTTTTAATACATTATGACAATCGTTTTACATTTTTGAATAACCTTGTTGTTGTGCTGCTGATAAAGAAACTAATTATTGACCGTACCGTCTGGGAGGCCTAAAGCAAAATATAAGATGGATTGCGTTCAGTTCTACAATTACAACCAATTAAATGTACCAAGTACCTTTGCTACAAGTTCTATTAATAGTTTTCACAATATTGCCTCGTGAACTTGCTTTCAACTAGGAACCAATAAGTACAGTTCCGGTCCATACCCATGTACACTGTCTTGCAAATAATGTACCACTAAATACGGAACAATACTCGAGGATGTGCCGTTACAATCGCGGCCAAATATATTCGTCGCGAACGGGGACAGTGTGTTAAGTACATGTGTACTCGGATAGAATCGAGAATCAAAGATCGGCCCACTTGATTCTGGTGTTCGGTGGCTCATGGGTCACTTTGGATCGTAATGGGGTTAATGGGTTGGACACTAATCGGAGCGATCGTGCTAAGTAGCCTAATGTTTGATTTGATATGCACTTTTTGTAGCACTTCGTAGAAGTGTAATGATGTTCGTAGAAGTACTCGTCAATTTAGTTGTAGACCAAAACGTGCACAAATAAAGGTAGTTGAATATTTTATGTTTTTGTAACACTCGATAATAGTCGTTAGTAAAGGCCAAACGGTTATTTTAACCCCAAACATACAGACCCAAAACTAATACAGTGGACCCCGATAATCCGGCCCCTGGCTAATGCGGCACCCCCTGTAATCCGACATGGTCTATTATTTATTGTGAACAATTATTTCCTAATGTAAAGTTATTGCTTATTTTTTGTGAGTTCTATGGCATTAATAACGTTAATTTTGTAATAAAACGAAAGCTTTCTATTTCGTTTTTTTAACTTTTTAGTCGTACCTACAACTTCTCGTTCCACTGACTTATCCACAAAGCTTGTTAACTACCCCAGATTCTTTGTCAAACACGTTACAAATCTCATTTCTGCAGCGTATTAGAACGTCTTTGTATATGTCACAATGGAATCCGCTTCCTACAGCATCTCGATCGCTTGGCAATAAATCTCGCATGGAGTACCGAAGACGCTTCCTGAATATGTAATGTACGCATAAATTACTGTAATTAACGCCAACACTTGTTCCTTTCAAGGATGAGGTATTTCTAATGGCCTTGTATGGTAAAAACCAATGCGTTTGTAATTGCTTTGAGGGAATGCGGCTAGGCATTGCGGGACATAACTGTTCATGCTGAAGATAATGCATAATTTATTATATATAAAGATTCACGTAGTTCAGACAGCTGGAGGCAGAGATATGAGGCTGAAAGTTTTTGCGATCACTAATTCCCTTTTCTCCCTCTTTCTGCCATCATATGAATATTACATCGGAAACATCACCCCTTGGGAAGCTATCGAAGAAATGACTCATTATTGCTGTGCATTTTTAGGTATTGTCATAATAATGGAAGCGCTGCTCATCCAGACCAAGTGCAAACGATGAGAATAAGTTAAAGTCAGAAAGGGCAAGGTCTAGTGCATACGGCGGGGAAATATAATAGAACTACTTATTTAGCCTTCTCACTTAGCTATTCTCGGGTTTTCTCAAAAGTGGCCCATAAGTATCTTGTACCTATCTGCATCGGCTTTAATTGAAGAAATACCCAGGGTTTTTGCTTGTTGAGAATTCCTAATGCTCCAAAACTTTTCTAAAATTTTGTTTCATGTCCTCGCAATGATTTTGCAAAGTCTACTAGTGTTAGATGTGGGTGTACATCGAGTTATTCCTCTAATTCTCAGACAATGAGCTTTCTCGATTCACTAGAATGATTTTTACTTCCAAGATCAAAATCAATATTTTCTTAGTATCGAAAAAAAATTCTATACATGGATTCTGGCAAATTATACTCACCATAAAACAATAAAAAAATTGTGAAGTTTAAAAACGTTTTTCTTTTGAAATATAATATCTATACATACTGTGTAATAAACTTCCCCGTAAAAGCTCTCTACGCGGCATGAAAAGCTCGACGTGGAAAGGATAGGAAAAAATAGTAGTTTAAATTTTACGAAGATAATATTCACGAAGGTTTAAGTTTACTAACAGTTCCCTGCAAATGCGTTACCATCTGAAAGTATAAACAGTGGACAAACAGCAGGGTTTGGAAACAAATTCATGGTCCTAATAAAATTTTGGAAGTGGTAAAGCTGTTGTCAGTCATGACTTAGCATGGGTAGGTTTGTCCGGGGCGATACCACTGTCTCACAGGAAATTGACGTGAAGCGCCTACTTTGCTGTCGGGTATTTTTCGGTCTAGGGGTAGACCTTCTTCTTCTCATAAGGTTTCCGTTCCGCTCTACCCCCGATCATTGTCTGGCAACACATCCATGGTCCAAGCGTTGTGGATGTTCATGGCAGTCACTTACCATCAGTTGACCTGATTGCTCATTTTCCGGATAAAAAATGTTTTAAGTTTAAACCATTTCGTCATCTATGTGACAGAACAGTGTAACTCTTATTTTCCCATTTATGGAAACGCGTAGCAACATAGGCCTTTGAATTATAAACAAGGTTGCCCCAGTAATACAAATCTAAAAATAGACGAGAAAAACAAAAAAAATATCGAATATCTCCGCGTAAATTGATAACCCGATCACGAGCGTCTGATATTAAACAGATACATTATCTCAAATCATTTGTTACTCGGTGTCTCAGCAATACGTAGATCGTACGTATTATGCAAAGTGCTCGATTTTGCTTAAATAGAGTTTTAATGGGACCTAAAAATGAAGACTTACTACCTAGTGTTTTCTCTGAGTGAGTATTTGTATACTAAAAGTGATTATTAAATTGAATGTATAATGGTTTTTAATTATGTCATAAGAGGGTTACTATTACAATGTTTTTACGAGATAGTGGTTTAAAAAACTAAATTAGAGTCACATATTTATTACGTTGCGTATAATTAATACTGTAACAAAAAGAAAATGATGAAAAGATGACAAAAATACATATGATGCCATTTTTATCATTTGCATTAAAATACCAAAATTAATTGTCGAATTGTACGCATTACGTTTTTGCATTTTTACCGTTCTTTAATTTTTCTTACGATAGGGCAGGTGATCGCACTCATAAAAACATTATCAAAAACATAATAATAAAGCCTTTTAAATTTTATATTGGTTAGTTAAGATAAAACAATTCAGCAGCAATTGAGATCACAAAGACTCCGGAAATTAAGATATCGTGATCAAACAATGGCAACGTTAATTCAAGGAAGTATTTCGTTCATTTATTGATACGATACTTCTTTGTGCACTACGTTGTTACCAATTCGACTATAACAATGCAATATTATTGTGTAATTTTAGTGTAGGTTAGACTCAGGAGCTAGTATGAATTTATATATGAAATCTTTATGGGCGTCGGTTATAATCGTTTAACTTTTTAGAATGGATTGACGTCATATCCATACAATATTGTACAATCGACATGATAGTTCATAGCAGTACTAAGATAATAAAATATGTAGCGTCATCATAGTCGAGTTATTAATTTTGATATTGTCTAATAGATGGCGCTATTTATCAATTTATCACTTTTATTTATCCCGTTTATGAACTGTGGCTTTTTAGGTCCTGGATTTGAAGGATTTATGAGGATTTTAGGTTTGTATAATCTCACATGAGATCGCGGCTAGAAGTTTTGTCCAATATGACATTGGAATCGCCCCCAGTGACATCTCGGAATAGAAAATATAATCAGGTCACTGTGGATTGCCACTGTAATATATTTCGGTTATTCGTTCGTATTGCGGTTATTGCCAAAAAGCGCAGGACAAGATTTGTTTGTTTACTTGTCACACGATATTTTTCCAATATATCTGTGTTGAATGGAATAATATGGTTAATACTTTGTCAGGTTTTTCTGTGCATCGTCTTATCATGACACAATGTCGATAGCTGCTGTGATACATGCTCCTAATACATGATTATTTGACATGTTTTTCCGAAGATATTAATATCATTCTGAATTTCGTTAAACTAAAATACGTAGATTTTTTTTCCATACAAGACGTATTCGACTAATATCGGAAACTGGTACTTAAAAACATGACTGAATAGTGAGTCAGGCGTTAAAAAACCTTAATCTAAACTAATTTAGGAAGCTCTTCGCGGGATGAGTTATATTAACCGTTTAGCTTTATCTAACATGAATTTGCTCTTTTCCCATCGAAATCGGTGTTACCAAATTGAGTCATCATAATCTTTCTAATTTGCTTTAAAATCTTGTCAGTAAGAAGATTTATTCTGTGTGTGACGTTTTTAAACCGACTTCAAAAAAGAAGGAGGTTATCAATTCCACTGTATGTTTTTTTTTCCTCTGAAAGTAAGAACCTTATCAATGAACTATTATGTACCAACGTGTAACAAATTTTAGAAAAGACACTATGGATCGAGTCATATCTGCGAAACTATTTTCAATTGTAAATAATAAATATGCCAATATAATATTATTTTATGTTATAATGAGCGCATACCAGCTGATTAGATAGACAGACATATTATAAACACTATCTGTTTAGGTTTAACCTTATTTGTTATCGATATAATGCAGAAGTAAAAAACCTCTATGGAGGTCGCCTTTCGGTCTTGACCCCTATTATTATCGAAATTGATAAAAGTGTTATAAATTAGAAACAAATTGTATTACAGGTTTTTGCGCAGCCTGTCTGCGTGATTACATGCTTGCGTGCACGTATTTCCTATTTTCATCTAGTATTATCTTAACAATATTTTGGCTATTAAATTTTTCGGGTTCTGTCCACATTTTTGGCCTCTTAGACCAACCGCATAAAACATAGCAATATTAGCAAAATCGTAAGTACTAAATGTGCGATGGATCAGAAATATTGAGCTGTCCTTAAAGTTATAAGATAGCGGATAGAAGCACTGAAAAGGGGTAAGTGGATTAGATGCATTGTAATAATAATAATCTGCCCAAATAAGGATTAAGGACTTCATAATACCCCGTTAAATCTTAGCAAATACTTTCGTAGAATAATTTTGATGGTAGATGCTCATAAAGCATCAAACATAATCTCGATATTCTTTTCTAATACAAATAATTGTAACACTGACATCATCTACTATTAAAGTTAATCTCTAAATTATTTGTTTATGCACAGACTTTACCCTCATTAAATAATTGATTTGAGGAAGCTTTATCTGTTATCGGTGCGGTATTGTTTTCATGGACTGATTTTTGTGTTTCGTGGTTAGTACGTTATGCGCGGTGGTGACTGAAGTATCGTTTCGAGATTACGTGACTTTTTATTTTATTATTTCGTGTTTATGACAAGTGGATAGAAATTGTAAAGTTTTGTGTATGATTTGGACTGTTAAGAAGTTTGTTGTCAAAATGGTTGTAATTATAAAGTTCAATACGGCTGATTTTATTTTTGGATCTGAAACTGGTGAGTTAATATGCATATTCTTATTTTTTTTTTATGACATTAATGTTCCTTACACTGTCGTAATTAAAACTGCCTGCTAAATTAGTGTATGTTTACTACATTAATAATAACACGAAGTTGAGTCGTCTTTCTTTTTCATTTCCTCGATATTTTTACCGGGAAACAGGAATTGTTATCACTAGATCAAAGGACGATTCTAACATATAATATAATTGCGCAGTTGTCTTTTTATTTTAAACATCTATATCTACTGTGTTTAATGTACAATATATCATATCTTTCTGTACATCGGTAATAAAAATAAAATGCCACTCAAGATATTAACACATGTACATGGAATCATTGCGGTTTTTAAATTCAAGTATGTCGTCCACTTTGTTTTTCCAAGACATTTTATTTCATATTATTTATTTATCTGGTGCCTTCCCAATTTTCGTCTGATTTATTTTTGCGATAATATTTTCTGCTAGTCTAGTTTTTAATAGTCATTGTTTTATAACATATGGTGTGGGGTCTTCAACGAACTTGAGAGAAGCACGGCAAGAAATAGAATCCGACTGAAGACCTGAAGTTACATATATAAAATGGTTTTTCATTCACATAAACGTATTTACTACGGTATAAAAATACTGTATCGGTGTGACAGTCCTGCGGTACGAAAATATCTCGTCTAGACGATCGAGGTACATTGACACAAATACTTGTCTATGCGCTCGCTCTATAGCTCTGTTTACTAAACCTTTAAATAAATAAATACATCCAAATATTACATATATAGTCCTGACCCCACACTAAGATCGAGTCTTGTGTTGTGGGTATCAGAAACTACCAGAGACTTTTCGGTCTCACAAACAAATACCTGTGGATCACATAAATATTTACCTCAGTGCGGGGATCGATCCCGCGGCCTCTTGTTTCACAGCCGGCGTCTAACCAACTGCGCCAAGGAGGCTGTCAAATTGTGGACTTGTTTTTTGACTGCAAAGTGCATCATAGAAGGTTGACTCATCGTTCTTATTCAACATTTCTAATGGAGTTTGTCCTGTTTATAATAAGTCTTGGGCTGAAGATCGAGCCCAGTGGCATGCTATGGGAGAGGCCTATGTCCAGCAGTGGACGCAGAAGGGCTGATGATGATGATGATGATGATAATAAGTCTATAAATGCTTATTTGGAAAGATACTGTCATGTATCTATACTCGTAATTATCGTAAATCGGTGGGCGGAAAAGCTTAAGCTTGTCAAGAGAGATGCTGTGGGTTCTTCATAACACTAAGATGATTTGATAACTTTTAGATGTTTTATATTTATTTCTAAGGTGAATGATGGACCGAAAAATTATCCGTAAATTAAGATACACACTATATAAAACACGTATCTTAATGAAGGGACCGAATAAGACTGACGTAGGTCCAACTGCTTGAATTATTGTCATCAATGTAATATTCAGTCAGCTAAACAAAAACACTTTGCTTTTTGTGTTTATTTGTTGAATGAAATATATGGTTTCCTACAGTTTTTGTCAGGCGACAGATTCATAATGATCCTATTAATTCTGTGGACACACACATGTATTAAACTTAGCTGGTAAATTTATCGTTAATGTGGAATGCAGCTGTATTGTTATTTTGGCGGTCGCTTTGTTTTAGAGATCCCGAATAGGATGGAAGAATTAGTTCGTTTTTTATACTGTTTTTAATATAGATATACTTGTGCCTTAGATTAAAATATTTTTATATAATTTGTTTAGTTTCTTTGTGTATATGAAAAGGTAAATTTTGCACTTATGGTGTATTTTCATTATAGACTATTAAGTTCAGCTGATATTTTGCAGCTGTCTACAACTTACCAGTTAGCATTTAACAACAAAAAGATAAAGTTTACTTGTTTTAGCGATAAATGTATTTATTGAAAGATTAACCTTTTTATGAAGACCGAGGAAACTCTACTAACTTCTATAAAAGCCTAAGGATGCAGGCAAGCCGACATAATTTTGCCGATTAAAGAGATATTACACAAAGCTGTCGCCTATAAATTCTCTATCCGGACGGCACATCTCTCACCATGAGACTCATCTCTGAGATAAAAATGAACCATAAAAAACGAAAATTATTTTTTTCTGAGTGTCTCTGTTTTTAACTTTATTCCTTTTATAATCGGTAGCGGAAATGCCATAACACTTTCCGACGATGAATTTCGATTGCATCTATAAATACTTGCGCGAGATCCTCGGCGGTGTTCGTCGGGACGCGCAGTGCGTCTCCGTGTTGCGTCGACGTCACCGCTCTGTGATTTTTCGACAATAGTGCCAACCTTCGGGACTCGCGTCGGTGGCCAGTGTTCTTTTTGACAGCTGTCAGATTTCAAAAGTTTTTAATGTGATTGGCTAAGGAAATTGTGCCGGTGTTAGTGTGAAAATCGGAAATTAATTAACATTCTTAGTTAATTTTAAAAGTTATGTAAATATTGGAATTTCATAGTTCATGGAAAATACCAGTTCAAGTTGTTTATAAGTTCAAGAATTTTTGCAATAATCGAAGCCACATTAACTATTGTTACATAAGTTATTTCCCTGATTCATAGCGTTAGTCATTTTTATCAATAATCTATTTCCGGTGTCGTCATACCTGCATTACCCTAATTCCATTTTGGCGTCGAATCGTCTGCGAATGAGTAAACACTTATCAGAAACACTATTCTTTCTACTATTGATAAGATCCAGTGACGTGTTGCTGATGAAAGCACGTACACCCACGGCTTGTGGCGTCATCACGACTTTATCATAGTTTTGGCAACTCTCCGTGTGATGCATTCTACGCTTTCAGTTGTACAGAAAAATATTGGGAGTTCATTCATTAGTTTACCGGTTGAGTCAGGTCGTTTTCGTGTGGTTAGATGTGTGTGATGGGTGCGCTGTGCCGTTTCCACGCGAAATATGTTATTGGTGAGTTTTCATTTATCAATTAATTTTTTATAGAATTTTTCGCGTTGGCGCCTTTTTTGTTGTTTGCTTTATGTTACCTAAGCAAAGGTAATCCCCATTCAGCCAAGATAAAAAGTTTTTATACAATTTTCATAGACAACAAATAACAATGTACCATTTAAATTTGGAATTAACGTGGATGTTCGCAAGTGTTATTAAGAGCGTTTGTTAACCCTCTCGTCTCGGAGATGCAAACCAAAACACGGGAATAAATTAACCAAAAACAACATCTGCTTAGTGACGGGTTGAGTTGGGTATTTTCGCGAGTCGTTAAGCTCGGTGTAAGTGAAGTTATAAATTGAGAGTAAATCGTTCGCTTTGTCTGCTGGCCTGTGACTAACAAGTTAGAAACATTATGGTTTTAAAGACCATGTATCGGAAACCTATTTTGTAATATTAGTGAATAAGTAAACGACGAGAAAACATTAAAAAATTGTAAATTTTGATGATGCGAGAATCAAAAGATATCGAAGATGTCAAATTATCGTGTGGTTATGATTTATACGAGTAGGTAAATTAATTGTTTAAATAATTTAAAAAAGTAGATATGAAGTTTATAAATCATTAGGTAGGCGTTTATTGTTTTTGTTCTTTGTCCATTTTTCAGAGAGCATTATTTAATTCCGTTTTTTTTAGGTTTTACATAATACCAAAAATATAATTATCCCATTAAATAAAATGAGTAAGCAAATAAAAATAGTAGATAATTCAAACAAGTGAAGTAAAAACAGCATACGTAGTTGGAAAATACAAATTATATTTTTAAGCCAATTTTTTGCGATAGCTGCCGAAAATTTGGTAGTTTTTGATTGAATAATTGCCAGTGATTTTCGTTAACAACCTAAGGGAATTTGTCATGTTTATTCAAAACTGCAAATAGGCAAATGCATACCTATCTTCTGTAGTAATGGACATCTGTTCTTGAACTAAATACATTCAGATACTTACAATATCGAAAACTATGAGACATTATTCTCACAACTTCCAGACGTGAGACAAATATTCGTGGGTCACACAAACATTTATCTTAGTGCGGGAATCGAACCCGCAAACTCACACTCACAGCCAGATCCCAACTACGGCGGTATTGCAGAAGAGTTAAATAAAATGCATGAAATCGTCTTAGCAAGTCGCCTCACTGGTCGAGTTTGAGTGATTTACATCCATTTATATTCGCCGTGCATTTACAGCGCAGTAAACGTTTTGCAAAATGGCTTCATGTGTCGCGCACTAAATTTTAAATGCAATTTTGTGGAGTAAAGACGTTTCTAGATTTAAAAGCTTCATTATTCGTTCGTTGCTTTGAAGAAAATGTTGTAAGAGTGTACTATTTCTTGTTATATTACTTAATTCGTATAAACTAAGTTTTAATGTTCAAAAAGTAATGCTATTTATATTGTTTACGATTTTGATTAATAAACTAATGTTTATTATGACAGCCTACATACATTTCTTTCTTTCTACAAAAAAATGTTCGATTGAGACTGCATACTATCATAGTTTTCTTGCGGGCTAGGACTTCACATAACATAAAAATTCTTCTCTAGACTTGTATGGTATTTTTAAAGTTCGATTTACATCATAAAATCAAGTATTTTTTTTCTCAATCGTAGAATCCTTTATCATGTTCATATTGTTAAAGGCGAATGTAAATTTTAAAATAAACATTTGTGGAGCCATGGTTTACATCTCGCAAACGGAAGCTTTGTGTTCAAATAACGTGTACTTAGCTTTCGGGCAAAATAATCTGTTTTGGCTTCAAGTTCATTAACCTCATCATATTATCATTAAACCATTTATGCAAGAAATGTATCTTATTTTAATCTTTAAATTTGGTATAAACAGGAGTAAATATCGAAACATGCTTCTTAAGAATCAAGATTAATATAGACGTATGTTATGGATGCTGGATGCTGGATGCAGGCCGCTTCAAATAGGTCGATGTGGGAACCTTGGTAGCCTATGTCCAGCAGTGGACTTCCTGTGGCTGAATAGATAGATTATTCGAGATCTAGATATTTCGAGCAGTGGCGTGCCTAGGGTTTTGGAGTAGGGCAAGCCGAATATTTTTTTACGTTTAATTAATATTGTTTTAGAAACACAAAGTTACTAAGAACGAAGAAAATTAATTTATAATACGTCGGCAAACCTACCACACAATCAATATTAAGATTAAAACAATTAATATAGATTACTTGTGACCATGTATCCGTAACTATTCATTACATTTCTATTGCCGTCACTATTCTGTGGTGCCGTGGTCGACTTCGAGGTTTACCGAAATTGCAAGCAGAAATTATTATTAACGCATTCATGTTTAAATGTTTTTCTGAATTTAAAATAATAGATTGCCTTTTGAAAGGACCACCTAATTTAATGAAAATTTAAAGCATTATAATCCAAACAATCTAAGACGTGTCGTTTAAAAACATATGAATCACGATTGTTTCATAGCTTTAAAGGGAGTATGTAGATTGTAGTAATAAAAGTACGTAGTTTATTAAACTGAACTGAAGAATTTTCTATTGTGATTTATCACGACTTACTAAATGTACAAACCCGGCATAGGTTTCGCGCCGGTTTATTTTTCAATATAATTGAATGAATTTACCTTTTTACCGGCAATGAACGCTTTCACCATCGCACTCAAACCATCACAGAAAACAATACAACTCATAATAGTATTAAAAAGTTTAAATAACATAAAAAACTAAACATTAACCTTAAACAAAACACATTCAAAACTCATAAAATATCATAATACAAATGAAGTTAGTAGAAATATGTGCTGTATTGCCAGTAAACGTGAAATAAACAATACAAAAGATACAATTTATTAAAAGAAATATTAAAACTTCATTATTTGTTCTAAAATAAATATTAGATATAATTTCTAAAAGGAACCAACTTAATTTAATAACAATTGATATAATTGATTTAACAAATAATCACGTGACGACCATGCAACGCACGATGTTTTTACATCACCAAGGCCGAAGCCGGGCATATCGTCTAGAGTAAACTGCTATATAACATATCTATAGCTATACATTCGTAGCGATCGAGTAATATCATTTCCCCATACAGTTCACGCGTTGCTAGAAGCCCCGTAAAAGCACACGAGAGAGAAAAGGATAGATGTATGTGCTGTGTGCTCCGTCTTTTCAAGTTCAATATAGTTTTAATGAATGAATATTACGCGCATGGAATTACGCGGCGCTTCGGCGCTGGCGTCTCATTGAAACGAGGCGCGGTAAATTCAAAAAATTTAAATGTTAGATGTTTTCTAATAAATGACTGTTGTATTGAATGTAATAGTTTGTATTCAGTATGGAGTATATACGTATTATGTAGGGCAAGCCGGGCTTTTGGGCTTGTATGGAAGTACCGCCACTAATTTCGAGAAAAATCTAGTAGTTTCTACTACCCACGACACGAGATAGTGTGGGAGTCTGGCGTATCTGTCTTCTGTAAGGCGTATTAATATTTATGGACATATACTACATAGATTAATTTAGCCATAAAAAATAAATAACAAAGAACGGTTACCGCTAACCGCTGACTCACAGACTAAATTTAGTTTGAACGGGCCGCGAAATGTAAGCATCCTGCGTGCGATGAGTTTGTTAGCGCCATGTCGTCGCGTTTGTTTTGTAGGGAAACGGTTCAAACCAGGTTGCAAGGTGGTAATTGGTTTTTTAAATACTGAATATGGTCATTGTGGACCGATCGGTGGTGGAATTTGTTATATTAGACAGACTTGGCAGCGCAGTTGGTTAGACGCCGGCTGTGAAACGAGAGGCCAATTCGGCCAATTCGAGAGGCCGGGTTCGATTCCCGCACCGAGACAAATGTTTGTGTAATCCAATTCATTTTGTTATTAAAGACTATCAGAATAAATGATATGTACGAACTCAAATGTTATCTCGTGCCATCTTAGCACCATTATTCATATTATATTCACTGCTGGTGAATCAAAAAAAGTAATTAAAAAGCTCTTAGATGCATAAAGCAGATTATTTTTTGTCTTTGCTGCGGTACAAGTATTAATTTAGTAATGTATTTTCGGTAAAGAAAACTCCGGAAATGGCTCCCGCATGCCATTGAAATGAATTGATAAAAGTGAACTACTATTCCGTGATAAAACGACTAGTTCCGCTATCTAGTTCACCTTGGAATTAGCATGCTGGCGAGGGATGTACGTTAAACCGAATTTAACTCACTTTAAATACATGTTATTTAGGCTAAGGCCTAATTGGGGCAGATAGACCAGGCGGGTTAGTCTAGTCTCCGATTCGAAGTTCGAATGTTCGACGTCGACGTAAATACGTTAAACCGAATTTAACTCACTTTAAATCCACGTTGTAATTTAGGGCCAGGCCTAATTGGGTCAGATAGACCAGGGGATTAGTCTAGTCTCCGACACGAAGTTCGAATGTTCGACGTCGACGTATAAACTGTTATAAGTTTACCACTTCCAAAATTCAATACTGTTCTCTATGAAACTTATCATTTATTCTGAACTTAGTCTATGTTTACGACGTACGATAAAGCATTCGAACCTTTTCTAGAGAATTTAGGCACATACAGTTTTACGTACGAAGTTTGAACATTCGTCATCGTTTCGGATCATAGAATAACCCCTCAGGCTATCATCCACGTCTTGTAGAAAAGTGACGGCAAATGACGATGCAAATGACTGTCGATTACCCTATGTGATTCTAGGCACAACAACCATTGCTAAGTTTGTTCTTACCATCTTACTATCAGACTTCACTGTGCACTTAATGTATTCATAATGAATGTTAAAGTGAAATTCTCAACAAAAATCTGTGAAATGCACTTTTTAAATACATTAAAATTCTAAGTGATTGTTCCAGTCTTTCAGTGTTAACAAAGCGTTTCATTCGTTTAACAAAGAGTTGTAAAAGACTTTAGACTTAGTCATTGTAAATGGGTCTGTGTCCTACTCTTAGCCATTTCATTACGAGAATGGATGAGTTCTTTGACCTTCATTTTTTCGATTCAATTGTTGAAAAAAACTCAAGCACGATGAAGTCATGCGGTGGACGCTATAAAAACATCGCGGAAGTTTTTTGTTTGGATAAAAAATTGTAATGTGCTCGCAAATTTGTGCTGAGGGGCAAAATGATCTGTTCGTATGATGCGTTTTTAATATTTGTTAACAAATAAAAAATGGTCACAGGAGGTCACTGGATACAGGCCACTTTCAAAAGATTGTTTTGGTATAATTTTGTCGAGGTGTAAAATGACATCAGTGGATATATTGGAATTGACTATTGGCTAAAAAAATTGGGAAATATTTTTCATGTTTTATTCAGTTATCTATTTTAATTAATAATTATTTGCGATTCTCATATTTTCATGAGATAATATACTTATTCGAAGACAATTCGGAAAAGGCAAGTGTTGTACACGGTGAAATAACTATGGCAATCTGTATGAAATGCTACTTTATAATCCAAAGCGATAATACCAGATTCCTAGCATGCATTCTCACTTTTTTAAATAAGGAAACCTCACTTTAAATTATTAAAACAAAGTATTCACATAGTTATTCTCTTTGTCCGACAGAAGGCGAGTTAGAAACAGAATGGCTCCAAGCAGCCGGGCTGGGTTCGCTGGCAGCTCCGTTCCAAGCCGGGCTGGAGGTCACCGAGGCCCAGCTGGGTGAGGCGGTGCGCCCCCTCCCGCGGGAACAGGCGGCTGCCGTCAGGAGACGGGTGCGCAGACTCAACAGGACTGTGAGGAGGAAGCGAGCTGCCTCCAGAGCCAGGAAGCCTGATATTCGGGACGTGTTTAGGGATTTGGAGGTGAGTGGATTTTTTTCTATTTAAGGTCCTTCTACAGCCACAGGTAGTGCAGTACTGATCATGGGAACATAGTATCGTTTATTTTGAGGTTACCAAAGAATGAATATTCTGTTCTTTGTCAATTACAACTAATGCATTAGAATTTAGAAGCAAGACATAAATATTCAGGTGTTGTCCAATTATCCAAAAAAATCGATGTCGAAAGAATCAACTTTATAAATAATAAGATCAAGGATATCTGTAAATTAAAACGCTTTAGTACAAGCATATCGATTTTCTTTAAAAAGCAATGAGACCTATATATTTCACATAAACTTAAGAAAAACCCCATATTGAGCTGGAGTTAGAATGCTGATTTTTTTCTTAAAAACAAATGTCAAAAAATTTATTGTTGGTATGAAACTACGACTATTGTACTGTTTTTATAGTGGAACTCATCAAAACTAAAAAAATATATATTGCAGACCAATCAGGCCAAAGTGTTAATAAGTACATAATAACTTAGAAAAAAAACTAAAACCTATATCACGGCAGTTGTTAATTGATTTTTTGTTCGTATTCGCGAGTGACTAATGGTATTCATGACAGACGCGTAGGGTACCGGTATAAAAACTCTTTGTGAATCACGCTTTACGGAAAAAAAGAAGGAGTATTGTTGAAGACAAACTCATTTAGCTGGATGAGATATTTAACGGTGTGTTGATTTATAATGATATACATTTTGTAATAAATACACCCAACAGTCACATACATAGTCCTGACTCCACATTAAGATCAATTAAGTCTTGTCTCGTGGGTATCAGACACTACGAAAGGTTTTTCGGTCTCACAAACACCCAGACCCGAGACAAATATCTGTGTGTCTCACAATCATGTGTCTCGGTGCGGGGTCGAACCCGCGACCTCTCGTTTCACAGCCGGCGGCTAACCAACTGCGCCATGGAGGCTGTCATGTAGATTCCTATGGCCAGAAAATGGTTGTATCACTAAGAGGAGGTTAGAAATGGGCGATCGACATGAATGGGCGTACTAAGCCGTTTTTCTGTCAATAAAATTTCTTTAGGCGCAATAATCTTTAAGATTTATTTCTTGCCATCTATCTGTTTCACAGTTAGTCCTTAGCATCAATATGCATGTAGAGGCACATTATATGCGGGCATTGAATCTTGGGTTTCACGATTCACAGCCGGCGTCGTACCAACTGCACCATGGACGCTGTCAATATAACAGATATAGGGTAAAGTCATAAGGAAACATTAATATTTGCAACTCGGTTTTTACCATCCGTCGTTAGTCGCTTTTGTCTGTTTTTGTTGATACAAAGATTTGGAGATGTGACTCGAAGATCATTGAGAGGTATTTTGCTGCATTTATCGTTTGCTATCGGTACCTACTTGCATTTTATTTGGTACCTGTTAGCTTATTGTTGATTAAGAGAAGGATATTACCCAAGGAAATGTTTTTTCTTAACTTAGTTCGATTAACTGACTGCCTCGGTGGCGTAGTTGTACTACGGTACGACTACAATGCTGAGATATCTGGTTCGAATCCCGGGTCGGGCAAAGTGAGTGATGCCCGATATGGCGATAGGGTCGCCCCCTATCACATCCTGGGACGGAACATACAAGGCGAAATGTGGGTGTCCTGGTGGCGCCTCTGCCTACCCCTTCTGCGATACAGGCGTGAGTTTATGTATGTATGTACGTAGTTTGATTAAGAATTTAATGTTACAACATCGACCAAAGCAAGTGCTTTAGGTTTATGGTTCTATTTATCTATTACAATTAGGCCAGGGAGTGATAGTTATCTATTGACTGCACTGTATTCAACATCAAATGCATTGTATTATCTCGTGCCAGAAAAAAAAACCTTGTCATCCATTAAAGCTATCAAAAATACGCCTGATTAATATCACAAAAACCAAGTTATCAGTGAAAACAACCATCTTTCTGATTGAAGAGAATCTTTAAGCCGTGGGAAACGCTTGGCAATCTCTCGTTTCCCCACTGTCCTTATATAGAAAAGTGGTAGTAATAACTTTCTTTGTATCGTTTATATTAATGACAATATGCCGGTCCCGGTGCTCTGATTTTCTCTGTATTAGAAAACGTTTTTCTTTCACATCCGAGCTTTCACACACACGTGCGCTTGTGTCATACTTGATTGATGTTATTGAATGTTTAATAACATTATGTTTCTATTTACTTGACGATCATAAACTTAAGATTGTGGATATTGTCGGATTGACAATAAGGATGAAGCAGATGCAGCATATGGGCCTTAAAAACATTTTTGAACACACATTTCTTAAGAGGGGCTCATTAGCAGATGAAAGTTCGTATCATTGGTATCTAATTTCGTTCTTACCGAAAAAATAAATATAGTAAATGACGTTAAGATGTTTTAATTATTTTGCTTATAAGAAAATTCATCGGTACAAATCTAGTCCGTCAATAATTTATAAACTTATTTCTCTGAAAAATTAATCGGAACAGCCGTAAAATTCTCCAATATCGACGTCATCGAGCAGAATCGTTAGCGCAAACAATTAAATGGAATTTATTTGGAACCCATTAAAATATCGAGAGAATATTAATATTTAACTAACCGAGCGGAGGTATTAGGGCCACAGATAACCAAGTTAGCGTTCATTAGATAAGTACGCAATTAGGGTTTACTAGTATCGTGGGCCACTTTAGATACGGGAACTGTGGGTGAACTAATGATTCAAATGTACGAGCGGATCGCAGCGGACTTGATCTGTCAGTTGGATACACGATTTATCCGGGATCGGATTGGAATTGCTTCCAATTTGACTTACGCTTTTGCACCGATGATAACATTTTGTCGGAGGAATAAATCCAGTTGCGCTTAAATTGTCATTTCGATTTGAAACTATTTACAAGTTTTACTTACAGCTAGGTACTTACAGCTTTCTGACATGCTAGCGCCGCAATATAGTATAATTGTTTTCTTTTCATTATGAATTACGAATTGTATGAAATGTAATTAGCTTCATCTTTGGAGTATTCGAATATATGTTTAGTGCTAATCGGAAAATAACAGAACAAAAAATGGAAATTAATTAAATGTATGTTTCCGTTTGTCATGCATAAAAAATGCTTATTTAATGCCGCATTAAAGACATAATTATTATAACTTAACAAGAATTAATTAAACCATTCCTTTTGCCAAATTATCGAATTCTATGATTTTCCTCAATTGCGTCACCACTTGAACTCCAATTATGAACCGATTACCGATTCATTCAATAGTTACCTTATCACAGCACAGCTCTGTCGGTCTAATTGTTTGGTTAATAGTTTTCGGGCAAAGCGTCGCTTGACAACGTCTTTCCAAACACCCAAATAGATTAAAAAAAAGCTTGAAGAAACTTCGATGCTGAATTAGGATATTTGTAGGCTATATGTGTGATAATTAAATGATTTAAAAATATTCGTGAAGTAATGATTTGTACAGCGGACGTTTAAGTTAGCGCTAATTGCATGCCGTCCGGTAAATTTCATAACGTTGAGTGCGCGTTTCGTTGTCGGCTGGTGCAGTTGTTTACTAACCATGATCTGTGACACGGTGAGACTAAAGGTGTGTGAGAAAGTGGGCAGCTGCAAGGGGCTGGCAATGGTCAGGAATTATTTGGATACGCTGGTAAGTGAAACGCGTCTTGCGTAGATTTTTATGAGGATGGTATCTCGTATGTTATGAGAAGTCTAGAGCTCTTTGCACCACAAAACTTGAGCTTCTTCTTTTCATTCATAGTTAATTTTATTTCGAAGTTGTTTCGTTATCAGGTTTTTATATTTTGTAGTATCATTGTTCCATCTTAATTAGCCTTTATGAAGATATAAATTGCTAAGACGTATGCTTTGGTTATATCAGACATCCACACATTTGATAAGTTGCACCTGTTAATACGTGGTAAATATAAATTTTTAAATTACTTAAAATATTATTTAATTCCGAATCATTTATTTATTTATATCGATTCATGTTGGCATGTTGGTTGACATAAGGCTTCTGAAGCTATTTAACTTGATTATATAAATATTTATTGTTATCAAAACGTATTTTTATGTCGTTAATTTTCTTGCGGGTTAAAAACAAATTAGTGCTGCTTGGTATTACCAAACTCACTAAATGCCTTATTCTTAAAGAGTTTTGGAATGTATTTTTGTTATAAAATGTTTTGCCTTCTTCGCTCAAATCGAATTCTAAAGTCGTTCGAAAGGGACAAAAGATTCTATAACTAAAATACGTTTCTAAAACTGTATATGAATAAAGCCGTAAGTCGCTCTGCTCGATGTTATTATCAGTGACAAGGGTTTGTGTCACCATTGATCTTCGCAGAATTATGAGCACTGAGATTTTAATCGAAGGAGAACTTTCCTGATATTTGAAACAGTTTGATATAATTGGATTATGAATTTTCTTATCTCTATTGTATTGTTATCTTACTAATTATATACGATACACCTATGAAGGTAAACACCAGAAAGATTGAGATTTCTATACTTATGTACATACATACATAAACTCACGCCTTTATCCTCGAAGGGGTAGGCAGAGGCGCCACCAGGACACCCACATTTCGCCTTGTATGTTCCGTCCCATGATGTGATAGGGGGCGAGCCTATCGCCATATCGGGCACAAATTCCTGACTCCGGGCTGATAATGAATAGAAAAATCCAATACCACTTTGCCCGACCCGGGACTCGAACCCAAGACCTCAGCTTTGTAGCCGTACCGTAATACAACTACGCCACCGAAGCAGTATACTTATGTTTATAATTATTAATCAAGGTTTTATTGTCCGGTTATTAGTTGTAGTTAACTAAAAGATAAATAAAGTTAAGCCAATGTAGTAAAGTGGCTCTTAAGCGCCAAGTCAAATATTTGTGTGAATAACAAATATTTGTTTCGTATGTGAATACTGTGGGAACGATAAGTTCCTCGAACTAATGACATAAGTTACGAAGCTTACTGTCAGTACTAGATATGAGTGTAAAAACTGACTGATATTAATTTATTAGTATGTATGGTGTAATTGTACTACGGTACGATTACAAATCTGAGGTCTCTGGTTCGAATCCCGGGTCGGGCAAATATTGGACTTTACTATTTATCTAATCAGCCCGGAGTCAGGAATTTGTGCCCGATATGGCGATAGGTTCGCCTCCTATCACATCGTGGGACGGAACATACAAGGCGAAATGTGTGTGTCCTGGTGGCACCTCTGCTTACCCCTTCGGGGATAAAGGCGTGAGTTTATGTATGTATGTATGTAAATTTGTCTATGATTAAGGCCGTAAACTACCAGATCGAAAGCTTCCACACTGTTTCAAGCCAAATAATATACATTTCACTGAAATACGTTATTGTAAGGTTAATAAATTAAAATGTTAATATGTATTTCTGTCTAGGTGATAGTTTAATTAATGCGTGTATAATGAAAGTAGGCCATATCCCGCTTATATCGGAATATCGGTTAATTTTTATGCGCTTTTACAATTATGTCTCAATGCTGTCTATTATAGGACACTCTCGTAGCTAATAAGAATGAATACGTATTGTTAGTATGCTTTTATATTGTAATACATCACTGTTTATTCAATCAATTACTAAAACGATTATAATTATAACAACGACATTTTTATATTTATAAACTCACGCCTTTATCCCAGAAGGGGTAGGCAGAGGCGCCACCAAGACACCCACATTTCGCCTTGTAAGTTCCGTCCCACGATGTGATAGGGGGGGAGCCTATTGCCATATCGGGCACAAATTCCTGACTCCGGGCTGATAATGAATAGAAAAATCCAATATCACTTTGCCCGACCCGGGGTTCGAACCCGAGACCTCAGCTTTGTAACCATACCGTAGTACAACTACGCCACCGAGGCAGTCGTAACAACGACATTATCTCGTATATTTCGACAATTATATTAGTTATATTTTTATTCAAGAGACCAGTACTGATTTGACTTCAAATCTTCCCTGATAATTACATGTCTTGAATGCTAGGGAAATCAAAAGCGTACCTAGTCAGCCCTATATACACACGCATATTTTTATGTATATTATTTGATAAACATGGTTTGGGCAAAATGCACAAATGGAATCATTTTCTCATATATATTGCAGTAATTTTGCTTTTGTGTGCTAAAAATATTGAGCAAAGCTCTCTTAAAATATTGGTAGTTGCTGGAAGATTTTCGATACAAGTGTTTTGATTTGATATTCCAAAGTCAATACAGAAAACAAAACAATCCGTCAATCACAGATTACGCAACGTGAGGAGATAAAATGAAATTGTCTAACCCTAGAATAAATTCCAATGCAAAAGCGATAAAACCCGTCTTTTCGACAACCTCCCGCCTGATAAGATTGTAAGGACTGTTTACGATACAATAAAACGGGGTGAATCGAAACTCCGAGGAGAATAGAAATAAACTGGTCACCCTGTTTTGTTAATATATGATTAAATTATAGTAATCCAACAGACGATTTGTAATTTTGTATCGTGGAAAAATATAAGGTTTCTATTATAAAAATATATCGTAGATCACAGTTACACACTTGAAAGTCTTGTTTCTATTCACCCATGAATTCCAATCCACCCCGTGTTACGAAACTGTTTTGGCGGCACTATTATCACAATTGAATTTTTCTTGCGATTCGTAATTTTGAGATATGGTTAGCAATCACGATGACCGGGTATCGATTTATATCAATATTTAATGTTTGAATTAGTGTTTTTTGTTAAGGAGATTATCTTTTAATTACTTTTTTGATTAACGTAAAGTGAATTCTTGGAAGTTATTGTTGGCATGGAGAATATCTTATCTTTTTATACCAGTATCTATATACCTAAATGCTGGGTTTCCTCTTTTAAATACCCTATAGCGGAAAACAATTTCCCCTCTAAGTACTAAGTAGCATGGTGTATATCTACATACATACATAAACTCACGCCTCTATCCCCGAAGGGGCAGGCAGAGGCGCCACTAGGACACCCACATTTCGCCATGCATGTTTCGTCCCACGATGTGATAGGGGGCGAGCCTATGGCCATATCGGGCACAAATTCCTGACTCCGGGCTGATAATGAATAGAAAAACCCAATATCACTTTGCCCGACCCGGGACTCGAACCCGAGACCTCAGCTTTGTAACCGTACCGTAATACAACTACGCCACCGACCTGTTATCAGAATTTTAAGGCTTCTTACGACGCTTATCATTTAATACATTTTCTATGTGCGGAAAACGATACCGAAGCCGTAAAGTTGCCTGGCTCAGGTGGATGTTTTACAATGATTTCGAATCTATAGGTCACTTCAGTTCATTAGGCGTAAGAAATACTTACGACTTAATTTCAGACTATTTATTAGTTTTCCAGGCTGACGGACATGCAAGAATTGTTAGATGCAATCGACAGTATCTGCAATTATTTAGTCTAAATAGTTCAATTTTATTATTGTTCCGTTAAAAGTTGAAAGACAGGATTTGTTTATGTTATTATTGTCTACTATTTTTGTTGTTTACTTTTTGCGCATAATTTTTAACAATGGCGCCACTGTAACGTCAATTTCAAAGATAATGTAATCAATTTAATTTGCCGCTGTACAAGACACATCGAATCTGCATATCTAATCAATCCGCTGTGTATACAAATTACAAACGGTCCGCAACATGTTTTTAGTGATGCCATCTTTTTTTGCCGGCACGTGTTAAATCAGGAAAAAGAGACTTGTGGTATCGTTTCTGTTTAGATAAATGGACAATGTTGACGCTCTAATATAATTTATCAATTGTGCAAAGATACAATTTATTTTAAATAATTTATTGCAGTATATGTATAGATATCAGTCGCGTGTCAGGTCGCGTTTAAAATGTACTGAATTTTGAAAAATATATTGGTTCCTAAATTATTTGATACAAATGTTTATACGATCCACAAGTATTTGTTTCGAGTCTCGTAGTTTGTGTCGTTGTCGTTGGAAACAGAAACCAGAATCAGAAACCACTAGAGACTTTTCTCTCTCACAAACTCCCAGACCCGAGACAAATACTTGTGGGCCTCACAAATATTTGTCTTTGCGCCACGGAGGCTGTCATACAGTATTTGTATCTTAGTGAAGGTTCAGGTTCTTTAATGTGTCCTATACAAGTCCATCTGTCCGATACAGCCTTCCACTCTCATTATTAAGTAGCCTTATAAAAACATCCAATAAGAATATAATTGGATGAAAATAATGCGTATATGACTACATACTCATTTATCATAGGTGTAATGATGCGTGCGGGAAGCGCATCGTAGTTAATGTTTTCCAACAGTTTTTTAGTCCAAGGCAACTGGCGTTAATCGGCTGTTTAGCTTGTTTCAGCAATTACCAATTCAACAAGTAATCATACATCTCATTTAAATAATAATAGTATAAGCTATTAGTGGCGAAGGCTCCTTAGAAGCCAGTTCCTACCGGCTTCCCTTTTGTAATTTATCATTACACTATAAACAAGCAAAATATTCAAACTTATTTATTTAATATCAAAACTCAATTATTATTTTTTACATTCAACGACATCTGTCGGCCAGATACGTAAACATTACTAGGAAGCGGCACAGTAAGCCCTTTTTATTGCGACGCGGTGCGACCTCTGGCGAATTCCTGTAAAATTGTTCGGCTTATTCAATAACACTAGCGCGGCCCGTGCGCCGCCGCCCGCCGCCGCGCCGCCGCCACCGCGCCGCCGCCGCGCCGCCCGTTACGCATTGTATAGTATGCAACAAACCACGCAAAATTGTAGCTTAAACTGATAATGATTTAAGGTTCAATTTACGCTAAAAAAGCAAGAGGCAAGCCGCAACTTCTCCGGCATTTCGTGTGTTTAGGTATAGATAAATTACTTATTACAATAGCGAAATGCGGAGTTTAATGTATTTATAAGTGTTGTATTTACATTTTTACAATATATTCATGGTTCATGCAATTAGTTTTAAATGTTTTTAATTACAAAATGTGTAATATTAATATTATGGTTTTAATGGAAATTACTAATCGTTAGGAGCGTACTAATATGTTTAGGTTGTCGATTTTACAAATAAAGTTAGTGTTTAGATTTTAGGACGTGCTCGATCCTCGCCTGAGGAATACATTGTCTTACTAATATTACAACTGATAAATGCGGGGCTATCGTACTTGTTAAAATATTGAGTCTAGGTTTTTATTTCTTTTATATTAATCTTATATTCACGTGCAGTTTAGAAATATACTTTTTTATTTTTCTCATTATGTAAGCATGGTTTACTTTTTATTTCATGGACATTGTAAATATTGTATAAGTACATAGGTAACGAAAATATTATTTAATTGACGGCCGCAATAGGCAGATGCAGATTTTAGTTTGGTGAGTAAGATTCTCGAAGCAATAATTTGCTGGTGGGAGGATATTCGCAAAGGTCCGAATATAAGGACACACGTGCATAAGTGTGTCGCGTTTTGCGTTCATTCTGTGAAACATCACACAGTAAATTTTTAATCTCTATTCGGACTGCACTACGCTTACTATCAGTCGCATTCACAGATTACTTAGTACTAGTCGCATTGTAGTCATTTCGTAATCCCTTAGCCCTTCTAATATTATAAATGTGAATGTTAGTTTGTTTGTTACGCTTGCACGCAAAAACTACTCAACCGATCATCATGAAACTTTGTACACATATTCTTGGAGGTATTAGAAGTAACATAGACTACTTTTTATTCCGAAAAAAATAGTGTTCCCGTGGGATGAAGAAGGAATTCCGATATATTTGCTACTTTTTCATACTCAAAAAGATGGGATGGGACTGGATTACATTTCATTAGTGAGAATGAGACGGGGCGGGCGGGATATAACGGGATGGGACGGGACGGGATGGGAGATTTCAAATAAAATTAACCACGCAGACGAAGTTTGCGGGCAGAAGCTAGTAACAGGATAAAGAAAATAAACATATTTTGTGTTTTGAGCTTCGGCTTCCCTTTTAAAAAATGTCACCCTTCGCCACTGTAAGCTATGTAATTAACACCGAACACGGGTCTTTTCTATAAAGTTGAAAGGTTTTAGAGTTAGTACCGCTGACCTGATACTGCGGGTAGGTGGGACCTCACTTACCGAAATGATTATCGAAAGATTTCATATCTGTATTCCCTTGCCTACAAAATTAGTAGCTGTAACTATGAATACACGTACCTTCGAATAGCATGTTCCGTGTGTGCAGTTTTCGAAACCATCAACGCCGTTTTGAGTTTTCTGTTCGCTACCAACAGGAATATCATTCAATTTAAATAATCTCGTTTGATGTTCTCCTTCACTGTTAAAGTTAACCCTTGTTCTTCAACAATAACCTAGGACCTGTTATTACCTAGATATTAGTAAGAACTCTGAGCCTTAAATGAAAGCCCGTCTTCCCGACCTGTGTCTTGAAGCTATTCGTTTAATAACCAATAACTTAGAACCCGGTATAAACTAAACATCAGTCTAAACCTTGCATCTTGAATGAAAACCTGTGTACAGTTGTAATGACGTGGTTTCACATGAGAGCTGGTGTACGCGGCTGAGTCAATATTTACGCAAGTACAATGACGAGGGAAGTGACGGTCGACTTACAGCGGTGACACTCGACTATTGTGTGAGTGGCGACCAACCACCGGTTCTTATAGGCTTGGCGATGTGATACATGGCTTTGCATTTTCTGTTTATTTTATGTCTTGTTAGAAAAAATCCTTTCATTAGAGATAACCTTAGCCCGTTGTTACCTAGACCTTAGCCTGTCATCCGACCCTTCTGACAACCCGTCTGCAAAGACCTAGTCTGAACCTTGAATGAAAACCTGTCTGCAACTGGTTACAAGGACACAGACATGTGAGAGCTAGTGTCAGGTTTACGCAAGTACAAATATCAGAGGAAGCGACGGTCGACTTGCAGCGGTGCCGTAACTCGACTTGTGGGTCACTACTTACTCGCGCACAGGTTTGGTTAGGGTTGGGTCGAAAAAAAAATGACTAATGGTCCAAGCAAGTCTGGAGGATTCCTCCTCCATTTAGTTACGTGGGGTATAGTAGTTACGTAGTTTTCCAATAGTTACCGATTTTTTTATTTCTTTTTATGATAGAACTGAAAAACAAAGTACAACAAATCTTACATTATTAGTAGCAACTATTCTTAAAGTATTAATTAATATTATATAGTAACAAAATTAATATCTTAAAAGAAAAATTTTAGTAATTAAAGCAATAAAAGAGAAAATAATTTTAAATCTTCTATTAAAGTAATTGTTAATACATCTAGCTGTATTTGCCCTATGTGATCAAATTTTCCACAATGGTTATTATTGGCGCCTTTCGACATAACAGTATAGTTTAACACAGTTACTGCGTCTAGACAGAGCCAGCTGATCAGTGACAACCGCGAGCTAATCGTCAGTGCGATTAGCCGGCGTAACGAGCGACCATTATGGACAACTGCCCAGTACACGCCCGTGAACTTGCGTGGAAATTTCCGGTCACAACTAGTTTGATTTAAAGTAAATAAATACAGCCAACGGTCGCACGTGTACTGCAAAGAGAATATAAAACACTACGTTAATGTACTGCTCCACAGAAAGTTGCGCCGTGGATGTCGGAAACTTCAAACTACGATACACTTTGTGACATTCAATAACATTTATAGGCTACGACCTACGTAAATTGTAATTGCGGGAATTGTACCCGCGGACTCTTGTTTCATGTTATTGGGGTTTTATGACTTACCGTGTTAGGAGTATTTTTTACATAAGGAAATTTAAAACAAGGATTTTGTAAAAACATATTTTGGAAAAATAATGACGCAGAAACACTCAACTTTAAAAGAAATATTTATAGGTTAGAATAGGAGCCCCAATACCGATTTCTTTCATCATCGCTTAACCTTTATCCTAACAATAATTAATTACTACAGGTATTTGAAAATTCAATTAAATCAAATTATTGTTCCAAAATAAACTTAAACGTAAGTTATCAGACACAAAGAAACCAAACACGGCATTACTCACACAATTAAAAATAATAAGTTATATCACTATTCCCAAAACACAAAGGTCGATTACAAAACATATTACTAAACGGAGAAATTCATCGGCATTCAATTCATTAATCTATTGGCTTTCTCCGAACATTACGAAACATGCGGGGACAGTTACGTAATAAGTTTCACTTTTACGAGCCTCGTCAAAAACCAATGTCGAGTTTGGGAAACTTATTGTTCGAATTTGGGTTATGTTTTTTGAATTGTGTATTATATAGGCTCTCACGGTGACTGTTTCCTATTTACGAAATTTTGTATGAATGCCAGGAAAACGGGTCGTGGTTTTTAATTCTAATTTAAAGTTTGGCTTTGTAATAAAATAAAATTTCCCGTAAATTGTTTCTTATGGCACAATAAGCATTAGTTATTTACACGTTTACTTAGATATATCGCACAAGAATTATTTAAAAACTTACCTATGCGTTTTAACCCTATTATTTACGTATTTTAATCTGTTCGTAAATAAAAATTATTGACAAAAACCTATAGCAGACAGCTTCATACAAATATATTAAGTAAAAAATGTTATAAGGCAACACATGTTACTGTGATTTTTGCGAGGAGAAATTTTGATTATAATTAAAGTTTATTTTAATTTATTGAAATAATATGTAACATAATTGTAGTGTTATTAATAATTCTAGTAGAGAGCGTTTTATTAGTAACTTATAATCAATTTAAATCTCAGTTGAAGTGAAACAAAGACACCGCTTTAATTCTCCTGATATGTAAGCGTCATTTTCCTAACTACTGTTTGATGGCGTGTGTAATCAATTAAATCTGATGTCATGGCTCGTTTGAGAAGTTTAACAATCTCACATATCAATCAGAGTTTAATGGGCGGCGGGCCTCGTTGTTTAATTAGGGACGCGTGTGGTCACGCTTCACTCTTGTGGGTCCTTCTGAAAATTGCTTTCATGTACTAATTGAACCCAATTATACATAAAAATATATATATCTATTTTGCTAAAAGGTTCCAATATTTTACATCCCCGTCAGTGTGTAATAAAATAATCAATGAAAAAAAAAAGATTACCTACGCGCTCACGCATAGTTGCTGGCCCCTATCTTTGTGCTAAATTATTCTATTTCTCTTAGTTTCTACGACGCAAATGGCAATATTGGTACCTTAATTTAGGCTTAGGACTGCACGTGTAACTGCTGGACGTTTGCCATTTTATTTCCGTTTTTATAACTTAAGTAACTTTATCATTAATTATAATTAAAAGTATATCATTCTGGGGAAGAATATGCGTGACAAACAGTCTATGAATTTATAGAAAGCAAGAATTGAAATTGTGAGAGATTATCAAAGTGTACAAGCGTCGCGTCGCTAATTACTTCAGATAAAAAGGTTTCACACAGACTGCGCGGTTGCCTCCGTCGACATGAGGAAAACACATTTCTCTATTACTTTGTTGTTATACGCAGGCTTTCTAGCGAGGAAAAGTTAAGTCGTTGCTTGTTGTGTATATTGTTTGTAACTGGCTGATCATTGACTAATAATTTCTTTTTTAATGCGATAAAGATTGCGCTTATTGATGTTTTTATATTTAATTTCAAACTTGTTAAAAAAAATTAGTAATGGTGTAAATTGCCTCCATGGCGCAGTTGGTTAGACGCCGGCTGTGAAACGTGAGGCCGAGGGTTCGATCTCCGCACCGAGACAAATATTTGTGTGATCCACAGGTATTTGTTACGGGTCTGGGTATTTGTTAGACCGAAAAGTCTCGTAGTTCCTGATACCCACGACACAAGACTAGATCTTAATGTGGGGTCAGGACTATGTATGTGACTGTTGGATGTATTATTTATTATTTATAATATGTTAGTTATACCTGACATTAAAAAATGCGGTGACAAAATAGTTAAATATTTTTTTATCTAAACCAAACACACCTTATTTTCAAAGGATTTTATGTTGTGTATTAGGACAATAAAGATCATTTCACAATAACAAAGGTTGACGTACTTATGTATTTGTTCCAGAACTCTAGTGGCAGCGAACCGCGGTCGCGCAGCGCGACTCCTGACTCGTTGGACTCGCTGCCCAGCGCCGGCTCCGGCAGCCCGCCCACCGAGTGGGCCGACGCCGCCACACCACCGGACTTCGTGTAAGCAACAACTTTCGCAATCAATAACTTAGGGCTTGGATTAAAGCTTTATTAGTCTCGTTCACCACCTCCATGGGATGTTTGGTTGAGGACTTGGGTTCGGTCCCCGCACAAAGACAAAAGCTTGTTTTGTCCATAAACATTGTATCCGGATGTGGTGAAACCAATAATTTTCACGTTGTTTCTGATATTTTATAGTGCCGCATGCATAGCGTACTCTACTGTGGGTTGTTATGAACTGATACAGTACAATGATTAAATATTATGTTTGCTCTTATAGCGACAGTTTCCCCCCGGGCAGCGGTGCGCACACGCCGCTAGCGCGCACGCCGTCCGCGCCGGCCGCGCCGCGCCGCGCGCGCCTGTCCCCGCCCGCGCATGCGCACTCGCCACCGCTGCCCATGCACGAGCTCTTCAAACCCAACGACCTGCACTGGGCAGATATCGCCACCAATACCGGTCAGTAATAGTTACCATCGTAACATATAGAGAAGTTCCTGCTAGCATCCGTCTATGACATAATGACGTCAAACATCGATAAAATTTCCGCACTTCTACAGAAATATACAGGAGTATTAAATATCAGCTACGAGATTTTAGTAAATATTGCTACTCATTTCCTCCTTCTAATTCTGTGTTCTTCTGTCGTTTAGTGAATAAGCATCAAACAATGCGGCCGGCCGAAAACTAGCTATTACGCAGTATTTCCAATATTAAAGAAATATATCGTTAACAAATGTGACGATTTGATTACAGAGGGTATCGAGCTACTGGGCTACCAAAGATACGGGACCGTGCAGGGGCCGAGGATAGGCAAAGAGCGCATCAACGGAACCATACTCAAGGATGACCCCTTCGTGTGAGTAGCAGGTTCTTTTCTCATCCCTTCACATATTTGCTGTCTGTTTTGGTCCTTCTCCATAAAAACACTGAACAGACTACAATAATATGGAGCTAAGTACCGAAATAATTCGGTTTTTTTTAAACTTTACATTTCCTATCAATGAAACAAACTTAAAAATAATTCATGATTTTAACAAAAGATCAAAAATCAATTAGTCAACTTTTGCGTAGGTCCATTTCCGCGCTTTTCTCAATAGAGATTGTATATGGCGGCATCTAGCGGCACATTATGGAACTATCACTTTAAATGTAACATCTTATTTCCAGTAACAAGCACGCGGTGGTGTCCCGCGCTAAGAGCGCAGCGTCCGCGCAGCAGCCGCTCAGCTTCGAACACAAGTTCAACCTCGACCGGCAGATGCTCGACCATGATGAGGTACACCCGGTCTTTATCAATATCACGTAGCATAAATAACCCTTTCAAAGATCCCTCAATTTATCTTTTAGAAACTGCTTGTGATCAAGTTCTTATTATTATTAATGAAACGAAGCTTTCTTGTATGCATATGTAAGGAATTAAAAAAAAATTTATTAAGTACTTCAGGTGTATATTAAAGTGATTTTTGGAAATCTTCATTATACTGCGGGGAGACGGGCTACTTTCTTGTTCAAATAAAGACGCGGAGCCTCTTGCATTGATTTAATTTTACTAAGCAAACAGGTAGTACAACAAAACTAAGTACTCGATATATATAATACGACGTCTTTTCAGTTTATCATAATCCGTATTAATTCTATCCATCAGGAATGGCCAGAAGTAGAGAGCAGCGTGGATATCGAGTCTATCGGCGAGCCGCAGCTGAAGCGCCTGCAGCCGCTGCTGTGGCTCGAGCTCACGGCACTCTTCGACAAGTTCTCGCTGCCCTTCCACAAGAGGAAACCGCCCAAGAAGAAAAGGAAAGAAGGTACTATTGGATTGCTAAGCTTAAGGACGATTGTCTACCGGTAGTAAATTAGAGAGCACATGTAAACCCGTTGAGATAACTTTCAAATAACGAAAAAAAGGCTGCTTAATCAACGCCAATAATCAAGGCTTCGTGGATAGATACTTATTAAAATATTAATTGCTGCCACTAACACCAACTACTATGCAGTTTTCTTAAAAGTTTTATCAACGGTATTTTTTGAGTATGAAATATTTTACAATATCAAAGATACGTAACGTCGGTTACATATATGTTCCTTTGCTAAACAAGGATATTATTTCCAAATTAGACAGAGTAAAGCTATAATCTACCACTCCTAATGCAGATTGGAAACTTCACCTGCTTTCTAAGTCCTAAAAACTAGTATACTCCAATAATGTTTATTTGAATGATGTGTTGTCCAGAGGGCGCTGTGTTCGGCGTGTCCCTGGAGACGCTGGTGCGCAAGGACATGATCCTGTGGGAGGAGACGTGGAGCTGCGTGCCCAGCGTGCTGCGCGCGCTCGCCGCCGCGCTCGCCACGCGCACGCACGACGAGGGACTCTTCCGCGTCTCCGGGAACAAGCAGAAGGTACCTACTTACTACTTCGTCATAGTAGCTCGGCAAAATCACAATAATCTCTTAAAAATGGAGTGAAAAGGTGTTTAAAGGGTCAGCAACGTGCCGAGGGATACCTCTGCTGTTGTAGACGTCTATAGTCTGTAGTCACTGCTTATCATCAGCAGGCCGTAGGCTTGTTTGCCATCTTAGTGGTGTAAAAAAAGCGCTGTTCAACCCTAATAGGTTATCAGTGGTCTCAATACGATTGATGCAATGTGAACACTCTGTTTTAAAATGTTTATAGATGTCATGAAATGAGGATTCTTTTTGTCTCCTCAATTAATTTCTTAGCACTTAGTAGAGTAACACATTATTAGACGAAACAGAAGATTATTTTCATTCATCCGTAAGTACCGTCCACAAGGTTAAAAAAAGTCAATTAAAAATAAACTTTATTTTCAAATGCAATAAAGTATAATTCCTCTTCCAGGTGGCGGAGCTATGTCAGCTGATCGAGCGGCAGTGGTACTCGGAGCGCGGCGCGGTGGAGCGCGCGCTGGCCACGGCGAAGGGTCACGACCTGGCTGCCGTGTACAAGCGCCTGCTTCGAGCCCTGCCGCAGCCAATGCTCACACAGGAGCTCATGAGGCTCTTCTACCATACTTATGGTCAGTATTCATGAGGATAAAAGGCAATGGTTTCGAGAGTTGGTAAGCGATAGGTGGTACAGACAGCCTGTAAAATAAATTCGTGGATCTTCAAGACATTATGCGGTTGATAATTTTTCTCTAAAACTTTTTGATCTCAAAATGTGGTTTAACTGAGATAAATACTACCCAATTTTCATATTTCCTGCTTTTTTATCGAATACAATTTTTTAGTATCCCGAAATCCGGCTCGAAGGACCAAAAACTTCTTACCAACCTTCCTATTTTTTCATCATAAAATATTTCCCCACAGCCCTGAACGGCTCGACCCAGGGCAGAGCGCTGAACCTGCTGATCCTGCTGCTGCCGCCGGAGCAGCGCGCCACGCTGCGCGAGCTGCTGCGCCTGGCCAACGAGGTCGTGGCGCGCTCCCACACCAACAAGATGACCGAGCACAACGTCGCCATGATCATCGCGCCTACGCTCTTCCCGCCCAGGTACTTACTTATCTACACATATTATGTGTGTTTGATCGATGTCTGTACATGAAAAAGAACGAAAAGATATTTGTTTTCTCCCTTTAGTGCTACTTTTTAAAAATTTAATTACATTTATGTATCGTGCAGAATCCATAAAACAAAATGACTTTCTGTAGTAGATAGTAAATACGCGATGCTTCATTTCATGTACACAGCTGTACTTTAATCCTCAGGTAACTTAATGAGATCTTTATTATTCTCTTCCAGCCTTCTGATCAAGCCATCAGATAGCTTGGAGACTCAGCTAGCTACGGCGGCCAACAGCTGTCACGTGACGGAAGCCATGATGCGGTGGTGCGAACAACTCTGGATCGTGCCCAACTCCCTACTCGCCGCCGCGCAGAGGAAACTCCCCCAGCATCGACGGAACCAGCACACCTGAGGCGATGGCGCACCAACTAGAGGCTCAGTGTGAACTTGACCTTGATACCTAAGGTCAAGGTTACTGTTGAAAAACTGCAGTAGTGATTTTAACGGTTGAGAACTTTTGAGTTTAAGTGTAAAAACTGCAGCGTGCAGTTCACGGATAACCGTGTTAAGGCGGCCTTGACTCTGAAAGGTCAAGGGCACTTGTCAAATATCAGAGTACGCGATTATAATCCCTATGGATAAATAACTATTGTGCACATGAGTGTTACGATAGGAACGCTCTGCAGCAGTGATCTATGAACAAGTCAAGGTCAAATGTAAAATTAATTTTCTTTAATTACGGTCAGTTATAGACCAATTATATTAAGAAGCTGCATTGAAACGCAGTAGAGTCAAGGTCAGTGGCTTATGTATTGCAAACTGCAAGGTGCTCACTTAAGTATTACACTAGGTAATTATATATCCAATGAATATATTATGTATGTCAGTCATATTGTGCTGTGCTTGTAATTTTTATTTCCGAACAATATTATACGAGTGATATGATAATTTTAATTCTAATAACCCGTCTTTATAATGTAGATTATATTTAATTGTGAATGAGATGCCAAATAATCATATTATTATTTAGTTTGTACTTCATCTGTAATTCCAGTTAGAGGCTACGCCTTAAAATTATTACGCAGAATGTATGCGGTGCCATTAATTATTTGGATTTTTGTTACTTTATGTGGGTTTTGAAGAACAGTATACAGACAGGAGGACAGTGGATATAAGGAAGAAACAATGTTGAATAACTTCTTTCTGCTGTATGGAATTTTGTAAAATTCAAAAAAGTTTTTGGATAAATAAAAGTCAATATACACTGCATTGTCAAAATATGAAAACTAATTAATTATATTATAAAAACGAGATTTAACATTTTTTTCTTCGAAACCCATGCAATTAATGGTTGTAACATGGTGCCTTAAGTTGATATTTGTGGATCATAAATTTGTACATACCTACACGCGATACCGTCGGCTCTGTAAAATTTATTACCAATACCACTAGACAAGCAAAGACTGACTTGGTGTATTATTATAAAGTAACAATGATATTTTAGGAATATTTACTTGCGAAATTAATAAACTGTATACTATAACGAGACTTTTTATTTCACTCCATTCCTATAAAACTTACTATATGGCCCGAAACATGTGACTCCCCATAAAAAAATTATCTCCTTCATCTTAGCAATTCTTGTTGCAACGCTGATATATCTACATATAAGGATTTCATGAATTTAAGGAAATAAAATTTACTAAGTTTTTCGTAAAGATGTTATTTCCCATACAAAACATTGCGTCCACCGTATTCTTTTTAATCGTGCCTTTTTATTTCAACCAATGTTTAGTCGTGAAAACGTAACAATCTCTTTCACATTCAAAATTTTAGTATAAATTATAAGCATTAACAAATACCAATACACCCACCATACAGTAGGCATGATTAATGTAGGTAGGTATTCGTCAAATAATGAACACTGAATAATTGCTAAATATTGTCATTAAAGTACTCACTTAGGTGGGTATACTAAAAAACATGTAGGTAATCTTCTTTCGTCTATGCTGCCCTAGTACTTTTTACATCAAAACATAGAGGACACATGGCACGAGCCACCTGGCAATGTTTTGTAGAAAAATCGTAGCAAACCAGAATTAGTACTAGGAGAGCATAGATGAAAGGAGATTAGCTACAAACTTCATTAGGCTATAGGACAAAATATGACAAATTGTAAAATTTTACACAGGTGAAAACACCTTCGAAATACCAGGAACACATGAATTTGAAGGAGATACTTTTATTCACAATGCAAAGCCAGCTTCCTATTGGCTACACTGGATGCTCCTACCACGTTTAAGCCACGCCCACCAACTACGAAGGCCCAATCAGCGTCTCCTTATTGTTACGTCACTTCATTGATAATAATGTTCTAGGTACTAGTGGTTTGATATTTTGTTTTAAACTACCCTCGGTTTTCTTTTTTTTAATTTATTAAATATAGATGCGGTGAATGATAGGCCAATATAAGAAATTGTGATAAACCCAAATTTTAACTTTAACTAATTCATTTTAAACTAAACAGAAGTATAGCTCATCAATTAGGTGCGTACCTAAGTACATACACAGTTTTTTTAAATCTAATTGTGAGTGTTCTTGTATTATTTTGAATACCGTCCTACGTAAAAATAATTAGTGACCTTGTGTCCATAAAAACATCCTATAACAAAGCATTTTTGCGTAATAACGCAATATGCTTCTAGTGGTTAACTAGGTACCCTAATACCTTTTTTCTTTACGTTATTACGTCATATTGCGTCATGTCTTTGTATAAAGTTAAAGTGCGTGTGAATTGACAATCAATTTAAAGACGACGCTATTTAATTCCATAACGTTTTTGTGTGCAAAATGATTATTTTTCAAAAGAAGATTCAAAGGACAGTTTCTTTCTTCCTGATATTATCCTTGGCGCATCATGATTTACTTACCTTTTCATCAAAATCATATGATTTTACGATGGGCTATCTGCTGATACGATATATTTCAAGGAAATTCGAATAAAAGGCACATAAAAGAAAGTGATATCAAAATATTAATTTAATACACTTTTTCTTACATCTCGCATCACTTTAACAATCGAACAAACCAAACACTCAAATACAATTCTTAACTCTATCACTTAGTATTTAAAGTTCTTAATCAAGTACACAGCTTCATTGTCCGCACCACAGAGGATCCTGCCTTTGTCACAGTGCAAGGTGTTGATAGCTTTATGAAGTTTTGGCATTAAAGAATTCACCATCATTGTATTTTTATCGTCTAAAGATAGCCATGCCAGCTGACCATCAGGTCCTTTGGAACTCTTGGTCATAGCTTCCATATTCCAGTCCCATATTTCTCCAGACACTGAGGATGTCAGGAGTTTGTTAGGATTTTCTGGTTGGAATTGCATTTCAGTAACTCCTGCTGAATGAGCATTTAGCAGGGATGTGGGGAATGTGTTGACTCTAAGATCCCAGACAGCTAGAGACCCAGATTCGCTTCCTGCGAGGATGATGTGAGGTTGTGTTGGGTGGTTGATGATGCAGGTGGCTGCTAGCTCATCTCCAGCGAGAAGGAATGATGCCGTTGGTTTATTATCTGGTGATCTTAGGTCCCATATCTTCATATGGCCTCGTAGGTTACCTGTGATGATCTAAAAAATAATAATCATGAAGCATTTGTAAAATAATTATAATTTGGTTGTGTTAGATGTGGAGGTAGCCCGTGCCCAGCAGCGGGTCTTACTGTTATTATTATGACAGTAGTAAGATATTAATATTCAGCTATATTAGTATGGAAATTAAGTTATCTAGACCCACTATATTTTTAATACATGTTTTATTTTATATATGTGTGCTGTCTTATGTAGTTGGTGTTTGGTATATTTCAGATAACTACAACACTATAAACACCGGGCAATAGTAAATACTACAAACAGCTAAAATACCGATCACCACGCCATTTTTATTCCTCTTTCTTGCCCTACTTTGACATTGGCAAAATCATCGAATGCCGATGGAGCCATACAACTTTTAAAAGAAGAAGAAGAAGAAGAAGTTATCTAGACTAAAGTTAAGACTGCCTTGGTGGCGTAGTTGTATTATGGTACAGTTACAAAGCTGAGGTCTCAAGTTTGAGTCCCGGGTCAGGCACAGTGATATTGGATTTTTCTATTCATTATCAGGCCGAAGTCAGGAATTTGTGCCTGATATGGCGATAGGCTCGCCCCCTATCACATCGTGGGACTGAACATACAAGGCGAAATGTGGGTGTCCTGGTAGCGTACTAAAGTTCTTTTCTTCTACCCATATCAACCTTTGATAAAAAAAAATAGTTTCAAGGTAAAGCTAAATTAAGTCAAAAATTTAACACTCAATTATTCTCCTATAAAATTTCAGTATTTATACTATTAGAATGGGCATAGTTGATTATCTTTATATAGTCTTAGTATTGATAAGAAATACAAAATAATTAGATAACTTGTTAGCAAACTCACTTCATTGTGTTTTATAAAGCAAACAGAGTGCAAAGAGCAACTGTCTGCTCCGTTGATAGAGCGAGTCACATCCGCTCGCCTACTGTTCAAGATGTGAATGTTACCATCTTCACCAATGCTCACTATGTCACCTTCCAATGTGTCGAGAGATGTGCACGAACATTCTGTTTCACTAAAATAAATATATAAGGCATTATTAAATGGTTAATATGTGATTTCACAAGTACAATAGAGGTTTAATACAAAAACTCTAGTTTAAGATAATATTTAGAATCATGCCTATACATATGTATATCTAGTCGGGTCATTTATTTATTTAAAAATCTTAGACATGTTGCCTGTGACTGGAATGTGTGCCTTGCTTGAGTGAAAAGATCAGCACCAATCACATTTGTAATGAAAATAAGCTAGGCGAACCAAGGGTGGTACTAGTCAGAAGGCGTATTTCAAATACAATAATTTTATATTACCCATAGTTATGCAGTTTTTTCCAATGACACACTTCTCGAAGTGGTGAAGTTTTGTCGTACATGCTGACTTCGAGGACTTTTACATCTCCGTTAGATATTGACACGGCTATTTTGTTTTTGTCTGTGAACTTAATCTGTGTGACGTCACCGTCCACGGGATATTCTGACAGGACCTGCGGGTATTCAACTTCTTCATCTTCGTGAGGACTCTCAAACGCCCAAACTTTTATTGAATTCTCGTCATCATCCCAACTTCCAGTGAAAAAACATTTTGTATCAACATAATCTTCGGGGATCCATCTAACTCTACTAACTTTCTGGGAAACGAATGTACCTTGTACGTCTAGCGGCATGCTTGCGGCGAGTTTTAGCTTTCTTTACTAATAAAATTAGTAATAAAAATTGTAAGCTTGTACTGCTTTACTGAAATCAAAAATCCCGATTTATGAATTGACATAACGGTTTACGAGGTTATAAATTTCTTTACACGCAAATAAAATTTAGTTTTCTATGAATTATATTATTATAATATTAAAATGTTAATGTGTATTCACATGGATTATAAATCTATTACTAAAATACTAAGAACCTACTAAATTTGACCAACATATTAGAGGCTTGATAATCAAAACAAAATAATTTAATTCGAGTTTAAAAAGCAAAACGGAACGTTTAACGTGGGTGCGTTTAGAATCAAGATTTGTTGTCGTGTTTAACGGTCTGTGATATTATTTTTTTAAATAAGAAATACCTAAAACTACATAGTTTATTTAATAGTAATAATTTATTATATTATAGCAATATATACAATAATTTAAAGTATATCCTTATGTGGTTACAGTATACAACAGTACTCATACCTATTTAATTAAAACAAGGTTTTCGAGCATAGTTTTCGAGTTTTTATCTTAATAATAATTAATAATTATGTCTGTGATTATGTCCAACTTTGTTTATGTGTCAAACTCGTAACTTGGTTACAAGTGTTTACTGATTATAATTTATATTAAATACCATTTAAACTAACAGCAATATGGTTCGGGAGGGAATTCTCTCACCGGCCCAATCTGGAGAGTATATCGCGCAGCACGCCAGCCATGTAAAAATACACGAAGAAGGTCTTATTAAACTATCTGAAGAGGTAGGCTTAGTCATTTATGACTTGCACTTGCGATATCCAATTTCTATTAATTCAGAAGTATTTGTAGACGAATTTGTATATGTGTACTAATTATTTAATGTATTTATCACTATAACTGAATTAAAATGGTGAGCCTTTGATGAACCTTTTTTAAGACTATAATAATGAGAAATCGAAAAGGATCTAATAATTATAAATAGTGTATTCTTTTACAGATTATAAAGTCATGTTCATTAAACAAGCTGCAGATTCCAGACACAGGAACAAACATTATTCGCCCCAACAAGGATGATAAGCATGCTGTAGACTGGGTCTTTGTAGCTGATGCTTTAAACTTCTGCTTTTGGTCATATACTGGTGCGGAGAAGTGGACAGTGGATGGACAGTCTGGTTACTATGCTTTAGAAGCTGCTCTGAGTAGAGCAATCAAGGTACATCTGAAGTAAATACATCATAATATCACAATTATATAACTTTTTTAACATGTTCAATTATAAACCACAATATTCTTTTTATTGTAAATTATTTTTTTGACCAAAATTTTCATGTTGAATTTTCTCAGTTTGACAATTGGTATAAAGTATAGAAATAAGTCAACCACATTTCTGTGACAATCACAATACTCTGGTCTACTTTTAAAAGTATAAAACTTGTAAAATTATATTTTGCCTTTTCAGGAAGGTGTTGACATCACAAACCCGGAATATTACTCCAAAATTACCGAAGAACAGTTACAGCACATAATGAGAAGCGACAATAACACTCAAATGCCACTATTCAAAGAACGAATAAACATACTCCATGAAGTAGGAAAGATTCTACTAGAAAAATACAACGGTACTTTTGTAACATGCTTGAATAAAGTGAATAAATCTGCAAAAAGGTTATTACAGATTGTAGTAGAGAATTTCCCTTCATTTAGGGATGAAGTTGTTTATGATAATCAGAAGGTTTCGTTGTACAAACGAGCACAGATCTTGGTAGCTGATTTGTGGAGTTTCTTTGATGGTTCTGGTTTGGGGGAGTTTAATGATATTGATTGTATCACTATGTTTGCTGATTATCGAGTGCCTCAAGTGTTGGTGTATTTCGGTGTATTGAGTTATAGTGATGAGCTGATGGAGAAGTTGAAGAATGGTATGTATTTATGCTTGTTTATAATATTTTAATAGTGGTCATATTTTTGACTGCCTCGGTGGCGTAGTTGTATTACGGTACGGTTACAAAGCTGAGGTCTCGGGTTCGAATCCCGGGTCGGGCAAAGTGATATTGGATTTTTCTATTCATTATCAGCCCGGAGTCAGGAATTTGTGCCCGATATGGCGATAGGCTCGCCCCCTATCACATCGTGGGACGGAAAATACAAGGCGAAATGTGGGTGTCCTAGTGGCGCCTCTGCCTACCCCTTCGGGAAAAAGGCGTGAGTTTATGTATGTATGTATGTCATATTTTCAAAATTTATTTGCTAACATACTACATTATTGCCCCTTTATCACTTCTAGAATTTTAGTTGCAGGTTATAACTTACCTTTACAGTTATAGATGGTTATCTGATAAAAGTTATCCTATGTCATTAAATGCATATTGGCTCCAATAGGTCCCCTCTATAAATATTGAATGGACTTTGGAGTTCAGTAATGACAATTCTTTTTCTAATAAAGTTCTCAAAATATATTTTTCCAGATGAGCTTTTACCAAGTGGTTCTGTAGAAGAAGTGGAGATCCGTGGCTGCTCTGTCCATGCAGTAGAACTTCTCAAGAAGAAAATAAAAGAAGAACTGGAAAAGAATCAACAAGATGTAGAAGTTCCTAATTCTAGTCTAATAGATTATTATCTGTGGTGCTACAGACGGAAATACTCTAATGACATGGAAAGTGTACCATTCCACAAAACATTTGGAATATATTACTAAAGTATTAACAGTTAATAACAGTATTTTTATTCAAATGTTTAATATTTTTTTAAATAAAATCGTAAGGCGTCAAAAGTAGATCTATATCTAAGCCCATTGATAACTTTTTGTGTTTCTATTATTTTAATGACAAGCCAAACTGAATTTATACTTATTTTGAAATTGTTTTGAATTTGTGAGTTTGCGTGACAGAGTGCGGAATAGCGTGGTGATGAAAACTTGTGGAGTGAAAGAGGATGTAGTGACAAGAATTGACAAAGGCATGTTACGATGGTTTGGTCATGTAGAGAGGATGGATGAAAGGAGAATAACTAAGCAAATATACAAGGCGAGTGTGGATGGAAGAGTCGGTAGGGGTCGACCTCATCGAACTTACACCATCCAAATCGGTGATATCCTCAAGAAGGGTCAGGTCAAAAGTACCCTGAACCGACGAGAATGCATGAAGAGAATGATGAAAGTGGATGAAGCGAAAGTTGTATGTCAGGATCGAGCAAAGTGGCGATCCATAGTCTCTGCCTACCCCTATGGGATACAGGCGTGATGATTATGTATGTATGTATTGAAATTGTTATCAATTATTCTTACGTACTTTATCAAAACAAAAAGTCAATGTATTGGCAACTGAAAATGAATCATTCGACTTTTCTTGTTTGTCTCTTCCAAGTATGATAACTTCTGTTAATTTTATACGCATTTTCGACCATATTATCTTAGATATTTGACTGTCCTGCTGGATTATGTTGGACCTGTAAATAAATGACTGGTTGTGATTTAAACATATCATGATACATCTAGTATATTTCTATAATTGTATATCAGTATTTATAGATGTTTATATTATACAATGTATTCAATATAGATTTCGTTTTATTTCTATTTACACTCGAGAGTATACCTACTAGCAATTTCATTATTTCATGGTACTACCATTTGCTATATTCATACACCTAATAATGAGATTGCTTAAATTGGTTATAACACCTCCTTTAGCTAATGACTTAATTACTATAGTTTTAAAAATATATTAAAGTGCATGTTCATAACAATTACTTCTTTAAGTTTCATAATCGTAGAAAGGGTAAGGCTTCTACGAAGCAAGGTTTACTTTTAAAATGTTTATTTGCAACAATCAGATTAAGAATAAAATTCAGAAAGGCATCATAGAAGGGGAAAGTGCACTTACAAACTTCACAATTGTATTGCAAACTCGGCGAATGGAAGTACGTATGTATACAGGGTATATCAAGACTGCGACCGAAAACGAAGCCGGGTGGTAGTTTTAGTGGTTACAGACATAATGCAAATAAAAATTTCGCAAAATAAGCGACAGATTTTTTTTTGCAATTTTTTGAAAATCATTGTTTTTGGGTAGCAAATACCTAGTTATTGCGAAAATAGTAATTGAAATCCTATCGTACCATTGCGTCTTAAAAAATAAAAAGGTGTCCATCGTTATTTTAGGAAAACTATGTATTTTTATCACCCAAATACGATAAGTAAAAAATGACCAAAAAAAATTTGACGATTTTTTTTGCGAAATTTTTCATTGCATTGTGTCTGAAGTCACTAATACTACCACCTGGCTTCGTTTTCGGTCGCGGTCTTGATATACCCTGTATACATACCTACCATAGAGTAACTTGAAATATAGGATAGTTGGTATACATAGAGTTGAATACAACAGCGGGTGTTAATTATTTCAACTAAATACGGCATGTAATACACTGTATCTTATCAACTCAGTGACACTGTATCTTTGACAGCCTCCGTGGCGCTGTTGGTTAGACGCCGCCTGTGAAACGAGAGGCCGCGGGTTCGATCCCCGCACCGAAACAAATATTTGTGTGATCCACAGGTATTTGTTTCGGGTCTGGGTGTTTGTGAGACCGAAAAGTCTCTCGTAGCTTCTGATACCCACGACACAAGACTCGATCTTAGTGTGGGGTCAGGACTATGTATGTGACTGTTGGGTGTATTTATTTATTAACTCACCAAAGTTCTTTTCCCAAAGGAAGATCCTCGCACTGGCGTCTGACGCGGATGGTTGTCTATTGTAGGCCCGAAATTTTGCACAAGTGTCCACAACATGATTAAAATCAGCAACAGAGCACGAGTTATGCTTTCGGATCGGATACTTGTATTAAACTGTCCGAAAAATATGACAGAAAAAATATAAGAAAACAAGAAACTACCCTCCATTGGATTATACAACAAAAATAACATGGAAAGGGAAGTATGATGGTATCATACATTGAGAACGTCTCAATTTTTTTTTTTTTCATTATATTTTCGGGTCTGCTTTAGTGTCATCGCTGAAGTATTGACTCGGAACAATCGACTCAATACTTCAATACGGATACAGGATATCCTCTAAACAGATAACAGTTTACAATATTAAAGTTGTTTTCTTAAAAAGATCCGTCGTCAAGTAGCACTTAAATATTAATTCCAAATAATCTAAAAAAATAACTAAATCCAGCCAAAAGTCACATACAAAGTTCTGATCCCAAATTAAAATACAAGTTTTATGTCGTGAGTTTATGGAACTACGAGTTTTTGGTGTCACAAACACTCAGACCCGAAACCAATACTACCCTTGGATCACACTTGAACATTTACCGAAGGAATCGAACCCATGCCCGCTCGTTTCTCACCATGCGTCAACGAATTGAGCCATTGAGGTTGTCAAAAAACATTTTGTGTTGGTTAGTATAGGACATGTGACAAGTTGTTTAAAAAAACCAAAATAATTATTACATGTACTCGTTTATTCATAGTAAAAACGACACCCTTATCCGCAATATAATTTCAGATTTGTATGCGTTTATAATTCAATTTTATCACATTGATACAGTGGTCCCCTGGGGTATAAATTATTGCACATCCTACGATATGACTATCTTATATTAAATTAATAATGTATGGAGTGTATGAAAATTCACAAAGATCAATAAATACGGGTTGACAATAATTTAAAATTACTACCGCCCGAATACTCAACCGCCACTTAAATATGTTAACTTGTTGTACTTAACTACGAAAGTCGCGCTTAAATGTTCTGAGTAAGTGAGACGTGGGTAGTTAAGTACAACTTAATATTTAAATGGCGTTAGAGTATTCGGGCGTAAATGTCACGAAAAATCTCAATAAAATTTTACTTTTTTGATGGGTTACGTTTACCATGAAATCACGAGAACTTTCTACACTCCATACACGATACACAATCACTAATGACGTAAGAATCCACAGTTATAGAATTATTTACAACTTTGGCATTAGCTACAATGAATTCTTAAATGAAAAATACACCGATACAAAGATTACAAAATGGCACTACATATTTACACCGTAACCTATAAGGGGTTGAATTGTATTGAAGATTATAATTTATTCCAATTTGAATTTATCAAAAGTTTTATATTTAACATAAAAATATATACATTTTTCAAGTTTAAAAGTGGCATTAATTAATTTTATTGTGACAATATTGCATTACTGGAAAGTGGAAACATATAGATATATTAATCATTTATTTCATTACGATATAAATTAACCAATCTCCACCCCATATTACCATCCATAGATCTAAAACTATAAATTATTTTCCATAATACATCGCACCGACAGTATTCTGTGTTCCGACTACACGACTTGTTAGTTCTAACAAGTTGTAGTCGAATTACTGTATTATATCAACTTAAATAATCACAACACTTACCAAATCTCAGAAATGCTGTATGCAAACAGTTTATCGACTTTCTGAAACTTGATAAGTTTTCATAAGCGGTGTGGGAAAAGTTTTTGATCGATCACTTTTAATAAGTTGTTATCTTTCACCTCCTGCTACACTGACAAACGATGCTATGGCATGCGACATAGTTTATCCGGGAATAACTATATATTTAAAAGAATCGATTCCAAATTGGGTTACCCTTTCTATCCTCAGTTCAAAGAAATATCCTCAAGTAGTGAAATTCTGTCAATATTTTAGACATTGGTCAGCAATGTAGTTATTTTCCAAAATACTGATCGTTTCTTCAATAACAAGCCATTATTTTAGTACTCAGCAACTAGATAATAGTAAATTCTACGAATTCTACTTATGTAGTGGATTTTCAAGTACCAAAATCGAAATTAGGCTATCATGTTTCTCGTAATAAGTTCGATTTTATCAATTTTATCAGATAACACGATTGTGTAATGAATAAAATACAGGTATGTCATCGAATTTCTTAATAATCTGTGATTCATGGACTATAAATACATATTTTCAATAATATTTACGTATGAGTTTATTTTGAACATAGACGTTATGCATCGCAAGTTGTTATTTCCGCTGCCGGATTTTCGCATTCCAGTGTAGCTTAGGCTAGTTCCTTCATTTACTATTACTGAATTTATTTTTTAGACTTTCGAAAAACGCTAATTTTGATTTGATTGTACCGGGTTCTGGTAGCGGACTCTCTGGTCTTCCGGACTCCTTGGAAACCTCTTCGATACCCTCGGGTATCTCCTTAGATCCTCCAGGAATAGTGAGTGGCGTGGCCATGGACATTTTGAGTTCTTCTCTAAATTCTCTGGAGATACTCCTGGCTGTGAGGCTGTGCATGTAGACTGACTTGCTGGCTGGCTTGTCTAAGTCGTTGAGGATGTTCTCTTTGCTCCTACGCCGTTTGGAGTAAGGTTGCGGGACCTGGAGACATATCAGTCTTAATTTAATTGGCGTAGTTGTATTACGGTACGGTTACAAAACTTGAGGTCGCGGGTTCGAGTCCCGGGTCGGGCAAAGTGATATTGGATTTTTCTATTCATTATCAGCCCGGAGTCAGGAATTTGTGCCCGATATGGCGATAGGCTCGCCCCCTATCACATCGTGGGGCGGAACATACAAGGCGAAATGTGGGTGTCCTGGTGGCGCCTCTGCCTACCCCTTCGGGGGTAAAGGCGTGAGTTTATGTATGTTATCGATATCGGTTTTCATTTTTCGGGAATATTTAAGAAGTTACTGAATCACGCAATTTTTGTCACATCTTTTGCAATAGACAGCTATGTGTTTGTAACTTTCGCGTGTTAAAATATCAATATATTTGGAAATACCGAATAATAATAGATTAACTGACATCCCATACACTCAAGATAATTTACATGAAGCAGCAATTTTGTCGCTATCTAAACAATTTCCCCTTGCTATCATCCAATATTACTACATCGTTATATCAAGCCCGAACACCTAAATCAATTTGGAATTTGTTATTTAAAAAAAGATAAATTGTTTATTTTCTGGAATAGTTTTTTTCTAGAATAAAAAAAAATGAATTTTTAAACCTATAATCTTTTTTAAACGATTTCATTTAGTTCACCTGAAACGTAGAAACGAAACAAATTAAGTATTATGAAATAAATCCGCTAATTCTATGTCAATGAACGAAATAACGAGTAAATTTATTTCTAATAAACATACTTTGACTGGTTCATGTAGGTTCTCCATGCTCACAAATTTCTTGGCCAGCTCCTTCACTTTGGGCAGATGCGGCAGCACGTCATCGAGTTCGCTGGACACGAGCCTCGCCTCGTTCGTCAGTGCGTCCTCTTCGGCATCCTGCGTGGGACTGGGACTGTCGGAAATTTCTCTAAAGATGTTCTTATCGTCAGTATCGTTGTTGTCACTCCCGTCAGCCTCATATCTCTCTGATAGCTTATCTTCTGGTTTGCATTTGACAATCTCGCCGGTCTGCACGTTGTAGATTTTAATTGAGTCTTCTAAACTACTGGAGCTTATGTACGAGTTGTCTACACTGATTGGCGACTTGAGTTCCTCGTTTTTCTCACTTTCGCAATCATTGTTTGCTGTGTAAGCCGACTGCAGTATTTCTTCGAATTGTTTATCTGTGTCGTCATCGACGATGGCCGGTTTTGCAGAGAATAACATTTGTTCATTAGCGTCTTCATATTCAATCATTATGTCGTTGTGGTTATTCAATAAGGTTACAGAATCCATTGGACGATCTTTGGCGAATTTCGTGTACTGCTGGTTCGTTGCGATCATGTGGAACTGTTTTATAAGTAATCCCTGAAAATGTAACAGAATTGTGATAAACCGTATCACATTCTTATTGCATGCACTAATAGTAAACGCAATAAGAATTTGATTTTATTATTCCATAAAACAATGTGCTTGCATTTTTCTAAAAGCCCCAGATTGTGCTACATTCTACTTTTTCTACTTAAGAATTACGTGTTAGTAAGAGCTAAGAAATCATAGGTTTTCATGCATAGAGTGTGAGTATTCTAAAATATTTAACGTGCGTTAATAACAATATTGTTACGTGATTACATAGGTTATTTGACTACTGATTAGTAAACATTTAATACGTAAAGTAAAGAGAAATGGAAGTTCGTGAGTTGCCGATGTTAATATGTTTTGTACCTATGATGTTCGGAAAGTGATCTCTGCGTAAGTTAGTCGAGTGACAAGCGCTGCGATGCTGTTAGTCATAATCTCCAAAATCGTACAACACTCACCACACACTGCTTCGATTGTTACTGTTGTAATTATTACTGAAAATGTTTAATACGAAGTACACAAATCTATATGTGCAGCACTAGAGGTTCATTTGTATTAATATAAGTGCAAGTGCTGTTAGTCAGCGGTTCCACTGTTTAATTCAACAAAACATGCCAACTTTACACACATTCAGTATATTTTTGTGTGTAAAACGAAGATATTTTAGATATAGTGTCGTTCGGTGGATGTATGGACCTTTCACCGTATCGTTTGATCTAACCAAGAGAGTTTTGATGTTTTAACCTAGTGTTAATTCTAATGTTTGTCTTTGTCTGTTGGAGGTATGATATGGTACACAGTAAGACACACGGGGCGACGTCCTGTCGTTACTTGTCAGTAGGGTGCTGATCAGATCGAGGGTGGATAGAGACGGGGACTATTAGAAGGTGCTCAGTCACCAGAGATCGGTACGAAAGCCTTTGCTTAACCTGAGACTGCCACCGAACGCGTAAGTGAGCGGCGGGCGGCGCTTGGCGCGGCGGCACAGGTCGGCGCTGCGCAGCGTGTTGCTCCGCCTAACATTGTTGTAAGTTTCGAATAGGTCCTCGGTGATTTCGGGTTTGGTCGGTATTTTAAGTCTAACTATATCCTCGTTTTCCACATAACCGTCACCTCCATCGCACACGTTTGTATACTGTTGCCTTACGTTGGGTGCGCGACCGAGCCGTCGGTGCGGCGCATGATCATCGCCAGCGTTATCGCTAGGTCTATCGGGATTTTCGAATATGGGGTTGATGGCGAAGTTGGGGCTCGCGTTTCTGGGGCTGAGCACGGCACGGACGATATTCTGGTGAAGGGCGGAGGCCTCGAGGTCGCTCAACGAGCTGCTGGCACTTACAGGCGAGGTGAACTCTGTATCGAAATTGTCTAGGCTTGTAGACTTGTTCATTGACGATATGGAGCTCGTATCGCTGAAGGTGCCCTTTTTGAGCCCGCCTGACGAGGCCTTGGCTTCCCGTATGTAATAGTCCCTGCCGTATCTGTGCACAATAAAGCTAAAGTTAAAATATTATTAGAGCACCACTTCAAAGCATATTTTGGTTGTATTTACAAATCCTAAATATTACAATGCAAGAAAAAAAGGGGTAATGGTCGCGTGTTCTTTTGTGTAATTTTGCTAATTAACAAAGATCGTAGTATTGTTTTCAAATACAAACCGTTTGTATTGTGGAACCTCGTCTGCCAACACGTCTTTGTGTATCCTCGGGGTCGGACTGTGCGATCTCCTGTCCATTCTGTTCACGTACTCAGTGCTGTGTGTCAACGATAAGTTATGATGGTTGATTTCTCTCACTGGTGTCTCCAGGCTGTCCACTGTTTCGTTGTCTGTAACCTCTTCTGACACATTGTCTTCTATTTCCTTATTTTTAGTTATCATGTCGAAAAGAGACGATGTGCTCTTTGCAGATAATCTTTTTTTGATCGCTTCTGGTGAATACGGATTGTTTGGCATTTCAACGCAATTCAACCATTTCTTCCGCTCTCTGTAGGCTATGGAACCTGAAATGTTTTGATAATAAATAAAAATTGTTTGAAAATAAACTTTTTGAATATATGAAAGTTATGTTACCTGGTATCAAATCGTCTTGGTCATTTTCTTGTGGATAGTTGCTGTAACAATAACATGTTGTTATAGCATAATAATAATGTAAAAAAAATAGGGTGATCGTTTTATACAACGTGTAACAGAATTTAATGTAAAAGCCGAAAGTTGTAGGTTCAGAATCAGCTACTGAATCGATATCAACACTTTTTTCTATAGGTTAATTTTTTTAAAATAATTAATTAAAACTTAGTAAATAACAGACACCCTTTCCTTTAATGCACCGAACAAACGAAATTGAAACGTAACTCCAGAGTATAAGGTCTTTTCTAAATTACATAATAAACGAATACTTTAATAAATCAAATAATAAACAAATATGAACTTAATTACTTAATAACCGATGAATGCAAGAAAAGTCTTGTGTTGTCTTCGTGCCCATAATAATGTAAGTTAAAATATTTCGTTTTGTACCTCAAATAATAATGATAAGCTTACACAGTAAATAAATAATTAGTTTACAAAACTACCCGGTAATCAGTTACGTACGAAATTTGTATTTCGTTTATTGTCGGCTGCTGTGGTCGGCTGTTTCCGCCGGCGCGGCGCGGCGTTCGGGCCAGTTGCGTAGGTACTCGTGTGAATAGGCCTTGTGAACATGTGTGCGTGTCCGCGCGCGTGTGTATTATACAGTAGTGCACTATAAGATCGTAAGATGACCATGTTGCGCGCCTACATTTGGTACAACTAATTTCATAAATAAATAATATTTGTAATCTTCGGAGTACAATTTCAAACTTCTACTATGATTCCAATAATATTTTTAAGTTGGGGTGTCTGAGGTTGTGAATTAATCCTGTTACATGTTGTATAGGCCAATTAAATTTTCATAAAAATACAGAGTTACCTATGCAAAATATAAATTTATGTTTTTACATGTATTTATTTATAATACATACATTATAAATAAATACAAATATTTTCGAGTTTGTAATGCGTACAATCTACATGACTATATTAATGTGGGAGGTACTACATATATTAATATTCAAGCAATATGTGAAAAGCTTTGTGATTTTCCAACACGCTGGCAAATTTTTTTATGGAGGAAATCAATTAATTAAAATATAATATTACAGCAAGCAAGACAATAGGAAATATTTCTAAATAAATATAAAAACGACCAATACAAATAAAAATATTAAATTGCTAACTTACTCCTTAGGAGTGTCTTCAAAATGTTTCCTCCTCAAACTGTCCGCGTACCTCTGGACGGGCCGCGTCACTGTCTCCTCGTATTCTGACTCTCTTTCATGCTGGCTTAATGTGTTCGTTGATCCTAATAAACCGAAAAAATTATTATAATCCATCCCATATACGTCCCACTGCAGAGCTCAAACCTTCCATACAATCGAGAGTTTCATTGAGAAACCAAATAGTTATATTAAATTATGTGGTCAATTTATGTCCTCGAGTATATGCCTTAAAAGTTTGGTCGTTTTAGTACATCACAATGTTAAATATAACCCATTAGCATAATCGTGAAAACCTGTAATTGGCTATCTATTTCTTACTCTTTTTCTTACCTATTGTGTTGTATGTAAGCTGTTGGTTTTCCAATAAATATAAAATAAAATAAAAATAAAATAAATTTAGCAATTACTGAGCGTAACAGAGGAGTTGTAAAATTTCTGCAGTACCTACCTATTAATTAAAACAAACATTTTAATAGTGTTTTTTTCTTTCATGGCCTTCAAACAAATTGGAAGATCAGAGGAGCAAGATAATGTGCTTTCATGTATAAAAACATGTTACAAAAAGTTCTAGGAATCACGTGGCATAAGATGATTGACTCTAACGCAGACCATTATTATGTTAATTTTATTTAAAAAACACTATTGTGTATGATGTTATTTATTTTTGTCTGGTTTCCCATGCTATAATATATCTTATTACGAATTTATCAGTATCATCGTCCTAATCTTATAAAGCTTTATTATAATTCGTGCGGCCATTAAAATAGTATAATAAAAAATTGCATCCACTAATAATGAAGATTCATATTTACCTTTATCTGGGAGACTTTCAATATTTCCGTTGCAAACTTCACCATTTGTCTTGATATCGTCAGCATACCCATTCATATCTCCATTCAGACCTGTCCTATGTATTTCTTCTTTCAAAATAAATTCAGCTTTAGGCAAAGGGCCGTCGTCAATACTGAGTACTAGAATGGAATCTCCGCCATTCTGTACTTTATCAGAAGCATTAACATTAATAGTTTCTACTATAGTAACATTATTGTCATTGACTTCGTTAATCATTTTGTCCAAGGCTTTCTCGTTTTCAGTGTATTGTTTTTCAACGAGATTGTCAAATTCCTCTTCGTTTTCTATGATGGTAAGGCTGTCTGGTTCCATGTCAGAGGCGTCGTCTATTTTGGTCTTTCCTCCTATAATGTGTTTGGAGTCTAGTACTCGTTTGATGTCGCTCTTGTACTCTCCCTCTTCTTCTTCGGCATCGCTGGCGTTGTCTGACAAGTCTGTGGTGTCGTCTGCGTCGCGGTCTCCGATGAGTGCTCTGTATTCCGTGTTAGAATTTGGGACTAACATAGGCACAGGGACGGATTGCACGGTTTTGATTTTCTTCTTCTGGAACAGCCAGTTCTCTTCCCAACTGCCGTCAGCGGCTTGCAAATCGCTTCCAGATACTTCATCGAAGTCGCGGTCTTCATTTTCTGTAACTGATTTGAAAGAATAATTAACTAGGTGAGTTTAAATTGTAAAGGCAAGTGATATGTAAACCTTTTAAGACGTTACACAATGTGTGTGGTTAAAATTACGTAGGTGAATATTGCATGAGACTTTAAAAATCTAAAGAAGTTTCTTTTCTTTACAGGTGTGGCAATTTTTTCTGGACTCTTAGTAGCAAACATTTATAAGACTTAAAAAAAAACTACCTAAGTAAACACCTTGATTAGCATTACTAAAATGAGAATTGTTATAATGATAATTATTACCTGAGTGATGCACTATGTCGCCGCCGAACTCAGGGAAGGGCATGCGGCGCGGCACCTCTAGCGCCTCGTCGGTCGCCTCGCCCTCGTCCCAGTCGGACACATCCTCCTCTTCGTGAAGCTGCACGTAAACATATAAATATATATCAACTATCGAGAGTCCAATATAGAGGTTTTAGTTCAGTATACTGGCCTAGTGCTGATTTGCAGACTTCATATACCTGAGAAATTCTTATAAATCTCTATGATACGTATAGTAAGTATAGTCTCTACGGTAAGTATTTACTTTCGTTAAAAGTAGACCAATTATAGTAGGTACTATAATTATTTATCAAAAACCAAATTTTAAGTACATTTTATTATTTACTCATTAAAATTTTATACTTCTTTTTATCACATATATTATTTATACAATTTTGTAGGTGCTGATTGCTTTTAGGCAGTAATGTTTGTGTTTCTAACTACAAAGTCAGTAAATACAAACTTGAAACTTGGTACAGATCTTAACTTATTGGACTCTAACAGTCTTTAATCACGCACTCCTGAGCTGGTCCTTCTCTACAACGCAAACGCTAGATTGAGAGGCGCATTGCCATAGTCCATGCTGGCCTAGTGCGGGTTGGCTTACTTAACTTAGCTAGGTATAATAGACTTACTGGAGGAGTGATATCCCGGGTGTGCCTGGAGTTGAGTGACCGCGGCGAGGAGCGCTCGGAGGGCGTGGGGCTGGCGCTGGCCGAGTGGATGCCGCTGCTGCGCCCGCCCGACCCGTTCTCATTCTGGTACCGCTCGATCACCTGCAATCAAATAATGTTTATTAGTCAACTTATGTTACATACTGACAGGATCCGTGACGAAGTTGGTGAAGAAGAATGCATCTTCGTACCAGGATAAACGTTTGTGGGATCCACAAGTATTTGTGTCGCATTTAGGTGTTGTGAGACAAAAAAAAAGGCTTCTGATATCCAAGACGTTTGGAAGTGCTTTGGTTGTTATTAATATTTTTTTTAATAAGTAGTAAGTACTATATTTATTTAGGCCTAACCACTCTCAAACGATTCTCTCGATTGTAGAGTAGGCCCGTGCCCCGTGCCGTACGGGACGTGCCGTGCCCGGGACGTGCCGTGCCCGGGACGTGCCGTGCCCGGGACGTATATGGGCTGATACAAAAAACTAAATTTTTTTTTCGTTTAATAAAAGGATTTTCATGTTTCACAATTGAGAATGTTGCACGTTGTCCGTAATTATAGTATTATTACTGAATTGTAACGTAAAGGGAAGGACAAGATGTTTCGCAGTAAAGTTATTCGCAAAACGTAAACATATCACTGGATTATATTTAAGTGCAGTGACCTTTATTGAAATGGAAACTCCACTAGAATTGTATTCGAAAACATTGTAATAACAACGTGTATTGCCTTTGAGCCAGGTGGATAATTGGTACATAGGTGAACCTTGCATCGAAACCATACCGCGATCTCAATCTAAACGGCGCCACTTGTCCGTCTGTTGTCCCACTGAAATAAATGTGGCTTAAATACATTTAACTAAACTGTCTTAAAACTTAGTATACTCTAGCCTTTTTTGTTTAAATTATATATAAAAATGCAATTTAATGTCTCGTCTTAAGTCTTTAAAAGTATGTATTTAATCAATACCGTAATCGGGTTGAAATTAAATATAAAAAAAATCTAGGTTCATTGTAGGTTGCTTTACGCTAAAAAAATAAATTTAAATTAGTGAATCTTAGCCATTTTTTTTTGTATTCGCACTATGCCTGTTGTTAAATGTATCTCAATTTATATAGAGCATCCACTAATAAAAGTTAACCATCTCGACACAATTATACCTTTGCCCGACACCGAATATACACCGAAACCCATAACCTAACACGCTTGCATGTCTATGTAGGTTTTTTTCACCATTGTATCCAGTGTTAGCTCTCCGAACTGAAACTTCGGAACTTCTTAAACTTCTCTCCGAAATTTCTTCCACCATAGAACTGTGCCCCTAGCCGGAACATTTTGAAGTATCGTATAGTAATTCTCGTTTAATAAAGTAAACGTTTCCCGCTGTGAAATTTTAGTTCCAAATACGCTCACAATGGCGCTGTTTAAATTCCCATACAAAATTTTACTATTACTATTCTATTACGATACTGCAAAATGTTCCGGCTAGGGGCACAGTATTTATGCTAACAGAATTTCACAATAAAACGCAAATTATTAAATCAAAAACAAACAATACCTACTGAACACTGATGTTATTCGCCATTATCTAAATGCACGCTTAACAATTACACCAATGAAACTCCGCGAAAGGTATGCATGTGAAAATTTCCTCTTAATTCATGAATGGAGAGGAATTTCTTACCTCTCCGTTTCCCTCCGGGTGCGAACTCACCATGTTGTTTAAGAAATCGTACATATCAATCGAGCGATTTTCGCTATGATGTAAAGTAAAAAACTGCGGTTCACACGCATGCACTTTCATACTGCGAAGCGGGGAATAGCATAGGAGGTCACAGCGCGGTTGTAGGGTTGCCTAGCCGTATCACTATTTATAATTTTCTATTTTCATAATAAATATTATCTGTATGATGCATTTCGACTTTGATATGAAAATAATTAGCTCTAAGCGACAACAATCGATACCAAAGATAATAAGTGAAAATAAATAACGTGATATTATCTTGTTTGATATGTGGACCATGTTAAGTGTATTGGTATTTTAAGTTTGCCAAGAATATTATAAAATTATAGATCGACTACACTTAAACATAAAGTTTTTATCCTGATGGATGCATTATCTACTTTATACTATTTTTGAAACGTAAGTTACACTTATTTCTTTAAAACTGAAAACATATGTTGACATAACGTGCATAAGTACCTTAATAGTGATTGGTCCTAATTAAACATGTTTAAAAACAATAAAAAATCTAAATCATTAAATTACTAACAAAAATTAATGTTTCTAGAAAATAATACCATTTGCACAACAATCAACGCAATTGTAATCGTCGCTACGATAGCATTATCGGACAATAAATGAATTAATGATAAAAAACAGTTGACCTCTCTTGAACCCTGGGTATCGTTCGAACCAGGATTTGCGCGATTAGTTTTTTTCCGGTTATCACGTATACATTTTATCATCCACATGGATGGAAAGCATGACACAGTGATCTAATTATACAAATTATTAGGACGACAAAAAAAATCGTACGAATTATAATGCATGGCAGATATATAGAGCCTGCATCAATAGAGGATCGAATCTCGAGATTAACCCTGTGACTATCATTATCCTATTTGAAAATAATGCAGGTTTAAAATAAAGGTGTGTAGACTAATTTATTGATATATAAAAAGTTAGGCAATCTACTTTCTACATATTCAATGAGGTCGAAGTGATATATAAAATATTGTGAGTATTGGTGCACGTCCTCAGGTTTAGTAAGATCAAAATCTTAGATGATACATAGGCATATATATGTTAGTAACTATATTATAAAGAGAAAATATCCAAATATTCAAGTCATAAGATGGAGAGATAAAATTAAAAAGTCTGGCGTATAAATTCATGCAAAGAAAGTGTTTGATATCTCGTATATTATGAATAACCCACTGCATTTGTTTGCTATCCGGGCCAAGGCTTGTCAATATTTAGAGCACACGATAAACCGATAAATAAACATTGAACGAAATGTTTAGGATTTTCACAATACTACTAGGTATAGTTGGAGAGTAACAATGAGATTTGATTTAGTCACAATACTATGTAGTTTATTGTCACCCGCAAGTCATTATGCCCAACACTCCTTCATCTTAGAGTAGGTTTTTGCCAAAATATTCGTTTAAAATTTCAAGCATGAAAACATCTAGAACTTAATTTTTAAAATTTGGTATTGGCATTTTTTTTCTGTCACATGACATTTTGTCTTTCTTATAGTCTTGTTGTAAAGTCTATAAAAATTCCCCACTCCATGAATATTTAAAATAAAAGCATACTACATAACTGTAGCAAAAAACAGTATAATTCTGAGATTTATGCATTAGCAAGATACATTTCTTAAAGGAGAAAGTGTGTAGCCGAGTAAAAAACATTTTTAAGCATTATGTATGACATACCGCTCTTGTTGCCGTTAGCTCAGTATAATATAACTAGACATTACATTATTGCATTAACAAATGTTTTTCTTTATTTTTATAATAATTACACATAAAAAAATTGTATGCTAAAATTTCGAAACAGTTTTATGGTCTGACTCGAAAAATGAATCGTATTTTGGAGTTATATCCAGCAGTAATGCGACAGTCTTGAAATATAATCGCAAGATTAATTTAAAAGACAACTATTTCATACCAAAAAAACGATCTTTCAATTAATTTGTAACTAATTATTCTGGCTACCTGACAGAGTCCCAAAATTTGTAAAAGTCCGATTGTTTTCAATGAAAATAATTCAGTATTTCCTTTAGATATTTCTTCGATAACATTGTGAAATTACTACTACAATTAATTCGAAAAGCACCGTATCTGGGATTAGCGAATAGGATGTAATATTTTTATATCAGTTGCGTGCGGAATATTTTTACGGCACTGTTGTCAATCGCACTTCACTGCCATTTAATTATGCAATTAATATTACTATTTATTATGTGGGAAATTAAGTGGAGAATTGAGTATAAATGCGGACTCTTTACTTTGTGTAAAGAGGAAAGGAGCAAAGCTCCCTTTGGAGTCACTGAGGTCGAAAGGGTTATACCGCTGTCACTAGGCACTCGGCTTAGAAGTGAGACCCTGGCATCAGATCAGCTGTGTGTGTGAAGTGCTAGACAGAATGAATTTATTTAAATGCTAGAATTTCCAGTGAATGTTTTAGTTTAAGAAGCATTTACACCCAATGTACGGAACCTTTATGTTTTTACTTACGTTTCTTTAAGAACAAAAAATGTACCTTCATGTATGGAATTTTTGTATATTACTTCACGGATTTTGTCGCTAACTGTGGAATTGCACTTTCATGTAACAAAAGATGAAAGATATTAATTGAGTTTGCTAGTTATCAAAATAATTAACACTCTTTCAAAAACCGCCATATTCACAAAACACAATTTACATCACGAATTGCTGGATTCCGCCACTATTCACTTAAAAACACTTGAAAACACAATAATAAACTCACCCAAAGTATTCCGGCGAACACATACAACCCGATCAGAGCGACTATACTATAGAACATAAACATTTTGGACCGATAGCGACCGATGCGGCATCGCAATATGCCCGTGCGCGGCTACTGAACAAAATCCGCCAGTTCATACCTAATTAGTTGCGATAAAAATAATTATTTATGACTTACCATTTCTTTATACATGTTTTAAGTCTACGAACAGGACGAAGAACAGTACGTATCTGCGATAGCGGTATCGGCAGATATTCCGATTGCTTATCGAAGAATCACTTGTCCACAATTGTGAAAGAAAGATTGATTATTTTTATATTTTTGATGTTCTTATTATATATCAGTATTGTTTACATAATAGTGATAATTCTCTCAGATTCTGTATTATTTGTGGATTTGTATGGACGCATACAGATTTGCAAGTTCATTGCGTCAGTGATTCCGTCATGTGATACTATATATCCGACAAAAAATCTTATTGTGTTAAAATTATGGGTTTCTAATAAAGGGTATACAACTAATTCGACAAAATAAAAAACTATACCAAATTCTAGATTTCTTAAAATATATAACGGTGATAAAAATAGACTAATAAAAACCCAAATTCAAAATGGAAAAATAAGTCAAACAATTTTTTTTCTATGTTTGAAGACGCTTATCTTTTATCAGTGCCTATCCTTACTGTGACTAAGGCGTGCTTAGGTTAGTTTAGCAGTTGACTAACGGCCAGAATTTTTTTCCTATAGGTACATCATTTCCCGTGTGTAAGCGTTAGTTTAGTTAAACTATGACACTTCAAATACAATCGACATACAAAACAATAGTAGGTACGGCAGATTTTTGATTAGATTAACTTTTGTATGAGTAATCGGGAGCAAAATTGTACATGTGTTGAATTTGATTATTCGTTTTTGATTTTATCGTCTTGTATTTATGTTTTTGAATTTCTTTACAGTGTTATATTTTATGAAAAAGAAGTTAGTGCATGCAAAAGAAAAGTTGGATGAAAGATACCTATATAAATTTACATAATATTAATATGGTTCCCGAATTGTCATTTTTTTTGTACATTACATTCCTTTTGTGTGGACAATACTTGATTTGGCAAAATGTATAAAACTATTATTTTCAAATAAATATTGAAATATATTATGCACACGACTTTATGACTTGTATTTCCTTCTCCAATTTTTAAAATATGAGTAAATATCCAGACTGAAACCTAAGCCCTTCCAGTCGCTTCATACACAATAAGTACCTAACTAAGTTTAAGCAGCCCTAAATTACCGAAGGGTGAGCATTCGCCCAACAACGCACTTGTAAGAGTGCATCGATTGGCGCAGTGTCTGAGTTGAACTTGAACCAAATACAACTAGCGTCTTGACTACTACGCCAGTGGATTCATTTAGGTGGACAGAGAACCTTGTTTGGTGAGTAATATCTTCCATGTATGATGAAGATGAACATTTCAAAGTAAATCAAGTAACAGAAAAAATCTATCGAATGGCGAGATATAGACTGCCTCCAGTCGGTTCATCTGGACAACATTTGATTAACATTCGGTGCAGTATAGCCTTTAATTAATATACTGGTCATCATAGTAATAACCAAGCCAGTTTAATATACCGAATTCTTAAATAGTTTTTACAAAAGCCGATTTCCCAATAACATGAATGGTAACTAGAATTTTTACAAATTTAGATTCCTATAGCTAAATTGTTTTCATATTTAATAGTTATTTGATCAAAAGATATACTTTAGAATGAGTAAAATAACTACCTGAAGGTCCATGACATCTATAATTCACACAATAATTATCAACAATAAAGATGTTTAATACGAAATGGAAGTAGACAATTTTAATGTTAATTTACTCCGCGTAATAGATTCTAATTAATGTGTACAAGTAATTCTTGCAGTTATAAGCAATTACATTCAACATGAGATTATGCTTCGCCTTGTCTGCCATATTTTAGCGCGGTCGTGCCATGTCATTAGTTTATTGTTAAGGTTTATGACTAACTGGAATTGCTTTTACTTTAAGCTACACTTGTTTTGCTTTAAAGTTAGGAAACAATAGCGTACTTGAAAACAGAAGATATTTTGTCGAAGGTAGTGGATTCGATTTCAGGATTTTTAAACTTAATTCTTGAGTGAATCTGATTAAGGAAATCCTCGTAAGGAAATCTTACCAAGTGTTTTGGTGGGGAAAGGGTATGCAATGTAAATCTTTAAAGACATTGGTGCTAGGTCCGAAATCATTTTGTATTGTACATTTATGTATATCACTACTCAATACAGATTGGAGGAGATCGCTAGATGTAGGCGGCTTCCTGTAGAAAATATTATGAACAGGTAGTTACTATTGAATCATTGACTGTGGTTTATGTCCAGCAGTGGACTTCCTATGGCTGAAGGTCACGATGAAAATCGAAATCCTGACAGCCGAGCAAGCGAAGGTATGCGTATATCAATGCAATGGTAAATAAGGTACCTAAATACATACATTTTGGGCTTCTTTCTCAGCATATTTACAGGAAATGGCTATTTAGTTTACAAAAACTCATTTTAAGATGACGTCATGAAAGTAAAGATCATTTATGTTTAAATGAATTCAAAAGTAGAAACATAAAAATAAAAGTAATTTTTAAGGCCGCATATTATTGTATGCTTATGTACTCGTAAGCTTGCACTTACGTCATTCGCATAGTAATTCTACGAACCGTAGCTTGTAGGCAGTTTCAATAGTTAAACGTACCTACTTAAACAATTGTGTGGCAAATTTAATATTCATGTTTAAAGTGCATGCGACTATCAGTGACTTGTATGTGGTGCAAGAAAATTATAATTAAGAACCTTGTAAATGGTAAACACATCTTATCTACTTATGCAGGATGTATTTTGGGATAATTTAATACCTTAACATGTTCCTCAAGACGACAAACAGTAAACAACCTATAGTTTGGTGAGTGGTTAAATCAGGAAAGGTTAAAAGCCAATAGGCTAGAATGTTCTGTATGTCTCAAGTGTTTACAATTCGAGCGTAGACCTCTAGTCAATGACCCTTAGTCCTTAAAGAGCTTTTATTTTAGGTACAAAAGACTTATGTTACAATCCCCAACTCAGTGCTAAATAGCTCATTCATAAAATGAGAAAAATGATTGATAAAACCTATTAAAATTTCTAGATTAAGTTAATCAAGATCTCTACTTAGTAGTAGTGGTATAGCCTCTTTAGATGCCAGTAAGTTGAATGGATTTGTAATAGTTTTATAGTTGAGTAAAGATTAGTAATATTTAATCTATATCCTCAACAGACATATCTATAATTATCTTAGCTGAGTGGCAATTCAAATATTTACCTTATTCAATATCGCCGATGCGAGTAAATCTTCATAGGTAGAAGACTCGATGCTCGGCGTATGAGAAGGTTCGGTCGCGTACCGCGCCAGCGCTGGCATCGCTGCAGCCTCCTCCACTACCCGGGCGACCAGCCGCTTGAGCTGCACGTGCGCCGAGCTCGCGCTAGACGGGTGTCTGATTGAAGCGCTTGATGGTGACGCATTGCGAGGTGGTAGGTCTGAAAGAAATGATCAGTTTTAAATTACGAATTGTTTGATCCCATTCTAAATTTACTTGTGATTGCGTCCTAAGTCGTGTAATATTTAGGCTTCGGTCATATATACTTCATTTAAATGTAAATTAAAATAGCACTTTACTTCTTGGAAAAGAAAAGCTCGCGTTTAGAAATCTGTCCTTTTTATTGAGTAGAATTTCAGTTGTAACTAACATTTTCTCTAAATGTAATGCGGGGTAGAGGGGAGTATAGTATTATTAACTAATTAAGTAGTCTTATTTCAAAATTACATTGAGTGCAGCATAAGATTTAGATGATGGTGATCTAACTATGACAGACAATTTCGTAGAATTAACTTAGCAATGCCAAGAATCCGGAAATGACTGTTGCAAGTTATAAGTTTTGAGTGACAGAGAATTTTATACCAGACAGGAATTAACACATAAATAAGAATAAACAGCATTCGTTCTGTGGATTAGAGCATGCTTAGGTACGAAGTGTTAGTACGTCGTAATATGTATATCCGGCTTGCTTGCGGCAATAAATGTCCATTCTCGCCTGGCAGGCAAAATTGCTAATGTAAGGTGAGAATAGGGACAGATATGCCTGCTGTCCATGCTCAAAATCAACTTATATTGTTTGAGTAAAAATGGTAATAAGTAAAGTTTGGTTACGTATAAGAAGTCCACCAAGCTGGCCATGCCATGGTAGAGAAGGACTTATACTCCTTTGAATTGGTTAGAAGACTAGTAGTCAGCACTCAGCTCAGGATCACTGCTGAGTTGGAGGCTCTCAATTCATCGGAATCCTTTTTTTTATACATCTTCGATTAATCGTAGATGCCTGAACCGATTTGGAAAAAATCTTTTATTTTCAAAGCGTATACTTTATTGACTTAACAATAGATAATGTATTTAGACTCTATATACATCTTCTGTATCAGCCCTTATACGTCCCACTGCTGGGCACGGGCCTCCTCTACAATCGAGAGAATCGATTGATAGTGGTTAGGCCATATAGTCCACCACGTAGGTATATACCTATACAATATACATGATAAAATGTAAACAGTTATAAAAGAAACACGACAGGTAAAATAACAAATACCAAAAGACCGGTAATATCTTAAAATAAAATATTATTCCATTACCAATAGTTATTTTTAGGAATGCATTTAATGTTTTATATGAGCATTCCGTACCGCGTAGGTACTTTACATCTCGCATTCGTAATGTTGTTTTTGTGCTTGAAATACCATGCTAATGTTTTCCTGTGTTTTTAGGTAACTTACTATTTTGCTGGTGGTGGAATAACATTTTCCTTTTATTGAGGAAGTTGTTTAAATAGCTTATGCTCTTCTGGATTTTCGATGTTTACGGCTTATTTACTTCTTAATTTAGATTTACCTCCTAATTAAAAAATCAGTCATGAAACATAATTGTATTTTAGTACATAAATATATTTCTTCCACCATATATTAGGTGGATTGGTGGTGATTATTAGGTAGGTGGAGAAAAGACACTATAACAATATAGGGAAAGTACACCATACTTATTTTGTTTTAATTATGATACTAGCCTAAAAGATCCCATTGCTGGGAAAAGGTCTCCCCTAAGTTCTTGCATAAATCTCTATTGAGAGCAATTTATAGACGTGACAAAAATAATAAATATATTAACTGCCATTTAACCGGACACAAAACGACGTGGCTACCCGTAGATAATTCCGCATATAATTAACGCCTGCATTATCTGCGGATGACCCTTGGCTGACACTCACGATTGTACTTCATGCCGTGGGCGCGAGGTTTCTTCACAATAACATTTAGCAACGTTTCCGTCAAGTCTAAAGGAAACTAAACACTAAGGTAAGGTTTTAATATTGTTTAGGTCCGGTAAGCGAGTTAAAAGTTTTCTTAGTAGTATGTGATTATTGATTACCAACGCACATAAACATACCACTTGGATCGCTCGGCTCTCAAAATGGGACGTGAAAAGAAAGAAAGAAAGTCTGCAGAAGGAAAGGTGTTTTATTTAATTTCTTCCATGAGCGTTTTAACATAACTTTAAGACTTTATGAAGTGTATTGTCCGATTTGGAATTTCAAGAATGCCTCGGTGGCGTAGTTGGACTAGAGTACGATTACAAAGCTGAGGTCTCGGGTTCGAATCCCGAGTCGAGCAAGGTGATATTGGATTTTTCTAATCATTATGAACCCAGGGTCAGGAATTTGTGCCTGATATGGCGATAAGCTCGCCCCCTATCACGTTGTGGGACGGAACATATAAGTGAATTTATGTTTTTTATATGGGGAATTTAAATACTAATATTTTCAGCCCATACATTCGTTCGTTGCCAGTAGCCCAGAGGCTATATTTTATAATTTAAAACATAATTCCTCTAAAATCTGTCGCATTTACACGAAGGTAAATGCTTCCTTATTTCTAGAACCATCCATATAGTTTTATTGTCAAGTTGCATGTGTTCTGACGAGGTGTCGAGGCCGTTTACCGACCTCACAGAATTACCTTATGTGATCGCTCTGAGGGCAAACATATTATTTGCGCCATATCATTGTCTTGCAGTTAATAATACACTACGTAATTCATAGGCATCCTCTATTTTTGCTTCAAAGAGTTTTTTCAATATTAGTAATTATAAAATTATAAAAAAATTAACTTCCGTTTTTTAATCTGTCTCAGAAACAAGCTTTAATAGGTTTAACTTAAAAGAATTGGTTATCAAATAATTCAACTAAAAACCAAACGGCATATGAAAAATCCCAAGAACTTAAGATAAAAACAATGATAGGAATGATATGAAATATTATTTTTTTTTTTTTTAATATGTAACCTGTTTTATTAAGCTAAACATTCTTCTCTGATATTCAATATTTATACTATAGCCATAAGTATGTACCTGTTTGCTAATGTATTTGTAAACATATTGGTTAATGTTTATTCGAACAACAATCTGCCGTACTATAAAGTATAAACATAATTGAATGACAGTTATTACTTATTATGTATGTAATTAATTACGCATGGTTGCATAGCAGTTCAGGACTTTTGTTTTAAATATCCTAATTACAATGACGCACAATCCTGAAAATTTACTTATTACCTGGAAAGTTGCGAGTTAGTACTCCGCTCTTTGTATAAACTACAATCATTTATCATAAACTACAATCAGTTGTCATAAACTACAATCTGGGAGTTTTGCATATCTATTGAGAAAAGGACTGATGATATAGGAGCAATCCTAGTATAGGACAAGAAGAAAAATAATGAATAATAATAAATTTCCCCCAGCGGAATATATAAATATAATTATGCAGCCAATTAACCCATTCGCGGAATATTTATTAATAGGCTTGCAGGGCCGCTTTTATCGTACGTTCTAAATAAATAATTCATTAGATAAATGTGCCATCTTGTTACGCAACGTCATTACAACGTGTCGGGTTATCTCCTAAACACGTTCTGTGCTGTAAATGCCAGTTTAGCATAAACATACGAGAATCTTACTTCCTGATCGAATGTTATTTACTTGTTTGTTGTTTTATTGGGCCTTATTAACTGTTTATTGGTGTTTAAATGTTATTAATTTATTGGTATATATACCTATATACATAGGTATATATTTTTTATGGGTTTTGAGAATCATGATTAATCCAAGGCTCCGATGATTGTTGAGATGGCCCCTGCACATCAATGGGACGCATAAATTATATAGAGGTGATATACATATAGGAAAAATAGGCTTTCTTTTTACATTTTTGGTCTTCTTCTTTATTCGAGTCAATGGCTCAAAATGACTAGACCGTTAAACCTTTACAGTTTCCCGGCCCAGTAGGTCGCTAAAGTTATGGCAGCGTCAGTAGCCTGGTCATTTTTGGTACAAATCGGGAGTTGAATAGTTGGTTGGCACACGTGTTCCTATTCCCCATGGCTTCCAGATTTGCGGACTGAGAAATTTACCGAAATAAAGGTCAAACCATATTCCCAGATGGTCTTTTAATGTTACAACCTAAGGAATAAAGTTACTCTCTAGTTTCTACCTTCACTTATTAACCAGGAATGTGACATTGAAAATACAAGATCGTTACGACAATTACAGTTAAATATTTTCCAAAAAATAAAATCCACGTTATTTGATACATATAACGTTCTTTAATCTTAATATCGTGCTATGTAGACTATGGTCTCGTTTTGGTGAGCGGTCGTCCTCTAACTAAATGCCTACTTATGGTGGGGTTGAGGTAGGCAGGTCGCATTTTAAGAGCGGTAATTTTTGTAACGCTATTTCTCTGAATATTTAACATTCCTTTAGTCTCTGTAAATGGAATATACGATAGTAGCTACCGTAAGATATTTACCAAAATCTGTACAACGGGTTTGTCGGTTATTCTATATTTTTGTACCAATATTTAATGATCACTTCGCGGATAAGGATAATATTGAATATATTATGGTGCAGTACAAGTAAGTACGAATCTTTACGATTAAAATGCATGTTATTATATATCCACAAAAATACAATTCTAATATTCGAAATTTACATCTCGTCTATAATCATTTGGCGTGCGAATGCGTTGTTGTCAAGAAATTAGAATAGTTTATCTTTCTTCACACTTAATTAAATTAGACATATTAATCGTAATCTAATACTATTAGATTACGAGAATAAATGCTTATTGTTTTATTATTAAAAAAGATCTCAAACAAGGAATTAAATCGATATTTTTAAAATTAATTTGTAGTTCCAAATTTCGCGACACGCCAATAGAAATTAGACAAAAAATACACCTTAAAATTTGTTGATTGATAAACCGATGCCAACTTATCTTTAAACTTGTTTTGTGTAAGTTTACTTTGAGAACAGTTGGAAAAACCTTTGGTATGTTTTCCGGCCACTCCTCACCAATGGACGGGAAAATTAAACGAGGTTTTTCCACTTTATAAAAACGCGTCTTGTTGTAGTTCAGTGGCGAAGGGTGACTTTTTTCAAAAGGGAAGCCGATACTTCTGGTGACTAGTTTTATTAAATTAACAAGTACTCATACTTATATTTTTACTCCGTTATGTACGTAAGATATTGAGCGACATATTTGCTTAGTAATACTTACTATATTTTCATACAACACTTGCACGGAATAGCACTGTGCCCGTTAGGTGCTTTTTTTAACGTTTTTAAAGTAAATTTCGATTCTATGCAAAAGACAACATTACCCTGTTTTGAAATTGATCGACAATAAAATTTCAAACGTTCCTTATATATAAAAAAAAGATGAAGAGATTGATGTAAGTGGACGAAAGTAACTATGCCAGTATAGAGCTAACTGGAGATCTATCGAATCTGGCAACCCTCATGGGATGCAGGCGTGGGTTATGTTTGTATGTCCTATTTTGAATCAACGCTAACAAAAATACGGCATTACAATATTTATTAAATAATTAAAACTTGTCAGTTGCCGTTCTTTCTCTGGTACTTAAATGTATTATCAAATTTAATATAATTTCCAGTGCGTTTTTTAATTACGTAAATGCAGCATTTTTAAAATTACCTCTTAATAATGCAATTCATGAGATAAAACGATACATACGACATTATCAAGTTTCATTCATCATTAAAGTTTTTCTAAATAGATAGATCTGTTTGCACTTCGAAACCAGTAAAATTTAATAAATTACCCACTTATTATATACAAACCTAAAAATAGACACCGCATTATACATATACACTGAAACAACACAGTAGTAAATAATATTTTCTAATTATAAACACGAAATAAAAGAGGCGCGAACTGGCAAATTACTTTATAAGCCGTAGGCCCACCGGCATATTCACAAGCGAATACCGTCGTATTTCTACAAATAAATTTAGACCTTAAAAGCTACGGGTTTTAAGGTGCAATTTTGCATGCAGTTCTGAGCAACAAACGTGTAACAGAGATGGCAAATAATGCGTTGGAAATGAGCGCGAGAGCAACGGGAACTCGTGCTGTGTCCTTGTAGCCTGACGTGACGTCATCGGGATCTAGGCGGCCGCGTGTTTCGTATGCATGTACTTACGTTGAACATCGCGCAATGCGTTTGTCGTTATGTTATTAATTGATCGATAATATTTTGTTTATTAATATCGAATAACATTTGTTTATTGTTTATATTTATTTTAATATTGTTTATTATTTGATTATTTTCTTCATATAACTTGTTTAAAAAAATGTATATAATTAATAATTTCCTTTAAATTATAAGGCGTGCTGTTAGGAATCGGCTTGTAAGAACCCTTCGCCACTGTTGTAGTTATACTAGACCCTGATATACTGGTTTTGGTGTTGCCAGATAATAATGTTTCTAAAACTGATTTAGGAAAATTAATTTGTCTTTTGCATGTATTAAAATAAATTGAAACCATGTATGAATCTTGGGAGAGGCCTATGTCCAGCAGTGGACTGCAACGGGCTGATGATGATGATGATGATGATGATGTATGAATATTGAATAATGTTCTCGTGTACGAGTAACATAAATATACCTATCATAAATTGGTTAGATCTTTAATTACGAGTAATTTTGTATTTAGGTTGCTTGATGGTTACGCGAGTGCAGGCCAAGAATTAAAAAATAAAGTCATAAGGGAATAATTTGAAGAGATTAAAACATTCTTTAATATTAATAATATTTCTAATTCCTTATAAAATACTCACCCAAGATCTCTTCAAGCCAATAACAGGAGATGTACAAGAATATGGCTACTCCGAGCCAGAATCCGATCAGTAAGACAGCGAGGTACTCCCACATTGTGCACTACCACTGAACACTTATATCACTAACTCATTTGTGGCTTTTATTTTCATTACATAGCTGAAGATCTGTTGACGAGCGGTATTTTAATAACAACGGTCAAGTGTGAGCCGGATTACATATTGCAGACTCACACTTGACCGTTTTATAACTTATTTTATTTAGAGTTTGCAATATAATGACTTAAAATATAAATAATACGTTTCTGTTTACGTTAGGTTAGAAGGTAGAAATACACTTTATTTTCTGAATATTGCATCCGAGTTACACCTGCAAAATAATCATTTAAGGAAGTATTCATCATATTATTTTTAAGTTGTTTGAACTTTCGCCCACCGTTTCCGGTGACATTTTAAAGTTAAATGTCTGGTTTATAATAAAACAAGTCACATTGGTTATTGATTACTAAATATGTATGGTTATTTACGACCACACAATCAAAAGACTAAACATAGGTAACTATTTGTCCGCTCATATTTCGTTTTTAAAATGTAAGAACAATGATTAAGGCATTACAACATTTTATGTTGCGATAGAAATGTCCCAAAAATCTTTGTAACTCAGTAACATAAGAGCTATCAGCTATTACAATAATTCTTCATTGAATTGTTAACCAAAAGCTCGATAATATAGTTTCATCGAATCATATTTAATAGTTTTAGCTTCTGCAAATGTAAATATCACACTAAGTCTCAGGCAAAACCTAGAATTTTATAAATATCTCGGAGCTGCCGCAACTGACCACATCTAAATGTAATAACAAGGTACTTAAAGGTTTAAATACATATTTCTTCCGCATTAATAAAGTAAGGGCAAAGACATTCAATCGATTAATCTACTGAAGCCTCCAAAGTTCTATAATAAACACGCACTTCAAACCATGATGAATTGTTTCGATTTATCACATACCAATGACATAACCTAAAATTTGCATGCGTACGTGAAATTGTCGAGGCCGTGAGAGGAAAGCTATCGCTCGTTTGGTGATGCAACACTGAGATAACAGGTGCCTCCTACGAGATTATATCATGACAGATGGACTGGTTCAATCCAATTTGATAATTGGGGAATATAAAGGCGAATATTATTTTGAAAATTCATCAATTAGCCAATGCACTTGATATTATGTTTGATGCTATATGCGGGTTGGCGGACTTTTACATACCTACCATAGAAATTCTTCCAAATCGTTATAGCATGCAGCTTTCCTCATTATGTTTTCCTTCAACGTTATAGTGCGTGGTGATTGACTATTAATACACACATGTCTCCTAAAAGTCAGAGGTGTGCCCTGTAATTTGAACCATCAACTGATTCATCCGTGCACCCATATATTGATACTTGATTCATATTATATTGAAATAGCCAACTGACATGTGATCCGGATGTATACACATATGTAGATATAAAATATGTTTGTTTTAATTACGAAACACAAATAAACTTAGCGTGGGTCAATGTTATGAAAAGAATCTCGTACTACCACTTTCTTACTCGAAATTAGTGCTTTCACCGAAATATAATATTGTCAAGATCAGACAAAGAATATCTCCCCAAACATCAGAGTGAATGTCGCGTATTACGTAAACAAACCCGACGACACATTCATGAAATTCGCACTAAAAATTCTAATTAAATATCAAAACAAACTAATAAAACTTTGGAGCGAAATTTCATGAGATGCATTGCGATAGAACATCCAAACGTGTGAATTTTAAATTGATTGCACAGTATACTTGATTAGAGTAATTTTAATATAATTGTGGTGTACAGTGTTTGAAAAAGTACTTAAAACCTGTCTCCTTCTATGTGCTTTATTATTTTGTCTAACAAAAAGCTGCCTCGAAATTATTATCCTAATCCTTATATGTGTACTTGCGAGGATTAAACCTAAACGTTTTATCGTGTATATTCTTAAAGCTTATTTACCACGCTAAACGATCTTTGTAATTTTATTTTCCATATAACAACTCTTGCCTACTTTGTAAAACTGTAAACACCTTCTATCTACATGCAAAACATATGTTTTAAATTGTTTCATTATCATACTAGAGGTGAAATGATAATTTTAGGTCACCCATTTATCTCGTATAGTAATTTGACTTTGGTATGCCTCGGAGACGTTACCGTGATAGCCGTTACACACATGACAAGAATTTCAATGTGTTATGCTCAGTACCCGTTACAGCTGGAGATGTGCGAGAGAATAATAAAATACACAACCGTTACAAACAGCCCCGAACCTACAGTAAGCTATATTGGTGTATCAGAAAGTAAAAGCTAAAATTTAGTCCCAAAACTGTTTACACTCAAACGGGAAAATTTATAAATTGGTTACACAATAATGGTTTGAAGTCTAGTGGGAACTACAAGTCGTCTCTATGTAAATCGAATTCATCGTCATCAACTTGAGTTACACAAATTAATTGCTGCTCGTGTAAGTTTAATTTTGGTTAATCCCCTTTGTAAAGACAAGACTGAAGACAGTGTCTTTGAAACTCAGGCAGAGCTTCGGTGCTCGATTTCATATTACCACCGTCTTTTAGATCTGTAGCGAACGTAAGACGTATTTTGTTATTCCACGAGAGAACCACGTGTAATTGTTAAAACTAAGTTTATCGTAAGACTTTCCATTTGGCACAGTCTCACATGTTTTGGTAAATAAAATGTTATGCATTCTTTGTAATCGATAGAACGGTACGGCCAGTTTCACAATGCGATGAATCCGTCTTTACTTTCACTGGATATTAATTGATACATTTCGTTCTGGTCGCGTCTCATGTGTCACTGTAGAATTACCAAAGATGTCAATGTAGACACAAGTGCGTATCTCTGAAAGATCACAAATGTCTTGATCAAAAATGTTTACAAGTGTTTTCTTAGAATTGTGCCACCATATCATCTATTTACTCGACATGCTCTTGTAGATCAATATATTACTAAATAAAATATTTATTGCCGCACGAAACTCATACGCAATCAGTCAAACTAATCTTATTATATTATTTAATCAAAATGCCGACTCCGAAACCTCACAATTCACAACTTTCTATGTAATACCAATAAAGAACCGCCAATTATACATAATTAACAAACATGTACGAAAAATGTAATCTGTTAAATCAACGTAAAAAACAGAATTCAAAATGGCGGCCTTGATCTCTGCTCCACTACCAGGATATGACTGGTTCTCGTGTTACTACTGTATTGTAATTAAAATCGTTTTTCCTCTTAACGCGATTTATATTCTGATAAATATCACAATACTGCAAGGCCGTTGGAAACCTGATTTTGAAGATGTGTCTTCCGTTCGGTCATCCGGTAAATTAGTTTTTGTCTATCTGAATATTTTGAGTGTTTGGAAACATATAATTTTAAATAAATATACCCAACAGTCACATGCATAGTCCTGACCCCACACTAAGATCAGGCTTGTGTCGTGGGTATCAGAAATTAGGAGACTTTTCGATCTCACTTACACCAAAACCCGAAACAAATACTTGTGAATCACACAAACATTTGTCTCAGTTCTGGGATAGAGCCCACAGTCTCTCGTTTCATAGCCGCCTAACCCACCGCGGCACGGAGGGTCACTCAGCGGCGTGCACAGGATTATGACACTGGGCATGCGGCGGAGTACTCGGTCACAAAAAATATCTTTTAAATAGATTTTTAGCATAGCCACAGCCACGCGACGGATCCCTAAGTCGGAAACCATTCCAACAGAACAAGTCTTAGATGTACTACTATGAACATGTACATCTTCTACGGTAACGCAGAAAAAACAGCGATCGATTGTCGCGGCGGAAGAAATTCTAATAAGTAAAATAATAGTCATACGTTTCATAACTTTTAACATGAAACTTTCGAGTTACATTCCCTTTTTGCTGGTTTAATTGTTGTAACTCGGGTACACTGTACCGGGTACCTTTAGACACAATTTGAATCTTTTCACTGAATCACAATTGTGAGAACTTGTTACTTTTAATAAAAAAAACATTTTCAACACAAACCTCACAATCCAATAACATTTAAAAAAATCAACAAACGCACTAAAAGCAAATCACTACAATTATTATAGAAACTCAGTAATAAACTGTTAAATGTACACACTTTAAATGTTAGGTTTAGGTTTAAAGAACTTTATTCTCATAAGAAATACATATTTCACTTAAAATGAGATACAAAGAGAAAATAAAAATTATGTTAAACTTGATTTAGTCTCCGGTACTTTTTGACAGAATAATAATGTTGTTTAAGACTATTTCTAAAACTAAAACTAAAATAAAAAATCTTATAATTATGAAAACTATAAATAAACTGGCGCAAACAAAATAGTAAACAATGCATAATACATGAAAAAAGCAAAATGGCCCCCGCGAAACACAAAACATTTCTGCTATTTATACAAATAAAACCTTACTAAACAAAAATGCATAATGTGAATACGTGATTTATTAGATTTCCGTCTATTATTTTTACTCGGGTAATAGGCAACGAACATTTCCGATTACTCCCGACAACTGCCGAACTTCCGTAGCCTGCCGCAGGAGTTGATTTAGATTCGGCCAATTAGGCTTTCGATATTCATGGGTGTGTGCGTTTGCGAACTGTGCACGGACACCAAAATTACTACACACATACGAACAAATCTCCTGCGGGACGCGGCGGCATGACTTGGTTGATTAGGTACATTATTTTGCAGCGCTATTGCTATTTATAAAATATTAGGCGTTTTTAATTTATTATATTTTGTTTATTCATTTATTTACTATTAATTAAAGTCATCTAAAACGTACGAACGTTTTATAAAAATATCTGTGAATGGCAAGTAAAGCACTGCATTTCTGCCTACAAGGAGCGCACGCCCCTGGGGTCACTAGATACTGTTAGTATGTAATTTTGATACTTTGGTACACTTTTATCTACCAATTGTCGAAGACGTAACAACACTAATTGAAACCACACACTCGGTTTCGTGTAATATTTCGTAAATCGAAAATAATTTAATTATAATCAACATACTGTTTGACGAGATACATTATTTTGAAAGAGCATATTGTAAACTTGCAGGAAGTCGCTTTGACCTTGACCTTTCTCTGGCCCAAGAGTGTGAGATAGAAAGAGAGACAGAGAGAGATTATTTTGTAAATATTGAAAATTTTAAAATTTTGATTTGACGTCTAATTATTTTAACATCGTTATGCCTCCACTACTCTACATATTCACTCAAAGATCTTAAAAAGATTTGAAACTAGTCAACACAAACCAATATTCTCATGGGAACTCTTTCCTCAGTATTATAACGTCACCGTTTCGAAACGTGTTGCTCTTTATTGTTCAAAAGGCAAACAACAACATAATCGTTTGCTTAACGCAACGCTGTTGATAACCACACAAAAATGAACAAATGTACACGCAATGTTATGGATATTACGCTTTACAAATAAAAGATTGCTCTATGAGAAGTGACCATTAATTATAAGATTTAGGGCCTCGTTCACCATCTTCAAGTAAACCGTTGATTACTTACTTTTTGATTAACGTTATTTGACAAGCAAATGTGAAGAGTATCTTCCGTCGATTTCACAAGTGAAAATAAAGTAAAGTGTTGTTTAAGTGAATGACATAAGAAATTGAACGAATCATTCGTTCAATATTGCGTCAAATGTTCCTCGCCCTGCCTCCCGCTAAAGTGTCAACGTGTTTTTTTCTTAAAAAATATAAAAGGAGATTGAGATTTTAACCTTATTATAACCATTAAGTAAATACGCTAATCGGCAGACGATGCAGCTAGTAAGTTACTTATTAATGTAATCATAGGATTAGTATTACTGGAGCATGGTGAAATCGCCACATGATGTTACGGATGACTTTTACTGATGATTAGCCTAATCAACGATTTACTTGAAGATGGTGAACGAGGCCCTTATTGACACAGAATAACCATAGCACAATTAGCACAACAGCCTCAGTGGCGTAGTTGGCTGAGAGCATTTTTGCGTGGCCCATAAGTATTTGTTTCGGGTCTGGGTGTTGTGAGACCAAAGAGTCTGTCGTAGTTTCTGATGCTCAAGACACGGACTTGGCAATTGGTATTACACGCAGAGGATTGAGGGCTGTGTTAAATTTTGTTTTGGGCAATAAATAATTCCCTTATAAGTAAAAATGTCGAGTCCAAATAGTCAAGTGAGCTCAAATATATCTTACTGAGTCTGACACTGAAGGCAAAAAAAGTTTGAGCTGCAAGTCCTATTTTTAAGTTGATGTGCATTTTCTTGGTTGGTGACTCACTGTAACATTCGAGGAAAATACTGTAAAGAAATCTGCATACTCGAGAGTTTTCCGCTTGTATGTGCGGTTTACCAACATGCAGAAGGTAGCGTGATAGACTAAACCATATGTTCAATCGTAAAACGAATTATTTTCAGCCAGCGTAACAAAATAAATTGTATGCCTACTTAATCGCCTATTTGCAATGGAAATCGGGACGAAATATTGGCTTTACACATACAAAAATATAAGCTTTAATTTTACACGTACAGGTTTAATAAATAGGTCCGTGTAAATGTTAACTAAAACATTATTACTATGTAATATGTATTCAGTAAATACGATAATTCCCATTCACTCCGAGCGATGTTTTTAAGGTTCTCATTTGAATTTAAAGTACTAAATGTGTCCCTCACGAACTTGAGGTACTATGACAGTAATAAATTGCTAAGTGTCTGTAACTTAGGATTTTTATAGCGTATGGCAATAATATAAGAAGTAAATGGCACGAATGTGGCAAATTTTACATTATTAAAATATACGGTAAAATCCAATATAACCATTGAATGGAAAAAAGTATTTATATTACAAACGAGGTAAAAAGAAAACTCTGCCCCATAACAATCGTGGAAAATATTTTCTTCTCTTTTCCTAGAACCCTCAATTATATTAATTCAACGCGTTTTATATGTAGGTACCTTACCCACGTAGAATGATTTTCCGTCTCATGATCAGCTTCTTTCCTCGTAACTTTGTGGAAAATATTTTATTGATAAGGTTATTTGTACTGAAAAACCATATAAATAATTCTTTGAAATCTTTATTTTATAGTAAAGTAACTTAGAACGTACAAATTGTTCTCCTACAGAACAATATATTCAACTAACCTATGGGTGATCTTAATGATTGATATCACCCGACATTGCTCGAGTATAGCAGATGCCCGACTTTTAAGAATTTAAGATGAAGAATACATAACAAATATGTACTTGTAATGAGGTCAATCCCAAATAGACTTAATATGAAGCCCTCATTAGGTATTCAGTGTAAATCCGCGCTACTTGTGTTTCGGAGGAAGCGACATTGCCATGGCCATAGCTTTGTAAGGCAATAGGTGATTACGTGACGGCGCGCTGTCATCATTCGTCTGCTTATCACGGAATAACAGAATTAGGCAAATGTTATAGGCCGTTATTGCTTAGTCAGATACATGAACACATAGATACCAAGTCTTGTAACGAAGGTATCAGATATTACGAGAACTTAGGGTAAAAACTGAAACATATATTTTTAGCTCCACAAAAATTATGGGGGTCCAATTCACGGCCTGTCGTTTTACAGCTTGGTTTTAACTTTTAACCAATTTTGCTACAGAGGTTTTTAAATAAACGAAGTAGGGGAAATACATACTCTAATGGCTCCAGACATTATTTATCTTTAATGTTATATGCTTAGGTAAAACTTTTTGTTTCGTTCCGTAGAGATGATGGTAATTTTCCATTTGCCGCTAAAATTCATGTTCAAATTACTTAAAAGACGCGAAAAAAAGTCACAAAAACTAAGGTTAAGCATGTACAAGTAGTTTCTTAATGTTCGGCTACAATTGCTTTAGCAAACACACATTTATATGTTTTATTAATTTTGAACCGGAACTGATTCATGTCTCATATGAATTAATACCTATAACGAAGAAATATGATTTTTTCCTGGCTCAGGAAAATGAGGACAATGTACACTCAGTCGAGAGACAATATCCACCGACAATACAATAACGAGGGCCGGGATTGTATTCTTACAAAGGTACCATGAACCCGAAAAGCATTTACATGGGTCAATAGTAATGACTCACTTAGTGCGTGGTGGCCTGTTGGTAACGGAGTAGACGCGACTGCCAACATGTTCACGGTGGTCGCGGGTTCAAATCCCTCTGAATTTTCGGAGACTTGTGTGAATTTATGGTCAATCACCACGCACTAAAACGGTGAAGGAAAACACTGTGAGGAAACCTACATACCATAGCGATTTGTAAAAATCCGATGGTATGTAAAGTCCGCCAACCCGCACTAGGCCAGCATGGTGGACTATATGGCCTAACCCCTCTAAATCGTACTCTCGGTTGTAGATGAGGCTCGTGCCCTGCAGTGGGACGTATATGGGCTGATACAGTACAGTACAGTACAGTATGGTCCTTAACTGCATTGTATTGTCGCTATCCAGTGGATGCAAATAACCCAGCAGCAAAGTATTACGAAATTTTTACAGTCCACCTCCTAAAAACTAACAGGAAACTATTGTAAACGAGGAAGAGTCAAGGCTTCCTCGATGCACAACTTTCATCGCTAACGAGATATGAACTTGCATAATAAATACCCTTCGAGTCTACCACTTTTTACTTTCCGTAGAGATGCGCTCGCGGCCCGTAGGAAGGTACCAGCGGAAAGCGGATGGAAATTGCGGATGTGAATGCTAATATGGGTTTTTAATATGTGGAAGGTTCTTTAGCAGGTATTGCACAAGTTAGTGCAACTTTGAGACTAGCTGAGAAGGGAGGTCCGGTGTTTGGTGTCAATTCTTTGCATGCTTCATTCGATTCTCGATAACAGGATTTGCAGCGGTAAAAGATATACGACTATAAGAATTGTGCAAAAAAATGAAATTGTATTACATAAATAAAACTATTTTATTAAGCAATAGTAGCGTCATGTGCTTTGGTAAATGGAGAAGTAAAAATAGCAAAATAATAATTTATCCATTAACATTAGTTAGAACAACATTTGATTTGGAATTGGCTAATTCAATTATTTAAATTGTTATGAGCTGATTTATACCAAAAATGTTTATTAACAAATGTCAAAACTAAATATCAATAAGCAAATCATTTATTACTACTAAAAGTATTTTGTTTTGATAGATTTTAAATTAACACTCTCATTGAGGGATTATGATCATAGCATTATTAATAATAACACTTAAACAGAAATATTCCTCTGACCGAAAAGTCTCTCGTAGCTTCTGATACCCACGACACAAGACTCGATCTTAGTGTGGGGTTAGGACTATGTATGTGACTGTTGGGTGTATTTATTTATTATTTATTTTTATATTGAATCTGCTGTGTAAATGAATAACTAGGTAGCAGATCTGCAATTAATTAGTTATCACACTCGTAAACAACCAAGTAACCAAGTGTATCGTAAACATGTTGCCGGTCATACAGAAACACTAAATTGGACCAACCAATCATCGACCAACCATCATGCCCGACAACCGTAGCCGAACAAACCATACCGATATTTCATAATACCAGTTTGGTTATTTGGAAGAGCGGTCGGAGGGACTTGTATGCTTAATATTGGACATCCTTTGGTTATAGGACATACTGAATTGTTAATTGACCATACTTGCCCAACAAAGTGACTACATTCCAGTTGATGTTAAGTTGATGTAGTACGCAGCATAAAATATAAAGGGGAGAGATATATTCAAACACAAATAACCGTCACGTCTCCAGGTAACCGTCCCTATTACGCCTGTGTGAAATCGAATATTTGTATGGGTTACTACAACATACGAGTATATACCCTTATCGTATATAGAATATCGTACTACCAACTTCACTTTTCTTTCGCTTCCAGCTTCGCTATCGTCTATAACTTGGCTACTATTTCCGAGTAACAGCAAGCGCATACCTGCTGGTCCTACAAATAGGGCCTCGTCTAGACGGGGTATTTTCACTTTCAACGCAAATTACACACGCTGTCACTCAAACTGTGCGCTTAAAAGGCGAATGTACGCGTGATTGACTGAACCTTATACGAACCGCGCTAAGATTTCCATACGATTTGTATGGTTAAATAATTTGTGTTGGCTTTGACAGTATTAAGCTGGTTCGGTTTTTGGCGTTGGGGCTGGGCTGTTTTGGTAACAAAAAATGGTTTTTGGTTGCCTTTAAATGTATTTTGCACAAATATACAGTTCATATTCCGCCGTAATTTACGCAAACTATGTTTCTCACATTCATTGAAATAGGTTCTATATGGCAAACCCTATCTGGGTTTGCCTGATTTGGATGTTTAACAAGATTTTTCTTTACAGGCTAAATATGGACGGGTTAGACGAGGTTTATATCTCTGTTTAACACCGTTTTAAAATTAATCCAGTTCTGACATCTGGTAAATCTATAGACTGTAATTATAATACTTAATTGCATGCTTAAACCCATTACTTAAACAGTTTCGAAACAGCCCTTGTAAGATTGGCATCCCAAATAAAACATAACATGTAGGTGCAGGATTCTCGCAATTTACCATGTTGATGCATAAGCAGACAAAGATAAATATTTAACAGCATAATGTATAATATCTAGGGTCTGACGGCTAATTACATGGTCTTACAAAGTGATATTAATTAAACATAGGAACATCAGTTTTAAGCACGACCTAAAATTGTGGCTAGGTATCGAAAAAAGGAGGATTTTTTGGTGCGGGGATCGAACTCACAGAGTTTTTTCGATTTAGGGTTCAAAGATCGTTTTTTTACGGCCATCGAAAATTGCTTAACTTAATCTATTAAAGTTTTATTAGCATTTCAATCACAGGCTCAGAGAAGAAACATTAAGGTACATCTCTTTCTCTTACCACCCATTACGAAGATATCATTTAAGATGAAATTTTTTATAAACAATCAGTGATTTAATGACGATCATCTACATACATAAAATCATTAGAAACTCGTGACCCAGTGAGAGGCTTCGTAATGAAGACTTGATTACGTCACCGTCACGTATGTGATCACTGGCTTGGCACACGCGATCAGTCAGTTTTTGCTACCTAACGTTTAAGCAATTGCATAAATTGATGTAATATTTGGGCGGGGCAACTTGTTTTTACAACTTGATTCTTCGGTCGATTGGCGAAACAAATGGCTTTAAATGGTGATGTGATAATAATATATTTTTACATCGTCGACGATATACAGCCTAATTAGGCTTTCACAATTTTTTCTGGTTGTTTCTTTTTCTGGGTACCCAAAATGATACGAAGGGCAATACGTGGGTTGGCAAAATGTATTAGGTACAGCTTATTGTTGTGATAGGATCTATCGTAATTCTTTTGGATAGAATGCCGAGGAGACTCTTATAATTTTATTGCTTCGTGTCATTTCTTTGCGTGCTGTTGATCCTGGGTGTCAGGAGTTCAAGTAGTGGGTGTGTGGGCGGCATAGTTTAAATTTATCTTTACAAATAGCACAACAGTGTAAGAGTGGATCTATCGTGAAATTCTGTCGTAATGTAAAGTTCTCGTACGCCAGGTCGTAATTCCATTGTGAGATTTGTTTTATGTTACAAAAGACTTAAAGGTGCGTTTCTCTATACATCTTCGCAGACCAGCTTTTTATGACTGGGAATGGAATTCATGATTTATTACTAGATTTTATACATCATATACATCATACATGCCTCGGTGGCGTAGTTGTACTACGGTACGACAACAAAGCTGAGGTCTCGGGTTCGAATCCCGGGTCGGGCAAAGTGATGTTGGGTTTTTCTATTCATTATTAGCCCGGAGTCAGGAATTTGTACCCGATATGGCGATAGGCTCGCCGCCTATCATATCATAGGACGGAACATACAAGATATAAATGTGGGTGTCCTGGTGGCGCCTCTGCCTACACCTTCTGAGTTAAAGGTGTGAATTTATGTATGTATGAATGTAGTGACTAAGATGCGTCTTATGAAAGGTATACATATCTTTCCAACAATTATGTATTTGGTGATTTTATGTTTTTTTGTATTGATATCCATCATCAATAGAATTTACTCGTGTTTTACCGATCTCAACGTACCGAATGTAAGTATTTTTATTTAAGTACCGTTTTTCTATAATTTGACGCGTGCCTTCAGCTTATGATTCAATGACTTCATAAGATAATGGTCGTTTTAATAACCGTTGCATAATGTTACAAGCGCTCACTCATTTAAACGTGTTAAGGGTGATATACATAATGCAATGATTTAATTACTTGTCTTACCTATATTCAGAATAATTTAAGACCCGTACAGTGACACATATACGATCGTAATTAGATAATTGTGTCGTAGGCATCAGAATGTTTGAAGAACTATTTAACCCCATTTAAAAGTGCATGCAATATGTTTTGTTTTCTTTTCGTCTTAGTGTAGGAATGAACTGCATTCTTTGGAATCTATGGCTTTGGATGGATTCTATATCTTTCTCGTTTCACACAAATATTTCGCTGACTTAAATACTTCCATTTAAGAGGTAAGCAGTGATTCGAATTCGGACGTGAAAAGGTATAAAGAAAGTTAATTGAAAAGCGTTCAATTTAAATGTAGATTAATTGAGCAGTAACCTGGTTCGAGAACATAACAATAAAGATGCCTCGTAAAACTTGAGGGTTAGTCTGCACTACTGCGCTGATTTCCAATAAACATTTGTAAAAAGTTGTGGTGAAAGATAGGTAACTCTTCTTAAAGTTTGGTGTCACTTTGAGGGGAATTTTGTATTGTTCTCTTAATTTAAGTTTAGGAAAACTGATATTTAAATAACATACTGAAAGATTATAAGTATAAAAAACTAAACCTAAGTTATACAAGTTTAGGATACACTTTGAAATTATTTTCCTTTTTTTTTCTTTTTTTTGTTTTTTACATACATAGTCCTGACCCCACACTAAGATCGAGTCTTGTGTCGTGGGTATCAGAAGCTACAAGAGACTTTTCGGTCTCACAACCACCCAGATCCGAAACAAATACCTGTGGATCACACAAATATTTGTTTCGGTGCGGGGATCGAACCCGCGGCCTCTCGTTTCACAGGCGGCGTCAAACCAACTGCGCTACGCCACTGTATTGTATTATTTATTGAATCATAAATATCATTAAAGACGAAATTCTTAAGACAGGACTGAGTACTATTATTTTGCATACATGTTGTCTGACCTACTGCTATTTAGTAATACATTGTATAATCTAATGAACTATATTCGCCTTATGAAACGTACTGTCGTGCCGCCACGCATGCCTGTGTTCGATGCAATGAGGATAATACTAATGATAATTGAGTTTAATTGCGCATGCATACGTTTATGCACTTGGACAGTGGCGCCAAGTATTCGCATGAAATTACGTGAAGTACACAAAAAAATACCAATGGATTTCTTAAAAGTGGACTTGACTGACGTACAGAGGTAGTAGGATCGACAATGTATATCGAGAAGAAACGGCTCGAGTCTCATAGAGTAGGCAAGTAGGTAAATAAATACATACAGCAGACACAAACATATCTACATACAGACCACGTACTAAGATAGAAGTCTTGTGTCGGGGGTATCAGATACTACGAGAGATTTTCAGTTTTACAAACACCCAGACTCGAAACAAAAATATTGGGTTTCACAAATAACTATTTGTCTCGGTGCAGGGGTCGAACCTGCGGCCACTTGTTTCACAGCCGGCGTCACAAAGTCTACAAAGTTATATTTTTACATTCATTAATTTATTTTCAAATTATGAAACACAAATTAATTTAAATACTGTTAATTGTATTACATTACTTTATTTCCATTTTAAATAACTCAATTTAACAGTGCGTAATAACAGTCAATTTGCAAGTGATGGATATTCAAAGCAAGACACATGCGGTTAAGAATAGCAATATTCTAATTCTAACACGAGCTTCCTGTGTGAATTACATATTATCGAGGTTACTGACTTTGTTTATTATTTACAAGCAGTAAGTAACAATAATGGTATGATAAATACATTGGATATTGAAGTCTGCCAAGACGGGGAAACATATTGAGCCAGACACGAAATAATGAACACTAGTAATTTGCAGCTTTTGTCGCAGTATTATAACTTAGTCCAAAATTATGTCTTTCGCTTACTGTAGCGGGCTGTGGAAAAATATTAATTGTTTTCGACTTTTCCTATTTATTTTTCCGATAGATATTATAATTGGCGCACCACAGATGATCTTGGCTGACAATTAGTTTTGATGAAATGTATTTCTTATACTTATTTGTTTTTTACTTTTAGTCCTATACAGGGTATATCAAGACCGCGACCGAAAACGAAGCCAGGAGGTAGTATTAGTGATATCAAACACAATGCAAGTAAAAATTTTACAAAAAAATCGTCAATTTTTTTTTTGTTATTTTTTACATATCGTCGTATTTGAGTGATTAAACATAGTTTTTCTAAAATAATGGCGTACATCGCTTAATTTTTAAACACGCAATGGTACGTAAGGGTTTAAATTACTATTTTTGCAATAACTAGGTATTTACCCCTTAAAAACGACGATTTTTAAAAAAAATCAAAAAATAATCCGTCGCTTATTTTGCAAAATTTTTAGTTGCATTGTGTCTGTAGCCGCTGAAACTACCACCTGGCTTCGTTTTCGGTCGCGGTCTTGATATACCCAGTGTATACTCCAAAGTTCAGTAAGTAATTACTTTGAAATTCTCAATCCTGGGTATTAATAGCTAGCAAAAATCCCCACTATTTAATAAAATTTATAAATTTTCGGTTTTCCAATGGAATCTCTAACTCTAAAAGAATGAGGTGAGTAGTGAAATGAACATCTCAATCTTTTTACAACTAGATCAACGAGATAAAGGTAGGAAAATTGCAAATCATCGAAGCAATGGCAGCCAATGTGGAAGGTTATTAGCGTAATGCGGACGGTGTTGGCATCAAGTTTAATGGAGTGGTTTATGAATGAATTGCACTTACTATCGCCACACTATGGCTTACAACTATCAAGATTATTTTATAGCCTATATCTTGGTCTCTAAGAATTTCTTGTTTATGAAAGAGCGGAGATTTCTATTGATTGAAGTTGTGAACGTATAGGTTTCAGAGTTTCAGCATCGAGTATAGTTTTTGACAGTGATAGACGATGCTGACCAATTATTTTTGTGGGTCCGTCTTGCTACGGTATCAGAAAGATAGAAAAAACTAATTAATGGGGAGAGTAGAAATCTATGCACATAACATATAAAAATATTATGAATTGAACACACGTGAAGAATTTCAAATAGGATAGTATAATAAATAATACTGAATACTACGTGTAAGTTATGATAATTATAAAACTGCATAAATTTCTTAAACGCAAGATTACAATGACAGCTTATCTAATTATCTAAGTAGGAGAGTGTGTGAGTGGAACTTTCTCGAAGTTTCCATAATAATGGTGCGTTTCCTACTGATCCTATATATTATGCAGCTCGTGGGAACGCTATGGAACAATTATGAGCGAAAACTAATATGCACTTTCCCAAACAAATGTGCTAGACTACACTGCACGCTAACATGCAACGCTATACGAAAGAGTCTGTAGGTAGAGATGCTATTTGTAACAAATGGCTACAATGCGGAGTTTAGTAAGTAGCAATTTATCAGAACATGGATAAAAACGTATTTGTTTTGCTGGAAAAATATAATCACGAACTTTTACTATTAAGGAAAATAAAAAACTAAAAACAAGCTACCACGAAGTTTTGATATTAAATTCTTTAGATGAATAAAACATTCTAAGAAATAATTTGAGTTTTAAATACTACTAAAGAAGCAGTTGCCAAGTTTGTTCTTGTGCTATATGTTGGAGGTTAGGCCTATTGCCAAGCTGACCATAAATTCCAGTCCCGGACAACTCATGAGATTTTTAAAACCGAAAATTCACACAAAATTTACACGACTGGAGATTCAAAATTAGTTTTGTATAGGTAAGGTTTTGAAGATGGAAATATCAAAATAAAATGTCGAAGCTATTAGCTAGCGATAAAAAATATAATAAAATTGGATGGATTCACATAAATGGCGTTCATAATAAAATTATTTTGCTACGGTACGCCTTTATGCGCTTTGACATTGTGGTACTAAAACACAAGAATGAATACCTACTTCATACCGATCGAACTAAAAATGACTTTTAATATTGAATGTAAATAGAAAAATCACTATAATATTTTTATTATTTCGAATTAAGAAATCTTATATGAGTAGCCCAGAATTTGCAATTTGTAACTGTTGCACTAGACTCGCCCTATTACATATTTGGATACAAATAAGGTCCTACAATGCGGGTGACACTAGTCAATTATGATATGTTTTTCTATTATTGTTAATATGTATCAGCTATAGAATAATTATCGCTTGCATTACTGGATATCTTCAGTTTGTTCTGATTACGTGTTATCATACTCACACCACTCGTAAGTTCTTGCGAATGTTTTTCATCGGTTGCCTCATGTTTGTAAACTACCTCTATACCTTTACATGTTGCTATTAAACTTGCAACTGTTTCAATAAATAGTTTAATTCTGGCAGATGTTATTTTTAAAAAAGCATTGACTTATTCTAGGATTTTTCCTATATTATGGTGCAAATTACTGTGGAAAATTATAAACAAAACTCTACATGAACTACGAACCATAATATTTTGTGTTCTCTTTCCTGTAGGTATTATTTTAGGGTGTCTTCTGTATAGGTGATGCAAACTATAATATAATATTTACATGAAATACGTAACACAATATTTTGTGTTCTATTTACTTGTTAATAAGTGTATGAAATTTACAATTTGATATGGCATAATTTTATCAGGAAATAACCTAACAATTCCTTTGGACATTACTAGAGAATTATTTCAATGACTATAAAAGCATGTTGCTCACCTGACATTAGGGCTGGTTGAGTCAAGGAAATCAGACCGAAAATGTTATTGGTATGACTTCGTAGGAATATGATGGCGAAGCGTTACTCTTTGGTTGGTGGTCACTAATGGCTAATCGTTGTTTGCATTTGACAAAGAGTAAATAATATGAAGAGGTCTCCAAGCTATTGCGGATTACGCTTGCTATGTTGTGACGGTTTTGTTTCAGAATTTTAAAATACGTACCTACTTAGATTTAATAGCTCGATTAGTAGTAAATATAGCATAGCTGTGAATAATGATTCCTAGAATACACACTCCAAAATATGATTTGTTTAATGGCGCAAGAATGAAATCATACTGTCAAAGGAAAAAAAATAATGCCCACTACGCCGAACTAAACCATGAGCATAGTATTATTATATTAGCTGAAAACAATCTTGTATGGAGCTACTACGGTACGCTAAACATTGAACCGTTCCAACATCGGCCAATGATGTTCCGGACTAATACATAAAAATAATATATTTTGCCTGATACGAGATTTACAAAATAAAAAAAGTTTACCGCCAACCTTACAAAACACCAATAAATTCATGTAAAACATCGAGATGAACAAAACCTATTACATAACTTTCGCAAAATAATTTACAGTACTCTCGCGTTATCTGATTGAATTTATATCTAAATCCCACGTTTTATCATGAGAGACATATAATTGCTTGAAAATTAACATACAATTTGCGAAAACGTTTTTGTCAAACACACCGTACTTTGTACCGACGACCGGTTTGGTTTCTTAGACGTCAATTGCAGAACAAACTTTTAATTATATAAATACGGCAAAAAATGAGTAGCCAGTAAGTACGTACGCGAGTTGTTTGTGCCTTCTCATCATAAATCGTCGGAGCAAAAAGCACTTGATGCTCAAAATAATAAATTATTATTCATATTAAGATGTGTTCGGGCGCGTTCACATCGCAGGTATATCTGTATGTATAAATAATATTTTTGTTATCTTTAATAAGTTAATTTTCAACTATTTTTACGGGGAAAAAGAACGACTTATAAACATTTAATATACGATGCAAAAAAACTCAGTTGGAAATTTATAATATTACTAAGAATTACTTTAAAAATATAAAGAAATTTACCTAAAATAAACATCGTTTCGTATACTAGCCAGTAGTCACTAAGGAAACGTATTAGAATAAATAAATACGATGCCTATACATGATCATTTACCGTGCCCTTAAAAACCTGTTCATTTTTTCAAAAGCCCATGTAATCGCGCCCTTACCAACTCCGTCGTTAAATTAACAAAAAATAATATGAGTACAGGTTGAATTTTGTTAAAACAACGAGTTTGGGCGCACTTGGCAAATATTACGCGAGGAGTCACTGACTCGGCCGCGCTCGCCTCGTACACGCATTCAACACGCAATGTATCATCTTTGCTCTTTTTCTCTTACGCGAATAAAGAAACTTAGGGCTAATTGCACAAACTAACTTTGCCCATAACTTTGACTTTGAAAATGTCAGTTCAGTTCAGTTCTTATTTTTAATGGCCTTTGTTTCAAAAAGTGTCAATGTATTTTTGATAATGTATGCGACATAAGCAATGTCAAATACGTCACAAATATGTATGTATGACGATAACATTGTTAAAGTCAAAGTTATGGGCAAAGTAAGTTTATGCAACAGAGTCTTAAGGTAAGTATAAGTATGCAATGTTAATATAATTTCATAAATTATTATGGATATTTGTTCGATACATGGAATACTAATCCAGTTTCAGTTACTTATTCTCAGCGAACTATATGTTTTTTTTTATGAAATATATGAAAAACGTTATTTAGATAATATTTATACTTTCATGCTTTTTATTTTTCTCCCTTTGCTTGCGTGACATAACTAATAGGTTTTATAACGATTGTAAATGAAAATGCGGAACGTAGAGATGTTTGTCTTCTATTTTGCTTACCTTTGGATCATTCCGACAAGATGACATCATATAATGTTTTTTTATGATCTCATTAATTATACGATTACTATTAGTTTTAACTCAATAACTGAGGCACGTTTTCTTTACCATACTTAGAAATATTGAATAGAAGATCCTTAGTATACATTAAAATTAAAAGAGATGACCCGTATCTTATGATGCTATAGTAGTTTATATTTGAACATCATGGTATTGAGTTTGATTCCTAGGAGGGGTAATTAGGTACATTGTGTAATTTTTTGTCATTTTTAATAGAATAAACCAATTCCAAAATATTTAAAGAAATTGAATAAACTTAGAGGCACCTAGGAAAGTAAAGATAGCCCAAAAGCGTCCTTTAGTTTCCGTCAAGGTCGTACCTCGTGACATCACAAGGCTCGACTGCGCAAACAGTGATAACGTCGGCAGCCACTGATAACAAATCAACCTGTTATGGCTAATGTACGATACTAACTCTTTACATTATTAGCATTGTTAAATAATTCATGTTTGGAATATGTATGGCTGTGAAATTTATTCGTTGAACTTATGATTGTTCACAGGTTTTAAAGGTAATATATTTTGGTAAGAATAATGTTCACAAGGTATTAGAATAGCATTGTACTTCGTTTTATGAAATGAAAGTTTAGCGGCTTCTTGTGGCTAAAGAAGACAGTCGGAGAAAGATAAAATGATGCCAATCTTTTTAGTTATAAGGCATTTAGACAAGTCGTTTACCTGATCTAACGCTATCTACAGACACTGCCAGTATTTAGAGTACTGTAGATGCATTATCGAGCTTTAAGAATTAAATCTTGTAGACTAAAATGTAAAGGATAAAGGATTTTGCTACCAAATTATCACAGCACCTATTTCTATTGAAATTTTATGCGAAACATCGAAATCGAGGAATGGGTATTTTTTTATCTCTGGTTACATCAGAAAAGTATCTTAAAAACACTTTTTCCGCATTAAGTTCAGTGACTATTTTATTGCTACCGGGACTGGCCCTTTCCTTTCCTTGGTCTTACGTCAAACAAACAAGCATCGTACTTGTTTTTTAACAAACTGCGTGGAATCTTTCCTTTATCGAGTACAATGAGAAAATTTACTGATTGCGCAAATCTGAATTGTATTAGGTAGTTGTAAAGGATAAAATTGATCTACTTTAGTCAACAGATTTGACTCAAATAGCCATAATCTCCTACTATCTTACTGAAAGATATATTTACATTGATAACTTGAGAGATTCAACTACCAAGGCTAGAAAAAGCGAGGCAGGGATTTTGCAATGGGATTAGGAGGCCCCACTCCCCAATCTTTCGTGTTTTTGTCTATCTCAATAGATGATCTGATATAATTAACGTTTTATAACTTCGATGTAATAAAGATTTTTTTGGGAAATAAAATATGATCATACTTTATTTTTTATAATTTGTTTTTTATGTTGTGGGCAGCGAGAAGAAGCGTGTTTTTATATTTATGTGAATCTACAAAATTAATGTACATTTGATTAATTAATTTTCAAAGGCAAACCGATACCCACAAAACGTTTTCTTAAAGAATTCGCAAACCTATAATTTATAATCTTAAAACGGTTGTTAAATCTAAAAGCATTTTCGAGTTGGACACGCATTTGATTCCTTAATTAAAATTAATTAGTAAATTTTATTACGGATTTGTTTTTTTGTGTACAGCCAGGCAATTTTTTGTTTGTTTTTACAATTTATATATTTAATATCATAAATAATTATAGTTATTATAAGAAAGGAAGTTAGAATAATTTTAAAAACAATTAACCAAAAATTCATTTAGGTGCCGTTATTCTTCAAAATAAAACATTATTTAATTTACATTTATTCACAAAGTCTTTTCCAACGTCACGTAATATTATTTATGCTTTGTAACACTTTACACCTAGGTGCGCACGAGACGTACATTCAATAAATTCTTCTAATAACACATTTTTTTCTTTGTATTAATAGCTTATGTTTAAGTTACCAATCAAATCATTTCACTTAATTTGATTGATTGATTATTTATTTGGTTAAAATCATTTTAAAATAATATGCGATTTGCACGATAACATATGACCGGAACGAACTGCCGAGCCCGAGGTCTCAGGTAATTGATCCCAGGGCACACACACACCTCTGTCTTTTCGACGTTACGTGTTTATTATACTTTATTAACTGCTTGCCTTACCCTGAAGGAAATATCGTGTGTATTATACTCACTTGACCGTTTTAATACAAGAATTACGAACGTAAGTAGTTTAACACGCGCTAGGCTTGGTTATCATAAAAACGAAACGTATCCAGCGATGGTATGGTTCGTATAAATTTCTAAAATACTAGCTAATGTATTGACGAAATATCTAAATGAGTAGGTAGTTAATTTATGGAAGTAAAAAGGAATACAAAAATGTTGCAATTGATAGAATCTTCCTGTAGCTCGTACCAATAGGTCAGCTAGTCCGGAGTGGATCCAATGTCACAAAGGAAACTGACTTATAATAAGATAAAATTAATGTTTCGTTCGGTGATGAAGATTGTTGGAGACCCACTGGGCCACTACGTGGAGCTAAGATATATATTTACCAGGATAGCTACCATAGTACTCGATGATGGAAAATATATCGCAATGACCAATCAGGTTCAGTCAGTGTACACCTGATTTAGAACAACCTGGGATAACTGTGTCAACCGATAGATAACCGTATCTTACCTATGGGTACTATATTTCATCTATTTGCACTGTACTATCATAAGTGCATTGTTGGTACTTTCACGTTTCAGTATAGAAACAATAGCATTTTTATAATACGAGTATAACTTTAAATAAATGACAATACCTTGGTTTAATTATTTCCATAAATATTACATGACAGTTAAACATTGTCAGGATGTCTTGTTGATTAATAGTCGAAGAATGCCGCTGATAACTCATGTTTAATTATAGGTACACAATTCAAACATAAATACATTGATAAATTTCGTGGCGCAGTGAGTAACAAGCTGGCTTTTAAACGAGAGTCATTGGATTCGATCCTCGCGCTGTGCCAAATGTTAATGTGATCAAGAAATTTTATTTCGGGTTTTAGGCTTTATACAATAAAATAGAACTCGTATATTTTAGTTTTGAATAACCACAAAACTAATTTAATATTCTTGTGGGTTCGGAACTTTTGTGTGTATACAATTAAACTTAACCAAAAATGTTCAGTCACGGAGACATAATTTGTAAAATAGTAACATACTAATTCTCCTTTTTATTTCTAATGAAATACATCAGTTGTAAGGATACTTGGTTAAATTCAATGTTATTGTCTAAAATAATACTTTGTTTGATTTTGTAAGTGTCAAAAACTTATTTATAACTGAAGCTTTATAATTCCTAGACCAAATTATTAAAAGAACTGGCCAACAAAATCCATTTTAAGAATTAAAAAGAAAATGCCAAACGTCTACATACTTTTAAATTCAATTGGATATATCAGATACGTAAATAAATATGTCCAGTATATAAGTTTTTGTTTAAATAATGTTTATAGTACAAAAGTCATGGTCAACATGCACGTTAAATGTCTCGGAATATTATCTATTCGAATTATTGATCGTACGTAAAACTATTAAATTAATACGCAATGAGAAATCGGTCGCTTGTTATAAATATAGTTAGACATTTGTTAATTAACATCGATTTATTAATGATCGGTAATGCTACAATTTTTTAATTTATTAAATCTGAAATTGTTGGAACTATGTTTAAAATGTCCATTATAAAGGATTTTTGTTCGTTTGTGCTAAAAGAATAATGTGGATTCTTATAACAGCTGAATTATTTTAATTTATGTTTATGGTAGGTATTGTTAGCAATGTAAAAATTATTAGCAATGCCTACACGCTATTATTGATACTTAATAGCTGGACATTAAAACTAGATACCTAGGTAAATAATTTAACATTAACGCTTATCAAAAAATATCGATGCGTCATTTTGCATACACCTGTGCAAATAATACCACTCGACAACACCTCATTAGTTTCCACAATATCACTTACTAATCACAAATGAAACGTCACATCACATTCCCGCTCAAAAACGGCCATAGACAATTTGACAGGTAACTTTTTTCGGCCGGTGAAAAGAGTTTACGGAAAAAAATCGGATTTCGCGGCGCGAAAAATTCGGAGCGCGATACACGGACGCGCGTCGCGTGCTAACCGCTGTGAGATAATGCGTGCGCGCGGTAGAAACTGAGCCGGTGGCACCGGACTAACGCGACGGTTAAACTACGTACTTTAATTACAAGAATATTGTGTGAATTTTAATAATTGCTTTTGTTAAATTGTAAATCATATACAAATTAATACATCGACGAGTTGTAAGTTGTGGATATCAGAAACTGAGAAAGACTTTTCCGTTCCATAAAACGCAGACCCGACAAAACATTTAGTAACAACAACCATTTCTGAAGCTTTGACTTTTCGTTTAACGGCCAGATTTTTACTACAGGGTGCTAAAGACATTTAATATATTTTGAATGAAAAACTTCATACTAAAAGACTCCGGTAATCGCTTGTTCATAGTATAATTAAAATTGATCACGTTTTTAAGCACTTGTAAGTATTCTGTTCTACAAAAAGGCTATTAGGACGCCTTAGTTTACTGACCCAGTGTCTGATACCGTATTATACTATAATATCTATTTACATTAACACGCAGATACATGGTATTTTCATTGACTAAACCGTGTTATAATATTATAATAATAAGCAATGATACGTTAAATTAATCCGACTAAATCACTTTGTTAATTTAAAATTATTATGAGATACAAATGTATGTAGAACTATCAAAACCTGGGCATTAAGATAGACATCACTATTCAAATTCTACATTGGACATTATCTTGTAGTGGACAAACAAGGAAACTTCAGATTTTATAATCATAGTGTAATTATTTTTCTTCTGACATCAAATCATACTTAAACACCATTATGGTACAAGAAAGACAATTCATTTTTAAACAACAAAACTACTCAGATAAAAAAAATAATTAAATGTTAAAAACCATGTAAACGAAATGAACAAATCAAAATTGTTTTTATTGTTGAAAGTGTAATACCTACATAAATGCAACACAACAAAAAACAGGTATCAATAACACAGGGTCATCAATAACAAAATGAGTTTACAGTAGACAATAAAAGCATAAAGTAACGTAAATGATTTTAAGAAGTAAAAAATCATTCGAAAATTAGACTGCCACAGATCATATTACTCTAATATTGTCATGGGATTGGATTGGGATTGGGAGCGAACGTAGAAAAGCGACAGGTAAAATAAACTGTAACTTTGACTATCCAGACTGGCAGTTAAAATCAAATTGAACGATTTAATCTTCAATCAAGTGAGCGTGCGGTGTACCAACCATCACAATTTTCACGTCTGTGGAGCGAACAATAAATAAATAACACTTAATGTAACTCTTAATTGGCAGTGTGTCCGACAACACGTGTTGCTAACGCGGAGGAAGTTTCTATTTATATCTTATAGATTACTTTCAGAATTAGAAATTTGTAATTAAGTAAACAAATGCTAGCCTGTAATAGGCTTATTATGGCTTGAATGAAATCATGAAGGGTTTTTGATCAATCAACAACATCCAAACTAAAAACAAATATTTGTTGATTACTCAAATATTTGTATCGGGATTGGACCAACCGTCTAGCGTCTGGTTTATATCTGGCCAGTGTGGCATTTCTAATTTCTGTCAGATTATTTTAGGATATTGTTTTAAAATGTATATTCTCCAGTCACGCACACCGACAAAGCAGCTCGAAAATCCTCAGTCGTTTCCAGTGAATTTCTATATCGTTAAACTACCCTGTTATTAAGTTCGAGCTCCCGAGTTTGAGGTCATTAACTTGTCAAGATTTTAAGCATTTTCAATATATTTATCAAAAAAGTCACTACACAATATTTTCTGTTTTTGTATGTCCTTCGTGGAAGTTATTCATGAGTAGAAAAACTTCCTAGTTCCTACTTAGGCTGCGTACAACATTCTCTTATGTTTACAAAATAAAGATACTAATATTTTACTGACCACAAATAATAATTAATGACCAAAATTTAATAACCTGATGTAGAAAAGATGGATGATAGAGAGCTGACATAACAAATACACTAGGAGAGTGTATAAAATAAATACAACTAAAAAACATTAAATACAAAAATCGTTTTAAATTTTACAAAAATACTCAAATATTAAATATTATTATAATTAACATTTAGTAAATAATTTACTGTCTACATTTGTGATTTAATACCTAGTTAAATATAAATAAATGTGTGTGTAAATGAATATTAAATATTGACTTGTCGACATTTCTTAACCATTACACACGTAATGTCGCAATTCGCGTAAATTCTAATGCATTTAGAATGTCAAAGTTAAAAAGTCATGGCCGAGTGACCATCCATTATGATTACGTTATGCAAAGTAGCTGTGAAACATCTTTTAACATACCACAATATTTTGTTTGATGAAGTCATAGATGTTGGCGTAATTGATCTCTCAGTTTATATAAAAGCAGAATGAAGAAGGTTAAGGCCAATTCTGGGCATAAGCTTATTCTAAAAAAAAATACAGCGACGTATTCAAAGTGTAGATGGAAATCTCCTATGACCCGTTAATTGGAAAATACGTTACACATTCTGAAGCATTTTATTTAATATTCGCCTCATAATATTGGTACTAAATTCTTTTCGGGAACCATCCTTTCCGAAAATCATATTTATTTCGACGATTTACACAGAAAATCGTCGAAATAAATATGATTTTCGACAACTGGGTCTAAAGCTTTAATGCTGACAGCAAAGATTGTGTTATCACTTGCCAACGAAGCGACTTATTTACAAATGATAATGTGTATTATGAGCACAGATGGTTCTAGCAGACGTGCCTCCGCAAAGATGAAATAGCTGATGTCACAAAATGAGCCAGTATGGAATCTGCGGACGTAGACAAGAAAGTGCTGCGTAAGATCCACGAGACAGTACAGTGTATGAGTATTCTATTATTTCGTGTGCCGTCACTGATATGCGGAGAAAGTATTCACTTAAAACTGCTGATACCGCATTAACAACGCCAAATATTTGTGAAACTGTATGAATTATTTTTTTATATGTTCGTTTTAGATGGTGATTACTTGACGGAAGTCGGAGTCCCTCTGGCTATATTTTATATGATAAGGATTATGATAAGTTTCCGCTAGAGTTCCTTTCAAAAATATTTAAGGAATTTTTCATTTATATAAATAAAATATTAGGAAATGGAGCAAAAAATAATACATTTTAAAAATAATAATTTTTAAAAAATAATTTAATTAATTTTACTCTGTTAGCCTTTACCTTAGCGTTATCTATATTAAGATATAATTTTTAAATATAATACTGTTGTTAATGTTGGGAGCAAGGTGGGGTAAAGATAGTGGATGCTTCTATGGAAAAATCCAGCGGTGTATGATTCCAGGTGGAACGAAAGACACTGAATTATGTTGCCATGAGAACAACAATTGAAGATATGTAAGAGCTGTATAAGATATAATTTTATTCTGAACAATAGCAACAACACAAATCATACAAAAACGCAATGTCATGACACCGGGCGGTTTCCTTCGCAGTGACCTTCTTGATGCCACTTATTGAGCCAATCATAGCCACCGCTTCATTATTGACATATGCACTTTGTAATAGACGCACGTGTTTCCTTTTAAACTTCTTTCCTCGTATTATTTACTATAAATGCCTGAAATTGTCTTTTATGAAAGAGTTCACTTTTTTTAATTATCGTGGCGATTTTCTTAAAAAAAGGAGTTATTTAATCTTACACCCTTCTCTAATTATTTTATAGAACGACGCGTGTTAGTGAACAAAGCTACATCAAAATCGTAAATCGACACTCTGTCTAAACGACATCGCACTTATCAAGACATACAGTGCAGTTAGAAAAATAACGCATTAAAGTATTTATCAAAAGTCCAGCAAACAAATAATTTTGTAAATCCAGTCAGAATTAAACAAGATAGAAACGTTTTAAATCTTCGAGTGGGAGTAAAAGAAACAGGATGCAAAACTAAACCAGTGACGTCACTAGTCATAATATGCATTCCAGTGTGCGAGTGTGAACGAGACAGTGAGAGGTCCCCACTACGCTCCCACTCTTTTTTCAAAATACTAATATTTGTCTAGTGTTACAAGCTACTTTAATACTGATTAGACAGAAACGTTTTATATTAATGGTATTTGTGTTTGTACGCAAAATAATAAAAATATCGATAATAGTCAAATACCCTATTGTAATTATACATTATTAAACATTTATTTCAATAGCTCTACCATCTGTGCTAATCGTCCACGTGCTAATATTGAAGGTTGCATCTTTACCAGCTATACAATATAATCTAATCTTTGTTATAATGGCGGAAAATAACTGTTTTTTTATATGAAATTGATAATAAAATCTCGGTTTATTGTTAGGATTAAAATTATAAGATTATAACTCTGTATTTATGTAATTGAAAAAATAATAAAACAATTTCTGTTAAAAGAAAATTCATGTATTAAATCTAGGTAGTAAAAGCCATTCCTTTGTGCCATTAGTTGCCTATACTCTAGAGCAGAATAGAACCACCTGAGATTTTAGAGATATTTCATGAAGGAGCTGCTGTGAACATAAGCTACTAATGGTAAGGTCATATTTTTTGTATAAATATTATTTAATTAAAATATAAGGTTGTTAAAGTTGGAAACTGCAACATCGCCTAAACTAACACAAGTCAATTCTCTATTACTTATCACCGAAATCAATGTAATTTACCGTAGAATTAAAAGAAAAACATTAAGATGTCTTTCGAAAGTACGTTTAAAAACCAAGAAACTGGCCAGTTTTCCTCACGCATTTGACATTGGAAAGTATAACAATGGTTGATAAGAGCGTGCAAGCGACGCTAATCGATTCGACGCCGCCGATAGTGCACCGCCATGCCGGCACAAACTTTATGGGTTTATTTTATTATTTTACGGATGACATGTTTAGCTTGGAAAGTTGACCTACGCCTGGTGTTGGACGTGATTTTGCAAATACTAACAATAGTTTTTTTTTGTTAACGTTGAAGGAATTGGTTGGATGTCGGCTGCTTTCAACAGACCTCTATGGATTTTTTTGGGTAAGGCATGTGTTCAGCTTTAGGCCTCCTGAGGCTTAAGAGAGATACTACACCTAATATTTATTCAAAAATTCAACTGCCATATTGCTCAGCGAACTTAACTAACTGAAAGACTATTATGCCGACATCCTTTTTGGTCTTTACCTCTTTTATAATTCGAAAAAATCTAATAGATAAGTGTAAAAATAGTGGAAATCACTTCATATTGATCCACCCAAGCGTATAGATTTTTGGGATCAATTAGATTGCATACTATCTGTTCCGTAATGTTCAGTCCTCGTTATAGTTACTTCGAGAATGGAAAGTGAAATAAAAGTTCCTTTATAAGTCGATATAAACCATTGCCGTTGATGCCAACCGTTATTATTTCGAAAATTGTGTAAAATTACAACCCGTACCATTTAAAGTCAGAAAGGTACGGAGATACCATCGGTTTCAAGGCGAGAGAACATATTTCGCAGATTTACGTTACATATGTTTTGCAATGTAATTAGTTAAAATGAATTACATAAAACCTGTCTACAAAATTACACGTTGAAGGTTGTCACCGTAATGCCGGGGAGTATTTACACCGACGCGAACCTCAAAAGCCTAATACTTTTATTTTTTCACTTTATGGTTTGTAAATGCACCAATCGTGTGGCTTTAGTACCCGTAATTTTAGTACATCTTTCAAAAACCCCAAAAGTTGTCGATATGGAATCAGTAATTTCATAAACCAACACTTATTTAAAATTCATACATACATACATAAACTAACGCCTTTATCCCCGAAGGGGGTAGGCAGAGGCGCCGCCAGGACACCCACATTTCGCCTTGTATGTTCCGTCCCATGATGTGATAGGGGGCGAGCCTATCGCCATATCGGGCACAAATTCCTGACTCCGGGCTGAAAATGAATAGAAAAATCCAATATCATTTTGCCCGACCCGGGACTCGAACCCGAGACCTCAGCTTTGTAACCGTACCGTAATACAACTACGCCACCGAGGCAGTCAGTACGCCACCGAGGCAGTCATTTAAAATTCTTTTTAAAAACTTTCGAGTTATTTAAAATTCTATTTCATCTTTTAGACAAGAAATGTCTTAAAAAGTGTTTTTGTGCTTCGTTAAATATATTTTTCAGAAGTTTCGAGTTGTTAGCACCAAAAACAAAATGTACGTTATTACGTTAATTTGGGTAATACTGTGTAATGTGTTAAACACTTTAATTTTAGGCAATATTGTAATATACATATAAATAAATAATTTAAAAATAAATTATACCCATGTATTTGGATTTTTGTAATACCAAATATAACGCGATGCACGTAGTGGATGGATAATATAAAGCGGTGGTCTTACAGGCCCGCCCGTTATTGTTGATATTACGCTTCGGTGTAAGGGCATGCTTTAATATCGAGTGCAATTTGGCGGCAACCAAGGTACACGCACGCTACAAGGGCGGTGTCCCGTTACAAATCAGACAGGTGCGCACTGGACAGCTCTGTGTGGCGACAGGACGGCACGTCACGCACACGCCACGCACACGCCACGCACACGCCACGCACACGCCACGCACACGCCACGTCTACATAGCATCCACTTTTACACAACTTAATTTTTAAATAGCTACTGAAATGTTAAATGTAGTAATGCCTATAGATAAACGAGCTTAAATTCCACTTGATAGTAAGCACTAAGCGTCCCGCACGCGCCACGTCAACTTAACTCATTTTTCTTAGAATATCTAGTAATTGCTGACCTTTAAGATGACTTGTAGTTTTTTTAATGCTGCAGATAAACGAGCTTGCTTCCACTCGATGCTAATTAGCGTCGTTTGTGAATTTTTCATTTTAGTAATGCTCGGTGGATTGAGGTAGTCCATTTATGCTATTTGTTAAACTGGTTAAGTTTTAACCAGTTTCGAATCTAGTTTATTATTCCTTTTTTCATTAAAGTTCAGGTATCACTATTTTTACTATTTAATTTAGATAAACATGTTTAACCTTCGACCAATATTGTTCTTGTAGCCTTTTGTTACGTCAGCTCACAAAACATATGAGATATAACCGCTTATCAATGTTGAATTAAAGCCCTTACACAATGTCCAATAGAAAGCATTTCGGCTTATACGAGTATGTATACGTGCAGAGAAAATTATTTTAGTAATTAATATTATCAGCAAAAGCGAATCTAAATTTAACAATAAATAATCAATTAATTGAATATCATGGCTCATAGGTGGAGCTGATACAGCATCAAGAATCACTAAGCGGCTTACATTCCATGATTGATTGCAATGGTAGAAATCCTTGCTTTTACCCCATAAAATGGCGAAATTAATAGAAACTGGTCTCTTGTTATAATTAGCGATGCAATTATCATTTCGTTCCACGCATAGAGCGCCACCAACACATCGACGACATTAAAAATTGTTATTTTGTCCATTAATAGTGTTAACTGTTGCTTTGCTCGTATTTTTTGTTAATTACAAAAACGCAACGGTACAACCTTTATGTTCATAGCCGGCTTTATTAGTGCGTGGAGATCTGTTGTGTTAAAAAAAGTTGTTCCCCTCAGGTGTCCATGTGTTGACAGATGAGTTTTGGCAATGGAAAACAATTGAAAAACAATAGGCAACGTCATCAAAATTTTGACAGCAGGCCCGAAATGAGCTCTTGGACACCTGAAGTAATATGGAATTGTCAAATGATGGCAGCAGTTCCTAGCATTTGGCAGAAGCAAAATACTTCTGTAACTTTCTTGTTAGAATGTATTGCAATACTACGCATCAGATACTTATTTCTATGATAAATATTGAATAGTCGAGAATATGTGACAAGAAAAAGTATTTTCTTGTTTCATACTTTACAGAGCAAGATTTTTATGTAGTCCTGTTTCAGTTTTTTTTTACTATCATAAAATTCTATACCCATAACAATTTTATAACTTCATTTTTATGATCTTCACTCCTCAAATTGGCCAAGAATCGGCAAGCTGGAATTCCTATAAGGACCCGTGGGAAAAATATCGATAAAATCTAGTCGTTATGCATTACCTAGCTTCCAATACAGTCCACCCAAGTAACATTTAAGCGGAAAAATATTATATTTACCAGCGCATTACCAGCTATAAGCTTAAAAAATGTTGTACAAGAGTGTAAAAATATGTTTAGGACTGGACTAAAGTATAACTGTACAACTGTATACAGTATAGCTGATTAACGGCTGTATAGAGCCTAAATTTTTACCTTTAGCTTTTAAATAGCATTGGAAAACGCTAAAATACAGACCGCGGCGTAAAAAACTGCGTTCAGCAACTTTATACGACAATAACTGTATATTGCTCTCAAATTATACTTTTGTATAACCTACTTCTGTACAAGAGCATTAAATATTGTTATAGCCTGAATATTGGAGTAAAATTACTCTGTTGTTCAGCCTTCAAGTTAAGCTTGATAATAGCTGTACAACGGAAATCTAGGATACTCTTACCAAGCAATTCCCTTTATAATAGTGTAATACAATTCTATCTCATGTAGAAGAGTTTAGATTTACTCCTTTTTAAAGCCAAATGCGATTGGCGTACATTTTTCCCTTTTTACAGTTTTTCGTGTTTTAGAAGATTCAAGTTATTATTATAGTGTTGGCATACACAATTATCCAGCTTATAGATTATTTTGAAACTAATATAGCCTTAAAATAAATTAAAATAAATTTTGTAATGTAATTATTTATTTTTATTTTATTATAATAATTAATGTTTTTATGTTGAAATTGTGACGTGTAAATTATTTTATTAATAAAGATATGATATGATATGATATGAAAATATTTGGAACACTTTCGATAAAACAATCCGATTCCTTGCTCACCGCCTTACGGGCCTTGGTTTTTGGTCATAATGAGGTTTTCTATATTTTCAACTGAACCCTAATTAACTGTATAAATGAATATGAATAAGACTTTAAGGCAGCTTCTACAGTACTTAAATAGTAATGTACAGACAATGTTACTCTTTAGGCTGAGATGCGTTCTTAAATAACGACTCTGTTATGCAAAAAGCTGCATTAAAAGGTACTAGAAGAGCAAGAGCTGTATAAACTAAGGACGCCATTTTATCATAACCTATAAATTGCTTTCCAATTTTACGAGATATTTTTTTGTTTGTTTTTGAAATTTCAGTACAAATTTACAAAGGATTGTAACTGTATAGTACACACAATTACGTTTACTATCAATAGAACAGTCCGGGTTACTCTTAAAACTGCTTTCAGATATGATCACATATTTGTTGTTACAGAAAAAATGTATGTATATCCTTTATTTCGAAGGGGCGTGAGTTTTGAGCTTTAAATAGTATACATATTCACATAAAAATATCAGTCGCAAGCATAATAACAACGATAAACAGGAAAGAGTACTTAATACCACTTAGTTATCAAATATTTTTTTCACTTATACTTCACATATGGTCTCTGCCTTGGCACATAGTAAATTAAGAAATAAAATGGAGAATGGAAATGGAGAAACGAACACAATTATAATATATTTATTCTTCTATTAAGATTTTCACAAGCCTGATTCTGTATAAAAGAATAAAAAGGAAAATTAGAGAATGGAAGCTGTATAAAAGTATCTAAATAGTATCTTAGCCAGCCAAATAGTACAGCTATTATGCAGCTGTTATACAGCAAAATCTACACTTAAAGCTGTATAATTTTGGGGCCCATTTCAGAGTTATAAGGGCTGTATAGCTTGCTATACAGTCTTTATACAGCAACGTTTAACAGCCTGTAGAAAACAAATAGTCTATAATACAGCTTTTATACAGTTCAAAATGTTACTTGGGCAGCACAATGCGCGTATGGACTTTTCTTTTTATTTCCTCGCTCCCACGGTCTTTGCAATAAAAAAGTCTGGATATTACGCCTCGAGCCTACCTTGTGAGGAATAGCGTCCCGTTTTATGGCCGTTTTTGTAGTTGAATGTAATGCATGCATGATATATCGTCGGTTTTGTTGGCGATTATATTCGTAGCTGGCCATGTCTTTGGTTTCGCCCCAGGTTTTATGGTCTTGTTGTTTTAAACGAATAATGGGAGTTTGTATAGTACGATAAAACGTAAAATATTCAGGCATAAATACTAGTGTGTCACTTTTATGATTTGTACATATTTGATATTAATTTCTATTCAGGGGTCATTTTTCAGGTAATTTTTTCAATTAAAGGTGATGTTATTAACATTTTCATATATTTCAATAAAATAATCATTCTATAAATCACATGAAATAACAGTTACGAAAGCTCGAATAATCGTAGGCTAATGGAGCATAATCGATGTATATGATGACGTCAGATGGTCCGTGACCGGCGCGTGCGCACCCGAACGGAAAACCAGCGCCGATTGTAATAGTTAAACTGTTCCACGTTACGTGCGATTACAAGTTCACAGGTTGATGACTTACTATCGATACGTGGGGCGATAAAGAATAAAAAAGTAAAAAAGCTAATTTTCTTTTATTACACGACATTTGTTGTGGTTCGAGAAGGATAATATTAAGAAAGAAGAGTTTGATACAAATACAAGCAGCAATAGAAGGAATGCATCCATAATGGGTATAGAACCCAGTCCTAAAACTCACAATCAATAAACAAATGGGAGTCAATTCTTCGATTTCTGAACACGTGAAAACATTACAGAGGCCAATACGTCGAGTGAAAAGAACGAATTATAGTCGTAATGGAACGAGAAACTCTGAATTCTGATCAATGATGGAGTAATCTTAGGCGGGTTGTATTAAATTAAGAATGGGTGGAAACATAGCAAACCTCAAAACAGAGAGATACGAGATTTGCTAGGATTATAAGCTTTAAATATAAAAAAAGGAACTGAGAATAGTTACACAGTCAATAAAATAAATAAAGTACTTATTAAAGCCTCTCATAAGAACATGTACAAGCTCAAATAATATATTGTACTCAATACAGTTCATTGTACGTATCGAACAAAGTCCTTTCGAACGGCGAATCAATTGTAAGGCTTACGTCAATGGTAAAATTCCAAGAATAAGTTACTTCATAATGATATTATGTAAAGGCATCGATTATTTTTATAATCCGGAGAGAGATTCTTTGGTTTGCGAAACCAATTTTTTATTTTCCAAGGGGACTTTTTTTATAGACTTTCCTATTCAATTTTCTTCATTTTGCCTTATTTATAGTTTTTAATCTTCAATTACAAGAATATTGCCTCTCACATTTCTCCTAATGACACGAAGCTAGCCTATTTTTTACCGATCTTGGCCATACCACGTTCCATCTCTGTCAGGGGTAAATATTTATTTAAGCTACAGGTATTTTTGGTATAGTTGCCGGGCTATTTAAATTCAATGTTTATAAGCCCATGATTCACTATACTGGAAAATTCTTTGTATGAGGAAACGTCTTAAAAATCGTCTAGAAAATCATGTTATTAGTATTCAGGAGTCACTTGTTTGTGTTAGAGGTTTGCATTGTAATGTACACCCATAACGCTTATTAGATTTAATTTAACTACTCAAGCGGAATACTTCCTAATGGTCATTACTTCTTCTGGGCAAAAAGTTTTTTGAGGTCGATGAACTGCATTAATTAGGCTTAAGAAGTTTTTGCTCTCGCGATCTATAGGCCATTACATTTATTATTTAATCTAGCACTATTCAAGTAAATAAAATAATATACTTCAATTTAGCAATTTTCTTTGGAATAATTGTTTTTTTGGATGATGGACTTGAGAAGTAGACTGCATGAAATAATTGTACGCTCACTTACATATCAATGATTTCTCAGGTATTGAATTTTTTTAAAGCATAATGATCAATATTTTACAAATAGATAAACATTGTTTGCTAGAATACACACGATGATCTCTCTCTCATTATATAAATAGGTTTTATTATACAAGTGAAGTGAAAATTACTTAATTAAGATATACGCCTACCACACTCATAAAGCAAAAAGACACAAGATGAAAATAAAACCGTCAGGCGTTTCAAAACATTCAAACAGTGCTACACATGTGCTAAGAAGTATATTTTGTACACATTCATGCTTTTTACTGTCAATACTTTTTTAATCTGTGCAAAATTCATGCACATAGAGCATTTAAAATATCAGATGTCAGCTGTCATAAAAAAGGCGCGAAAATGTGCAAGAACACAACGAACATGCAGGCTGTAGTCACCCGAAATAGCCACTTTGACTCTGGCTAAAGAAAAAGGATATTAATTGTGCCCCATGCTGCCTATGTGCAATCCAGTGAAGTAATAAAGGCAACATCACAGTGCATGCTACGCTATCTTACGTGTTAGCGCGTCACGTAGCGCGGTGGCGAGCGACGCCAGAGCGTTGCGCAGGGCCGAGTGGTGTCGCTCGAACATGCCCTTATCTATACAATGCCATAAACACTACTTAAATGAAATACTAAGCTGATACGAATGAATGAAACGTCTTTTAAATTATGTACCAAAAATACGTGTATCCTGGCGATCTGTTCTTGAATATCACTACTTATGTTTGATGCATGAAACGTGTCAATGAAGATAACTAACACTAAATTACAGGGTCATAAATATCAGAGAAGATACTTTAATGTATGGTTTTAACTTTTAAGGTACTCACAAGCAGGATGGTCGTATAACGAAGCGACTCTCGTGCCTTCAAGCGGGCCTCCCGCCAGTTTAGCCGAAATAGTTTCCAAGAACTCTCTAATGGTTCGCAGATCTTTACGCGTCGGCCCACTTGGACCTGGCCTTTCGTCTTCGTCGCATTCTTCGTCTGGAACACCAAAAAGTAAGAATTTATTTTCTACATGCATTTAACGCCATCTATGTTTTATAAACTAAACTACGTTTATATTAGAGTTGCACAATAGATGGCGTTGATAGCATATTGCTGCTATTATGGTTATTGTTTACGTACCGATTTGTTCCAGCTTTTCAGTGGAAATTGACCACGGCATGAGGGTCACGGCTCTCTGGACCTGTCGTAAGAACCAAGCGCCTGACTCAAACTTCACTGGCCTGAAAATATACAAAAACTGTGTTAGCCCGAAGTATAAAACTGAAATATATCGATTTTATGAAAGAAAACTGTACAGATCTCATTTAACTGGCAACTTTGTTGTTGCGTATTTTAGTAACTTATTTGATGCTATAATTATCTTAAAGCGTACGCAGTTTTAATAACAATAAATCACATTCGGCTCAACAACAAGTGGGAGGTATTTTGACGCAGATTCAAAACAAAGAAATATTTAACCACATTATCTTTGAGCCTCTCATCGCAATAATAAGTAATACATAAAATGCGACAGTGTACATTACATATTTGTCTACTGTATTACTTATTCCATTGTTCTGTTTAATAGCTACATAAGTATACCTACGAGTGTTACATTTTTTCAAAAAGATTGCACTGATGTCATAGACAACAATGGACAGTTTTGTATATTTTTTGTGTGAAATGTCTAAGACATAATATTTGTATAATACAACGGGAGTATTAAATGTACCACCTGTGCTTTGAACAAAATAAATAATCTCGTGTTATTTTAATGACGTATTATAGGTAGGTGCTACTGGTGGTAGACCTCTCATATTATGTGAGAGGCCGCCTGGGTAGGTACCACCGCAATGTCTATTTCTCCCGCCAAACAGCAGTGTAAATGCACTGTTGTGTTCCGGTTTGAAGCCGTTGTAGGCAGAGTAACTATTGGACATAATGAGACTTAACACCTTATGTCTCAGGATGGCGAGCGCAGTGGAATGCCAAGCATTGCTTTGTAAGTCATGGTGTTGTTTGGTTTTGCTACTTTCATAAGCGGTCGTATTGCTTAATGCTTACCATCAGGCGAATGGCATGGCATGGCAAAACATAGCATCCCATGTACCGCTTTTTTTTAAACACATTTTGTCCACTCTATCTCTTTGTTCCTTACCTTTGATTGAAACAGATGCAAGGCACGAATCCCCCGCTCTTGTCCCCACCGCACCTAGGACACAAGTTGTCCTCATCCGATGATGCTATGCATCTTCTGGGCCGGTCTGGTTCATGTCTGGAACAATACGTTTTTATTAATAAAGCAATATTATGGACGTCACTGAATTCACGTTGTTTTCAACACATTTGTGTGTAATTTTTATGTAAATACTTGCGATAGCACCTGCTGATCCTCAAGAATTGACTTAGCAATGCTGAACGTAGATATAGAAGACGATTTTTTTTAAGCTCAATAGAGAGAGAGCAATATGCCCAAATAAGTTAAATATTAGTCATGTTACTTTGTTTTTTATTAGATAGACATTAAAAAAATTTTATGACCATTTTTATAGCTTAAATACTTCGATATTTTTGCGAACATCTATTCAGTGTCAAAAAACGCAGTTCTGAAAAAAATCGTGTCGAGAGCGACCGAGCGAACCTGCCATTTTTTGGTTCACAGCGCACCTGTGTCAAGATATTCCTATCCATTCGGATACCTGATAGCAATAAGCAACCTCCATAGGAAATTGTGGAAATCCTGTCATAGTCACTCACGCCAGTGAAGCGTTTTTGGTTCAGTCTTGGCGACCGGCGAAAAAAAAATGCACTCGGTGGATACTCCATCTAGGTTATACTCTACTTATCATCAGGAAATTTGTATATATTTTTTTCCTGTCATTATAATTATAAATCCAAGTTCTCAATAACCTGCTATGTAGGCTAAGATATAGAAATATATAGATAAGGCAATACGACCAAATTAGTTATTTTATTTATTTATTATTTATTTAAATCTTTATTGTACACAATTATAAATGAAAATACATAATACAGAAACAACAAAAAAAAGTACAAATGGTGGTCTCATCGAATCAAATGTAGAGCGCTACAGCAATATCTTACAGACAACCATGGGATGGTTTTTTTTTTAATGCCAAACGAAGCAAAGCGAGCTTGAATGTTATTACCTGCTATTGTTACAAATATTGAAAAGATTTACTTATTTACCTGGAATCAATCATAATATTAGAAGCTGTAGAAGAACGTCTAAACGAAGGCTCGGTTAATGGAAATAACAATCTACATACGTGTATCATTTTTATACCATTAATCGACGAACGAGCAGATTTAATCACATAAGGGCTGTTCAGTTGCCTGCTTTTGAAAATTTGGGAGGAAGAAATGGAAAATACAGTGACGATTATTGATCATAAGCCAATTTCAAAGACCAGAGGCAACATAATATACAAAAACCGATTACACCCGACTGTAAAATGCGAGGCTATTGGTTCTAGTGAGACAAAAGTTTGCATGATTCACAAGAATTTGTTCGAGTTTTGGTGATTCAGGGACCGCGTCTCTCGTAGTGTCTAGTGTCCACAACGCATGACTGGCATCTTGATGTGGAGTCAGACCGTTGGAGTATTTAAAACTATTATCTTAAGACTTAATCTTGTAATAAGTTTATCCAAATACCGTGGGTGTTCTGCTCCACCTAAATTGATGGTAACATTCTAAACTATCAGATATGCGGCGAAGAGAATTGTGACACGGATTCGTGTAGACATGGTCTTCGGTGGCCCAACCGGCGTACTGATGAAACAATTACTTCATCATTTGTTAATCGTGCAGTTACTATGACCAGTTGCGTCTATTTGGTTAAATAATGGATTTTTATATTGTTCTTGCTTTATTATTTACTAGCCGTGATTATTTATGATTGAGATGTCGGAAGCTTTATTGCACCGCTACATTATTTGTTGCCAAATGATACATTCTGAACATTATCTTCATCTTCAGCCACTGGAAACCCACTTAGTACTAAACTCTCGGTAAGCTAAGGATTCCTACAGCGACCTGTTGGAAGTGGCCTACCAGATTTGAACAATTACCAATGTAAATATTTTCATTCTTCTAGATCCGTTTGCGTACCTAACCAGTTAGTTGGCAGTGACAAGCCAACAATGGGACGAGAGTCTGGGCGTTCGATTTCTGCACCGAACCTTGAAATAAATATTTGTCATTCGTACAAGTAGGTATTTGGTTTCGATCCGATAACCGTACCTTGGTCTTTACTTTCATACATTTTCGCCGATTGCGCGATAGACAGTAAAAACGTACAACAGTAAAATCCTTGTAAAGTGTAAAAGTTGCACGGAATGTGACAATAATGCAGTTTGAAGGAGAAATATCCACAGTAATATAAAATAACATGGATAGCCATTCCCCTCTCACATTTCCAAAGGTTTGCACAACCGGTGATAATTGCAAGCGTCTGCATGAGACAAGACAGCTGTAGTTGGCCGCTGCTTACCCAACTTTACAAACAGGTCTATGTACAGATTAAGTTTATTCCATATACGATTTGGTGGGCTTAATTCCAGCCTCCGTGTCGCAGTTGGTAAGACATCGGCTGTGAAACGAGAGGCCGTGTGTTCATCCACGCACCACGCAAACGTTTGTGTGAACCATCATTGTTTGCGTCGGGTCTAGGTGTTTAAATAAATAAATAAATACACCCAACAGTCACATACACAGTCCTGACCCCACACTAAGATCGAGTCTTGTGTCGTGTGTAGCAGAAGCTACGAGATACTTTTCGGCCTCACAAACACCCAGACCCCAAAACAAATACCTGTGGATCACACAAATATTTGTTTTAGTGCGGGGATCGAACCCGCGGCCTCTCGTTTTACAGCCGGCGTCTAACAAACTGCGCCACGGAGGCTGTTTGTAAGAAAGTCTCTCGTAGTTTTTTATACCCACGACACAAGACTCGGATGTTAGTGTGCCGTGTGGGTTATGTGTGTGACTGTTGGATGCGCAGTTGGGTGTACTTATTTATTAATGTATGATTTAATATATTTTGACTTCCGAAATCCGCTTCGATGCGCTAGCAGACGATTTCATCCACAATATATTTGCAAGCGAATCATGCCGTATGGGTCACTCCCAAGGTGCGACACAGAGCCCGTACTGCTGCTTGCCTGCTCTCTGATGGGACAGGCCTTTGTCCAGATGTGGACTGCAACGGGCTGATGATGATATGATGTATAGAAGCAAGCTCATCTCCAAAGTGCATCGGCACAGATTTAGTGTTGCCATTTTTTCCTTCTACTTTACTGGCGTTAAAAACGTAATTGGCTTTTTTGTTAATTAGGATCTCACAATGACGGTTTTTGGTGAATTTAATTGATTCATGTTTTGCTTAAAAAAGTGTTAATTTGTTTTGCCTTTGTTTGACATTGCTTCGACAAGTTCTTACTTGGCGTCAATAACCTGATAATTCTTATAAGGAATTACTTTATTTGCGTATAAATATTTGTTTGATAATACTCGTTTGTGCGAAGCTGCTTAATGCGTCATTCATACATTATTCAGTAACCGGAAGCTTAACTACATGGCATTTGTGTCTTTCCCTGTCTTATCGCCATCAACCGAAAGCTGTTTACTGTTTGATAAAGATCTTTGCAATTGCACAAAAAAGTCATCGAAATAGATCCTCTGCTTTTCTCTTTCAGCACTACATTGCACTACCTACAATTCATTTTTTTATTTTAAAAACGCAATATCGCATGATTCCCTTGCTTGTCGGTCTATTCTGTATCCTTAATTAATTGAAAAAAACGAAACATGGTGGCAGTGGTTACAATTAATAGGATTGAATTTCAGAACATTGTTATTGTAATAAAACTGTCTGTATCCCTTAAATATGGATCAGATTATTTTGGAAGCTATCGCATTAATAAAACAACATATAGTTCTGATGAAGTTATAAGACCCAAGTTTTAAAAGTTACCTCATTAACTTCTATCCCAGATGTCCCCAACTCACTTCAACAAATACATAGGTAGTGCACAATTGATGTAATAGGTGTTTACTAGGCGCGGTAATGCCCTCTTTCGCCAATAAGCCCGTCCGCAAACAACTTATAACTGGTTTTGATTTCAATAAGGAAACAAGACAAATTCCACGCTAAAAATATATGACCTTTTCTCTGCAAACAACTTTTTATTTACACATTAAATTGAGATTTGGGCAATTTTTACAAGTAAATAAGAACGCAATATATTTGTAATACTACTGAGTTGACTGGCCAGATTGCTATGACCTCCCCTCACCCCATATACCTTTCCAATCCCTGTACGTGCACGAAACAGTAGAATGCCCCGCCAGTACTTAGTAGGATATAGCTGGACAATTTTATACAATCGACTGACGAAAGTTGCCTATGCCTATTATTCTAAATTATTTATGAACTGATCTAAATTTAACTGCGCTGCAACCTCTGTATAATTACTGTATTTTAAACTTGTTTTGAAAAGAGCAACGCTAGAGTTTCTTGCCTGTTCTTCTCTGGCGGAAACAGCCTTGTGAACCGCGTGGTAGTGGAAAACAGTGACTGAATCTAAATAATGTATGACATTTCATGGGTTCAATAAATATTTTCATTTCATTTCATTTCATTTCATATGATTCTCGATAGTTTTTAACTGACGTTTAAATAAACGTTCAAATAAATTAGTGACGTAAAAATAATAATATAATAATTTTACAAATGAACCCCTTGCGGTTTTGTCGATTTTTTGCACTTTGTTCACCATCATGACTCATCAAAGCGGCAGCTTTGGACAGACTTACACAACTTTAGCGTTATTCTATTAGCAAACTAGTTTGATACTAAGGTTGGGCCAAGGTCGAGATGTTTATTTCACCTTTTTGACAAATATTCATTCAAGATTAAAGCTCCGTTTGTTAGCACAAAAATAGCTGAAAGCATTGAGTGTAAAATATTTTTTCTGAATAAACTACACCTGCCTAATGTTGGTGGAGTTTACTTACCATAGATATTCTTGTAAAAATCTCTATTATTTAAAAATGATCCTACGATGTTTTCCTTCTCCGGTAAAATGTGTGGTAATTGACATCACGATGTCACATCTTTATACATGTGACTCCAAAACGTCAGAGGTGTGCAATGGGATTCGAATCTGTGTGCAACCAGTCAGCAACTCGCTTCCGATTCATTACCCTCATACAAAACGTAGCTTTATTACTTATACATATCACATAGCATATTTGCATTATAATGTGTATTGTTGTAAACTTAGTACAATCGCATGTTTTTTTATTATTTCGATGATTGACGAGACGAGCATGTACATCATGACTAGCAAAATTAATCGACATGGATTATAAAGCAATGCTTGGCATTCATCTGCGTACGCCATCCTGACTTAAAAAACTTTATTGGACAAAAACATTTTTGAATAGTAGTTTAGAAACCGAAATACTTTTGCGACGCGAAAAATTAAAATTACACATTCAAGGATTCAGCGTTGTTCATATAAATCAAGGAAAAAAACTTTATCTTATTTTGACAGCCTCCGTGGCGCAGTTGGTGAGACGCCGCGCCAGCTGTGAAACGAGAGGCCGCGGGTTCGATTCCCGCACTGAACCGAATATTTGTGCGAACTACAGATAAGTATTTGTTTCGGGTCTGGATGTGAGACCGAAAAGTCTCTCGTAGTTCCTACTTCCTGGTACCCACGAAACAAGACTCGATCTTAGTGTGGGGTCAGGACTATGTATGTGACTATTGGGTGTATTTATTTATGTATGATTTATTTATATCTTCTAGTGTTATATATCACAGCTATTTGGCAGATATTAATTATTATTATAGGCTTGAAAAGTAGGGCGATCTAGTAGATTATCCAATTCATAAAAGTCTAATGCAGCATTACAGATTATCGCGCCCACAGACAGCACACGAATTTTTCAAATATGAGTTAAGATCATTAGTGGGATAAAAAAGTGGCACCGAGAACTTAGCTCATCGAATCTTTAGTAGGGACTTCTTTCTTAGTAATCTGTTGTGGGCACTAATTTGTCTTGAAACAGCAACTAAATTAACGAAAAGAAAATAAAGAATATAATAAAATAATTATACACCGTGAAGCAAAGTAACAGACATAAATATTGCGTCAAGTTGTCATCTCGTAAGATTTAAAAAATATCTCCACCAATTTTATGCGTTCCTTGTACTAAGATAACTGCATCGTGTCGCTTTTTTGGCTGTCTCTGTTTGCGTATCGTAAAAAATTTACTCTCATCATTTTTCCAAACGACCCTGAAGAAATATAATATTAAATAAAATAGAGATTGGTAAATGTTTGTAAGGGTCATTAGAAAGGCTTTTTGAAAAGTCAACGTAATTGATAATTGCATTTATTGTATTTTAATTCAGCATCATAATGTTCAGAAAAAAAATCCACTGCAGAATATAAGCCTATTTCAAAGAACTATCATATTTTAATTAAGCGTCACTTTTACGCAAATATTGTAGCGTGAATATTAAAATATCTGACGTATAAACAAATAATATAAAGAATTAAATTTTAACGCGGAATCCAGAAGTGATATAGTATTTATTAAAGTGACTTTAAAGAGCACTAAATAAAATTACGTTAATTTTGAATTCATAAAACATTTCCTCTGAATAATATTGAGATCATAATAGCTTCCTGAACTAGACTTCCGTATTAAAATGTTTTTGCATGCGTCATTAAAATATTCTTTTGAAATATGTGTGTTTATAATTTATTTTTGTTGAATTTGTATTTATTCATTTAATATACAAATATTATTTTAACACAAATATATATACATAAGTTTTCTCCTGTATCCCTAGGGGTAGGTCGATGTAACCACATGTTTCCGTATTTATTTCAAATATCAAGATGATGTTAAGTTACCGTCATGCCGTGCTCAAATTGATGTTTAATACATAAAAACACATGAAATTACAAATCACCGCACCGAGTTCTATGATCTAAGGAAATTCAAGGCTTCATCCACCATGGTAGGCTAATACGGGTTGGTTGCCCTCACACGCTTTTGAAATTCTCTCAAGCAAGTTTCTTCACTATATTTTCCTTCACCTTTTAAATATTGGATATTATGCAAGGTAAAGTAATATTATACATATTACTTTATTTGGAATCTGACGTTTTGATTTTTTACTTACTGATTTTTATTGGGAGTATAATTTAATTTATGTTCATATTTATTTAAATAAGTAACATTGTATTTACGGCTAAAGAATACTGTTATTTTGGTACAACTTTTGCAGTCATTTCCAGATGGCTTGTCCTTGGATGAATGGCAAAATAATTTGTCATCAAAGAATATAAAATAAATAATGTTACGTAGTCACTAGTAATATTTATTCGATGCTCTTTATTTCCAAATTGAAGAATTGCATTATTTTAAGTCATAGTAATTGAAAAACATCCAAGAGTTACACACAGTTCCGACCCCACAGAAAATACCAGAAACTAGAAAAGGTTTCGGCCTGACAATCATATTATTTGTGAATCTCGCAAACATTCGTCATATTACGGACCATAAATTCAAAATAAACATAAAACACGTCCTTCAGCGACTTTATTAATTAATTTTACAATGTGCAGAACAATGGTTGATTCCCACGGTTTTTATACAAATGTTATTTGATTCTCCTTCAATGTAGGCACTCCTTGCTTGCATATTGTATTATCAGTGATCGTTCAAACACTGGTCAAATGTCAGTAATGTTTACATCTTTCGATAATTATAAGTGCACGAGATGACGCGCGAGAATTCTTCAAGTTGAGATTATTATGTAATATATAACAACATTGTTTATATCAGTATATTTATCAGCCCACATACGTCCTACTGCAAGGGACAGGCCTCCTCTACAATCGAGAGTACGATTGAGAGGGGTTAGGTCATACAAATGCATACAAGATTACAAGCCATAAGCCACCACACTGGCCTAGTGCGAGTTGGCGGACTTTACATAGAATTCTTACAAATCGCTATGGTATGCATGTTTCCTCACGATGTATTCCTTTACCGTTATAGTTATATATACATTATTTATATGCCTTTCATCATTCAGATTATTTCTTGTAGCGCTATTGATTTACAATTGGTCGTCAATACAATATGTGTTCGTCGTGGGAAAGAAATGTATTCTTTTGGATCATAACTATCCGTGTTTTGCTCTCAACAGTGACTAGACTGTCAATGACATATTTCATAATGTACGGAATGAATTATTTAAATGGATTGGTTAAAGAGTGATCTGATAATACATGCGAAACATATAATACAAGTTCTTTTAGAGTTTGTTACTGGTGGTAGGTCTCTCAGCGCCTGAGTAGGTACCAACGCAATGTCTATTTCTACCGCCAAACAGCAGTGTAAATGCATTGTAGCCAGAGTAACTACTGGACATAATTAGACTTAACATCTTATGTGTCAGGATGGCGAGCGCAGTGGAATGCCAAGCATTGCTCTGTAATTCATGGAGTTGTTTGGTTTTCTACTGTGCATGAGCTTACCATCAGGCGAATGGCATGCTCATCTCGCCATTCATCGCAATAAAGAAAAATAAAGTTTTTGTACGAGCAAGAAGTTTATTCAAAATATTTAGCACTAAAACATGGATAAAAACTATCAATAATCCTAATGAACCACGTAAATTCATTATAAAAACAACTGCTTATGACTTTTTATGAATTAAATTCTTGTAATATTCGTATGCAATTTAATTTTGTTTTTATAGCATGGTCCGACAAAAAACTAAAGTGATTCCTCTTAGTTGGACGTTGGACAACCAAACTGTTGGTCGTGGTTTCTAACCCAGGACACAATAATCAATATATATTTTTTTCGACATCACAAGTATATTCTTTATTTTCGCTTGCTTTATGAAGGAAGGAACTTTTTAGGCGACCAAAATAGATACTTAAGAGTTCCACACAAAGAATTCCGAAGATTTGTAAAGTCTTCCAACCACGTGAAGCTAACTTGGTAGACTATAAAGAGGGTGGATGTCAGACAGACAGCCGGCGGAAAAATTATAAACTGAGTTATTCTCAGGCATGGCTAAAAAGTTAAGACTCCATGTAAGTACAAGACTAAGGCAGGCAAAAGATATAATTCACAAGAATTTGGGATCACCGATGCGTTGTCAAAGCGGGATAGGTTAATCCCATTTTATGAAGTTATTTAACGTTCATTTATTTAGCATGAACCTTTGCATAGTTTTGTAGATTAATCCGTGAAATTTCTAATGTAATACCATTAATGTACATTAGAGGACTGCCGTGTAATAACTTAGTTAATTATGTGTAGAGAAATTAATACTCATTAAGTGGTTCAATCGTACCCTCGATTGTAGAGTAGGCCCGTGCCCTGCAATGAGACGTACATGGGCTGATACAAAAAAGAAGTGGTTCATCCGAAATTAGTTAACCTATTTCACAGAGAATACATAAGACCGTGGTTGAAATACATTCCGCTTTCTGCCTCCCAGGAATACTGGAAGGAGAACTTCACGGCCTTTGGCCAAAAAGCTCTTGTCTCATTATAGTTTCAAATTCAGCCCCAATAATGTAAAGGGATTTATTGTATCCAGGCTCTGACGAGTTTCGTGAAATATTATTTTTGCTTTCAATTTTTTTGAGATTTAATTGAGTCAAGCAAGAAATATATAATAGTTATTTTACTGGCCTATCTTGGATTTATGTTGTAATATTGTTTTTATTACACGTGTGAATAATAATATATTACGAAACTCAATCTGTAAATGAAAAATAAAGAATACATTTCTTGTTTACATTGTATTTTGACTACGATTATTCGTTTCAATCAACAAATTATATATGAAACAGTTGTGAATTTTTTATACTCAACTATAAAGACGTGGTGAGAAAAATATTTTAGATACTTGAATTAGGTTTTTCCAAATTTTATGCAGTTAAATTGTATGCGTGACGTTTTATTTTTATGTGAATTCGAAATTATTTTTAAAACGATGTTTAATGAAATATAAAAATGATATTATTTTCAATTGTCTGGTGTCAGTGACCTTTAAGACAACACAACGAATTTTGAACATTATATTTTCATTACCGATTGCAAAAGTATTTTCTTGCTGTTTAAAAATATGGAACCGATATTAATTCATACTGCACTAACCCCTATTAAGAGCCAATTCCAAAAGTGGGGATATGTTTTAACAGGTTCTATATTATTATTTTAACTTCTACTTTCATATTCACAATTATTACACATATTTTTAACCTAATTACCACTAAATCACCACACACTGTCTTGTCAACAACCACTTAAATCCTTTCACATTGTCTAAGTCACTCATCATCCAGGTCGAACCACATGGACGTAACACTCCTGGAGCCTTGATCACTCCCCTGCTCCTCAGTGATGATCCTGAGCACCACCACCTCCATCATACACAGGGCGAAGAGTATGACGAAGACAGCGAAGTTGGATCCTTGATGGTGGAACTGAAAGGCAGTCGGCAAGGGACCTGGTGGCGGCCAGGCTGCGACGCCGAAGGTCATGAGGCTAGACACTCCGGAGAAAGTCATGGCTGGGTGATTTCAAGCCATTCAGAATGTTGACTTTTCTCCAAAGCTAGTTTCTTGCTCTTATCAGTCTTCTGTGTGTGACGTCACATTTCCAATTTTCTTTTAGTTGTTTTTATCTGTGCTTGGTTTCGATATTCGGTCCATTGTTTTCAAACTGAAGTCCGAGTTCTTTTGATATCGTGTTCGTAGGTTTTAAAGCAGATTTCGCGTGCGCCGGCCACGCTAGCCTCAGAGCCTATGCACACTTGCCGGAAAAACGCGACGGGACGCTGACGGCCGTGCACCGGGCGGCTCGGCGCCGCGCCGCAGCTGTTGCAAGCCTCTTATGAAATATGTATCGCTTTAGATTCTCCGTTGGGAAATGAAATGCGAGTGAGCGCAATCGTTTTGCGGTCAAGGGCGTGACTCGGTGTACACGACCTTTAAAATCCTATTTGTACACAGTAATTAAATTTAGATGTAATAGATTTAATTGATCGCTGCGTCAGTCAGTTATTTTTTCGTTTTGTTATATTTCCAATTTGCAATTTAAATTATTTATAATAAGTGAATGTAATTCAAGTTCATGATTCCGAGTTTTTAGCAATACTACGTTGCGAATTTGTAAAGAATATATTTAGATTTTAATAACGAGCGTGGAGCTGTCACAAGGAATGAAAGGTCTTTATTAAATATGATTTTAACTAGTTATTTTACGATCACGTTATTAGCAATATAATATGGTAGATAAATAACTTGCCATAGTAATTTACACGTGCGCGTTCAGAGATTAGGCCGTGTACATCCGGATTTAAACAGGCCGCTTTTATCGAATTCCGAGATAAACTTATCTCTCACCACCTTCTAAGCTATCGGAACTGCATTACAATAATAAAATAATGATTATATCTGTTACGTATGAACCAGCGACCTCTCGTTTTCTAGCCTTACCCAACTGAGCCATTGCTACGTTTAATATGACTGTTAAAGTTCATTTTTTTATTTATTGCGTTGAATGGCGAGACGAGCATACTATTCGTCTGATGGTCGGCGATACGACCGCTCATAGCAGTAGAAAACCAAACAACACCATGAATTACAAAGCCTTGCTTGGTATTCCACTGCGTTCGCCATCCTGAATCATGTTAAATCTAATTATGTCCAGTAGTTACTCTGGCTGCAATGTCCTTCAAGCCGGAAAACAACGGTGCATTTACACTGCTGTTTGTCGGGAGTAATAGACACTGCGGCCACCCACCGAGGCGGCCTTTCACATATGAGGGACCTACCACCTAAAATTTAATGACATTTCTGTAAAATAATATCGTAGATACTTAACTATAACCTTCCAAAAGACTTATGCCTACACTAATCCCTTTATTCAAATATAAAGTCACATATTTTGACCCATTGACAAGTATTTAATATTTTTGATTATGTTTTTAATAGTGTTACAGAATTAAATCGTGTCATGAAGTCGCGTCGATATTAGGAGTGCCGAGTCATGGAGTCATTGACCGATACGAACATAGTTTTGGCTATCTATCCAGGTCGTACGACAAATTGATTTGGCACTTGTGAGGTAGGAGAGGCTTTTTACCTACAGATAATAATGCATGAATATATAAATAAGCTTGAATATTTAGAGAAAATTAGAAACCTTAAGTTCGTTGCTTCGATGTACAGATCGGGCTATGTACTTTTCTTATAATTCGAAGAAAATTATTAATCCTGAGAAAAAAATAAAAAAAAATTACATTATGGTCAGCAATTTTCTTTCTATTCGTTGTTGCATTACCTGAAAGTAGGATGTTAGCCGTTTATTTGTCAAAATTGGACCGTTTTAAAGGTAATACAGATTATATTCACAGAACAACTATTTGAAAAAAAAAAACTGATTTTAAGTAACACACTTAAAACGCAATCCGTAGTACCAAAGTGGATTACAAAAATGGGCCAAATCAGTGTTCAGTTGATTGTAAACAAATTAGCATTGAATGTATTAATCGGACATTACAACAAGTAATTAATTATTTAGGTTAAAAAGAAGTCGTTGACTCAATCATTACAACCTTTGTGGACCCGGCTTTTAAAAGAAATGCTACGAGTAAAAGGTAAACCCGAATACATTGTGAAATGTGAACCACAAAATGTTGCGGGTGTAATTGCTGTGTGATAAAAAAGTCTGTTGATGATACTGATAAGCATTAACCATTACACAAAACAAATATATTTCTTACAGCGGGGTACTCCATGTAGGAGATTTTTGGGTATAATAATTATAAAACAAATAATTATTGAGTATAACGTAAATATTAAATAAAATCAAAAATAATTTTGTAGCGACCGAGTGGCAGCTGGTCAAAATTCGTAAAGAAGATAGCGTCATTAGGCAATTCTAGTTTCCAGAACTAAAACATCGCGATCAAAAGAGACGCATAGATCCAGATATATCCTACAACAGTACGATTTCACAAAACTACAACGACCTCACATTTAAAGTTTCATTCGCTATTTCCGAATACCAATTATCCCATAAACAACCTCTAAACGAGGAAAAAACTATGGATAAATAAAACTTTGTCAACACCAAAAAAATCCTCAACTTCACTAATGACAATGTTGTGTCATTCACATCAACGAAACTTGTGAGCGAAAATGTTTATATTGGTAGAATACAAGGATGCTCCCGAATTATCAAGTCTCCGCCGAAGATCTTCAGAACTGGACTTGTCTTTAGAGAAGACTCTATTAGTGAATCCCAACTGCCCTGTGAGAATAATGCTGGAATACATCAGGAAGAAATGCAAGCTAGGGATTTTCACGCACTTCGACTTATGCGATGAAACTGGAAGCCTTAAAGGGCTTTTCAATATGCCCACTTATGCATATGCTACTGAGCTGTTCGAGCATAAGAAGACTTATTACGTTATTGTTATGAGAGTGGTCAGTTTTAACGGAAACGTCTTATCCGTGGTAGAGCCATAACAAAGGCAAAATATTGTTTATTCAAATAATAATAATAAACTCTTTATTTATAGCACCAAATAAACCAAGTAGGAAATTAATTATAAACTAAACCTTAAAATGATAGAAATCGGGGGTCTTTTCGTTAAGAGACTTCTCTTCCAAAGAGGAAACTGTTGATTATTACAAATATGAATTTAAAAAAAACATTTTTCAGGAATCGGACAGACGTCAAACAGTGTTGCCACAACTAAACCGTGAGAATAAGATCTACCCAGATCTGAAGGGCAAGGTGAAGAGGTTCCTCCTAACTGGAGAGATCAGTCCTCCGGGTGCTACGCCAACCCCTCTAGGGAAGGCTACCCCTCCTCCTCCCCCGGCCAAGCCGCCGCCGAAGAAGAAGTAGGAAAGTGTTGATAACTTCTTGAGAAGGTGGAGAATATATTGCTGTTCCTATGCTTGAATAAAAGTGTCAAATATTCATTGCAGTAGAGCATTATATATTTGTAATCATTGTGGTAGAGCCACGCTATTGTCAGTTATGACTCAGCATGAATAGACAGGCTCGTCCGGGGTGGTACCACTGTCTCACAGAAAATCGACGTGAAGCGACAGCTTTGCTGTCACATTTCTTTCGGTGAGTAAGGTTAATGGATGCCCAATACCCATTTCCTCTTCCGATCCTTTTTCCTTTCTGCTCCCCTCCCGATTTACTGGGCTGGTAAGACATCTATGATCCAAGCGTTGTGGATGTTCATGGCAGTCACTTACCATCAGTTGACCTGTTTGCTCATTTGCCGATACCTATGCAATAAAAAAAAAAACAATTGTTGGACTTTAACACGATGGATGAAATACGATTTATTTAGTTTATTACGCAAATAAAATTGGTGGTTTTTTTTTATTTAGTACTTATTTAAATAATCTTAAGACTTGCACAAGAGGGCCGTCAGCGACTGGATGCATGAAGCAGCAGACCTATGTCCAGCAGTGGACTGCAACGGGCTGATGATATTGATGATGATGATGAAATTATCTGATAGAGATTACTTCTTTGATGTATAATGTATGGCATGTACATAGGTCATAGATTCAATATTTTAACTTAGTGTCTGCAAATAAAATCTAAGCATATGTTATTGTGCGTGTTTTTGCCATAAGGCTTACATAAGGCGCTAAATAAAATATCCATCGAACGCAATGCACACTTCATATTGTGTAGATACTTGTTTCATATATAATATAAGTTATCTCGATTTTAATATTAATCTCAATAATAAGAATTATAGACGTGGCGCCATCTCTTCAAGAATTATTGAAGTAACTTCTACTTCATAAATATTTTAAGGTCTCTTTTGAGCCAAGCCAATGTAATAAAGAAAGGAAGCATCAATAATATTCTGGCTTTTATTGCACAACAAATTGCTTTCCCATCGTGCCCTTATTAAAACAATCGTGCGCAGGGTGTTAATAAATAATCACAACAAGCGAAGTAAAGTCTATTATACTGTCGGCACTCGGCACCGACATATAATTAATTTATAGTTTGTTCATAAATGGGAAAACCGACAAAGGATTTTAAGTCATTTGTAAAACAAAATACAACAAAGCAGACACGTGCAGAGTAACTTTGTTTTGCCAAATTCAAGTGGCAGCAATTGCCAGATAACAAAATATCAATATTAACTCTTGAAAGTGGACAACTTTCCTATTTTTTTTGGAGGGTCGACGGAATGCTTTAGTAATGTTGATAAGGAACGACCAAACTGTTCCTATTTCAATTAGCTTACATACATACATAAACTCACACCTTTTTCCCAGAGGGGTAGGCAGAGGTGTAATCGGGACACCCACGTTTTGTATTTTCCGTCCCACGATGTAATAGGGGGCGAGCCTATCGCCATATCGGGCACAAATTCCTGACTCTAGGCTGATAATAAATAGAAAAAAAATATATAACTTTGTCCGACCTGGGATTCGAGCCCGAGGCCTCAGCTTTGTAATCCTACAGTAGTACAACTACGCCACCGACAGTCCAATTAGTTTCATTACCTATAAATAAAAATAAAACAGGCCACAGGAGTAATTTGAACCGACGAAAATGCATGAACAGATTGATAATATAAAACTAAGGAAAGATCAATCAAAGTGGAGATCCATTGTCTACCTATCCCTATTTATACAGGTTTTGATATTAAAGTAGAAGTATTAAAAAATAATCTATGGCAGTCAACACACGGCTCCCGGAAGGATGGCCGCCACGCGCGCAGGAAGTACCACGTGACGGGAATAGACAAGTGAGTAAATTATGTAATTGTTAACCTAAGACTATAACTTTTCGTCACGTTTCATTTTTTTAAATCCGGTTGCTGATTTATTAATCACTATGTTTAGAGCCAAATATAACCCATGAAGCCTTAATTTTCCTTATGATAATTTAGTTTGCTACGTGGTAGAGTCAATGCCTCAATGATAGTGTAAAACCATTTTACCCGCAAATCCTACGGAATTTCCTGGGAGAGGCTAGCAGGGCAGAATTTACAATAGTCATTAAGCATTGAGAATTCATATTATTAACCCTCTTTAACAACTTTAAGTCCATTGCTGAGCATAGACCTCCCCCAAGGATTTCCTCAGTGACCCGTTACAACCTTCAGGCTTCATTAGGTCGTACGTCGATCTTATGGATAAACGTTGAAAAAATCAAAACATAATATGGATTGTATTGTATCAGCTTAAATACGTCCCACTACGGTGCACAGGCCCTCTACAGTCCAGAGACGACTGTGATGGGTTAGGCTATAAGGTCCACCACGGTGGTCTAGCGCGGATTGGTGGACTTTACATACCATAGAAAGGATTTAAATCGCTATGGTATGCAGGTTTCCACACGATGTTTTCCTTCACCGATAAAGTGCACGGTGGTTGACTATCTATTCGCACATGACTCCGAAAAGTCAGAGGTGTTCCCTCGGGTTGAACCTGCGACCACTGTGAACATGTTGACAGCTGCATCTTGTCAGTTACCAAGTTACTTTGAACATTGAATTCAAGCCCATACTATCCAAAATAGGGGATGAATGAAGATGAAATGTTTTCAAATAACTATTGCGAGTGAGGCTTGCGTATTGCGAAGACATGAGCGTGTCTCTTCAATATAAGTAATACATCATAGTATCAGCATTAACGTGACTGCAGGGCATGTGTTATAAATTAGAATGCATGTTATAATTTATAAAGGTTGTATGAATCCAATTGTTGGATATTTTGTACAACTTAAGAAGAATTCGTTTTAATTTTGCATTTATCGATTGGAATTTCAAGGTTAATAAAGTTCTCAACTGATTCAGACTGCTGCTAAACAATGACGGTACCTCATATGAAAGGAATAAATAGAATAACAATCACTGTGAATATTTTTTATTATAGTTTTGTAACGTAATGCTGGAAGCATGTATTAACTATAATATTAAGATAGGTACCAAAATCTATCAACCAAACAATTTACATACAATATAACAATAAACGTGTCTTTTAAAAATCCAAGAAATATCTCCATTGCAAAAACCAGGCAATCCCAAAACAAATTACAAATACACTAAATAATCTTTCGAAAGAAAGCCATTCTGAATTGCGAGCAAAACGTGGCGGTTACACCGGGTCGGCGGACCGTGGCGATGTTGGCGCAAATGTACCTCCCAGAGCACCCAGTCCCCACTGGTCACAAAAACACATGACGTAACCGAACGGCAGATTCACGCTGATTACTGTACTTTACCATTATTTGGCCACTGGGCACGGGACTAATCTAAAACCAGGAGTTTAATTACAAGATAATAATGAGGCACCAACCCGCACTAGGCCAGCGTGGTAGACTATATGACCTAATCCTTCTCAATCGTACTCTCGATTATAGAGGCGCCCCCTTGCCCTGCAGTGGGACGTCTATGGGTTTTTACAGTATTAGGTAATACGTAGCGCAAAGGAAAACACCGTGAGGAAACCTGCATACCATAGAGATTTTAACGTATTTTCTGTGATGTGTAAAGTCCGCTAACCGCGCTAAATCAGCTAGGTAGACTATATGCTGTACCTTAACCATCTCAATCGGACCCTTAGTTCTAGAGGAGTCTTTTGTCCAGCAAAGATTACGGGTTGATAGCTAACCTAGTATAAGTTTCGAGCCTTACGGAAATAAGGAAATGGTGTTTATGGAAAATTTCAGGAAATGTGATTTGCTAACTACGGAATGCGGATTTCTCTGTTTATAGAGTAAGGGGAAAATGGCGTTACCATATCTGTGGAATATGAGGTCGAATGATATTATAATTTATGACGGACTTGACCATGTTGCTCCATAACCTTTACCTAAGCTGCTGATGACTAAATACCAAAACAGTATTGATATATTAATAAGGTCATTGTAGTGTATGGATATATATTTTATACTCTGTGCATCTGTCGTCTCGAACTTGACACAACGCAAACCGGGGGTAAAAGAGAACGCAATATATGCGAATGGCGGGAACGGTGCGAAGACGTTGTGTGGAGAAACGAGCCGATATTATAATTATTAATGTTTTGTATAAACATTGCACATATCATAAATAGTGACCATTACAGTCATGTTAATCACTTTATTAATTTTGATTTCGAATATATTGCATAGTGATAAAACCCATCACCTGTTACGTTTTGGACATAACTGCCAGAAAATACAAGAACTGAGACATTAGAAGATTTTTCCCTTGCAGTGGAAAAATAACCTAATCATAAGTAGGTAAAATTAGGCATAATTTGTAAAACGGAGGATAAGCAAGCGCACCGGACTGACAAATTGTAGACAGGAGGTTTAAATCTGAAGGCATGGGTACATTGCCGAGTGCCGTGTGAGTGGGTTCGTAGTTAATATTTTTAAATATATTGCAGTGAATGGCGAGATGAGTATGCCATTCTGACGGTAAGCGATACGACCGCTCATGGACAGTAGCAAAACCAAACAACACCATGAATTACAAAGCAATGCTTGGCACTCCACTGCGCTTGCCATCCTGAGCCACAAGATGTTAAGTCTCATTATGCCCAGTAGTTACTCCGGCTACAATGTCCTTCAAACCGGACTTCAATGAACTTCACACTGCTGTTTGGCCGGATTGATAGACATTGCGGTGGTACCTACACAGGCCGGCTCTCACGTATGAGAGACCTACCACCAGTAAAATAAAGCATCGCGAGGAAATGTAAGACACAAGATTTAACATCTTACAGTGAAGTCGGTACTATGTGCGGTACAGTTGGGTGCATTTATATACGCCTAATAATCATTCCCTAAATATATTGTATACTTCATTATGTCTACGCCCAAAGCGCATAATTTCTCACAATGCTCAAAGCGTGAAATTTAAAATCCGTTGATACGGATTATGCATTAATCGCACGGTTTTTGTGTCAATGGAAACTGTCCGGTCTCTTATTGTTTTTGCATTTCGCTACACTTTACCTAACTGGCACCGAATGGTACAAAACAGCATTGACATTATTTTTCCAATTGCTATAATAATTGTGGCAAATTATGTTTTAGATAATGTAAGTACTCTGCCAAAGTTTTGTGTTACACCAAGCTCCATTAAATAAAGTTCAAATAATTATACTAAAATCAGTTTAAATGATCCAACAGCTTAATTTTCATTTCAAGTAATATTCTTTTGATATTATTTAATCCATTTTATATGTGTCCCGAGACATTCGAGACATCCAATTCAAATTTAAGATAACATTAAATGTTACGATCTACAAAATACAAATTGTAATTATTGGTAATCATATGTATTAATTTTGACATAGTTATTGTGGGTAAAGCGAGCAAAATTGGTGTCGTGGCTTGTATTGTATTTTTTTAAGTATGAAAATTGAGAACAACGTAAGAAGATAATATGGAAAAAAGTCGTTTAATCGCATACAATTATTTGTATGAAAGTAGTTTTAATTCTTTAATTAGTTAATTTTCCAATATGAGCAACATTATCACATAAAGTAATAATAAATACAAATAAAACAATACCTTGAAGTATTTTTTCCAACTTAACACAACTTTTTCACAAAACTGTTAAACACTTTTTTAAATAACACTAAACCACAAACAATACAGGTAACTTTTTCTCGAGCGCGCGAACACTCGAACTTGGCTGAACGTAGCAAACGCACAGACAACAGATGACTGACTGGCGCACGCCGGCCAATCATCGCGCTATGTTGCACTGAACGAAATTTAAAAAGAGAACTTCCGATGGATTTTAAAAAAGGAATTTCATATTATTGTTATTGTTTTGATTATTTTTTTTTTCATTTATTCTTGTTTTCGCAGTTAAATAATTGAAAAGGTAAGTAAATGCCATGTATAATATGCTTGTTATATTGTGTACGTATTTAATTATTTTTATAATGGATTTAATAGTATCATCTAGCATCCTACATGTACACAATACCTTTTTTTAAAAATAGGTACTCACATCACGGTGAATGTTTTAATATACTACAGACCATTCATATTGATCTGTGTTAGAATCGCGTTGAATGCCTTCACCCTTATTTTTTAATCATTGTGAAAATATCAAACTTTTTTTTAAGCTTTATAAGTGTCACATGATACTGGTTTCGTCATGCTATGTTATTGATATTTGGAAAACGTGACAGAAACATTAGCGACTACCGTCAGAAAGAGCTACCGGCTACGGGTTACAATATTCTACATGCACAGTACATACACTCACGGTTTGTACTATTCATTGTGACGTAGTGCTTAATCGGACACGAAATCAAAGGAATCAAGTAAATGCCTATCGTGCTCCAATAAATAAATGAAATTAAATTAATCTCGTTTATTCGCCATGTAGGCAATTGAATAAATCATATTATGACAAGTCAATACTATATAATATATTTTGCTATATTTTTATGACGAATTCAATACAAAACCAACGGATTGGAATAGCTCTCACTAGTCGTAAGATTTCGTATACCTACAGCTGGAGATCTCTACCACGTTACTTATCCCCTTCTGGGCGGACAAGTGATTAATTATTACTCCCACTTACAAAGCTCTATATTATAAATGCACAAAAAAGTCCGTCCCGTGGCCACGAAAGCTGTAAAGCAATCGAAACGTCGGGAAGTTAAAAAATGTAAAAATTAAACTAAATCGCTATAAAATCCGTAAAAAATAGTTTTATTTCAATGTGTAACATTCGCGTAAATCTAAGAAACCGTTTTTTTTTTAAATAACAGCACTATACATTTAGAACGTATCTAGATTTTAAAAGTTCACAACAGCATCGTAATATTTATGTTAGTAGGTCATGGCATGAATTTTTTGCATCATAGAGAGCTAACCGGTTAATAAAACTTATATTCTAAATTAGAATAGAAGTAACTTCGGAATTTAGAATTTCTAATACAAATAGTGACCAATATTTGAAAGTATTCCACCCAAAAACCCACCATTACACCTCTTGCCAGGCAGGATCAACAGTAGAATGCAAAGAACTGAAACCAAGCTTCTTCGAGACACAAGCTTATCTTTAATCCGGGACGGAATTTATCATATAAGCATACGAGGAGTCGTCAACAAATAATTGTCCTTTTCCTTCTATAGCAATGCGGCAGAAAAATATAATATATAAGGTATTATCCTCCACTATACTGCAAAAACCAGATGTAAAGCTCCTCGGATAACACATGGGTCTCATAGTCCAAGCTGCCTTTGCTAATAATAGTAATAAAAAGTGCCTCGGTGGCGTAGTTGTACTACGGTACGGCTACAAAGCTGAGGTCTCGGGTTCGAATCCCGGGTCGAGCAAATTGAAATTTTCTATTCATTATAAGCCCGGAGTCAGGAGTTTATGCCCGATATGGCGATAGGCTCGCCCCCTATCACATCATGGGACGGAACATACAAGACCAAATGTGTTCTAGTGGCACCTCTGCCTACCCCATTCAAGGAAAAAGGCGTGAGTTTATGTATATTATGTAGTTATGATAAAATGCATCAAATATTATTTAAATGCCGTTGATTCTGCTATGACGTTTCAATGATCACTTCCCATTTTAACCCCAACGTAACATTGAACCCTATTATTAGATTCCCACAGTTGACAGGTGCCCACTCTAGCGGAAAGCATATGGTCAAATGATTGCAAGGTGATGTCAGTTGATCAGACGTTGAAAAAATATTTATTGACCACATTTATATAAGGCTGGACTTGTTCACTAAGGACCATTATTATTTGTAATGACAGTTAAAAAAAGACAAAAAATACATTGAGTGTTATGCACAAGAGAGTATCTAAAGTTCGCCAAATAATGTTAAGCTAATGAGACTAAAGCCTAAACAATTGTAATTACAAATGATGCTTTTAAGTCAGTAGTCGTAGATTTGATGACTACAGTGAAATCATGTCCTGTTTAGATCAATTTCAGATGAGAAAGACTCACGTACCAAATGACACCAAACAAAATAGAAAGGGCCTAAATCAATTTGCCGATTCACAGTAACGGACAAAAACGTGACCAGCGCGACATTTTAGAATCTGAAAATTGAGTAAAAACATTGCACCCGTTGTTCGGTCACGGTTGGCGGCTGCCGGCTCATTGTTGGATAACGCACGACACCACAGGATGTGACGAAACCTGCCTTTTAATGCGAGGCCAATTGTTATCTGTGATTAATCGACTTCCAAAAATATGTAAACATTAATGCTACAAAGCGGGGAAACTTAGGAAGCATCAAGCGCCTCATGATACTAGACGTAGATAACAATTTGTTAGAATAAGGTAGTAATTAAAATGTTATTAGACTAGCATGACCCTGGCGGAACGCAATTATTATTTAAGTAAGTATAAGTTTTGTTAAGTTCATAGCTATTGTGGGCAGATGAGCCAGCGTCCAGCTTAATGGTGTGCAGTCGTCGCTGCTTCTTGATTTTTGGAAGCCAGGAGCATAGCAAAGCCTCTGCTTGCCATGACTCTATAGTCTATGTATGTACCTTGCTTATAAAAGCACACGACCAGTGTTATATGGTTAATACCAAAACTTAAACGTGTGTTGCAGATCGCTGGAAATAAACCCCACGAGAACGGTTTGCCTTCATGATATGAATAAGCTCTAGCATACTATTATTACTAATAGTACTATAAAGTAACCAACAAAATAAATAATTTAAAAAAGCCCCGGCCTTTGTTACTCAATATAGGCACCTTTGTCTCTTATCAGCGAGCGGTAAAGTTACGTTTCACCACAGACCAGCTGAATTCAACTGTGCCCCTAGCCGGAACATTTTGAAGTATCGTATAGTAATTCTCGTATAGTAAAGTAAACGTTTCTCGCTGTGAAATTTTAGTTCCAAATACGCTCACAATGGCGCTGTTTAAATTCCCATACAAAATTTTACTATTACTATTCTATTACGATACATACTGCAAAATGTTCTGTGTTTCATAAATTATTCATCCTAGGTAAAATAGCTAAATAGTATGAGTGCTGCCATCTATCCAGACTTGTAAACAGCTGAGTTACTAAAAGTGAGATAGTTCTACAAGTAAACGGTAGGTGTCGTTGCAATATGAAAGTGGAAATTATGGAAAAGGCTCCGAACACTTTTTCACGAATGTCATGGATTTTAGTATTACATGCTAAAATTAAAATCGATAAACAAATCGATTCTCTCGATTGTAGAGTAGGGCCGTCCCCAGCAGTGGGACGTATATCGGCTGACATACACAAGTTAAAATTATTTTAATAATATTGTAATCTCCACTTACTTGGGCCAAGTTAATCCGTTAGCGACGAGGTAGCACACACCAGAGACGATTCCCGCCAGAAGCCCAAGGCTGACTCCAGCTGATAGAGATAATGTGTCCGGCATTTTGATTGTATTCAGCACTGATTTTTCTTCTTTATATTTTCACACTTTAACACTAGTATTAGATAATTGCTATTCTCGAAAGCATTCTATGTAAAATAAATGAGTGTGTGTAAGTTGCACCTAAGTAATTAATTAACATTTTCATGAACTAGATTGAGAGCAATCTTGAAACGATTCAATTGGAAACTTCTTATTACATAACTTTATTTTTAAACATTTTATGAATTCATATTGCGACTTTGATTTTACCTACACAGACTTTAATTTGAGAAAACAAAAATACTATTCTCATAAGATTTTATAACGCGCTCTTACTAATAAGTAAATGAGTTCAATCGAATTACTTCCCTCATATAACATCATATCTTTGTTAAAAATATAACATAATATCTTTGTTAAGAGTTTTAAGTCATTTACTTAAAAAAATCCACTGTTGTGAGATTATATGGCATTATAATCTATTTTACTTTTGAAATTTACTAAAAACAAAAAGCAATCGTACAATAATTACAATTACCTTAAAATACTAACTATTTTACGTATACGTGTAGTATCGCAAAATATTCCGTAATTAATCTAAGTAATGCAACCTGCATTCTAAGCTAGCCATAGACAAGAGTACCGTTGCAACCGCAAGCTCAGCGCTTCGCACACAATCCAAGTGTTGCCAACGTGGGATTCCCAGCGGAACGGGACGAGTCACTGTGTCATGGGAGAGTTTGTGCACCCGTGACCCAGCTTGGGAAGAGCTTTGTTGTACAATTTTGCGATGCAGAAGACTGTAATTTTCGGTATGTGTGACTTGTGAGTGATTAGTGTAAGACCGCCTTTTAACATGGGGTTCTCTACAATCGAGATTTGAATTGAGAACTGGACTGGTGCACAGTCCACCATTGTGTCCTAACTCCTAGTGCGCGTTGGCGGAGTTCACATACTTACAAGATAAATTATTGTGAACTCTATGGTATGTGATATATTAAGATCTCTGCGGAGTGCGGTTTCTTCATGTTTTCCTTCATAACATTTACGACAGTAAATCGTCATTTGTTACTTGAATCCATTTAAAGTTTAACAACGTAAATCCTCTGAATTTTTACTTTGTGTGATTCAATGTGTTTAATAATTTCATATTATAATTATTCTATAAACTAGATTTAGGTTCTTTTAATGAATTATGGAGCTACTGAAACGATGAAAAATGTTAGTTATCCAAGATTTTTTTCTACCCTAAAAGCTTTCTAGTTAATACCATGTGAACCATTCCAACGCAGCATGCCTGTGGAAATATCCCGAGTGTTTCAGCTGTCCTTGAATCCTCTAACATTACAGGTTGGCAACCCCCAGCGCGGGTTACATAACTGAATAACATTATGCCTCCGCATTCCTGGGACTACGAAATATATCCGTAAATTGTAGGGATATATTTCGTAATTTTTATAGAAATAGATCTAGTTATTGTCAGAAAAGGAAGCATCATTGAGTCAATTGGTCAATAATACTTTGGATATTTTGAACAAAATATACAGGGTATATCAAGACCGCGACCGAAAACGAAGCCAGGTGGTAGTTTTAGCGGCTACAGACACAATGAAACTAAAAATTTTGCAAAATAAGCGACGGATTTTTTTTTACAAATTTTTAAAAATCATCGTTTTTGAGGGGTAAATACCTAGTTTATGCAAAAATAGTAATTTAAACCCTTACGTACCATTGCGTGTTTAAAAATGTACGTCACTATTTTAGAAAAACTATGTTTAATCACTCAAATACGACAGCCTCCGTGGCGCAGTTGGTTTGACGCCGCCTGTGAAACGAGAGGCCGCGGGTTCGATCCCCGCACCGAAACAAATATTTGTGTGATCCACAGGTATTTGTTTCGGGTCTGGGTGTTTGTGAGACCGAAAAGTCTCTCGTAGCTTCTGATACCCACGACACAAGACTCGATCTTAGTGTGGGGTCAGGACTATGTATGTGACTGTTGGGTGTATTATTATATTATTATTAATGTAAAAAATAACAAAAAAAAATCAACGATTTTTTTTGTAAAATTTTTACTTGCATTGTGTTTGATATCACTAATACTACCTCCTGGCTTCGTTTTCGGTCGCGGTCTTGATATACCCTGTATAAGCCCGATCGAAGCAACTCTATTAGCTCCTAATTAATCTGAAGTTCCAAGTTTTATTATCAGCTGGGATTTTTATATAAGTGAATATGCAAGAGTCTTTACTCTCTTTGGTATCAGCCCATGAGCAGAAACGACAATCGGGACAGTAATTGTTGAGTCGACATCCCACATGTCGGTAACCTTAACTCTCTTTATCTTTTTTGTTTTCCTCTTTTACCCACTGTCCTTAAAGATATTAATCGAACTACAATTTCCCTAACGTTTGTTTGTTTTTTTATGGGCGATGTTATTTACCTTATATAAAGGAACTTTCAATTACTTATCGATGCAAATTGATATTAAGGGTTACCTAAGTGAATTAATGTCGTAACTAGTTTAAAATGAACGCAATTTCCTTTCAATCATCTGCTGAGAAACGACGCATCATTATCTATATGAAGGAGATGCAACCGAGTTAGGTAATATGTACTTAGTGTTACATTTTAGTTTACGCAACGAAGTTATCTAAGGATTTTCTATGCTAAGTTAAAATTGCGATATAAACACTCAACAGCTTAGTATACAAATTATATAAGCAATGAAAAACAAAAGTAAAATTTTGTAATATTTCTTAAGGTTTTTTCCTAATAGTTCTTACTGGTTCAAGGTAATAAAATCTTTTTTTACATTAATCAAGCCAGGGTGATCTAAGTCCCAAGCCGCCCTTCATAACGTGGTGGGAAGAAACGTATTCCATCGTAAGACAATTATAACTAAATAATACTAACTACTAAGTAGAATTTCATATTACGGACATTTTTAAGTCGACAAAACCTTATGCAGTTTCTATATTTTAAATATTTAATAATTAAACAAGCGGCTTTGATTTACGAACCTAACGAATTTTATTTACAAACGATTACCTAGTATTAACTGATTATACCTTTTTTTCACAGTACAGACTTATTCTTATTCGAACGATGTATTGGACTACTTTTTTCTAGAGACGCATCACTTTTCTGTCACAGCATGATTATTGTCACGTTTTTTGTAAAGCGTTTTGTGTTTTTGAATTATTTTTATTTATTATTTCTTAAACAAAATGAACAATCCGGCGTCAGGTTTAAATCTTCAATGTCTGATCGGGATGCAATGCAACGACTTCACCATGGTAGCTGCAGACCAAGCGACCATACAAAGCATAATAGTTCTTAAAGATGGTAAGATAGAAGTCAAATATAGTTTAGTCCGTAGCTATAGCAGTTACAGGACTGTTAACGGATGCGATCCTATTACTTAACGTAATGGAAAACATCACAAGATAATTTGCACAGCTGAGAACACCCCTGAGAATTTTGTATCTGTATCAGCCCATAATAAACCTACCTTTACGAGAGCGGTTAGGTCATATAAAACACCACGCCAGCTTAGTGCGGGTTGGCGAACTTTATATACACCACCACAGAAATTCTTACAAATTGCCATGGCATGCAGGTTTCCTCACGATGTTTTCCTTCACCGTTATGCCACCACCCACCTCATAAAATTACTAACGTGTATAGAATGCAGTTTAACAATCTGCACTAGATTGGATGTAGGACCATCCGTTAGACAGTAGGACAGTTCGACAGGCTGAATTTATTGTAAGTCAAAAAGTGTAATAACAGCTTTATAGGAGGCTGTTAATTCTGGTACATTTCTGTAGAAGGAAGTATTATTTATTTTTCCGATTTGTGATTTTCCTTTACAAGTGTTGGTTTGTATTTAATCTCAGGGTTAAAGTAAATATTAATAGATCTGCAGTGCTGTTTAACTTATCATTATTTGTATTATTCCTACTGGACACAGACACGGTCAATAATGCACCATTGCATACAAAAATACCTAATAATTATTTATTATATGAATCAACGTCTGCAGTACAGAATCACCTTGATAGCGACATTTTCCACTATTCCACAGATGTAGCCTTGAAGATAATGGTGCTATTTGCTTAAGCTATCTACGCTTGAGGCTCAATCAAATTTCTAGTTTCAACCAGTACTTAAATGTCTTTGAATATTATCTAGTGTGTCGCATGTGGTATAATACACGTCCGTCGTATTAATAAAGGATAAAACCTTTTGTTCTGTAAGAAACTAATTAACTTGAATTGCAGAATATTAAGATAAATTAGATCAAGTTCCATGTGTTAAAAAAATATTTTCCAACTACATAAATGGAAATAGCTTAATAACCTTTTCTTTGTAATTAAAGCTACGAGTAATTAGTTAATTACCGACCTGAGATAGCTAGTATGACCTCTGGTGACATGCGGGCGATTGTTAGACCAAACGACCATGAGAGATCAATCCGACGAGACGAAATAGATATTTAGGTTTCTTCTGACTCAATTACTGATATAGCTGGTGAATTATAGAACGAAGATAATTTAATAATGTCCTTATATCAATGTTTAATTTTTGTCTGTTTCAATACAGATGTAGATAAGATCCATGAAATAACAAATAAGCTTGTGATGGGAGTGATTGGGGACCCGGGTGACGCCGCGCAGTTCGCGCAGTTCGTGTGCAGGAACACACAACTGTACAGGATGAAGAATGGTTACCCTCTGAACACAGCCGCGGTGGTTCACTTCACAAGGAAGACGTTGACAGAATCCTTGAGGAATGGGGTATGCCATAAGCCAATATAGTTAAATCTTTTGAAACAAAAAAATTCTTGATGCTATCGCCCAAGTTGCGACAATTGATACCCAAAACTGGGGGTTTTTCAGTGTGTCCACATTACAATTTCTGTGGATACGTTTAAGCCGTGAGCCATACATTTCGTTTGAGTTTCCATATTTTGCCAAAGGTGGCGACATTTACTACACTTATACTTTAGCAACTTTATCATAAGTTAGTCGGTACCTTTTAGTTAGGACTCCTTTCCAACTATATTTTGGCTTTTCGAAAAAAAAGCTGTGCTTGTTTAAAAGCGTCGGCAAAATGTCAACGATTTGCATCAAAAGCTTATTACAATCACTATATAAAGTTTGCATTGCATTTTTGGTTTGCTATCTCAATTAATTATCTACTTTTATGTATGTGAAATTATTACATTAGAATTAAAATAAATTGATAATAAATCGTCACGCTCTATGTACTCGTATGTTAAGACATGGGCAAATACTCTGCTTTTGACTAAAATTTCCTATTGTTAGTATCTAGCACATTCTGAATTATTCTAATTTTGAGATACTTAGTTTAAAATTAAGATAAGGCATGCATAAAATCTGTGTTTATTTCCAAAATGGAATTTTTTGCTCAACATACTCAAATTTAATACTTGGTTCAGTAATTTGTAAAGTAAAAGGGGTTTTGGTAACTATTTTAGAGATTTCAAGCCTTCGGAATGTGTTTTGTGAATGCGTAGCATGTCCAAGCTACTTGCGACAGAAAATTCTAATGAGCGGATTACTAAATATTTTATACTACAATTTTCTACTTTCATTTTGAAATGAACTTTTTTTCCATCTCCAGATTGTCAGGAGAAAGAAAGGTGATATGCAATTACCTTTCATAATATCAAACAACGTTTAACGAGGTATTGTTGCCCTCATCTTCACAGACGTGGGAATCTTTCGTTTTCCCGGGCTGAAGATTTTCCAATTCTATATTCTACTGTGTAATGTATTATAAAGAGTCTGTTAGCCCAACTTTAAAAACACTGTGTATTTAAAGTATTCATAAGATCCTAGTTCTATATTAAGAGTGTTGAAGTCTTTATCAACTCTAACAATCTTTCCTAAAGCTTATATTTATCATTGTTATTTTCATAAAGATATTAACTCTTTTTTATATGCGATAGTTAATACCTTCATCATTTCATTTGATAACTTTTGCCTGACTTCTTCTATCGATAGTTGCTCCTCCGCTGGTTGTTACCCTTCTCCGGTCATTACGTGGTCAGTGCATTTTGTTTATATTCTGAGATTGTATTGCCTATGTACCACTTCCTCGTCTTGTTTTGGATTTCTGAGTCCGTGTTCGGAATATTTATGAAATCGAAAGTACTCGATCGCCGTTATTATCTACACATGGCTTATTTTTGTATAACTTTGCGTTTAGAATGGTAATTGTAGTAGTTGTATAAGTATTTCTTTTATTTCCAGCTTTTTATAAACTTGATGTGTCTTTAAAAAGAGCACTTTTTTATTTACTCGCTCTTTCCATCTATGGCTTTAAAAAATGTGTCCGTGGTCGTCCTTTGTAGGCAATCTCTACATCACCCGATTTTTTATTTTTATTGTCAGCTACAATCGTATCTTCTTGTCTTCTTATAACGTGTTTTTATGGTAATCTTATTACGGTATTATGAATTATGGTATTTTATTCATTATATTCAATACGCGAAATAATTATAAAAATACTAGGTTTAATTCAAGGATTAAATGATTTTGTTCATAAATTATCTCTATTGATTGCACAAAAAGGGATTATTTTTTACTTTGCCTGTTTATCATGATAATTGTTTGGAGACAGACAGTTAATTCTTTGACCAATCACTTCTTCTAAATAATTAAAGTCCAATGAAACCAATGATTGTCTCACTGCACATTTTTAATGAAGATAAATGTTCTAGAGTCGTTAGAGAGAAGCTATCTGTCCGGATAAATTGCGCTCATTTTCCAGAACTGCATTATTAATCCAGAGCTAATGATTTCCCTTGTCTTGCATATTGAATGCTAAATTTAATTACCTAATCCAGCTTAATTCCGGCATTATATCAAGCCAAATACTACCAGCTGCCGTGAACGAGGTGTACTAGGTACAAATCATTTTATATCGAGATAAGCCCACATCTGTATCCTCGAAGGAGCAGATCAATGTGACATCATTACAATCAACTGACTAGAGTTATGGGAACTTATGCCAATGTATATTACGTTCCTAATTGTGTTATTTCATATTTTTTATACAATAGCCCCGGCAAACGGGCAAACAGATCAGCTGATGGCAAGAGATCACTGCCGCCCATGAACATCCATCACGCTGGGATTATAGATGTGTAGCCGGCCCATCAAATTGCAAGGGGAGCGGGTAGGAAAGATTGACAGCAAAAGGGTATTGGGGATCTGGTAATCTTACTCAGCAGACGAAACGCAACAGCAATGCAGGTAAGGCTAACGACCTGTACAATTAACAAAATTGGTTACATAGAAAGCTAAACAATTAATGTAAATCTTTTCAGAGACCAACAATAGTAAACATGATATTAGCAGGATACGATGAGACAACTGGCGGAGAGCTCTACACTATAGACTTCATCGCTTCCTGCGTGAAGGTTCCGTACGCAGTCCACGGCTTCGGGGGATTGATATCATTAGGAATACTGGACAGATATTACAGTCCTTGTAAGTAAAAAAATAGCCAGAGAATAAAATGAATTGCCAATTCATTCTCGTAAAGGGAGTGCAATTTAAAAGAGTCTGAATGGGTATTAATAACCGTCAGTAGTAAACGGGCTTCATAGTTCAGGGTAAAATATTAATTACGACAATTAGGTCACTCACAATTTAATAAAAATAAGAGTCGAGAGCAATTTGTAGTTTTTGCTTTGCTTATGTCCCAATTCCGTCAAAGATGTAATAGACCTAGAGCTCGTGGCCGCCAGACTTTCGTCATTTTATAAAAGCTGAAAATTTGCGCAAGCCTCTGACATACCTATAGGCATCACACGATCTGCTTTTATGAATACCTACAAATGGCACCCTAATCACGTGCCTAAATAAAGTTACGTACAGCGAACGAATTAACTATTTTCGAGATTGATAATTTCCATTAATGGCTAAAGCCTTAACACTCGTGAAAATACATTTAATGATCGCATTTATAAATTGGGTATTTTGCGCCAGTAAAGGAGATTGTATATTTTTATAACTTTTTATCTAATTCCACTTTCAGGTTTATCAGAACAGGAAGCGTACGCGGCCATAAAAACTTGCGTACAAGAGATTCATAAGCGTTTCTTTGTGAATCTTCGGAATTTCCAAGTAAAATCTGTTTCCAAAGAAGGTGTGAAGACACTTCCCGTTATCAATCCAGCCACGTTTATTACCAATAAATAATTATTTAACCAATTCCAGCGTTTAAAAGTGAACTATTGTTTTAAATAATGTATTCATATTGACATAATTTTAAAACTTCTTTATTACTTGATTCAAAATAAAAGAGATTCTTTAAAACTTTAAATTATTTCATTTCTTTAGAAGACGGTCTTGCCATAATCCTTTTTATTGGTATCGTTCTATGATTAAATTCCTGTGCAAAGTACGACCTTTGGGACCCACCGGGTTGTCGCTAATCTTATGAAGAATTACAATAAAACGTAGTAGAGGGCGCTGAGGTAACACTAAATTACATGGATGGAAGAATGAACCGTAATACTTCTATATCATATAGGAGTTTACGTTCTTACCCGACTCACCACTATTACGATGTGACCCCAATGCACTACATACCTAATATATTTTTTATTCATCTTGTCCGAAGGTAAATTACTTCCAACTTCTTACTATGTGTTGTAGGTTTATCACACTCTCAACATCCCAATCTGGTGAATCGCGTCAAGTGTCTTTATGCATAATGACCTACAAGCTGTTCAATCCACATGCAGCCCTCTCGAATCATTAAGCCAAGTCTGGCTATGATTACTGCTTAAAAATACTGATGGGTTTACTAAAGTACCACTTAATTTGTAGAGCTTTAAGTTGTTTTGGCAATATATAATTTGAGAATTACCCGTAAAAATGACGAAAGTATGTAAATGTCTGTCAACTGTAAATGCCCACAGAGTCTACTAAAGCCCATCCTGCAGGCTGAAACTGAAAGGGGTCAGATCTTTATCTAACGCCTTTCAATCAATGAAAGTATGCACTTTCCTAGTGAGATGGTTTGCTAAACAAATTATTATCATTATTTTAAACACACCAGAAACAATTTAGTGAAGAATCTTCATGCTACTGTAATTGCAGTCTTCAGATTTGTTGCCATCGTCAAATTATATATTTTACTTCTTCAAGACCTGATATTTTAATTTAGGAGGTAATGGTGATTGCCTTGGATAAGTAAGAGGCATAATTGGCATTCAAACACCATTGTCTTACGGCATCCGAGATCTTAAGAGCACAGTGGGATAATCTAGATAGGATGGGATAATGTTGTCTAATGAAACACTACTTAAGTGGTAAAGTTGCCAAACATAAGGCCAGCCTGGGAAAATCTTTGTGGGAATGCCCAGATTTATATCACAATAATTAGTCTTAAATAAACACCTGATTTATGGTATGGTGAGATATGCTTTTAAGGCTCATTGCTCAGTACGCATTGTTGACAAATACAATGATTAGAAATTTGATTAATGTAATCGCGTTTAAATTTTCACGCAATCTCATTAATTAAGTTTTTTTTTTGCCTGTTTTGTTAAGTAGGGGATTTTGAATTGTGTTGCTATTTTTTTTTACTTAAGTACCAGCAAAGAGGTCACCTGATGGTAACTAATCACTTCCGCCCATGACTATCCACAACGCTTGGACCATAGATGTGTTGCCAGCGCATTGAATCGGGAGGGGGGCGGGAAGGAATAAGGATGGGAAGAGAAGATGGGTATTAGGCATCCAATTAATTGAAGATAAGCATACTTGTTTAGAATATCACTTATCATCATCATCATCATCAGCCTATACTAGTCCAATGCTGGACATAGGCCTCCTCAAAAATGCGCCATTTGACCCTGTCTTCGGCTTGTCGCATCCAACATATCACTTATGTTTGCACGTAATAATGGCCCATAAAATCCCCCATATCATGAGGCTGGCTTCGTTTCTAACATTAACACTATCAGTATACTCATGGACTCGACGAAGGTTTTTGCATAGTATAGTGATCATTTACATGGATTACGAATCATGAATTTATAGGCTAGTTTCCTAGGACATTCACTTTTTATAGATACGTAGTTACACTCGAAAAACAAGATTTCTATGCGGTCAGAACATTTCCCTATAGGGCCGATGGTAGGCGCGAAAGTGTAAGTCAAGTCTTACTTTGAAATATACAGGAAATTTTATTTCACGTTCCTTAAATAGTTAAGGGATTTAGACGAAATTCAAGGATTCTTCGATTTATCCAAATAGTTGATGTATAGAGCAATGCATTTCAATAATTATGATTCATAAATATTATCTATTTTCCTTTTCTTATATCCATCCAAAGGTTGTCTGTAAGAAATCGCCTAGAGCGATAAGACCGCCATCTGTACTTTCTGTTAATTTGTAATATATTTAAGTGTTTTTCCTATTTTTGTGCAGTTAAGAATAAATAAATAAGTAAATAAATAAATCTACGAAGAATATTACCAGTCATAATATTTTAAACTCTTCTAACACAAGGTGCCATGACACTCAGACAGTGAATCTGCAGATTTCCAAAGACATAAAATGCGCCGTCGCTCTCCATGTAATTATGAGCGCACATTCGGCCTTACATAAATATTATAGTCGTCTCAGACTGTGACACGTTACTGAAAAACGATGCGATATTTCACATAGCAATTATTTTTTTAAATAAATACTTAGCTAATAGAAAGCCTCCTAGCTACCCTACCGGAGCCACAGGTTTGATGATGTACCATGTGGTAGAAGATAGGTATAGGATATCGTGTTTGCAGTTCGTGTACCATAATTAATTATATTGTTGTTTTTTTATTCATTATCAACCTGGCGTCAGGAATTTCACTTTGTCCAACCCGGGATTTGAACCCGAGACCTCAGCTTCTCTATCTTATTGTAGTACAAATGCATTTCGCAATATTAAAATATTATAATTGACTCATAACCATGCCATAGTTCAACATCGTCATATCAACATTATCTATAACGATTATAATCTCGCACAATCAAGGCATCTCTCGGTCCATACTCTCCTACTGATAAGGAACACAGTGCAAATACTCGTCAAACAACTGATAACACGTCGCGCACGACTCCCACATTATCACCAACACTGACTACGAGGACAGATGTTATGCAAAATCGTATTCAACTCGAGCACGCAGGATGGGCATTTATTAAATATGTTACTATTTTTAGATAATAAAAGCGTTGAGACTCTAATTACTTATTATGTTGGTAAAGGTTGTTGAAAATAGCAATATTTTCTTGTAGTTTATTGAAGTAATCTTTTAGCAAGACCTGTGTTTAGCAGTGGACTTTCTGTTTTAAAATAATAAAGTTAACAAGCCAAAACACTATAGACATCCTTAACACTTCGAAATTGTGGAAACTCTCAGTTATGTACCAACTTCGTATTATTATCTGGCTTACTTCAGCGTTGAATCAAGTGCAAAATAACAAATTTTGTGAGATAGAAATTAAGATGGATTTTATTTTGATAAACACAAACCTGGATCTCATGAAAATTTTGACATAAACCGTACTTAAAGCACGGAACGGTCTCTACCTTGCGAAATAACAATATTCTGGTAGATCATTTAGGCATTAACACTATAATGGTTTATTTTTAATTTATAACTGTAATATAGTTTTGAAATAAAATATAATGCCACATTCTTCAAACGCTAAATATTTAATCAAGCATGTTAATTAAAATGTTTACATAGTTTCTAGAAAGATCTAATGAACTAGTCATAACATAAACATTTGTCATAGCACACAATTTCTATATTTTTTGCCTACATCAATGGCCTTGGCTCCACTTTTCAAACGGTGGTAAAAAGGGATGTAATGTAAAGCGATATTAACTTTCCACACTTCTACGTGATTAAGGTCGTTAAGGAACATCATTATTTCCACGTAATGGCACTGCCACAGAGATATGTATGTATATTAATACAGAGACCACACAAATGTATCTACATATATCACATAAGTCATTGCCAGCAATATGAGATACCTTATGAGAAGGAGGTTTAACCTTTATCCCATCACAAAACAAGTTAGACGTTCCCGGAGACTCGCTGAGCTTCAATGCCCGGTGTTATTAAAATGTGTGCCACTGTTGATCCTGGCTTACAGGAGTTGCAGAGGTGTGTGTTAGGGGACAGTCTCTAGAAAAAATCCCATCACAAAGTCAAGAGGTACAGTCTAAACTACTGGCTAGATTCTTAAGACAGTCACAGTGTTTCTATTCCCTAATGTGGAGTAATGAAGAACGTTAAGCGGCTTTCTAGGGAAACAGTTGATTGTAACATTAACTCTGTCTCTCTCTTTAGTCCTAAAATATCTGAAAATAAGCCTCCCGTAAACTCTATGAGCGGTCGCTCCCTATAAACAATTGTTTGAAGCGTCCTGCATCCAGTAACTTTCCACAACATTAGCTATATCATTTATTCACCACGCCCGTACGTGGTCTCTACTTGCAAACTCTTTGGCTCTATCGGTCGTCAGTTCCCTCCGGTATGTCCACCGCCACCACATCTTTCTAACCCTACTGTAATCGAAAAATCTAAAAAGTGAATAGTGACATTTCACTAATCGTAGTATAGCTTGGTATCTACAATTATAATAAGGTGAATATGTCAATAATAGATACTACAGCCATGGAAGGTTATGCCCATAATCGCCACGCTGGGCAGGCGGATTGGCGATCGCAGGACGCGACCTCTCGCACCAGTGACACTGCTACCCATCACTGGTCTGTGGCATTTAGCTGCGTGCATATATGCATGGATATATCGCCATGCATCAATACTACAATACCAGATACTACAATTTTATTTTTATTTGGCATAAATCACAGCGGAACAATTCAAAATAAATCACGTGGAAAATATAACAATGAACAATACTATTGATATTTTAAACAAACGTTCGTTTAGATGTTTACACGAGTCCTATCCTTAATAGTAACAATGTATTTTTCACATAAACAAAAGTATTTTCTCTTACACGTTTCTTTTGATAATTTACAAAGTAATTTACCGTTAAAATAAAACAAACTTTTACGGATTTTATCGCGCATTGACTTATATTTTTAATTTTTTTTACTTTCGATTACTTTACAGCTTTCGTGATCACTGGGCGAACTAATTTGCAGTTCTTTTACAGGCACTGTAATGTGTAAAATTAGGCGACGAATAATTAAATCTATTTTCAAGATGCAACGTTAACTCGGATTGTTGTGTATGCTTTACGTTATAGCGATAATTAAGAAACTGCTGCCTATTGCTAGCTATATTTTATACCTGAGGAAATAAGATGAGTTGCCAATGTTTGGGAATTGAATTTGAAATAAATAGAGATGAAGACAAGACGGATTTTTTCTTTGATAAATACTACATAGATAAACATTACGCCTTTTACCCAAAAGGGGTAGGCAGTGCTACCAACACGCTCATAGCACGATGTATACCAAATATAATACATTTGTTTTTGGATATCAGAAATCATTAAAAAGTTACTCATAGTATATTAGTAGGAACGTCTTACATTGAACTGTATAAATAATTTATTCATCTGCACCAGAAAGAGTTAGAAAATATACTCAATGTTGAGTTCGGTTAAGCTATACTGCGATCTAAAAATAATCGTCGCGAGTAAACAACGCACGGCATTGCAAATCGTTATCGTGTGGTGTTATCTCGAAACTTATTTTTACTAAAATATGTAGTTTATGCTAAATGTTTATTTGTTTGAAAATCAATGGTATTTTCTAGAGAATGTAATGTTTTTTAAGTTTTTGATATTTTTACTTGTAGTCCAACTGATTCAGGTAAAACAGCCAGTCTAAAAATCAACAGTTTAATTAATCATTTAAATTAATAGAAATAACAGCGTATAAAGAGTTTTAGCTTAAAATTCATTTATTTTAAGTCTATTTTATCTAAAAAATGTATATCTTCCTTCTATATAAATTGTCCAAAAATATAAATTTAATGGAATTGAAATATAGACTTCTTAAATTATAAAAGGATATTTTACAAAAATATATACTTTTAGCAAAAACTTAGTGATTTGCAAAAAATAATACTAGTTACAATTCAAGTTCCACTATTCCCACGGAAATTATCATATTTAATTGTTCGCATTAATATTAAATTGATATTATTCCGGGGTTTTTGGGCTCAATAAATCGATGAACGTTTTAATGTCTGAACCATTAGCTCGATGGAGCGGTAAAATCTTTTCTATTTCCACGCAAAATCCCCGGATTGCGACAATACGATATCTATTCAAAGGATTTGGCGCACGGGAACAAGTAGAAATAAATGGATTTTTTTCCAATGCTCGTAAAACGATTCAAGTTCCGCCATGTTCATTCTTTTGGGCTTTTTTGAGGCAAGACACAATAACCTTATCCAACAGGAACCCCAAATTGCGTTGTTCACTACATAATGAAAATGTATCGAAAATATTTTTTTTGGGATAAACGCGTTAGTTGAATTAATGTTGGTTCCATATTCAACGTAACCATTAATAGCCATGGTAATCATAATTAGGTGTAACTTCGGAAATTCGTAGCATGTCTCACCTGTGGTTACAGCTAAATAGAATATCGCTTAGAAAGACTAATCGAATTGAGAATTCACTAAAATCAGGGTACTAGTTAGGTTATAAGTAGATCTATTAATGTACCGACTGCCTCGGTGGTGTAGTTGTACTACTGCACGATTACAAAGCTGATGTCTCGGGTTCGAATCCTGGGTCGAGCAAGGTGATATTGGATTTTTCAACTCGTTATCTGGGTCTGGGTGTTTGTGAGACCGAAAAGTCTCTCGTAGTTCCAGATACCCACGACACAAGATTCGATCTTAGTGTGGGGTCAGATCTATATAATATGTGACTGTTGGGTGGCTGTACCAGCGTGGCTCTACCACTTCCAAGAATTAATTAGAGCAAAACACATTTACCTGTCAAAGTGATATTGGGTTTTTCTATTCAATATCAGCCCGGAGTCAGGAATTTGTGCCCGATATTGCGGTAGACTCGCCCCCTATCACGTCGTGAGACGGAACATACAAGGCGAAATGTGGGTGTCCTGGTAGCACCTCTCCCTACCCCTTCTGGGTAAAAGGCGTGAGTTTATGTATGTATTAATGTATTTTTAGAGTATTAGATGCGACACTTTTACTCCGATATAATTATCTATTACATCACGCGTCGTTTGTAGTTAAAACAATTTTGCTAACATGTAATTTTCCCACATAATCATTAGTTATATCACTAAAACAATAAGAAAGTTTCGTGTTTGACAATCATGTGTGATGACGGGTGAAGGGCTTTTATTTACTATACAATCTATACATCATAATAGAGAGGTAAAGGTTTTTGAAAGTATAGATATTTTAAAGAAAGTAACTTTAAATAACGAAATAATTTACTGGTGGCACGAAATTGCGTAGCCTGTTGGTAACGGACCAGACGCGGCTGCCAACATGTTCACGCTGGTCGCGGTTTCAAATCCCAGGGCACACCTCCGACTGTTTGGAGTCATTGTGCAGGACGACTGCACATAACTATAGTCTTAAGTGTCTTTTATTATGTACTGTATTATATAAAGCTTATTGTAAATAATCTTATTGGAAATTGTGTATTGTGTTTTTATAAGACTGAAAGAATTAACAAATAAAGGCTGCGATTATAATAAAATAGGTAGAATAGTATTAGAATAAGTGTTAACCAGTATTATGTATAATGTTATGTAAAATATCGAACAATATATTTTTATAGTAAATAAGCGAACACATGGGGTAACGCCCCGCGCGCCCGCGGACCGAGCTACCGCCCCGCGCGCCGACGCAGCGACGCATCGAACCAAGGCGTCCTATTGGACGAACGCGTCGCCGTCGCGCGCGGACCCGGCACCGGGGATTAAGCCCGAACTAGCAATAAAGATAGCAGCCCCGGGCCGGGTAAAATCAGTTCGGTTCGGATCTCTCCAAGCGCACAAGAAACCTCAAGAAGTCAAGAAACCTCAAGAAACAGCAAATAGTCAGCAAGTAGTCAGCAAGTAAGAAGTGATCGTGTCAACGTTGGACCGCTGCTACTCCGTGACGTCATCGTCGTGTCGTCACTCGCCGTGCTGCCGCCAGTCAATTAGATCGTCTTTTGTACTTTTCAGTATGAAATAAATTGTTTCTTCCGAATCATAATCACTGGTATTATTTCCGCACACACCCAGCACGTATCCTGATCTACATTAAATTGTACGGGATTGTTCGAAGGCGGTCCCGTACATTCTGGTCCTTCAGTTCGCCGGATACGTGTGTGGAATAATGCCAGTGACGAGATCGGTGGGAAGGCACACCGCCTCTGCTTCGGCCTCGGCGTCTGCCACGGTGACATCCGCCACTGCCACGACGGACGTGACCGGTGCCTCGCGCACCGCTACGACCGTCACCGGCACTGATGAAACCGCTACCACCTCGGTCACAGATCAGTCAAAACAACCCGCCGCGGTCGAACCTCTGGTGACGGAACCCGCCACCTCCGCCGGGATTGAAGACCAAGAAAAGAACAAATCGCGGACGGCGTCAAGAAGCAAGAAGACCTCAAAGTCACGCCGTCTCGCCGCCGCCCGAGCCGAACTCGCTCGACTCAAGGTCGAGCTCGCCGCCGCTCGAGTCCAGGAAATCGAAGAGGACTCCAGCTCTGAAGACGATAGCGCAACCGTCACAGAAGTTGAACAGGAACTCCGTGTCCGCACATGGCTGCGGAATAGTCAACTTCTAGCCATCGATAGCGAGCCGCATCAGGCGACGCCGCCGCGCGCCGATGCCGCCGCACTCGCACCGGCGGGAGTCACTGCCGCACACCCGCCGCGCCCGACGTCGGCTGAAGAGGGCGCACCCGCGCCTCTTCTCGACCTGCAAGCGCCTCCGCCAGCGACCACTGCCGAGTCCTGGGGACCGAACTCCGGCGCTGCACACCCGCCGCCAGCGGCCACTGCCGCGCCCTGGCAGGCGAACCCCGACGTCACGCACCCGCTGCCGACCGCCGCCGCCGCTGCCGCGGCCTGGCAACCGAACACTCAACAGCAGCCGCCACCCGCCCTCGCCGCCTGGTTCACCGAGCAAGCAGCGCGCGCCCCTCCGCCAGCGACCACTGCCGCGTCCTGGCGACCGAACTCCGGGGTTGCGCAGCCGCCGCCGCTCGTCGCCGCGTGGTTGCGTGGCAATGAAGCGCCACCGCAAACCGCGCCATGGGGCTCGGCCGCAGCCGCTACCACCGACGGCCTCACAGCTGCCGCAGCCGCCAACGCATCGTGGCAACAAGGCCACGCCGCACCGCCGCCGCAGCTGCCGCCGCAGCTGCCGCCGCCGCCGCCGAACAGAACGGAACCTGCCGCCGCTCCGCTCGCACCGGATGGACAAGTCGCCGTGCCGCAGCGGAAGACGGAGATGCAGCAACTGGCTGCAGCCATAACGAACGCCGTGCAAGCCGCACAAGTGAAACAAACGAGGTATGTCGAGTTACCATTCTTTAACGGTGATCATCAAGAGTGGCTTACGTTCCGCGCCTCGTATGAAGAATCCGCGCATAACTTCACGAACCTAGAAAACATGTCCCGCCTGCGCCGGAGCCTGCGCGGGACAGCCAGAGAGGCAGTGCAAGGCCTCCTGATAACGAACGCGGATCCAGACAGTGTTATGCGCACATTGGAAATACGTTTCGGCCGACCAGAGTCCATCGCGGCGGCCGAAATTGAGCGGCTCAGAATACTACCACGCCTCGCCGAAACTCCGCGGGACGTGTGCACCTTCGCCACAAAAATCAGTAACGCGGTAAACACACTGCGAGCATTAAGGTGCATTTATTACATGTATAACCCGGAGACCGCACGCGCCGTAATAGAAAAATTAACTCCAACACTGAGGCACAAATGGTACGAGTTCGCCGCCGTTCAACCAAGAGAGGAACCGGACCTCTCAAAATTGGAACGCTTCCTCCAAAAAGAAGCGCAAATCTGCAGCCCATTTGCAACGGCAGAAGCGATCACAAACGAACGGTTTCGAGCGCCTCGACCGGAACCAAAGACCCGACAAAAGGTGTTCACTACGGAAGTCACCCACAGGCCGAATTTTGCGTGCGTCCTATGTCGCAAGGAAGGACACGCAGTAACCGAGTGCGCGCGATTTAAGCAAGCAAGCATCGACGAACGGTGGGACACAGCGAAGAGAAATAAACTATGTTTCCGATGCTTACGGCGCCGCACACAGCAACACAGTTGCAAAACGAAGAGGTGCGATATTGACGGGTGCGAACACCTGCACCACCAGCTGCTGCACTCAACAAGGGGCGCACCACGCAAAACTGAAGAGGAGCGAGAACAAGTGAACTCCGCGTGGAACTCTTCAGTGTCATATCTGAAAATAGCGCCGGTACGAGTTTCGGGACCGGCGGGAGTCCACGAGACGTACGCGCTGCTCGATGACGGGTCTACCGTGACCCTCATCGATGAAGCACTCGCGGACACGATAGGCGCCGACGGACCGGATGACCCGCTTCGTATTAGTACATACGACGGGCACACCACGGAGAACAAAACGTCGCGCCATGTAAGGATAAGGATCCAGGGACAAGGTCGTCACGCCCAACAAATACACGCCCGAACTGTTCCTGACCTGCGCCTGGCGGCGCAACGAATCTCTGAGGAAGCAATTGGTGACTGCCCGCACCTCAAAGATGTACTCCACACCGTCACCACGAGCCAGGTGGTACCAAAAATCCTTATCGGACAAGACAACTGGCACCTCCTGATCGCCACGAAGACGCGATCAGGGAGAAGAGACCAACCAGTGGCATCGCTCACGCCACTGGGATGGGTGGTGCATGGCAGCAGAACTCGAAGCCTCGGACACCACGTGAACTTTGTCGGCCACACCGCCGCGGATGACGAGATAGAAAAAAATGTGCGAGAATTCATCACGGCCGACAATACGTATGTGTCACCAAAGCGCCCGGAAAACGACCCCGAACAGAAAGCCCTCCAAATACTGGAGGCCAACACGGTCCAGCTACCCGAGGGGGGGTACCAAACGGCGTTATTATGGAAATCGGAGGAGGCGTCGCTCCCCGATAATTACGAAAATACGCTCCGTCGACTTTACGGAGTCGAGAAGAAAATTGACAAAAATCCTGCATTAAAAAGCAAGTATAACGCCGAGATGAACAAACTGATCTCCAAGGGCTACGCAGAGCCAGCACCGACTACAAAAACGCCAGGAAGAACCTGGTACCTGCCTCATTTCGCCGTCGTCAACGCACTGAAACCGGAGAAATTAAGAGTCGTCCACGATGCAGCCGCCAAGACCAGAGGCGTGTCACTAAACGACATGCTCCTGACCGGACCCGACCTCCTGCAACCGCTCCCGGGAGTGCTGATGCGCTTCCGCGAACGTAGGATCGCCGTCACTGCAGACATCGCGGAAATGTTTATGCGGGTCCAATTACGAGAACAAGACAGGGACGCTCTCAGGTACCTGTGGCGAGGGGATCGCCGAGACGACGCACCACCGGAGGAATTCAGGATGAAGTCGCTGATATTCGGAGCGTCGTGCTCGCCCGCCACCGCTATCTACACGATGAATAAGAACGCACGAAACCACGAACATCGGTACCCGGAAGCGGCAGCGGCCATTATAAGGAAGCACTATATGGACGACTACTTAGACAGCTTCGACGACGTGGAACGAGCCGCGACCATAGTCAACCAAATACAGGAAATACACAGCGCGGCGAGTTTCCACTTGAGAAAATGGAAGTCCAATTCACCTGAGCTTCTGGAAAGGATAGGCGAGGAAACAGAAAATGCATCAGTAAGTTTTGAAGGCAAATCGGCGGAAAAGGTACTCGGTTTGACGTGGGAACCACAGGCGGACGCGTTCCAATTCAACCTGGACGCGACCCGCATCCCGCCGAGTTTACTCGAAAGACCGCCGACAAAACGAGAAGCGCTGAAAATAATAATGTCCATATTTGACCCGCTCGGACTCATTACTCCCGTGACAATCGAAGCAAAACAACTTTTACAGGAAGTATGGCGAAACGGAATCCAGTGGGACGAACAACTTAAAGGGAACCTGGCAGAACATTGGCAAAAATGGATCATCTTATTGCGTAAAACTAACCAAATAACCATCCCTCGTCTATATCCTAATTACAGCACAGCCGAGCGCCTTGAACTACACGTCTTCTGCGACGCGAGCGAGAGGGCGTATGCGACCGCGTTATATTGGCGCGCGGTCGACCGACACGGGGGCGTGTCCACCACACTGGCGGCCGCCAAGGCGAAGGTGGCGCCACTGAAATTATTATCCATCCCGCGCCTCGAACTACAGGCAGCCTTGCTCGGCGCGAGGATGGCGGCAGCAGTGAAAAAAGAACACTGCAGAACTCCCGACGCGACTACGTACTGGACGGACAGTCGAACCGCGCTCGCATGGATAAGGACCGGCGCGAGGTCCTATAAGTCATACGTCGCACATCGAATAGCGGCGATTGAAGAAATCACACAAACGACAGAATGGCGTTGGGTACCGACCCGATGGAACGTCGCGGACGATGCCACCCGCGACGTCCCAGAAGATTTCAGCAACGAACACAGGTGGTTCCGGGGCCCGGAATTCCTGCAGCAGGATCCGGTGACATGGCCGTCAGAAGAATCTACCACACCACCGACATCGGGTGAAGAGCGCGTGCACAATTTGCGCCGTGTGGAGCGCAACAGTGCACTGCCCGAAGCCACACGCTTTTCAAATTGGACCCGATATTTGAGGGCCACTGCAAGAGTCTTGCAAGCAGTGGTCGTGTTTAAAAATCTCATTACAGAAAAACTCCATTACAAGCGGACCAGGAAGAGCCCGCGCGCTGACCCCGAGTGGCGAGTCAACCCGAGGAGAGGTCGCGCCGCTGAAACACGGAAACCAAGAACGGCGCCAAAAGACAGATTCCCCACTCTGCCAGCGGAGTTACAAAAAACCGCGGAACTACTCATAATACGTAACATACAAGAAGACGCCTTTAGCGTCGAACTAAAGGCCCTAGAAGCCGGCAGGACTGTGGAACGAGGCAGTCGTCTCTATCGCCTCAGCATTCAATTAAAAAACGGCCTGATAACACTGAAAAGCCGTATCGATGCCGCCACCGGGGTACCGGAGGAGGCGAAAAATCCCCCGGTGGTGGATGGAAATCACCACGCCACACAGCTATGGATACGACACGTGCACGAGTCATTGCACCACGCGGGTGTCGAAGCTACACTGAATCAAGTGAAACAAAGTAAATGGGTAATTAGATTGCGACCCACGATCAAGACTGTAATATCAAGTTGCAGATTTTGCCGCGCCAGAACTGCAGCACCACCACAGCCAGCCACAGGGGACCTACCAGCGTGCCGACTGGCACATCACCACCGGCCCTTCACATACACAGGGCTGGATTACTTCGGCCCACTGACAGTCACAGTGGGACGTAGCGTGCAAAAAAGGTATGTCGCACTGTTCACATGTCTCACAGTGCGAGCGGTACACTTGGAAGTGGTGTCCTCGTTGAGTACCGAATCGGCGGTCATGGCGTTGCGCAGGATGATCGCGCGCTGCGGCTGCCCGCAAGAAATATGGTCCGACAATGCGACCAACTTTCGTGGCGCAGACGCCGAGATCCGTCAGTAGTGTCTGTCTAAGGGGCACCGAACAAGAGGCGTCCAAGAAAACTATATCATGGAGGTTCATCCCTCCTGGTGCACCGTTCATGGGGGGCGCCTGGGAGAGGTTGGTGCACTCAGTGAAGACCGCACTCACCGCCGTACTCCACCAAAGAAGCCCGAACGAGGAAACCCTCCACACGCTTCTTACAGAAGTCGAACTTACACTTAATAGTCGCCCGCTAACATAATATGTGTCAGTAGATCCCGCCGATCCTGAGTCTCTGACGCCTAACCACTTCCTGCTAGGCGGTCAGGGACACTCTGCTGCCACAAGCCTGCCAGCGGACCACAGCACGAGCCCGTACGCCAGCCTGCGTGCGACGCAGGCCCTCGCCGACGCCTTTTGGGCGCGTTGGCTGAAAGAATATCTACCCGAACTTCGCAACCGGCGGGAGCCCCATGGACGGGGCTTAGAACTCCAAGTCGGCGACCTGGTCAGGATCGTCGACAAGAACCTCCCGAGGAACACCTGGGTGCGTGGGCGCATCAGCGCCACCTACCCGGGACCGGACAGCGTCGTGCGGACCGTCGACGTCGCCACGAAGGGCGGCGTGCTGCGACGGCCAGCTAAGAAGATCATCCTCCTTCACCGAAGCGAAGAGGAGCAGTCGCCCTGCACCCAATGAAGATGCACCGTCGTCGCGACACGATGCACGGCGGGAGAAATGTGCAGGACGACTGCACATAACTATAGTCTTAAGTGTCTTTTATTATGTACTGTATTATATAAAGCTTATTGTAAATAATCTTATTGGAAATTGTGTATTGTGTTTTTATAAGACTGAAAGAATTAACAAATAAAGGCTGCGATTATAATAAAATAGGTAGAATAGTATTAGAATAAGTGTTAACCAGTATTATGTATAATGTTATGTAAAATATCGAACAATATATTTTTATAGTAAATAAGCGAACACATGGGGTAACGCCCCGCGCGCCCGCGGACCGAGCTACCGCCCCGCGCGCCGACGCAGCGACGCATCGAACCAAGGCGTCCTATTGAACGAACGCGTCGCCGTCGCGCGCGGACCCGGCACCGGGGATTAAGCCCGAACTAGCAATAAAGATAGCAGCCCCGGGCCGGGTAAAATCAGTTCGGTTCGGATCTCTCCAAGCGCACAAGAAACCTCAAGAAGTCAAGAAACCTCAAGAAACAGCAAATAGTCAGCAAGTAAGAAGTGATCGTGTCAACGTTGGACCGCTGCTACTCCGTGACGTCATCGTCGTGTCGTCACTCGCCGTGCTGCCGCCAGTCAATTAGATCGTCTTTTGTACTTTTCAGTACGAAATAAATTGTTTCTTCCGAATCATAATCACTGGTATTATTTCCGCACACACCCAGCACGTATCCTGATCTACATTAAATTGTACGGGATTGTTCGAAGGCGGTCCCGTACAGTCATATTGAGTGTATTGATAGTCAATCACCACGCACTATAACGGTGAAGGAAAACATCGTGAAGAAACCTGCATACCAAGCGATTAATCGAGAATTTTTACGGTATGTAAAGTCCCCCACCCCGCTTTAGGCCAGCGTGGTAATCTATATGACCTAACCTCTCTAAATCATACTCTCGATTGTAGAGAGGGCCCATGCCCTACAGTGGGGCCTATATGGGCTGATACAGATGAAAATATACAGGGTGAATTTTTCAGTGATAATCCTCATAGATTCGGATTTGGCCATCCACGCCCACTTGAAAAAGTCACCCAGTATATTATAACCACTTACATACATAAACGTTTCTTGAGTATGCGACAGTAAATATATATAGTGGTATTTGTGAATGTCTGACATTGGTCCATAAATTTACCTTTAACTATGTACGTATGAATGGATTTTCCCTTGTTGATTTTTCTTTAACTTTCCTTGTATTTTTTAACGACACATTAAAGGTTTTTACAAGGCCTTTCCTTTAATTTCTTGTCATGTGAAAGATGTTTAAATGATAGAATCTTTATCATGATGTTAGTTCTTTATACAATGGAGTCATAATTATGTAATGTATCATTTGCGGTTTGTGTTGACTTAGAAGCCGGATAACAAATGCATTATGTTTATTAGTGATTTTAATTATCTTCTTTAGAAGTTAATTAGATATTATACAAAGGTTAACAGATGATATTTAAATATTAAGACCGCTTATAATGCATCTGAAATCATATTGCGAAACGTAAATATTTGTTGATTTATAAAAGGTTGATTTACAATTTATAAAATAAACCAATATAAGAAATAAAAAGCACATTCTTACTGACTTTTTCCATAAACCTTTGCTTACACACACTCACTTATCAATGTAAACACGAAACAATTCGATGATATTCCAAAATCACAACACTTTTCCACGATTTTCAGCGATGCTGCGCGATATTGAACTCTAAAACGTTGAGATAAAGCACATTTGTAAGTGAACGGCGGCGCGATACAGACGAGCGCGCGAGTCGTTGCGCGGGCGCAGGTGATCTGAAGAGGCTGTTATCACGAGGCTAAAGTCATCTGCTGTGATACGGCGACCATAAATATAGGAGGTTTGGGACAAAATGACAATAATGTTTGTATTTGATATTTTTCATTTCATTTTGACGCTGATATGGTTTAGGAAACTATTTGTAAATAGTTTTAATATGATTAATAATGACAGACGTGTGCAAAAGTAAAAAAATAAATCAATCTACAATACAATATTAAAAACTAAAATAAAACAATTTCTACCCGCCCTACATGTATCAACTTTTGAATTTGTTATGTCGACAACATAATAGGTTTTTTTATGGTAGTCTCGAAAAAGACTATGTTCTTCGATAATTATCTTCTAAATTATGATTTAACAATACAAGTTATTTAACTGGAAAACAATTTCTTATATTTCACAAGAAACATAATATTCGGAAGTAATACCAATATGCTATAAACTTACATAATATGTAGAAACTAAATCATATAAAAATTCTCAAACTTAATCTCAAGAACGAATGAGGTAAACTAACCGAATCTTTATCCGATGGACCATGAGATTGGCTGGGTGTTTTAAAGATCATTTTTATGAACGGTATGCATTATGAGTTACCTAGAAAGGTATTTAAGTATTATTCAGTTTGAGGTAGTTTATCAAAAAGCAAAAAAAGTATATTATAAAGTCAGGACTATGTATGAATCATGAACATGAACATGCACAACGCTTGGTTTACAGATGTGTTGCCCATGCAATCGGGAGGGGAGCGGGAAGGAAAAATGATGGGAAGAGGAAAGGGGTATTGACCATCCGACAATCTCACTCACTGAACGAAACTCCAATGAGACAGTGGTACCGCCCCGGACCAGCGTGCCCATTATGCTGAGTCATGAATGACAAAAGTGTGGCTCTGCCACTTCGAAAAATTACACAATTTACTCATAGTGACTTTGACTATAAACTATAGACTAACCCCAAAACTGCGTCTGCTAGTTATTGGGATGAATATATGTCATAATCCTTTTTTGGAAGGATTGAAACGAATCGTGGTAAATGTCAAGCCCGAGTTTTGACTGTAACGTATTATAGGACGTACTCAGTCTGGAAAGAGGGGAATTTATGGAGACAAATTCAAGTGGCACATTACCTTCGCGTTAATTCTCAAAAAATAGTCCGTCATATTTGCAACAGCACAGTCGCCCTAGTGTAGAAATGAATGAAAGTGTAATCTCTTAGAGCGGAGCGCTGGCCGTACCTCCTTGCATGTCTGTATGTATGTATGCAGTATGTTTGTATGGACGCTGACACATGACCGGAACGTCTAGTTTGCTAAATGAAAGTGCTTAATTAGCCAACGGCTTCTTTATATCCCACTATGGGGAATAAATTACGAAGATTTATTAGTAATATGAGTCTCCAACACTCATAATCATGACACTTATATTAAAAATAAACTTTATTTTGTAGTAAAGACCTGAATAATTGTGGAAATTGGGTTGGAATATAAAACTCACAAAAACTCGTACAGAGTTGTACTGCGAAATTTAAAAAAGGGAATATTAATGTTTGGATGATAGGAACTTTAACTAAACACGGCTGACAACTTCATGTCCATGGAAGAGTCTTTATAGAAGAAAGTATAAAATCTATGCTAGTATCAGTAACCAATCAGTATTAAGTAACAAACAAAACATAAGACTAGATCGGTGCACTCTAAGCCGATAAGAATGGCTGATAAGCTTTGTGAAAGTGGACCAGGTGAAAAATCTTGACATAACAGGATCGAAAAAAGTAGATATTATCCATAGTCCCTGCCTACCTCTACGAGATACAGAAGCCTATTTTCTTGTTGTTAAGTCTATAAAAAAAGTGGGATTATTTTCATTATTACATTCGTTTTCATAATGCAAAGTTTTTTAAAACCATAAAAACGCAGGTTCGTCTGGTTACTTACTCATACATTAGCTTCTATGAAAATTATATTCGTTTTACAAATAAGTAAATTTGTTTTGATACGTCATTGTAATAATAAATATAAAGTACCTTCCTACTAGATAGTAGATATTATCTTTTGCAGTAATCATAGTAAGTTTTTCTGTAAGGGTTGTCAGGTATGGAAATTATCTAACGAATTATATTTGTATTTCAGATAACTACAACAATATAAACACCGGGCAATAATAGTAAATACTACAACCAGATAAATTTATACTGATTACCTCGCCATTTTTATTTTTCTATCTTGCCCTACTCCGATATTGGCAAAATCATCGACTGCCGATGGAGCCATACAACTTTTAAAAGAAGAACAAGAAGAATTATAAGTTCAATATTTAAGGGTTAATAATGAATAGGTCTTTGACTGTTAATATTGAAATAAAAGAGGCAGTCATAGTACTATAAACGTATCTCTCGGTGGCGCACTTGTATAAGAGGGCTGGGGATAATTTTCTGGATTTCTGGAAGCGACTCAGGAATATTGTATAAAATAAAAATGCCACGACCACGATTCAAAGTGTAATGTCTACGTATTAATGACAGTTTAAAATTAACAAAAAAGCGCCTGATGAAAAGGTATGAACATATACGCACAATGGGCATTGAGCCATTCAAAAACTATAACTAAATAATAAATTAAAAATAACAAATTAAAATATAAAATTAAAAGAGATGCTGCAACATGCCCCCAGCCGTTGAATGCTTGCATTTCAACCCGAAGCCTCCAGTAATGGACAAATTTTTGAAGCAGCTCTCCTCACGATGCCATTTGTAGTTCGTATGTCGGCAACTCTGCAGATGTTGTCGCTGCCCGGATGCAAGGATACTACTCGGCCCAACTTCCACTTCAATGGCGGCACATTGTCGTCCTTAATAATGACGAGAGAGTCGACTTTTAAGGACTCTTTGCAGTCTTGCCACTTGACTCGCTGCTGAAGCTCCGAGACATATTCCTTGCTCCAGCGTGTCCAGAAATGCTGCCTTAACTGCTCGATCCTATGATGCCGTGTCAGGTGACTGTAAGAGGAGTCGCGTAAGTCCTCCACTGGCAGAGAGGTGAGTGGTCTTCCAATTAAGAAGTGCCCTGGAGTAAGGGGCAGTAAGTCTTCGGAGTTCGACGATAAAGGAGTCAGTGGCCGAGAATTTAAAATTGCCTCAATTTGAATCAAAGTGGAATTTAGTTCCTCATAAGTTAAGTGACAATTGCCCAGCACTCTAACTAAATGGTGTTTGGTCGACTTATCACCTGCCTCCCAAAGACCACCAAAATGCGGAGCGTAGGCAGGAATAAAGTGGAAATTAATTCCGTCACAAGCGGTACTTTCAGCCATGGAACCACAATTGCGTTTAAGAAAATTGGAAAGGTCATTATAGGCTCCTACGAATGACGTCCCATTGTCCGAATAAATGTTAAGAGGCTTGCCTCGTCGAGACATAAACCTACGTAAGGCCTGTAAATAGTTACTGCTCGTTAAATCGCTTACTAACTCCAAGTGCATTGCTTTAGTTGTAAAACATACAAAAATGACGATGTACACTTTTAAAAGCTTACATCCACGACCTTGACGACTAGCCGATAATATAGGACCAGCATAATCAACGCCAACACTTTGAAAAGGAAAGTCAGCTGGTGACAACCTATTTGATGGCAAGTTCCCCATACGCGGTTGAATGACTTGTCCTTTAAAACGATTACATCGAACGCACTGACGATAACTCGCTCTGGCTAAATTGCGACCACCTAACGGCCAGTAGGTCTCTCTTATCGTGGCTAATAGTAATTGGGGCCCTGCGTGCATTAATCTTCGATGCTCATAAATGAATAAAAGTTTAGTAAAATAATGAGTGGACTGTAAAAGAATTGGGTGTTTTTTCTCGAAACTATATTGAGAATTATATAATCTGCCTCCTAAGCGCATAATTTTATTTTCATCCAAGAATACATTCAATTTTAAAAGATGATTTTTGTAGGGTAGTTTAATACTGTTTAATAATAAATTATATTCAGGAAACGATTCCCGTTGCGACTGAATAATTATGAAGTTTAAAGAGTTTTGTAATTCGTGGGTAGAAAAATATTCATTGTTCATAAGCTGGCCTTTACATATTTTAATAAACCGAAACATATAACAAATGGCACGTTGCAACCTCATAAAGTTTGAAAAACGCTCATAATTAATTATACTGATAAAGTGTTGTTTGTGTTGAGTATTGTGAAGACAAATATTTGATTTGAGTTCGAGTGATGTGTGTAGCGTTGCCAGGCGTCCGGATAAAGCCGGACATAGTTAGGCTTTTTGATTGCATGTCCGGCTAAAATAAACGGTGTCCGTCTTGTCCGGCTTTTGTTAGGCTTTTTACATTTTGCAAACAAGCGAGCACTGCCGCCGCGCCGCGCCGCCGAGCGTGGCCGAGATTTATGATAATAATCAAAAAGACTTGATTTTACATAAAAAAAAATTGTCGTACCTATTAATACTAAGACAAAATCCTCAATAATATAGGGTGTCCGGCTTTTTTAACCAAATGTCCGGCCAAACTGGCTGGTCTGTCCGGCTATTAGGTTTGGCGACCTGGCAACGCTAGATGTGTGTACGTTTTCTGCGACAGTAGGCCATGAAGCACTATCCTTAAGTAAGAAGGAAGGCCCAGTCCACCATAACTGCAAATTCTGCATAGTGGTGGCCTCAACCCCTCGAGATATTAGATCGGCAGGATTTTCATGAGTTGGCACATGCCTCCAGATACCAGAACTGGTTATGTCAAGAATTTCGGAGACGCGATTGCGCACGAATGTATTTAATTTAATAGGAAGCATCCTCAACCAACCTAGAACTATCATTGAGTCGGTCCAAAAGACTACATTTGAGGCTTGAGTCCGAAGTGAACTCGCGACCTTTTTATATAAACGAGCGCCAATAACAGCGGCACACAGTTCTAACCTCGGTATAGTCAGACATTTGATTGGACTAACACGACTCTTCGCCATCAGAAGTTGCACGGCGACATCACCTTTTGCATTAATGCTGCGAACATATAAACAAGCACCGTAAGCTCGTTCTGAAGCGTCAGTAAAAATATGATAATCTATTTGTCGGTATGTGTCAAGAACAACACGGCGTGGGATGGACAAATCGTTAAGCACTGGCAATGCTTTAAACAGTGATAACCAAGTGGCGACGACCTCAGCAGACAACTTGTCATCCCAAGTAAGTTTTTCAAGCCATAGCCTCTGAAGCAGCATTTTTAATCGAATGACGCAAGGTGATAAGAGACCCAGGGGGTCGAAGATTCGTGCAATTATTGATAGCATGTCACGTTTTGTGTTATTAATTTTGTCAGGCATATTTATTGGAAAGCGTAAAGTATCCGTATGCGTTTGCCAACTAAGTCCTAAAGTTTTGTGTGTAATGTTGTCTTCTTTATTTAGGTCAACGAGCGAATGGTCAGATTGGGACGCGATTAAAGAATGCTCATTAGACTTCCACTTCCTTAACGGCATGCAAGCGGAAGCAAGAGCATCTGTCACCTGACGGCGCAACATGTGAGCATCATTAAGCTGGTCTGCACCGGTCAAAAGGTCATCGACATAAAAGTCATGCAAGATGACTTCGGCGACCCGTTGATCATTGCATTCGAGCCCAACCTGTTTAAGGCATCTTGTTGCGAGAAACGGAGCACTCGCAGTACCATAAGTGACTGTATTTAAGTTATATGTTTTAGGAGGACCTGTATTGTTTTCACGCCAGACAATTTTCAATAGATGCCTATCTAAAGGATGTATGGACACCTGCCTTTACATCTTTTCCACGTCTGCAGAAAGCACATATTTATACATCCGAAATCTCAAAAGAATCGATGTTAAATCGTCCTGAACAGTGGGTCCTACCATTTGTAATTGGTTTAATGAAAAGCCTGAAGTTGTAGGAGCGCTGGCATTAAAAACTACGCGTAATTTAGTAGTCGTACTACTTTCGCGTAGTACGCCGTGATGGGGTATAAAATATGAAACCTTATTTTCGTCAACCTGGCACTCTGACATGTGCCCTAAAGAAAGGTACTCAGACATAAAATCTTTGTACATTTTGTCAAGAGTGGGTTGAATTTTATTTCTACGTTCAATGGATAAAAAACATCGTTTTGCACGATGGAATGAATCGCCTAACACGTCATACGATTCCTTCAATGGTATTCTCACGCAAAATCGACCATTACTTAGGCGTGTGGTATTAATAATAAAATGTTGTTCACAACGCATTTCTTCCTCGGAATAAGCAGATGACTCATAATGGCCTATTTCTTCTAGGTCCCAAAACCGCGCTAATTGGGTTTGTAAGTCATCTGATCCCGAAAATGAGTCAGTAACTGCGTTGATAAAATTGCATTTAATAGGTTGATGACATTTATTATTGTAGCCGGAGTTAATTGGGCCACTAACTATCCACCCAAGTCTCGTTTGAAATAATATAGGCTTATTATTTCCTAATATAATTTTCTCGGACCCTAATAAATTCCAAAACACGTCCGCTCCTAGTATCATATCAATCGGCGCAGGAGTGTGGTAATACGGGTCGGCTAAACATAGATCTGTCGGTATATTTAAATTGACTTTCTGATAAGGAACATTGTCCGTTATTGTTGGCAAAACAAAACATAATAAATTGTTGTTGTAAGATTCGCACATGGATTTAATATTAACGCGACACATTTTCTTCACGGGGGACAGTGAATTATTAATACCTTGTATAACATTATTAGTATTCAAAATTGGTAAATTTAATCGTTTTAATAGTTTTTCGGATATTATACAAGACGAACTGCCTGAGTCGAGAAGAGCCCGCGCAATATGTTCCTTATTGTTAATGTCATAACATCTAATTAGCGCTGTCGACAAAAGAATATCTTGCGAGCCACCGGTTTGCGGATTCGCAGTGATATTCGCCGATAATGCAACGGAGTGAACATGCGTGTTATCAGTGACTGCGCCTGCGCTGTTGTCGACCCTTAAGGTGGGGGACACCGCGGCCTGGCCGCAGCCGTCGGTCGACACATGTGTTGATCTATTGCAGTTTAGTTTTTTATTTTCGTTATGAATTAAAGTATTGTGTTTATAATTGCAAATTTTACAACCTGATCGTTTGCAATTCTTTGGATAGTGCCCGCGGCGTAGACAGTTATAACAAACTTTAAGACTAGGCAAAACAGACATTTTCTGGTCAAGGCTCAAAGCTAGAAATTGTGGACAAGTGTTGAGGTTATGGTCGCCATTACACTTCGGACAATTAGTGGAACTTTGTGACGCAGTGCTAACGTGATCGCTCATAGAAACCATAGATTTAAGTTTGGTGTTGTGTTTCGTCTGAATATGTGTAGATTTGTTAGTTTTAGTGAATTGAGCGCGTTCCAATGTCTCAATAAAGTCTGCACGTTCCTTCATAAATTCTATGAAATGCTTGAGTAGAATAGATTCATTTTTATGTAGTCTCTTTTTAAAGCCTTCCCACTCTCGAAATGTTTTAGCATCTAACTTGCGGCTAAATAAATGAATTAGCAATGTGTCCCAGCTATGAACAGGTTCGCCCAATTTTTCACACGCTCGAATATGTTTACTAATTTGATCAATCATGTTTTTTAACGCGAGTGAAGACTCCTTTACGATCGGTTCGAGGTCAAAAATTGCCGAAACATGGTTTTGAAGCAACAAGCGTTTGTTGTCAAACCTACCGCACAAAAGGTCCCATGCCACCAAATAGTTTTCTGCGGAAAAATCCACTGACTGGATTACATCAGCAGCTGACCCTTCCAATGACGTTTTTAAATAATGATATTTATTAATGTCGTCTATGTCGTCATCTTTGTGAATCAAGCTAATAAAAGTGTCGCGAAATGCCAACCAATTATCATAGGAACCTGAAAACCTCGGTAAATTTATAGTGGGCAATTGGGCGAACTTACGCTTAGTACTACCACTATTAGTAGATTTGACATCGTCATTATCTGATCTAGAAAGCATTAATGTATGTTTAGCTTGTGCTATTAATGTATAATAATCAGATTCTACAGAAGTTCTTTCGGTTATTTCGGCATCAAGAGTATCGGTAAGGCATTCTAACTGTGTTTGAATTTCGTTAAATTCCTCATAAAAACATTCCAATTTTTCTATACGCAATTGCAATTCCATTACCTGACAAGGACCTAAATCCGACTTCGGTAATTGGGATAAGTAATTCCCAAAAATTGTTAGCCTCGCTTTGTAACTGCCACGTTTCCGCTTAAGATCTTTAATGTCAGCCATTTGGGAAACGAGTGCCTCAGACCTGTAAATTTATAGTTTTAAGATTATCAATGTGATTAACACTTTGTATATAATATTAAGATAATGATTAGAACAAATTTATTTGTAAAAGGCTAAGATTTATAAGTAGTGTACAGCTTATAGCTCTACAATGTTAATGTACCGACTTCTTATACACTATTACAATTGGCATCTAAACTAATTGTTTAAAACAATTCTAAACCCTAAAGATATGTAATTATATTTAAATAAAAACTAAATAGTTAACTAATGTACCTTAAATGTTACTGTACCGTATTAAATAGGCACGTGTTAACTATGTTACAAATATGACTTACAGAGGTCTTAGGTAATTAATTGATGCACAAATGTATTATAAATTAGTTTAAAATGTAATTAAAATTACAATAGTTAAATAATTTGAAATAACGGTACTAACCTTTGAAATTTAAATTTTAACCGTAGTCAAGTTACTAACATTAGGTACCTGATAATGAACCAAAGAGTGCTGGGTGGAATTAAATGTATACATACAAATTTGTTTTATTTCCACAAATGGATTTCCACTACTTCTCCAAACCCTTACAGCGACGTGTCAGCTCACTGCCACTCCACAGTACTTTTTTCAAAATTCTCCTTTATTCACGACTTGCACTGGTATTTATTTATTTATCCGGCTCGAAGGACCATGTATAAGAGGGCTGGGGATAATTTTCTGGATTTCTGGAAGCGACTCAGGAATATTGTATAAAATAAAAATGCCACGACCACGGTTCAAAGTGTAATGTCTACGTATTAATGACAGTTTAAAATTAACAAAAAAGCGCCTGATGAAAAGGTATGAACATATACGCACAATGGGCATTGAGCCATTCAAAAACTATAACTAAATAATAAATTAAAAATAACAAATTAAAATATAAAATTAAAAGAGATGCTGCAACAGCACTTGTACTACGTTATATTTGCAAAGCTGAGGTTTCGGGTTTGGACCGGGGGTTGGTTAAAATAATATTGGAATTTTCCATTTATCAACCCGAAGTCAGGAATTGTGCCCGATATAGCAATAGACTCGCCCCTTATCACATCATGGGACGGAAAATATAAGGCGAAATGTGGGTGACCTCCTTCTGAGAAAAAAATGTGTTAGTTTATGTATCTATGTAATATTTGAGCATGTTAGTTTTTTCAGGTTTTATTATTGACGCCAATATCGAAAATATCACGCTTAAACAAATAACAGCTCGTAATATCACGGGACCCCTCTACAACAGTTCGACTGAGAAGGCTAACATTAATATTTATTATCAATACACCATGCTTGTAATTAAAGGTGATATAAATTCTCAGGTTCCCTAAGCTTTCTAGATCTCTCCGTATGCGGAAACGTTGCAGTTTGTAGGTAGTGTAGGTACTGAAGTGTGGCCTCCGTATCTGTTCCGGCCGAGTGGCCAGCTGTTGACATCACTTAAGATACCGCATGCCATGTAATGTCTGAATTGGTTTCCAGTAGTTTATCAAGTTGTTTGTGACGTTTCGAGTGGAATAGGCGACTAACTTACATATGTACGTGACTTGATTTGCGGGTATCGTTTCTTGCCTAGCGTCTCTCGTGAAAGTGCCTTCCGATTTTCGAACCAGGTGTAGAGAAAAGGACTGATTTTATTATGATGACATTTTATGTATTTAATAAAATCCAATCATTTCATTTTCAAAAACTGAGGTGTTAATTTAAAACATATTTTCAATTCACCAAAAGACCGACTGAATTAATGGAAATTAGTATATAATGTAACCGCTTCTTTTGTTTTGATAAATAAAACAAATAATTGTTAACGTCACAAGCAATGTGTATGCATTATTATGACACGTGAGGGTTATTTGTTCCTGTAGCGGGGTCACATTGAAAGACTGTTCAACTAACAACTCATCATGCGAATTTCTCATAGTATAAAATGTTGCACATATTTTTTAAAATAAGTTTTAAAATAATTCGTTAATAAGAAGATTGATTTTGATTGATTAGTCTAAAAGAGAGTGGTAATGCGGCGAAATTGATAGACAACGCAGAGGTCAAAGGTTCGAGCTTAGGGAACACCCTTCTGATTTTTCGGATACTTATCATAATCATAATTATCGCATCAAATGGTGAAGAAAAAGATAATTTGGAAACCTGTATGCAAATAATTCCAACAAGAACAACTAAACTATTTTTTGTTCATACCCATTATTCATCATCTAAATTGCAAGGCTTAATACAACAAGTAAAACAAAATAACTTTAAAAACCACATAAACGTGACTTGTCACACAACGATAATTATGACGTATCGCAAACACGAGCTAATAAAAAATTAGGACGGACTCATGACGGATTTCATAACTTAATGAAGTAGGTATATACAGGGTATATCAAGACCGCGACCGAAAACGAAGCCAAGAGGTAGTATTAGTTATATCAAACACAATGCAAGTAAAAATTTTACAAAAAAAATCGTCAATTTTTTTTTTTGTTATTTTTTACATATCGTCGTATTTGAGTGATAAACATAGTTTTTCTAAAATAATGACGTACATCGCTTAATTTCTAAACACGCAATGGTACGTAAGGGTTTAAATTACTATTTTTGCAAAAACTAGGTATTTACCCCTCAAAAATGATGATTTTTAAAAAATTGTAAAAAAAATCCGTCGCTTATTTTGCAAAATTTTTAGTTGCGTTGTGTCTGTAGCCGCTAAAACTACCACCTGGCTTCTTTTTCGGTCGCAGTCTTGATATACCCTGTATAACGTATAGCTTGTTGCGGACCGAGCGAGTGTGTGAAACAAATGTATGAGGTTTTGGTCTAAGCAAGTGGTTTCTTTTTTACAATAAGTCCGTCAAACGAGCAAACAGGTCACCTGATGGTAAGTTATCACTGCCGCCCATGAACATCCACAACGCTTGGGCCATAGATGTGTTACCGGCCCATGCATTAGGCGGGAGAGCGGGAAGGTAAAAAGATAGGAAGAGGAAAGAGGTGGGCTTCCCTTAGTCCAAATAATACGTTATTATTTTATTTATTATTTATCATTATAACACAAGAATAGTCTTACAGTATATCCAAAACGCTAACTATTGTATAATTTACAAATTATTTTATTTTATTGCATATGCCCAACAAACAAAAATCTATGATTACAAAAATGTTTAATGCAAAACCTGCATACCATAGCAATTTGAAAGAATTCAAGCAATTTCTATGGTATGTAAAGTCTGCCAGCCCGCACTAGGCCATCGTGGTGGACTAGAAGGCCTAGCCCTTCCCTATCGTACTCTCTATTGTAGAGGAGGCTCGTGCCCTGCAGTGGGACGTATATGGGCTGATACAGTACACAAATGATTGTCCCAGTGTGAGGATTAAATGGAATTCGCGGCCTTAAGTTTCACAGCGTCTTACCAACTGCACTAAGGAGGTTGTCGAAATGTGTACTAGTAAGTAGTATACCATTTTCTTCAGCATTTTAGTTTCAAACCAGGCCAGTGGTACTAAAGTGCTGTTCTATTTATGATATGGTATCTGCCCTGCAAACACTCGACTATGTGTGCTCAAATTGCGTAGACATTCAAGATGTTTGCATTCCACGATTACTTGGCAAACAATGTTTTATGATCAAAACCTTATCAAGCGCTTGATGGAACGAATATTGTTGGGTACTTAACATTGCGCAGATTACTGGTTATATTTAGATCAAACAACGTGGGTCTTTTTATAAAATACTCGTATAATTCTCAAAAGAATATTACACCCTCAGAAATGATAATTTTATACGAATTTCTCGTTAGTTTCCCGTGATAGTAGTAGAGCAGTTTTGTAAGAAACTGACTGTGCAACGAAAGGCTACAGGTTCGATTCCTGCATCGACAGCAATTTTTTTTTGACCTGATAATATTTGTTTTCGTGGGTATTGCGACACAAAAACATTCTAGAGCTAGAAATAATTATAACACTATATACACTCACCCAAAATTAACTTCAGAAACTTTAAAGAAACAATTCACCCATGAATGCAAACTCAATGTTAAACTAATACCGTGTGAATTCCTCGCACATTGCAGATGATTTGGCGGCTGTCGACTCATCCGGTTGAGGCCTATATATCAGAAGATACCCGGATTTCCGTACCTGCACCGGACGATACCAGCCCGGATTAAACGTTCGATGTTTAGGAATCGGTATACTTGTTTATTGGTATTTTGTATAGGATTATATAGGGTGAAATTATTTAACAATAAATAGCAGCCACAGTCACATACATAGTCATGACCCGACACTAAAAGAATTCCCGTGTCATGAGAACCAGAAACCACGAGAGACTTCGGCTTTACAACACATAGACCCGAAATAAATATTTGTTGTCCGTACAAACATTTGTCTCGGTGCGCGCGGCGATCGAATCCACCGCCTTTCGTTTCAAAACCGGCTCTCAACTAAATGCCCCGCGGACTTTATCAGTGTACTATCAGTTTGATTTTTGCAGGGTCTACGAAATCTAATTTCCATCAATTCTACGACGACCCAAAACGTGTATCGCGTTTGGGGACTATCATTATTTTTTGACGCCTACGTCATGACTACTGTGTATTTAAAATAAAAAATAAAAAAAATTAATTACTAGCTTCTGTCCGCAAACTTTACTTGACTAACTTTACTTGGAATTTCCCATCCCGTCCCGTTATATCCCGCCCGTCCTGTCTCATTTTCACTCAAGGCATGCAATCCAGTGCCTTTCCATCCCTATAAATATATAAAAGTAACAAATATATCGGGTGTTCCTTCCTCATCCCACGGACACACATTTTCTTTCGGGATAAAAATGAGCCTAAGTGTTAATCCAAAATTCCATCAAAATCCGTTTATAAGTTCATCGCGCACAACCGCACAGACAAAAAGATAAAAATTCTAAAAATCTTTGTTTTGGGTTCTATTACGTTATTATAGACTCCCATGTTAGTTTTTAGAGACACCGATGGGTTACAAATTTATTATATGTAAAGATAAGTGAAGCAAAAGAATATTTATTTTTGAATTACTTACCCAGTGGGTCGCTAATGGCCGACGACGCCGCGGCAGGCCAAGAAAACGGTGACGAAACAACCTGGATGTTTTCAAGCTCGTGTGACCTGACCTTTGGACCGTGAATTGTGAATGAAGAGGAAAGAGACCTTACTCCAGTAGTGGCACAATATAGGGTATATGGATAAACACGGTAAGCCGAATATTGGTTGCTAATTTGTCCATCAAACAACTAGTTTAACGCCACAGTTAAACGCTTATTCTATCATGTCATATACATAAAGCATAAGAACCTTCGCATTTTTACCCTCAGTTCCGATCTCGATCGGTTCAATTTTGAATAGAATGATTTACGTTCAGCTTTGACCTAATTCTCGACAGCTCAACCGCACCGCACTCACTAAAAATTGAATTGAACTGAATTCATTTTAATGAAACTAGTGTGCATTTATTACGGACTACCGCAGATGAAATAGGCTTTTTGTTTAATTTTGTATGTGGGTTTTATGTGGTACGATTTATCATTACAAGCTAACTCATTATTCACTTGCGCCACCTACAGTTCTCCAAACGTATTTATATCTGGTCATGTGACAGAAGTTAGAGTCAACCGCCTTGTTGGACGCAAATTCGAGTGCCAAATTACTGAAGTGAATTACTCAATCTGGAAATTTGAACCAAGAGCTGGTTGGCTGTTATGTAACAAAAAAAATAAAAAAAAAATAATAATAATAAGTGCGTGGTGGCCTGCTGGTAATGGACTAGACGCGACTGCCTACATGTTCACGGTGGTCGCGGGTTCAAATCCCAGGGCACACCTCTTACTTTTCGGAGTTATGTGTGTATTGATAGCTAGTCAATCATCACGCACTATAACGGTCAAGGAAAACACCGTAAGGTAACCTGCATACCGTGGCGTTTTAAAGAATTTCTACGGTATGTAGTCCGCCAACCCGCACTGGCTGGATAATAAAGGTAACTTTATGTGTGCATAATTTTGTTAAAATTCATTTTTCAGTCATTGACAGTAGGTAGTAGTCTTAAAATATAATCCAAATTATTCTACAAAGAATATAAAATACAATACATTATATAAACAGAGCTACAAGTCCTGTGAGTGTTTTATAGCCAATGTTAAATAAAGTAACGCCTGTTTGCAGTACAACGTAATTGATTGCTATAAACTTTTTGTCAGGCGCTGTTTTAAATGCTCCGGTTTTGTCACGCGAGTTTTTACAGTGGGGTGTGTTTTGGAAACATTACTTTATTTAATGAATAAAATGTTTTTATGTGATTATACTAATTTGTTACACATAACGTGGAGGATATAATATTCAAATTAGGGCCAGAATATTCACATTTTTATACAAATTACATGGTAATATTATAAACAGATTTATGTACCTACCTATATCTTTCATTCACCCTAATGTGTATGGTTTAAAAATTAAAATAAACAAATAAAGGGCACGTGCTTGCGATATGAACTTAATGCATTCACCTCCACTGCATGGGTACAATTTTAAAAAAATCTGACATGGCCATAATTTCTAAAACCAATACACAATTATTTTCACTATCCTGTAGAATCAAAATAATACAATATCACTGTCATTTTTATTAAAATACGGTACTACTTGTGAGCCAAATTAAGCCCACTACATTTTTCAGTATAAATGTCATCTAGTAATTAAAGAAAACCTTCTGTATTTTATAAAACGACTTGCAACATGGGGTGTTTATCAAAAAAATGTTATAGGTATTGTACATAGTACATACTTGCAATTTCACCTGTACTTTCTTCACTTCAAAGAATAGTTTTCCTGCACTCGAACACCAAAAAACTACTTGATATGTATATAATTATAATAAACACCTAAAGAGTTCCACAATCAGCACGCACATCTAAAAGGATATAAAACAATTGGATCCGATCTACGAGTATTGATTGATTGTTATCAGCGGGTAACGAATTTATGAGTGTATTAAAATCAACTGGAAACTAATTGCATTTCTATATCCATAGCATAAGATACATTTTGATATGGCAAAGTCAATGCCGATCTATTTGGGTGAATAACGAATTCAATAACTTTTCGGTATAGCTCATATCGAATATGCTTATATAACTGTGTATTAGTTGCTTACGCCATATCGAGACAATACTAATTTCTTAAAGACTTACATATCCAATAATGGTGCAATTTTGATAAAATTACAAACATATAGGTTGAATTGATAAACTCCTTTTTTTTGTAGTCGATTAAAAATACTCATGATTATTATGGTGGTAATGGACCTCTAACCTAAAACATAAGAATACTTAGGAGGAAAAAGGAAACGTCCCACCCGACTTTAAACTGTCCATTCACCATCATCATCATCCATTCACCAACACTTGGAGCGGACCTACATGAGTTGCCGGGTTCGCGTACTGCTGTAGAAAAAGTTAAAGAGGACAGGACTATTACAGTCAAAATTAATTACACAAGCTCTAGCAATGACAAGTGCCAGAAATACCATAAATGTATGGATCGAAAATATTGTATTTACCCGACTGCGAAAGGAGGAGGGTTATGTTTTTCGAGTGTATGTATGTATATTTCTTTGGAACGCAATAGAGCCAAAGCGGCTCGTCGTATTTTTATATGGTAGTGTCAATAGTTATACTCCATTTTCTGTAACACATCCTAGGGTTGAGTAGAAAGGTATCAAAGTATTACATATAAAAACTCCTATATCAAAATCTTTTCTATTTCCCATCGCTGCATTTGGTTATTTTCTCAACATTACGTGAGGTGCTTGGATATTACATACCTTGCTGCCCCATAGCATGTTTATGAATGTAATTGGTATAGTTTCAGAATATTGAAACGTCCTTTGGGTTTTTAGTGCGGCAACGGTCATTGCGGTCAGTGCAAAGGTCCATTGCCTTTGATAATAAAGCACGTTGACAAGTACAATATTGGCAAACAATGTAAATTAATTATCGTGCCGGGAAAATCATATTCCTGCCGTCCCTTTGCTGGTTATTCAACCGAGGCCTGAAGGTTGGTAAAGGACAAGAGAAATTACTGCGCAAACGTAATGATACTTAACCTTTTATGACAAGATGTTTGTTTTAGAATGGATAGTCTGTTTAAGTATCTGTTCTTGCTAGCCCTGCTGAAATGATAGATAGGTTACTTTCGAGGTCAGAGGCTCTCGAGGTCGATCGTAATTCCAACGAAATCCTAGTTTGACTGCCTCCGTGGTGCCGTTGGTTAGACGCCGCCTGTGAAACGAGAGGTTGCGGGTTCGATCCCCGCACCGAGACAAATGTTTGTGAGAACCACAATTATTTGTTTCGGGTCTGGGTGTTTGTGAGACCAAAAAAGTCTCTCGTAGTTCCTGATACCCACGACACAAGGCTCGATCTTAGTGAGGGTCAGGACTATGTATGTGACTGTTGGGTGTATTTATTATTTATTTATTTATTTATTATACTCTAACGATCCTTACCTCACACAGAAATGGTAGAGCATTAATTGCAGCACTTTGTTTTCATTTTGCCGTGGACACCGAGATGTGTTGAAAAGTGTACCAGAATGACTAAAGTAGTTCATCTGTTTTACAGTAAACCTTTGTGAAGTAACAGCACAGATCACTCCCACTAGATACCGTCTAAGAGGTAGCAACGTTTTTGAGAGAGAATTTCAGGTAGGCCAGTTTTTAGATATGCTATCTCTCTCACTCTCCCGGACGTCATACAGGCTATCTGGCTGGCGGTAGTGGTTGCGTTCGTCAGTGCGCAGCCTACCTATACAGGTAAAATATCGAATTTTAAAATCATTTTAAGAAGCTTTTTTCCTTTATTATTATTTTTATTGAACTTTTTGCAACATGAATCTATTATTGCCAGATATTTCTATTGTTGTTTAAACTGTGCCAGACGCTAATTTTGAATTAAAAAAATATTATTTTTCAAAGTATTTCAGTATGGCTGTAATTTTTATATGATGTTATTTAAGTATCTAAAAACCTAAATTTAATTTGCCAGACATTAATTCGATTGTTAAACCTTCAGCCAGACCGATCTAAAAGTGAAAAGTGATTGGGCATGTTGAAAGAGTACAGACAATCACGTGTTATTTTTAATGTGTATAACAAAATTGTATTACAATGGCTAGCGAAAAATTAAAATGTGGTTTTTGTAAAGACAGAAATGGAAAAATAATAACTTTTGTTGAAGATACATTAAAAAAGTGTAAAGAAGTTCTGCAAATACGTGTAAATTTTAAAGTGAAATACAGGGTATATCAAGACCGCGACCGAAAACGAAGCCAGGTGGTAGTATTAGTGACTTCAGACACAATGCAAGTAAAAATTTCGCAAAAAAAATCGTCAACTTTTTTTTGTAATTTTTTACTAATCGTCGTATTTGGGTGATAAAAACATAATTTTCCTAAAATAAAGATGTAGACCTCTTTATTTTTAAACACGCAATGGTACATAAGGGTTTAAATTAGTATTTTCGCAAAAAAATAGGTATTTTCCACCAAAACACGATGATTTTAAAAAATATATAAAAAAATATCTATCACTGTTTTGGCGAAATTTTATTTGCATCGTGTTTGGAGCCACTAAAACTACAACCTGGCTTCGTTTTCGGTCGCAGTCTTGATATACCCGGTATAATAGTGTACAGTTACCGGAGCAAGTTAATGACACTGATGGATATCACAGAAATTGTTACAGCAGTTTTACAGCTCTAATGACAAAATATCGTAATTTATCTGAAATTAATTTCTCGTCAACAGTAGATCTTCCCAGCACATCTAGTTCAACTTCGTTATCAAATACTGCAGTAGATGTTAGCGAAACCCTGCCAGATAATACGTCTCAGAATTCACATACAGAAGTTAATATCCAAGAAATTGACACTTCTAATGCAATTAACAAGTGCTTTTCATACCGGGTTGAAAGTAATAAGGTTATTAAAACTGTTGAAGATGTACTGTCTTGCGAAGAACAAGAAGAAGCCGATTCTCAAATAATAATATATCACATTTGTCAAATAAATGTCGATGGCGAAGTTGTGATACGCTGCTCAGACACATATATTTTAATAATACTTCTTGGTAACATGGAGCATTTGAATGCATCACTAAAATCTGGGTAAATTTGGGCGTGGGGAATTATGAGCGATTTATAAGCGTCATCAAGTACACGAAATTCTAGAGAATTCTTTATCGAAAGCTCTACCGTGCTTTTATGCACTCACTGGATGCGACTACACACCAGGTTTTTTCCGGAAAGGCAAACTTCGATCTTTAAACTGTTAGAGCAATCAGAAGAGTATCAATTAGCCTGTCAAAATATTATAACAGATGATGAAGAATTGCTGGATGAGACATTTAAGATCTTAGAAAAGTTAATTTGTCATATTTACGGAGCTCGGGATTCATGGAACGTCAATGAAGTTCGGTGTCATCTGTTTTCAAACACATATCGGTCTACAAAATCAGATGATAATTTTGAAAAAACAAAATCGTAATTTTGATCCATCAAGCCTACCACCATGCAAAACTGAATTTTATCAGCATTTACTACGAGTTCGTTACGTTACAAAGTTTTGGAGAAATGATCATTTACAACAACCAACATCTCTATCACCTCAAGTTTTCGGCTGGACCATAAATATGATTTTATCTGGTTTGTTGGAGAGCAATTGCCATCATTAGTTGCCGACATTATCATTAAAGGTAAAAATTAAAAATAAAATACTAATAAATTTATTTGCCGACAGATTATAAAATGTTTCATTCTTTTACAGATAATAACTTATTACAAGACGATGACATTTCAAAAGACGACGATGACAATAAAAATGACAACAGTGCTGAAGATGATGATGATGATGATAATTATCAAGATGCCTCCGTTTTTTTTTGTGATAAAATTATGGATTGAAAAATATAATTTTTGGTTATTTTCATCCTTGAGATTGATTATTATCTTATTTTGTACAACGATAAATAGTTATTTTGATACTATATTAATCCACACATTAATTCAATAGTTTTTAATTAGTTCTATGTAATTTATTCGACAACTATTCCTAGATCAAGCAAAATTATACCACATCACTTTTCACTTTTAGGTCGGTCTGGCTGAAGGTTTAACAATCGAATTAATGTCTGGCAAATTAAATTTAGGTTTTTAGATACTTAAATAACATCATATAAAAATTACAGCCATACTGAAATACTTTGAAAAATAATATTTTTTTAATTCAAAATTAGCGTCTGGCATAGTTTAAACAACAATAGAAATATCTGGCAATAATAGATTCATGTTGCAAAAAGTTCAATAAAAATAATAATAAAGGAAAAAAGCTTCTTAAAATGATTTTAAAATTCGATATTTTACCTGTATAGGTAGGCTGCGCACTGACGAACGCAACCACTACCGCCAGCCAGATAGCCTGTATGACGTCCGGGAGAGTGAGAGAGATAGCATATCTAAAAACTGGCCTACCTGAAATGCTTGTTTTCCAGACGTTGCTAGCTCCCGTACCATAATGCAAGGCAGCGGTTGCGCGCCACACGTATGAGCTATCGGACTGATATAAACCGATTCCAAATGTCGCGTCATCAGTGTCATCCAAGTAGTGGACCCGCACATATCGTTGAGCGTTGGCGAAAATTAAGTTTTAGAAATATCATATTACAGTTAAAAATGACTTGCTCAATAAAATGGTGTGGAAAAAACTCAAAAAATTCAAGATTCCAAAAAAACGGAATAACTTTTCATCGGTAACTAATATTCTTTAAATTAATTTGCTCACGAGCGAGCTCAATTTATACTGGTTATTGTATCGATGTCAAACAGTCGAGTTTGAATCGAAAATCAGCCGTCTCTTTTTCGCATAGCAATAACCATAATAAGCCATCTTTTTCTGGTGAAATCACGCGTTCTTCTAGTGCTTGACGCATGTTTATAATATAATTCCAAGCAATATCGATATTTTAAAACATTAATGTAAAATAATTGGATTAAATGACAATGTCACGAAATGTATATTGATTTAAATAAAAATTGCAAATCACCATGACGACGTCATTTAATGTAATTTGAAAAGGTCAAGTTTTTAACTAGGTACTTTTTCAATAATTGCACTTTTCTGTTTCTTCTTGCTTTGCTATCGTCGGGTAAAAACTGTGGGTTAGTATATAACATTATGTTTGAATAATACCATTTTTATGTTAGATTCCACATGTCCCGAAAGTTAAAAATATGCGTAGATGCAACATGTCGAGGTGAGCCAGCCAGAGTAACTACTGGACATATTGAGACTTAACATCTTATGTCTCAGGATGGCGAGCGCAGTGGAATTCCAAGCATTCCCTTGTAATTCATGGTGTGTTTTGGTTTTGCTACTGACCATGAGCGGTCATATCGCTTACCATCACGCGAATGGCATGCTCGTCTCGCCATTCATTGCAATAAAAAAAAAAAAAAAAAAAAAAAAGGTGACGATTGGTGGCCTACAAAAAATAGCGTAATTTGTTCACGACATTTACCCAAGAATGTTTTTTCCCAATGAAAAATCGTCGTCGTTTAATGGATACTTCTGTACCGACAGAATATTTACCAATTCTGGTACATTTTTATTTATTTAAAAATTTATAATTTTGTACTTCTGTGTGGATAGAATAATATGATTATCAAATAATATTATAATTTTATATTGATTTTGTCCAGCATCCAAGAGTAACATTTATAGCCTTGAGATGAAGCTCGTTTAAGCGTATTCGTCTGATGGTATTTTGGGTCCTATTTCTCGAATCAAGTATCTACTGACTATGTGTTTTAATACATTCATTTTTATTTTGACTGATATAAGTGATATAGGGGTTTTCTGCTTAATTACTAAGAACGTAATGTTAGAAATTCGTGCTTGATGCGTGGCGTTAGAACCGCCTTTTGTCAAATATCATGGGAAGGTATTTAACATAACTATTAGTATACTAAATTTATTGAGAATGAGTAGTACAAGCCGTTGCACTAATTTCAACATACGTTGTATTATCATCCCAAAAACATTCATAATTCGTCAAGTGGGTTTCATTGTCACTTATCGATATTACCTACCATCTATTACAGCCGCCGTCGGAATTCAAGAAACAGAATAAGTTATTGTAGCCCTTTACGGCGTGAGGTTTAATCATTTAATATTTCATATTTTTATCTGATCTTTTAACCCAACACTTAATTCGGGTGTTTCGGCATTATGGTATACAAAAATTAACGGCGAATAATGGAAATAAAACCATTACATACTAAAGTATAAATCTTAATCCTACTTTATTCGTGTTAGCGATTGGTATAATTTATTAGATCGGGCCAGTGAAAACATATTATAAAAAAAATTACAAGTTGGTAATCAAGTTATAAAAGCGGTCATAACACGTTAAAGTTACTGGCAAATCGAACTATCGATACTTTTTATTTTATTTATCGACAAGCCCCATCTCTCGATCGAAGTCCACGTGACAGCGCTGCAACCCGCCCACTTCCCTGCACCGTTCCCTTCGTTGGCGTTTTCAGTTCAAAACAAAACTATCGTAATGCGGTATCTATTGGGAGTGATCTGTGAGTAACAGTTAACTAGCAACTAGTAACTAGCATTGAGGTCGTTTCCTCAAATTGTTAGCACAACTATCTAAATACTTACCTACCTATCTTTTTTAAGATACATCCATACAGAAGTCGACTTTCTCTCTCTCTCTCTCTCTCTCTCTCTTCAGCCCCAAGAAATCCACTGCTGATCATAGGCCTCCCTAATAGATCTCCACATAGACCTGTAAGGTCGACGTTACCTATGGCTTAAATTATAAGTTAGCATCAAGTGACCAAATCGCACATTTATCCAACATTTATACTGGTGGTAGGTCTCTCATATGTGAGAGGCCACCTGGGTGGGTACCACCGCAATGTCTATTTCTCCCGCCAAACAGCAGTGTTAATGCGCTGTTGTGTTCCGGTTTGAAGGACATTGTAGCCAGAGTAACTACTGGACATATTGAGACTTAACATCTTATGTCTCAGGATGGCGAGCGCAGTGGAATTCCAAGCATTCCCTTGTAATTCATGGTGTGTTTTGGTTTTGCTACTGACCATGAGCGGTCATATCGCTTACCATCACGCGAATGGCATGCTCGTCTCGCCATTCATTGCAATAAAAAAAAAAAAAAAAAAAAAAAAAAACATATGGCCAAAGTTTTGCCAAAAAAAAAGAATGTTCCATAAAAAAGTAAGTACAGCATTCATCAGAGTTCCTTTGCCTGGTTTTTTTATCGACTTACTTTTATATAAACGTATTTCAGATCGCGTTTCGTAAGTCTTGTTTAGGTTTATTGCTATCGCGTTAGGCTTGTTGAGTTACAGATACGAATTCAATAAAATACCAAACTAGAAACTAAATATTATGCCCATTTATTATGTACATAGGTATACAAGAATTAATTGATCGTATAATACTCTAGTTTTAGGTCATAGTTTTGCTATTTTTAAAAGTACATTTGCATTTTGCACGTGCTTATTAAAATTAACTGTGCGTTTTAGATTTACGTCACGATCGTATAGGTAGGTATAGGCTATAACTTCCCATAGCTCAAGGCCACGTAGGTCATTGATCCACGCTCACACCGTTAGAATTTATAACTATTATATAACGATCGATATTTGTGGCAGACACAAAAAGTTATTTTAGAAATAGGTCAAGGCCTTTCCAGTATTTAAGAGACTTAAAAATATCTTCAAAAGTTCTTATCAAACTCGGGACCATTCAAAACCGACCTTGTATTCCCGCCCTCCTGTATTAAAAAAAAAATGGGGTTGCGAGTAAATTTGCGCATGCGCGGCGCATTTCTCCATGTCACCGCCATAACCTAAAAGGGAACAAATTAAAACATTGTGTTATTTTTATTGAGTGTGCTACGTAGATGTGTGTACACCACGCTATTGGCTGTGTGTGCTCGGACGATCGCTTCAGAATTAAGGCTCGTTAAAAAAAGTGCGCGATTTCTTCGGACTAACAGTATTGTCGGTGCACCGACTGTGAAAGATTGTTACTGAATATATACTTTGTTATTTTAAGAGTGCGACTGAGAAAACATTTTAATTACAAATATAGACTGTTTTACAAGTGATATTGTGTGTGATAAAACTGTGTTTTAAGGTGAACAGGTGTTATTTTTGAGGTTATGATCTATCTCTTAGGTTGGTACAGACGCAAACACATTTTCTTAAATAAATATTGTTTCTACCCACAGGTTATTTACAACGCTTGTGTTATATTTATTGGTGGTCGTAAATTATTTTCTATATAATAAAGTAAGGCATTTTTCCATTATCAATAAGTGCAAATGTTATTTTTTGGAGCCGGTGCATGCAGAATTTATTATTTACGTTTTAGCTGAATTATGGCGTAGTAAGATTAAAATGTGAGCTTTTTATCTTTCTACTAAAACAATTTTAAATGAAAAGTAATCTATGGTCGTAGGTATAAAAACTCCTTTAAGCGTATACATTTTGAAGCAATTAATACCTTAATTGGGAAATTGTTAAATAGTTTTCAGTTCAAATAAGGGAATGCCAATGAACATTGTTTAACTAGTGGACTAATTAGCAGTTTGCAATTTTTTTTATGTTTCATATTGTTTCTTACCGCAAAAATACGCTCAGTATTTTAATTGTAAAATACCACTCATTAAACATAATTTTAAAGTTTATTATTAGATTTGACAAAGATGCAATAAGATAATTAATAAAACGTGATTAAAATGGGTTTTCGTAGCCATCTCTGCACTGTTTAATGGTGGTTACCACACGGTAATGGCCAAATAAAATAAATATAGAAATATTTAAACCCATCTAGGTTTTGCGTGATGCCCGACTAAATGGATATATAGATGCATTTTTATTTATAAAGATATCTATACCGGGTATATCAAGACTGCGATCGAAAACGTAGCCTGGTGGTAGTATTAGTGATATCAGACACAATGCAACTAAAAATTCACAAAAAAAGCGACAGTTTTGCAACCTTTTAAATATCATATTTTGGTGGTAAATACCAAGTTTTGTAAAAGTAATAATTTTAACCCTTCGTCTTTAAAAATATAATGGTGGATATTATTATTTTAGGAAAACCTTTTTTAGAAAAAAAAAATATTTATCACCCAAATACGCCAATAAGTAAAAATTAAGAAATTTTTAGTTGCATTGTGTCTGAAATCCCTAATACTACCACCTGGCTTCGTTTTCGGTCGCAGTCTTAATATACCCTGTATATATTTCATATCATATCATTTACCATCTAATACGTATCGTGCAAATGCCGTTTTACCTTGGGAAAATTCACCTGAGAAATGACTAGGTGTCTACAGCGAGGCAATAATACATAAGTACTTATTCTAACATCTATATGCCCGATGGGGTAAGCAGACGTGTCACAATTACCACCCACGATTTGTCGACCTAACAGCTGGATTTTGTGGGTGGTGTTTATGAAATAATATGGTCCCACGTTATGCGTTATTTCGACGATTCTGGGTTGTCTGTATCATCATGATAAAATAATGATGGTAAACTATGTCAAAGAAAATGTAACTAACAATTATTGTTTACTTGACTTTGAAAGATATTTAAAATTTTAAGTCGTCGCGTCAGCTCTAAGTCATCAATTGATATAGATTTGGATAACATTAAATCTATATCGGCCGATATAATGATGTTTTCCTTCACCGTTAAAGTGCGTGGTGATTGACTATCAATACACACATAACTCCGAAAAGTCAGAGGTGTGCCCTGGGATTTGAACCCGCGACCACCGCGACCATGTAGGCAGGCGCGTCTGGTCCGTTACCAGCAGGCCACCACGCACCTAATTATTTTTTTTTTATTTTTTTTATTTTATTTATTTTTATATATTTATCTCCCACTCCGATTAGATGGGCCGGCAACACATCTATGACCCAAGCATTGTGAATGTTCATGGGCGGCAGTGATCACTTGCAATCAGGTGATCAGTTTGCTCGTTTGCCTGACGTATGCAATAAAAAATATATAAAAATAATTCCGACATAATCCTTTATAGCAAATATAGTATTTTGTTTCAAGTTTCAACTGTTTAAAAAAACACCAATTAGCGATACGTGTTGAATTATAAGGATACCGTTATACATTATTGACAATATTTTAATGAGTTGCAAACGGATATCACTTATCAACAGGGCATTGCACTTGAAAATGCAATTAAACCTGTTTACAAAGAAGTACTAATTATTTATGAGTATTTATATATTCAGATATTAATGAAGTTCAAACCCGTAACATATAGGCCGTTATAAAAACATTAACTTTCAATTGAAACCAAACGCCTCAGAATCTCGGCATAGTTTTGGGAACTTTGAGATGACATATCTATTTAATTTATTATTTAATTCCAGATTTGAGTGCAGTCAGCAGTGCAGTCTAAATAGAGTTCAATTACAATTCCGAAATAATCATTTCACATCGGTCTATTTCGGCATATTCGTAAGCATTAGAATTAAGACTATTTAGAGACTTTCTCGCCCACACGCCCACCACTGCCACTCCAGTCAGCTAGGATCAACAGGGCCCGCAAAAGAATTAGCATCGAGCTCCGGAGCTCGACGAGTCTCTTAGACACACTAGCTTTTCTTGCATTAGAATTACGAACGACTATTAACAGCTCATAATCAGATCACGCTTGTATTCCAAAGGGGGTAGGTATAAGTGCCATTAATAGCACACATATTTGGCCGAGTTTATTTCCAAGAAGTGTTAGGCTCAAATTTCTTATGTGAGCTCCCTGGATTTGGAATTTGTGCACGGCTTGGTAATAGGTTCGCACTCAATTACATTTTAGGAACAAAATCAAATTGGCAAACTGTGAGATTCACAAGCACTTCTGTCCACTCTTCAAAAAATACAGACAGGGCTTATGAATAATATTTCTCCTATTTCTAATCGGTATTATTAATTAATGAATTGACGACATACAAGAAGCATCTACGCGTTGAATGTTAATACGTTTATGAGTTTACATAGCTACAGGTCGCAAATCCGTCCTTGCAGTTTTATCGTCCCTAAATATAGAAGATGCTGTTTATTTTGCTTTACGTTGATTACAAATTTCAATGTCATTACCGCGGTTCGTTATCGTCGTGCTAACCGGCCGAGTTAAATCGATCGCTTTATTAATTGTGCTTCATTATATCAAGCGGAGTTTCCTTATTGCCAGTTAATAGTTTCAGTGCATTATTAACAGTGGCAATGTTACAGTTGATGGGATTTGTCGTCGAAGGTTTTTTGTGCTCGCACGTGGTTTTGTAACTTAGTTAATTCGGTGATTAGAAGTTATTTTTATGTTAGTTTAATAAGCTGTTTTCTTGAGTAAATGTCGCAAATACAAGAGCTATTTAGGTATCACAGGTGAAATAAAAGTTTTAAATGTCTGTTATGCTTTCAATTTATAAGAAGTCACTATCTGTAAGAGAATGTAAAATTGTGACCGGTGAAATAATGTGTGAGAATTGTACAATAGGACATGGTATACAGCGTGATATTGACATATTTGACATAATTTTGTCCACATGTTCGTGACCACCCCAGGAAACATTGTACCAAGTTACATAAAAATCCACCTGGTAGTTTTGTCAAAAATCACGATTTTGTATTTCGCAATTTTCGATCACTCTGTACATGCACGAGTAGTTTTGCCGCTCAGCTGACAAAGAACTTTGACCCCGCAAACATAAAACTTGGCGAAATACAGATCACTCAATATGTTCTACACTAAAATAATAATTATTAATGTAGTCTAGAACATAATGAGTGATCGTTATTTTATAAGTAAGTACTTATGATTAACTGGGGTTTAACAGTTTACCTTTTAGTAAAGATTTAATCAAATACAAACACTAATTACTAGGTACTCTCAAATTTCAATACTATCAAAATGGCATTACATTAAAAGGCTTCTTGAATATCGGACATACATACAAAGCATTTTAATTGCACAATACAAATACTTAAATTGTAATCATAATCATCAAAAAAACTATTCTTCGGCACGTGACAATCGGTCCAAATAAAAATACGTGAATAAAACTATGCATCAAGAATAAAATTTATTTCAGCTGTATTTTAAACAATATGCATTCAATTTCAAGTAATGTTTGAATCCAACACGCAATATTTCAATTTAACATTTTCAAATCAATTTTACGTAAACGTATCATAACGCGCCATGTTCCTTCTGTACTTTGAATTTACTATAATCACTTGTTGCCAGATCATACATCTTTTTATATCATAATATGCTGTCTCTTTTTCGCCCTTGGAGTAAGTATAATTATAAGAAAGTGACAGCATACGAAACATTTTTGAAGTAGTGTTGTGAAATTATTCGAGGACACTTAATCGACATTTTTTATCTCAATATTATTTAATTTGAGTTGATCTAGTCAATAGTATTTCAGTAGTAACTTAATAGTATTACAGAAATATCATGGTAATTCGTTTTTATTGCTTACGGTTGGTTTTAATAATTTGGAACATCTTCAATAATTAAAACCCAACCGGTCATCAAGGGGTTTTTAGCATACTGATATGTTGGCGTAGGTATTGCTAGGGACCCAGCTCGGCCACAATATCCGGAATGATATACCTCTCTCGGCTTCCCCGGGGTATCAAAAGGGGAGCTTAAAGCTTTTCATCTTGAACAAAAATAAAATTTACAAAGATATCTGACTACATTTCCTGAAAATGACAATAACTTGACAATATTTAATGTTTCCAAAGTAAACCACTTTGAGAAATCGTAATTTTATACAAAATACACGTATGCATTCGCTGCTGTAGATTGTTTAATTAATGAACTACTTATGGGTAAAATTGCTTAGAAAAGTAAAGTTGACACATTTGACTAAACTACAAGTAATCGATATCGATTTCAAGATATTGTAATCACGGCCCTTATTTTAAACTACCAATCACATAAAGTATTTTTACGCCAATCAGAGTATCTCATTTTAAATACTATTGTCCAATCCAGTTACGTAATTACTGCATCAAGCAATCCATCCAATCAATCCTTAGGGATCTTCAACTTTATAGCAAATCATAATGTATAGCGGCGCAGCGGCACGCTCAGTGTTCGGTTTATTGCGTTCAATTAATAATGTAAACAAAAACACGCGCGCGCGCAGAAATCGCCATTTTGTTAGTATTTTAAATTCTGTTATTTGTATTTTGTGTTAAGTAAGTGAATAGTTAACGAGTGTTTAAGTGATAGAAACACATATTGCAATTAAGTACTTTATTATTAGGTGTTAGTTTTTGTGTTTTAACTGTTCTTTTTAATAATTAGGTGTTCGTATTAGTGTTTACAAGTACATTTTAGTTTTTGTAGATTTAAGTTGTTCAGTATTATTGTATTGCGCGTATTCTTAATACAATAACGAATAAGTATTCGTACTAAGTATTAAGTATTTGTACTATAAGTATAGTACTGTGGAATACACAGATATGGTGTTGTTGTATGGTGAGTGTAATCAAAACGCCGTCATGGCCCTCAGAACATATTGTGAGAGATTTGGTGCATAAAACACAACAATTTGAATTAGTTAATTTTATGTATTTATGTGTTGTGTGAACTGTGATTACTATGAAAAATATGTGACTTGGGAAGATTATTCCCGCGATCGCAGCGCCGCCCGTGCTAGCGGGTCGGCTGTTTTCATAAACGCGGGAATATTGCGATGTTGCCGCTCCGCTCCGTGCGGTCGCTGTATACCAGGTAAATGTAAATATAGGCTGTTTAAATTTAATGTCATTATTTTGACTTATAATTTGTTTGAAAAATCAACTTTTTATTTTTTCCTTCTACGACAATGCCTATGCGTGCAAATAATATCCCTTACTATGCGATGCTCATGGTTTAATTTAATGTAGGGGGTGTCAATATCACGCTGTATAGTATTTTCAATTGATAGAAACAGTATTTACATGAAATTTACATATACCTACTAGCATCATTATACAATTCCATAGAAACGATTCAACGGCTTTGTGAATTGTTCCAGTTTATTTTATAGTTTTTAAGTAGGAAAGTGCCACCACGAACGGTATCCAATTAATCTATAATCATACATTTCTTGGGTATGACTATTAGCTGTTAGAACAAGCTGATGTAACTGAGATTCTAAACACATAGCTTCGAAAACAAAACGAAGGGTTTATGATATAAATCATCTCGGTTTACTTAGGCATCAACACAAATTTTAAGCATAAATTGATCAATAATTATAAACAGGATACACTATAAAAAAAACAGGTACTTATACTGCCATTTATTGTTCATTCTCATACTAACAAATGTATTGATTAGAACGTGAGCTGTGGTGATTTTATCGTAAGCATGCACTGCAATACGGACTTTAGCAATCCATTTTGACAATTTAAATCCTTATCGGTAGTGTCTTTAAATTATTAGAATTTATTGTATATTAAGAGCCTTATTTACAGACAGATTTACTTAAAACATATTTTAGTGATCGAATTTTTTGTCCCTTTCGAACGACTTTAGAATTCAGTTTGAGCAAAGATGACAAAACATTCGATAACTAATATAGGTTTTAAATCTCTCTATGAATAAGGCCGTAAGAGTTTTAGACATTTTTCGTTGAATAAGAAGCTTTCGCTTATTATTCCACAAAATTAAATGCGATAGCGATTCTTAGTATTGTTGTTTCTCTTCAATTCACAAAATCAGACGAAGATTGATTACCGAAAACCTTATATTGGAACGTGGATTTGAGTAGTGGACGGTGAGTAATGTAAACGGTACGATAAGTTTATGAAAGTGGAAATATTTAAATAACTGATGACCATATTTTTATTCAGAGTGCACTATTACCTATAGGTACTATCTTCATATCTTTTTAGTCTTTGCATGTCAGTATTTGCGGGAAGGATATTGTTTTGATATGTACGTACTTACTTATATTATCACACGCCTTTTGCTCGTATATTTCTTTACATGCGTGCATCACTGCACAAATGTACAAATGCACTTATTGATAATCGGAAATCGCGTGTTTTTTATGACTTATTTATCCATGTTGATTTTTGAGCTATTATGATTAGACCAGTATCGTTGCATAGTTTGACCACCCACAGAATATTAAAAATAGTCGTAGATAGAGAAACCTCGTCTACTGCCATAGTTTTGAATCTTGAGTATCAAAATCTAATGTTGGCGAAACAAAGTCTCAACTCTTAGTTGTAAATAATGATTTGTAATTATACAGCGTAGCAACCAACGTCGGAAATAAAGAAGTTGATAAAATATCAAATAATCTTAGCATCAAGTGGCGATAGAATTGTCACATCTCGTTGCTCAGTGATATTGGGACCATTGTAATTTAAACATATCAAGTGTCTTATTTTAATATAGTGCTACTACTAATAAAAGTGATAAAAGTGGTGCAAAAGTGTATTATGCTGAACTAGAAGACTGAACAATGACTTTGAACAATGATATCAAGAATGGTGTGTGGAATCCGTCTGAACCAGCAACTTCCAAACTCTTCATACCAGTTGACGGTTCTAGGAGAGCATCCATATCAGGGAGTGTTATGGACGATCTAGCTATGGAGTCTAGCAAGGCGCCTTACGTAGTGTATAAAAGCAGATGGGTGATACTGACCCTGTTTGTCCTCTACTCGGCATCGAACTCGCTACAATGGACACAGTATACCATAATCCAGGACATAGTGGTCAGTTACTACGGTGTGCACAGTACTATAGTGTCGTGGACTTCGATGGTGTACATGATCACATACGTGCCTTTGATATTCCCCGCGAGTTGGCTCTTGGATAAAGCGGTGAGTTTTTATATTATTTTTTGATTATTAATGTATAATTTCATAATAAAGTATATTTCTATTGACAACGGACCCTACGTGATCAGCCACCGCTTCGAATCTCCTGGCATACAAATATGTTGGCTATTTAAGGCCATAGTATAAGTGTTCGTAATCAAATATAAACTTTATGATATTTGCGTAGATTTACATCCCATTTTTAACTTGTTGTTCCTGTCATTGTTAGAATGCAATTGGGTACATTCTATTGAAATGTATACCTTAACGAATTGGGTAAATAAAAACATTGTTGACGCTATTAAAGATTACCCAGAATCGATCAGGATGCTTATCAAATGTACACCTGTCTGTCTGTCGTACTATTCTTTGCGACTTTGTAATCTTACTATAGTATTTCTTTTGATTTGATTCTTACCTTAGAATCATTCCGTATAATGTGAAATGTTATGATATAATTTCAATAAAACATTATCAATGTTCACGAATTGGCATTGAACTTGCCGAATGTGCAATAGTAGGATTTCGTCAACTGACAGGCCCTTTCAAAGAAATCCCAACAATATGCTTATCTAATAGTTCTATGAATCACTAGGACCTATAAATAATATCTGTAAAAACCGATATGCCTCCCATTGCACAGGCCTCCTCTGCAATCGAGAGTACGATTGAGAGGGGTTAGGCCGGTTAGTTCGGGTTGGCGGACTTTAAATATTAAGAAATTCTTACAAATCAGTCTGGTATGCAGATTTCCTCATGATGTTTTTCTTCACCGTTATAGTGCGTGATAATTGACTATAAATAAAGACATGATTCCGAAAAGTCAGAGGTGTGCCCTGGGATTTGAACCCGTGACCCCTATGAACATGTCGTGACATGCCGCGTCTGATCCGTTACCAACAGGGCACCACTCATTTTTAAATAATATTAAATATAAATAAACCTAAACCCATTCCTCGCTCGATTTGACATGTTAACAAGACAATGGACCACAATTCGATACAATGGCAAGTCGATAGCTTCAATTGTCGTTTCTGTACGTTTTATAATTGATCAATTGTCGCCTCCGTGTTTGTAAATCAATCGACACCCGTCATTGTATGCCGGGTAACTGTAATTAATTCTCTGTGGCTACTAAGAATCAATCTAACTGATCGATGTTAGAGTCTACGTTCATAAATCGTCAAGATTCTTATAGGAACGATGATCTAATTGGAGTAATTGAAGTCCACGATTCTATATAAAAAAAAATCGATTATTAGTTTAACTAATAAAGCAAACATCTATTGGTTTTTTATTTTTATTGCGAAAGAAGTGAACAAATGCGGGACTGTTACAGACTGACATCTTAAAAATTGTTTTCAATGTCTTCAAAGTGCATCAGGGTATACTTTTATTTTTTCTGTGGCAATAAATATTTGAAAACTGCAGTTTTATTCAGTCGTTTGAGTAGGTATTACTAATTCCAAATGTATTAACACACCGCTTAATATAATAATTGGTCTACCACCAGCAAGTCACAATTATGGAATGTCGCATAAGCATTAGAATCAACCGCAGAATTTACAAAGACTTATGCTCTATTTTGGTAAGAACCTTGAGATGTCACAACGTAAGAGACTCTACAAAAAGTGTACAAGTGATTTCTATTGATAAACGTTGAACTCTATGAATTGAAATCTATATTCATTGAACGATGTTTGGTGTTAGATATTGGTACATAAATTGTTAAGATTTCGGCTGAAATCTTCAACTTATGGTAAAAAATTAAATATATCGATTAGCTTGAGGTTTTTCTTAACACCAGCTGGGATCATGGCTTCTCTTAGCATCTAAAAAATTAGACTAGAAATCTAGGTGTATTGCCAACAGAATAACTCGCCAATCATCAAATCCATTACTTCAGGTAAAGCAAATCCATTACTTCAGGTCATTTTTCGGTATAACATTATTACGTATGCAGGGGCCCATAGTATTTGCCGCAGTTGTTACGACGTGGTCCTAAATTTAGTACTTGTCATAGACATAATATTATGCTGGCGTTGAATCTGTTAGGGACCCAGCTCAGTCATAACAGTCGCAATCATGCCAGACTAATAGGTCACCTGCATACTCCTGCTATCTTTTCTATTTCGACAGCCTCCGTGGCGCAGTTGGTTAGACGGCCGCCTGTGAAACGAGAGGCCGCGGGTTGGATCCCCGCAGCGAAACAAATATTTGTGTGATCCACAGGTATTTGTTTCGGGTCTGGGTGTTTGTGAGACCGAAAAGTCTCTCGTAGCTTCTGATACCCACGACACAAGACTCGATCTTAGTGTGGGGTCAGGACTATGTGTGTGACTGTTGGGTGTATTTATTTATTGTATTTATATTCATTTTCAATTACACCATATCAAAAGATTGCCATGACTTTTGCAATATTTTTTTGTCCCTATATTAAATCTGCCCCGATGGCGTAGTTGTACTACGGTATGATTACAAAGCTGAGATTTCGGGTTCGAATCCCGGGTCGGGCAAAGTAATATTGGATTTTTCTATTTATTATCAATCCGGAGTCAAGAATTTGTGCCCGATATGGCAAAATAGTGCGTGGTGGCCTGTTGGTAACGGACCAGACGCGGCTGCTAACATGTTCACGGTGGTCGCAGGTTCAAATCCCAGGGCACACCTCTGACTTTTCGGAGTTATGTGTGTATTGATAGTCAATCACCACGCACTTTAACGGTAAAGGAAAACATCAACATATAGATAGATAGATAGATGGCAATGAGCTTGCCTCTATCACATCGTGCGACGTCACATACAAGGCGAAATGTGGGTGCCCTAGTAGCACCTCTGGCTACCACTTCTTGGGAAAAGGCGTGAGTTTATGTATTTATGTATATTAAATCTGCCAATAGTTCTCATCATAGATAATACACTATATAGGGTTCTCATTATCGCGACGAGGCGGGATATTAAACGGAACTGGAATTTTCATCTATATCTGTAATCGGTCGCGGTTTTGAGGTTGGCAGAACATGTTTTACCTGTGATTGAATTGAATATTAAATACAATAAGCGCTATAAGTATAATATTAAATAAGGGCCAAATTATTGCCACATTGGTTTAGTGGCACTGTGACTTGCTCAGGGTTTAATTCCCAAATCCGTAAGCTAAACTAAAGTTCGACGTAAGGTAGAGGCAGGAAGATTTGTTCTTAGTCAAATTTTAAGAGAGCCCACGAGTCTCAATACTCATACTTTTATATATTTTATAGGTAGGTAGAAATAATAGGTCATACTTTCTGCTCTAGATCCAGATAGGTTAGATATAAAACGCCTAATACTAGTAAGCTAGCAAAGAATCACGAATCTACAGATCTCACAATCACGATTTAGCTTTGCCTGTCCCCGCGTACTTGTTTAGTACTAACATTTTATCATAGATGGCACCACTCTCTTGTGATGATTCATGATACCTCCAAGGCAGTATGATGATATTATTTTCCTTCCTTTCATTAAAGTTTGAAAAAGGTCCTTATTTAAAACAACTATTTTTTTGAACCATATTTTAGTAAGAATTGTGTATATTAATATTTTCTTGAAATAAGTCATTTATGGCGGCTATTAGTAATCCATTGCAAGTTGATGACTACGATAGAGATAACGTTGTCTAATACATTCAGAAAGTGCGTAGTTAACGCTAGCTTGCTGATTTCTAATTCACGGAAATGGTTTTGTGTCATCTACTAAGAAATGTATATAGTAAGTAATATTGATACCATGTAATATCTTCACGATCCTGATGTTATGGATTGAGGTGAGATATATCCTGATAATTTACAAGAAAAACACATGAGAGATAATACCTACCTGATATAACAAAGAATAAAACGCTGAAAAGCTCTGCCATAAGCTCTCTAAGTATACTGTTTTAGCCCATATAGTCATATAGGTATAGGTAACCTCTACTATCGAGAGTAGATACGATTGAGAGGGGTTAGGCTATATACTCCACCACACTGCCCTACTATGTGTTGGTGGACTTTACATACCATAGAAAGTCTTTACAAATCGCTAGGGTATGCGGGTTTCCTAACGATGTTTTTCTTCACCGTTATATTGCGTGGTGATTGACTATTAATGTACAAAAACAACGAAAAGGCAGAGGTATGCCCTGGTATTTGAACCCGCGACCTCCGTGACATGTTGGCAGTCGCCTCGGTTCCGTCCCCAACAGGCCACCACGCACTTTAAATATATCAAAGCACTGTAAGCGTGGTAAATTTATTGAAATGAGATTTCCAAATTCAGCCATTATAAATACAGTAACAAGGTACTATACTATTACATACCCATCATACAATTTGTTTTGATTTTTGAAATATACGCACAATATACCTATTTTTCTGTTACTACTTTGCTCTAAAAATAGTTTCGTACATGGTTTCATATGTACACGAACACAATTCAACCAAAAAGTATTTGTGACTTCGAAACAAGGAAAACACAAAAAAAAAAACGAAAAAATTGTTACGCAGTTCGGTAGAACATTTCAACAATATGTAGAACTGATATTTTTATCCAAATATTGTAAAAACGTTTATTTGATATAATAAAAAGCATACGATCGAAGGTTGTTACACGAGCAAATAATATTTGCACACAATAGCGTAAATCGTATAATAGAGGACGATAAATAGACTTTTTATAGTAGTTCTTTGTCGAGTATGAAGCAAAAAATTCCCCAAATATTCAAATTAATCTTTGGGGGGAAAAACTTATGAGAAACGTGATAAACTGATGTCATTATATTGTATTTTTTCAAAATAGTTCAAATATCTGTACTTATCACTGTGTCTAACAAATTATGGGTTCATCGTAGAACAAGTGAAGTGTGTAACATTAGCTGTGGTGTAGAGACTAGAGACATCTAGCGGAACATGTATGAAATACTTAAGATTCCTGTCTTAAGCCTTTATTCTCTCACCACGCCATTCTATACTATATTTACCTATAAATATTTATCATTAATGAATAACATACTCGTACATCGAAAATATACTATTAACAATGTGATAAGTTTGTTAATGAATGCGTACACAAAATATTCAATTCTCCTTATGATTATTAGGTCCAAAGTTCAAGGTCGCGACCTTGGCATTGACCGCACGTGAGTAGCCGTGAGTAAGCAAACATCACAATGAACGGTAACTAATCCATTTATGCACACCTCATCACAAATTAATTTTGTTAAGTTGGGTTTTTGTAACATCATTGATAGTTTCATTGGTGATTTTGGAGGGACTAGCAAAACACAAGTTAACTTTATTAGGTGATATATCTGTTAGTTATACCTATAATGGTATCATATCATACGCCAGGTCTTCAGAAATCTTACATCGCAGATTGCATCTGAAGAGACTCTGAATATAAGACTTACGAGTAGACAGCGCATAAGGAAGGTAGAGTCGATTCCGGACTGAATTGTAGAGGTCTTACTATGTTAGTGCAAACCCATACATAGACTCACGCCTTTTTCCCAGTAAGGGTAGGCAGAGGTGCTACAGGAGCACCCCCATTACGCCTTGTATGTTCCGTCCAATGATGTGATAGGGGGCGATTCTTTCGCCATATCGGGCACAATTTCCCGACTCCGGGCTGATAATTAATAGAAAAATGTAATAACACCTTGCCCGACTCGTACCTAAGACTTCAGTTTTGTAATCGTACCGTAGTACAACTACGCCACCGAGGTAGTCCCTAGTGAAAACGCTATCAGAGTTCATCAGATGAACGTAATAGGACAATATTCAATAAAGGCATTAAACATGTTGAACCCCAAATTTGGGATGGCTACGTTGTATATCCAACATACAGGATAAATATTATGAAGTAGTGATGGACACCAGCACTACTAGTGAAAGAGCTACGGTAATGCACTCCAACCCAAATTTTTGAAAATATGAGCAAACCTTTCTTGGTAACCGCTCATTCGCGTATCTTAATATCATCGTGCAGTGGACCAATACAGGATGTATCGTGGAATATACATTTATATCATTACACAAGTTTTGAATATCAGAAACTACGAGACATTTTGCGGTCTTGCAACAGACCGAGATAAATATTTGTGGAATTCAGAAATATTTGGCTCAACGCTCTAACTTATGATATCTCTTTTCACACTCTGGTGTCTGAACTAGCTGCGCCACGTAGATTGTCAAAGTAACTTGTAATAAATAATATTATGATTATATGCGGTAGTAATATGTTTAAATGAAGTCGCCCAAGGATAATTTATGAAGTTATGATCGCAATTTATGACAACCAAGAAAATGATACGATACGGATTACCCAATCGGGTAATGAACCCAGAACTAATAGTGATTAAAATTACATTTAGCCAGACAATATTCTGATAAATAAAAATTGGTAAAGTCCGGCTTCCATACATGATACGGCCTAATTTAATAACGACAAGTAACAATACGAAATTAGTAACAGTAAGGTATAATACAAACTTGAACTTAGCATACTCTTGTTTTGATTTTGTTATCATGTCGCCCTTTTACCCTTTAAATGTACGCAAATTGCTTTAGAAGTTTTCACTTATAAATAGTTTTTGAGTATTTCGTTTTAAGGATAGAAATAGTTTTTTTCTATACCTATATGCATGTGCCTTAAAGTGGATTTTACCTCACGAAATAAGACTAATTTTACCAATCCGATATCTCTCATAATTCTAGGCCGTAAAGTTCTGTATTCCTTTGATAAAGAGAATAATAAAAATATTTCGTATTCGCGTCCTTAATCTTAATCTTGAGACTGAGCTATAAATTCTGACTCTTATCAGGGTTTTAACTGCTGCTTTATTGGCGATACGTCATAAAGGCAGTTAACAATATAATTGGCCGTTTGTATCGCCTGTATTTTGAGTTATTTTTGACATTGAACCTTTTTTATGACAATATGTAGTAAATTAGGTACGTTAAATACGTGGTAGACTCAATAAGAGACTGCACAAACGTAGGAAATATTATTTCAGTTGTTCACAAAAGAAAGAGTCGACATAGAAACAACGTATGTAAAAAACGTAGAAAAAATTTACTTGATAGTGGATGCAGGCCGCTTCGAACAGGTTCTCACAGAAATCCTTGAAGCCTTTGTTTTGACTTTTTGTAGCTAAGGAAGTATCTGGAAAAACCTCCTGTTGCTATGGAATAATATTACAATCGAAATCACATTGGCATTGGCATTACTGGGCCTCTAGTTCTCTTTATTTAAGAGTTATTTTCACAAACTTTCAACTTAAAATTTCCCGTTAAATACATTTTTACCAATGGGGCATAATCAAACAAGAATACTTTATAAGATTTGTTATTTTTATAACTGAATTTAGATTTTTATTCTCATTTTGTAAATTCAATGCGTAGAAACTCATAAATCTAATCACAAAATAATGTGAAACATTTACAAAAAATTAACATTGCAATGACACGGCCGTATCCCATTAGAAAGATTTCGTTTAAATTGCGCCAAATGATCCGTAAAGATTAATGGTCGGCCCGTTCCATCCTTTCAGATAACATGTAAGTTATTACAATGTTACTTGTAAGTTCACGACGTTTGATTCGAGGCGTATTGACTACTGATTCAAATGGATTGTGGAGTATATTGATTTCACAATAGATGTAAAAGTATTGCTGGATGATGTAGTTGGTTTAATATGGTTTTGTTAGGTTTTGGTTAAAGAACTGAACTTTAGATTTCGGCGCACAGACATTTTGAGGCTATGAAAACTTAAAAACCCCCAAAGTATTAAATCAGATGTTTTGTTAACATTGCGAAGAATTGATTTTCCATTATTTTTTTTTGCAACATTTCTTATTTGTTCTAAAAATTTTGTTCAATTTCTGAGCTTATTTCTTTTTTCAATCCTGTATCAATATCTTGGTCCACGAACACCAGCAGGCTACTTTTAATAGGTGTGAAATTACTATTAAATTTCAAAGATTTATTTGCAATAGTGGAGCATAACATTTTTAGCGGTTGGGCAACGGCTAAAGGAGGTTGACTGTTGACGTGAAAAGCGCAGCGCAGGCATAGAATTACTTTTTTTGAGCGACTTTAATTCCTAGATACTATATAGAGGGAGCCGTATTTATCTCCCAAATCTTACTACTCCCACGATAAAGACTCAATTTATTCTGTACGGCTGATATTTGACCCTAAAATTAGGTGCTATTATTTACTGTAGCCCGGTGTAAGGTTATATCTAATCGAACTTTCTTATCTTGAGGAATTACCCACCATTTATTACTGCGATCGTTATTAATGTTGTTGTAATAAAATTCTCCCAGCTTCTTCGCAATAAAGTATACGACTATGTAAAGTATGCCTTTTATGAGCGGTAAAAATCAGATTTTAGGTGTATTTTCTTATCTGGATATGCCTTCCAAACAAATATTATTGCGCCTTGGTTTTTCGTCTTTAAAAATTAATTAATATTACTATGACGTAGGTAATAGCATCTTGAAAAAGGAAATTGTACAAATAACGTATCTTGTGTGGAATTATGAGGAGTTCTTTCAGGGAAAAATAATTTTATATCGTTTTTATTTCTCCAAGATGACTCATTAGTTTTAGATAAATAACCTCGAGTCTTTACTTATGACATACATATATGAAGCCAAACCATCATCTTGTAATATCTTTTGCCATAGGCAGAGACTTATTGACAGAGTCAATCAATAAGCCTTAGTAATACTAAAAATGATATGACTCCATTTTACCAACTGGCGCCTATAACATTTTCTAATTTGTTCTAACTCTACGACCTAAACGTGACGTTCGTACGATGTAAAATATATAATATAATTTATTACTTCTCAACCGAGCTGCTTAAATTAAAAAAAAATAAAAATAATATTCTGTTTTTCCGCCAACTTTGGTTCCAGTTGTTTGACTTTCAATATTTTTCAAACAGATTAATCAGAAATTGTCTAAAAACAAACATGGCCGGCTCGCGAAACTCTCGTCGCCGTAACAAAGCAACTTCGGTAATTAATCTCCATTTTATTATATAACAAAAGGAACAATGGTACTCCTTGTTGATATAAAATTAAGCTCCATTTTGTTTGTTTTTCACGTTTGTGGCGCTAAGCGGAAAAAAAATAATGATGTGAAAATGATTTTTAATCACATTGTTTCGTCGTTTGTAGCTGTAGACGCTACAGTGTAGTGTTGAGTATTTCAGTTTCGTTACTTCAGCGAAAGATGATGCAAGGGTAAATTAATCTTTGAAAAATCGGATGTTGTGTTTAATCGGATTATGCGATCAAACAAGTTCAACTCAAAAAGCCTCCCTACTGGGAAGCAAGTTGACTTTCCCACCAAAGGCGGCCGCGTCGCGTCGGCTCTTCCCTCCATGGAGGAAAAATAGAGAAACGTGCTATCAAATACAACGATATTTATTACTTACAGTTAATATGCCATATTGAAATTTGAAAATGGCACAGTCTAAAATTAACTACTCTATTGCCAATTAATTTGAATTCCAAATTCCATTACATAGAATATTTTAATTGTGTTATAGTAATAACACCCTAGTTACATCATCGATAATTCTCAACATGATAGCATAACCATCTAGCTTCCAAATTATGACAAAGCTCTATAATGTAGCCAGACAAGTGGATAGTAATGTATGGCTGCTGACCAAGTGTTCGGTCGAGGGTGGGATCAAACGCCGCGGGTCCTTGCGGTTGTCACCCTCTGCCCCTTTGCATAATGTTTTGCTTCCTACAATTTATGACCTGAGCTTTGGCTGTAAATTATCCTTGTTACATATTGAGATTCACTAAAAGATTTTTTTCATATTACGTTATGATTTTGTATCTAGGAACTTTAGTGATTTTAAATTCATAAATAAGACGTTCGATAGTCAAACAATACATGGTTTTGGTCTGATACTAATGAGTATATAGGTCTAGTGTCGTAGGTATACAAAAGTACGCGCAACTTTTCCGTCTTACAACAGCCAGGTCAAAAACAAATAATTTTCTTTATTTGTTTCATTTTTAACTATTTTCTACTTATTTTTAAATCTTTCAATAAAAACTTTCATCCTTCAACGATTATCCAAAATTAATGAATACAGTAATTAAATCAAAGTCAGTCTATTCTGACTGTTGCTGCGTAAGCTGAAAATGTTACTGTCACTCTTGGGTGCCCTAAATAATAGTGACGTCCAAGTAAAGGTACGCACACACTGTACATTTTGAATCTAAAAAACTATAACGAAGTTGTAGTACTTATAGAGATTCTTATGTGAATAAAAAGTTTGGCTTTAATACATGATAATGACTTTCAGAAAACAAACTTGAAAGCAGCAATTTTATTGACGCATTTCTTTCTTGCTCCATGATCAAAAGCTTTTCCATATCTTCGGCTTTAAGATCGGTAATGCATTTTACAACTACATTGTTGTTAAAATTTTGATCTGCCTAATGTTATTGGATAAAACTACACAGAAATTTGTTCTGAGTATCGATGCGGCATTTGTGTGCAAGTCGTGTTCACATCGAGTAGGATGCGCACACTTTTGTTATTTTTTCGAAATAATTGTTTGATTTAATATTGCTTTTTGTGAACCAAATAAAAAACGAGTTTTACAAATTAAATAAATGCAATGTATTCATATATTTTCAAAGGGAATAATAAAATAGAAACATTCCAATTATTTGTCGAAATTAATATATTTTTCATATTTTTATTTCTTTTAATTATAATTATTATTATTCTAATGAAACCTAATTTACTTCAGTTATGCTTTTCTAAAAAAAAACTATAAAACAAATGGGAATTGATAAGTTTTCGTTTTGTATAATAAACACAATGAATATTATAATATTACATAAAATTATATTCATTAGCCTTTGTCTTCGGTACGATAATTTTTAAGATTAGGTTCCCAACTTTGAAAATAATGAACGGTCATATCTCGCCGTTCGACGTTTGTTCTCGCAAAGGTCAGGCAAACGAGCAAACAGGGTCACCTGATGGGAAGTGTTGACTGCCGCCCATGAACATCCACAACGCTTGGATCATAGATGTTTTGCTGGCCCATCAAATTGGGAGGAGAAAGGGAAGGGAAAAGAAGGGGAAAAGGGGTAAGGCGGAAAAGAGGTATTAGGCATCCGGCTATCTCCTTCACCGAGCAAAACGCGACACCAAAACTGTCGCTACACGTCGACTTTCTGTGAGATAGTGGTACCGCCCAGGACGAGCCTGCCCATTCATGCTGAGTCATGACTGACAACAGCGTGGCTCTGTGTTTAACAAATACTGGTTTACCTCACTTTTACAGTGGTTGTTTTCTAGTTATAAGCGAATATCCCAACATCAGACAATTTTGGGCAGAAATGAAAAAAAAAAGGTTTGAAATGTAAATGACAGTCATTAAATACCTTACATAGCTGCTCGAATAAATATTAAGCAGCGGCAACACGCATTAAGTAAAATAATTGATTTTTTGTGCGTGGCGCGTGTGACCGCGGCCTAATGTCGTTATAAACGTGACACGGCACGGCCTTTGCTGATGATTTTGGCAATTATATCTAAGTGGTCACTTTATAATTAAACCTGATGCTAGATATTCGTGTAATACTATTACGAGTATAAATTGACGTGTTTTTGAATTATATTATTTAATGATTGGATGGATTAGAGCAGGGCTTCTCAAAACTTATTTGAACTGCGACGCCCTTAAGAATTTGTAATTTTTTTCGACGCCCATCAACCCAGGCCCAACCACTTCCTTGCCCACTATTTGGGAATCCCTGAATTAGAGGAGTTGCCATCCTTGCCGTAGGTAGCATGAGGTTTTGG